>CM053624.1:72556620-72705500 GCA_028646595.1 Phalanger gymnotis | reverse complement strand
CTGTGACCAGGTATGCCCTTTAATCTCTCTGAATGTGTCCTCATCTGTAAAATGGGGACAATCATACTTGCCTATTTTTCTCAATTTTTTTTGGTAAGAAAAATAGCTTTTACAAATATATGCTCTTATTGAACCATTTCAAAAGCTCTTGGTCCAATGCACTGGTAGAGCACCCACGTGAACGGCAGCACAGGACCTCACAGGTAACAATGGAACAATGCTGTGTCCTTGGCATGGAGAAATAGACTGGTAGCCTTGCTGGCATTCCTGTGATATTGACAACAAAGGACAGAGGAACAGACCCACAGAGAATTACAGAATGTTGGAAATGGAAAAGTAAAGCTATGCATCATTTTGTGCTTCCCTAAACCATCCAGATAACTATCCAGATGAAGTGGGAAATCCTAGTAAAAGCACATCTTTTACAATATTGTTAGTGCCTTCACCACCCCATGCCAATTGCACTTTTGGGGATCAAAAAAGTCTGCAAATACATTCAGTACTAGTTTCACAGTTGGCAATATTTTGCATTCTGGTACAAAACTGCCTTTTCCTCATGGCTGATTCTTCTTCCCCTGTTGCTGTGTCTCCTCCTCAGGCTTGGCAAATAATCCACAAGTAATGTCCTGCTGTGCAGCAAATAATCTACACTGCTGAATTAGGGTGTATTGTAAATTGAATAGGGTGGCTGCCCTGCACAGTTAATGTGTGACTAAACACAGCTTTAAATGGGTCTGAAATCTTTCAGGATTGTGGTCCCGAGACTATTAAGTGATGTTTTAACCTGTCACATGCATATAGATTTAAAAAGTAACAACCTTTTTTAATGGTCATAGCATTTGGATTAGGCATGCATAAATCATTTATTTTTTATTTTTTAGCCCCAACTGCAGGGCAAATATTTATCGACTTCAATGAAGAAAGCCAAAAAGCAGAAGAATCACTCATGGCTACTTTGTCTTCTATCGATGCTGGGAGGACAGAGAGTGACATCGGCCACTTCATGAAACCTGAAGCAGTAAAATAATGTGGATCTTCTATGATGAGCTGCATAGTGTTCCAGTGCAAGTCCAGATTATTCATGTTAGGAATGACAAACCTTTTAAATAATGTTTTTGTACTCAACTTCACTTTCTATTTTCACTATGCAGTAAAATACTTCTAGCTACCAAAAATGGTCACCACCAACCTTTTTTCATACCTGCCACATTTCAAAAGGGATTTAAAAAAATTCCAATTCTACTGTTTTCTGTTAAGTGGTTGCTACCATGGGAATACATTAGTTGACTGCAACAGCCTATTTTTTTTTTTTTGCCAAGCAAAGCCTTAGATTAAGAAACTGATCTCTGAGTATGTTAATTTCCTTTTTTTTTAAATCAGAATTTTTCTGAGAATAAATACCTGAGTTTCCTAGGAGTGGTTCAAACCAAATCATTTATGCTTTTACATTTCATATAGGTTGGAAAGCAAATGATTTGAAAAAGATGAAAGCAAGATGCTGATTTCATTGCATCCTCAGCAGGCGTCTATGGGTTATTGAATTCCATGAAGCCTTACCTGATTCCTCCCCCAGCCAATGTCAGAAGAGATCTTTCCTTCCCATGATTATGTATCTCACCAGCCCTTCCCCCCACCCCACTATGTGATAAGCATATTCAAACCCTGCATTAATAATGTATTGCTCTTTCATATATCATATTGCTCTTGTTTGATTTTAAACTACATGAGGGAATGGAACATGATTGTGTCATCTTTGTATTTCCCCCAGTGCCTAATACAGTGCTCAGCACTTAATCAATGGTTGCTGAATAAACCAATCAATAGATAAGCCCTGAAAATTCTAAGTGTTCATATATATATATATATATATACCTATATATTATATAAAGTAAAATTGCCCTATGTGAGTTATGCATTACGATAAAGAGGTTAGTGATTTGCTATTCTGCAAGAAATAATTTAAAAAAATAATGCCTTGGACTAACCAAAAGTAGTTGGGTTTAAATTTTTGACAGGTACTAGAAACTTGTCACACATGTTGAGGATTACCCCAGATGAAGAGACTTAATGTCCTCATAGTAGACAGGAGGACTTACTCTTACTATTATTTGAAATTGACTCAGTGGCAGTCTTTCTCAGAATATGGTGCAGCAGAATTGGTTGGTAGCACTCTGTAGGTTGGAACAACTGTCACAGTTTGTAGCTGCCACTATCTCTGCTGATATTCATCAACAATCAATGGGATACGAACAGGAAAAAATCACTTGGGAAAGAGGAAGGATGTGATTGGGTGTTTTAGGACACATAACTTTGGCTCATACCTCAGAACACAAAAAGCTGTAACATAGTAAAACTGTTTATTGGTTCAGTCTCTTACATTAAGAGCTTAATTATAATTAGTTCAGGCCTGAATCCCTAGCGACTAAAATGCAACCAACTGGAATCAAAATATTCACCTGAAATGATGAATCCAATTGGTCCCTAGGTCCATCTAAAGAAGTCAATGGCCTCAAGAGACTGGGCACTTTCCAAGACAGTCCTCACTTCAGGATGACATTTACTGATGTGCATACAAACATGATTGATTCTGGGTGTTTTTTATCCTTTAAGCTGATGCCTATAACCACAAAGAGACTATCAAAGAGATGATTTAGAAATTAAGAGAAAGGAAAAAAGACTAAGCAAACCTATTTTTAAAAATGTGTGAAGAAATATTCTCGAGAAAAAACTGTTCTCTTTCCTCTGTAATGGTTGCCCGATAATGTTGCTCATGCCCACATTAATTAAAATTATCTACTATATATTAATGCCTCTCTTATAGATCTATATATATTAATGCCATAAGTATAAGCTACTGAAGTCCTCTATATTGAAAAAATGTAACCTCAACAAGGCTCTGTGAAATAAAAGTACAGTTGTCTAATGCATTTTAAAAGGTCCTGTTTTAGATATTTGACTAGTATGTACCATATTCATTTTTGTAATTCCCTATCTACTTTTGCTTCTAAAAAGGGAATTAATAAGGAGAAAGGCATTGTTTGGTGAGCAGCTACAACAGGAACTGCTTCTTAACTTCCACTTGAAGGTCGTATCACTATCAGTGGCAGAAATTATCTAGCTAGTAAAAATTTCAAAAGGCTTTGGTTGAGGGGCCTTATAAATGCAATAGGGTTATCTGAAATTGCTATGAATGTGACAATATGGGCTGCTTAAAGCTCTAATAATGAACCAAGGTTTTTATTAGAGAGTGCTAGGACTTTTCAGTTTTATTTTCCTACTGAAAAGAGGGGGAAATATTTCTTCAGGCTAGAAGAAGACCAAGAAATAACTTCCATCAGCCCCTTGCCTCATTCTGGTTCAAAAGAACAAAGGAAAAAATGCTAAATTTATCATATTATGACTCCAAACTGCATCAAGAGAGCCAGCAAAAGTGTCTTAATGTTGTAAAAACAAACAAAAAAAAACCCCAAACCCAAACAACCATTAATGTTCATTTTGAAATCTCATCTTCTCTTTCCTAAACACTTGTAACAGAAATAAGCCCCTGCATAACATAAATGGTTCAAAATGTTCAGAATTAGTTTTATGAAATGCTGCTAATCATGTCTTGAGGTTATAAATACTTGGCTTACCCTACCTTCAGAAGTTCGGGACTGATGCTAGTGACAAAATAAGCTCACACAGGGAAGACACGATGAGTCTCAAAATTTGGGTAAAGGGGAAACTTGCTAAGAATGTGAATGTGGAAACAAGAGAAAAGAAATTTTAAAAAACTTTCTGATGATGGTGAAGGGAAGTTAAGTGTTTTGTAAAAGGGCATAAACTTTTAGCTCAAATTGATTAATTACTAAACTCTAAAACCAATGCATTGCTAAAGTTGCTAAAATTTTTTGAATGGCCTAATGACTAGATTTTGATGACTTCATTTAGTGTTTTTTATATTGTACAATTAGAAATACCATTTAAAATTTTTTTCTTAGGAAATGCCACTGAATCAGTGAGGTACATATTACCATATGGAACACTGTCTTACAACAAAGTTTTGTGTTTTCTTTGAATTGAGGTTTTTTTTTCCTCTAAGTTGAATGTCTGGAAGTCAGAAGTCTTTCTTCATGAAATTACACATAGACCAGCTGGATATGGGGATGCATGTCAGTAGTCTCTGCCTGCCACTTAGTGTCTAAGGCTGGTGGAGCATTTGAATTGTAAAGTTCTGAGGTGCAATCTAGAGTAAAAGCTGAGAACTAGAGTTAAGTCTTGCATTGATACGGTGAGCCCCTGGGAGTGGAAGGCCACAAGGCTTCCTAAGACTCAGTTCTGAAACAGAACGGGTCAAAGTTTCCAGGCTGACCAGCAGTGTTATTGAGGCTTTGAATGGCCACTGTACTCTGCTGGAGTGAGATAGGAAGACTCAGTCTCAAAATAAAAACAAAAACAAAAAAACCCAAACATAGCCAGCATCACATTCCAACTGCCACTTTGCAGTATTGTTAATGAATTATAACCAAACCCACTGAAACATGATAAAACCATACTCAAGTGGCAAAGTAGAGATGGCTACCAAAATCTACTTCTTTTCACATGGCTTACTGTATCTACACAAATATAATTCCCATCTTACTGCCTTCACCTATATCACTTGTTACCTGGGTATACCTTTAAAGTTGCCCAAAAACATACCAAATTTTACCATCTAAAATATTTCTCATTTCCATTTTCAAAATGCAAATAACAAAATGGGAAACTGTTGATACTTTTTAATAAATTGTGATGAGATGCTATATAACTTGTCACAGCAGATCAGAAAAAAGTTTAAGGATGTACAGATTCAGAAACTTTTTAAAACAGTTGGTAGCCCCCATATGTATCACACAATAGTGCTATTATTTTGGGGTGAGTTACAGTTGTAAAGTGTCACATTTTCAATTCTCTGTAAGGAAACATACCCAAGTTTAAAATTTATTACTAGCAATCGCAGAAAGACAACTCTTCCCCAAGTTTAGGAAATTGCCTATCCAGCCCAACCACTCCCTGCTTATTAGCACTAGTGCAAACATAAAATAAAATACGACTACTGCAATTAGTACTTATCATTTTCTTTTGCCCTTAGGTGAAGAACACCTGACAGCTGCATGCAGAGCAAAACTAACAAAACAAAACCATTCATTTGCTTGAAGAGTTAAATTACCATTACTGAATCATTGTCATAAAAAAATCTTACAGCGCATTCAAATACATTACCACTTATTTTAAATAAACACCAATTTTGAAACAACCAAGTTTGAAAAGCTGCACAAGTTAAAAAAAATCCCTGATTACATTTCTATTTGTTCACTGTTGTGGCCTGAAATATTGTATTTTTAGAGAATACCTACCACTTAATTTCTTTTTAAAAATCCCCTATGTAATGTAGACTAGCAGCGAATCAGGAAAATTATGTACCTGTCATTCAGTTTCACCATAAATAAGAGCTGTGATAAAATGTGGTACTTCTGTCACATCAGTACATGATACTACACGGATCACCACGGTATATGGCTTAGAATGCCCGCACTACATGGAACTTAAGGGTTTGAGTTTTACCTGACTCCAGCAATCATGCCAAATGCCACAGTGTATTCCCACTAAAAAATTTCCCATGGGAAATCTTGGCATGGTTCAGCTGCTAGAATTTTCTCTTCCCATACGCTAACCATGACTGTGTTGAGGTCCACTTTGACTAAGGGAGCATCAGTTACAAGTCAGTATCTCAGATGTAAATTCTGTTCCAGAAACCCTCAGAAAAGCATTTGCATTCATGAAAAGCAAATCATTTCAATGACGCCATAGTCACTCCATCACAAGACAGTCAGGTATGATAGAAACTGACTTCTTTGGGGTCTCTAAAGTTGCCAGAAATGCTAGATGCCAATGTTGATTAAACTACAGTATGGTCATATATATATATATATATATGAAATATTTACAATGTGTGGTATATCAAAAGTTAAATTCATTTGGGTAATCTCATTATTCAATAAGTGCCATAATTTGTTTTTCCTCATTAGAGATGATGAGTGGTTAGTACATCATTTAAAAATGGATTTTTTTTTAACCCTTGGAAGGTAATGACAAAGAACAAAAAAACAGGTAGGAAAAATCTTATCCCTATATAGCACAGAAAGACCAAAACCCAAACTGACTTGAAATCTGTGTTGTTACAGAACTTACTAATGTGTACAGCTAAACTACATACAATGGGGCATTAGAATAGAATCTGAATTCTTGAATACATTTATACGTTCAGAATTCACAGCCCTTGACAAGACACCCAATTTCATTATGTGCTTATTGAAAAGGACTTCCAAAAATGGCAGCCTGTTGGCTCATAAGTTAGCAGTTGGAACTGTCTGTCTCTTTGATTTTCTCAATTCTATCTTCTTTACATTCTTGTTTGTTGCCATCTTCATCCTCCTTGGGTTGACTTGACTCATTTTCAGCCACCTGGTCTTTGGTTTGGGGTTTGCGTGTGGAAATGGGATCTAAAAATACAACTGGACCGGCCTGTTTTTCATTGCCCATATCTCTTCTTGCACCTCCAATGTTACTGGGTGGTCTGTGGAAGGAAGAGTTAAAAACAAAACAAGAGAAAACAGAAAAATAAAAAAAAAAAGCAGAGAGAGAGAAAATATTTGTCTATGATATTCCTTGACTCAAAAAAAAACCCTAGTTAACTTTCAGAATTTCACTAACATGCACAGAGATAGATTTGTATTCAAAGATGCCTGACATTTAACAACGAGATGGAGCTATTAGGTTAGATATTAAGTGTACATGAAAAAGACAAAGAAAGGAAGTGATGGGGGAAAAGGGAGGAGCGGCAAGTAAGAGTAACTACAAAAGTTGTGGAAAAGTAAAATGTACCTACCTTCTTAATTACATGCTCTTCTCAGGAAGTATAAAGCCAATGGATACATTGTGCTTTTTTCCTCACTCATTGGCTGCTCCTTAGAACTCTCCTGTTAAAACCTCACACAGCTGGAAAGAACACCTTATCCCCTATTCCAGGATCTCTAGTGTTTTCTCAGAGAATACTGTCACGGCTGAGAAGCTAGCTGTGGCTCAGCTTGTGGATCAGAAGGAACACTGCTTGGACACTTCTGTTGCTCACTGCCAAGATAGATGCCTGCCCCAATATAGCTAGATTGCTCTAAGACAATGTTCTTGAAGGAAACCTGACACCAGTTGCTGGCATTACCAAATGGAGGAATTTAGTTAGAACTGTTGTAGAGTAGGGAAAGAGGCCCAAAAAAAGAGGTTAGGAGCATGTACAGAAGAAATCTTCCAAGATCTTAAGCATTAAAACTTCTGCTAATACCATTTTCAGATCTCTGGGACTAAGGCTCTTTTCCAAAACCAGGAGACATAATGTTTTCTGAGTATACTTCAGCAGGGTCTCTTACCTATTTGAAGTTGTTGCCACAGATACTTCTCTGTCCTTTCCTTTCCTCTCTTGAACTTATGTCTCAAATCCCAATTTCCCAATCTGAGCAGTACTGCACTTGAGTGAACAGATTTTGCAAGTACCTTCTCAATTACTCAACAGTAGAGAACTCCCTTGTCTATTCCATGTGTTAGGGACAAAGGCATAACTCGGAGAGGGATACTAAGACCTTGGCCCCAAAGTTTATGGGACACCAAAGTTTAACACATGCACTTCTTTGGCAGTTCAGAAAGATACTGAGCTTACCACCTCATTAACAAATTAACTCATTAAAACAGGAAGCTTCAATATACACCCATCTTCAAGTCACTACAACAAACTCTCCTACCCACTCAACTCAATTTTTTGTTTGTTTGTTTACTTGTACTACTTTAAGTTTCAACGCTAACTATATACCAAAGGAGGCACTGGGCAACCAG
Organism: Phalanger gymnotis; assembly: GCA_028646595.1. Classification (NCBI taxonomy): domain Eukaryota; kingdom Metazoa; phylum Chordata; class Mammalia; order Diprotodontia; family Phalangeridae; genus Phalanger; species Phalanger gymnotis. The sequence continues at coordinate 72,697,598 of CM053624.1, read as the reverse complement.
CTTAATTACTATGCATATAATTGCCAGGGACGTTACATACCAAAAACTTACTTTTAATGTTTTATATCCCACTTATGGCCAGGATGCAGAAAATGGCAGCCCTGTTGTCTGTCAGTATCTTTATTTTCTTACACCTTCTTTACCAGAAATGCCTTTCCAGGTAGTCTCTATTAATAAATGAGATCTTAAACTCTTAGGGCTCGAAAGGGATGAGCTGCTTTGGAGGACTCCATTAAGATGGTCAAATAAAAGTGTTGTTATGAGGAACTCTGGAAATCTTTTTTTTTTTTAACTAAAAAAGATTGTTTTCCTTCATCAGGAAATTAATTGTGCTGCTTAAGTTATGAGGTATTTTTTTTTTATCATCCCAAACCATCAGGTTGGTTTGTCATTCTTTGCTAGAATTACTAACAACTATTAGAGAATGACTCATGGCTATTGGTTTCTACAGTTTAGGGGTGGAATTTAGTCTTTCAGTTACTAGTGAATACTTCATTTCCTTTAACTCATGGTTAAATTCTACCAATGAGAAGAGAATTTGAAAAAACTAGTGATGGCCAATCTAGAACGTTAACCAAAGGAAAAGAAGTCTGGGGTCTGGGGTGAAAACTTACTGATCTAGCTAGTCTACATCTGCCATTAGCTAAGATTACAGCCTCTCTGGTCTATCCTCCCATTTCTAAAATGTGGAATGGAGGGGATGGACTAACAATTCTTAAGGTCCTTTACCATTTTTCAATTATGTGATTCTGGTTCATGTTCAACCTCAGCAATATTTTAGATATGCTTCTAAGTCTGGAAGAATCTCTTTCCCCTCCTGGGCTTTAATTCAACTTTTTTTTTTCTCAGAAAATTTTGGGAGTAAACTCAAGACCCAACACAGAATTATAAACATATTGTCCCCTTAGAATTACCTCTCTAGGTTTAAGTTCTTATGTTCATGGAGTCACTCTGTCTCAGTATCACACAATTATCTAACCTTAATTTCCTACAATTCCCCACAACTATCCTTATGTATTAGCCAGACTGGAAAATTTAGTGTTCCTTGAAACACACTGTGTGGTCTCCTGCCTCCTGTCTTTGTTCACACTATTCCCTTCAGGAATGAACAAAACCTGCACAATTTTTACCTATCCTTCAAGAGCCCACAACATTTTTCCCATTTAGTTTTCCTGGATCACCCCCTCCTTTTAACTAATAAGACAGTTTATAACTCTTATTTTACTTTTATATGATGGTTATTTGCCTTCCTGTCCCTTCAGTAAAGCTCCAGTCTGATACCCCATTGTGATATGAGTGACCCTGAGTTATCAAATATAGTCATCAGAGTATAAGACTTGGCAGGTTTTACCAATCAGTATGGACTCTGAGTATGATCCCAGCAAGACATTATGTGATGACAGCCAAGGAACAGCTAGATAAGTTTGTAAAGGGTCATCCCCAAAAGTGGCCACCAGATGATGTAATGTTTTTGTCCATAACTCATAAAACTATGAAAGAAGTGTAATCTCTGCTAGTGGAAGGGTAAACACATTGAAGAAACTGAATAAGTTAACATGATTTCCCTCCTCTCTCCCCAGTCCTGAGGAAGTTCCATGAAGGCAGGACCCATGCTTTATCTTCTCTGCACTCCCTCCCCTCTACCATGGTGCATCTCACATAACAGGGGTTCAATCAAGATGAGTGGCATTGAATTGTATTTCCCACAGGGTGTTAGAAATTATGCCATTTCAAACTCTGGGAATCTCTTTCTTATACATGGGATATTTATGGAGGTTTTGCATATGAACCAATCTCACTATCTTGGGAATAGGCAGAATGCTCATTCAATTTTCCATTTGTTTAAAGGCTAAGAATGAGATCCTTAGATGAGCCCACATTTTGCTGCACTATATATGTGTACATGCATGAATGTGTCCTGACCACTGCACATATCTTAGAAAGTGACAGAGATACTTTGACCACTTAAAAATTTCCCTGAGTGTTTTTGGGCTCTACCACTAAGATGAATGGCCGTGCGATGCTTAAAACATCTGGAATTTTTCATGCTAAAGGTTTTCCTGAAAACACCTTGGCCTACATATGTGATTTTTTTATCTCTTTGTGGTAAATAGTATTCCCAACTACAAATTTTCTTAATCTGCTAAATTGGCCAGAACCCTCCCTCTTTACTGTGGGTTTAGCACAGGGCCAGTTCCCTTAAGTTACTGATTTATAAGGATTACTGTAATGATTCTTTCAAAAACAGGCCCAATCAACTAAAAACCAAATCCGTAGAGCTGAAGTTAACCTTATAGATCACACAGTCCAGCTCCATAATTATATAGATGAGAGAACCGAGACCAGCAAGGTGAAGTCATTTGTAAAGATCTCACAGAGAGTCTCAGGGCTCAGTTCCAGCTCAGTGACCCCCCCAGGCCCGATGGTTTTCATACAATGCCACGTCATCTGTGAAAGGCATGTTCTCCATGAAAGATGAAACCCTGCATCGTGGCAGTTTTGATGGACAATTTTTTCTCTACCTGAATTCCAAGATCTTTCCTGAGTAGAAAAGCAATTTGTAGCTTTTAAAGGTGAATCACTTCATGCTATCATCATTTGACTTTCTTTTTCTTTTAGCTTTTCCAAACTCCCAGTTTGATTTCACCACTGAACTCCTGCACCTCCAAGTCTGCTTAACTGGTGGTCAAGAATTGTCAGGGGTCTAGACTCCAGGTGTTCTCCTTTCCTCCCAGGAAGCCCGGTTCTAGACCCCTGACAAAGAATTCCCTTTGGAGGGTTATAAAAATGTGCATACCATTTGACCGAGCCATAGTGCTTCTAGGGCTGTATCCCAAAGATATCATAAAAATGGGAAAAAGTCCCACATGTACAAAAACATTTATAGCAGCTTTTTGTGGTGGCCAAGAACCGGAAATCGAGGGGATGCCCATCAATCGGGGAATGGCTGAACAAGTTGTGGTATATGAATGTAATGGAATACTATTGTGCTATAAGAAATGATGAGCAGGTGGACTTCAGGAAGATCTGGAAAGGCTGGTGCTAATGAACTGGTGCTAAGTGAAGTGAGCAGAACCAGGAGAACATTGTCCACAGTAACAGCAACAGTGTGTGAGGACTGATTTTGATAGACTCAGCCCTTCTCAGTAATGCAAAGACCTAAAACTTTTCCAAAGGACTCATGATAGAAAATGCCATCCACATCCAGAGAAAGAACTATGGAGTCAGAATGTAGAGTAAAGCCGCCAACTCTTTTCTCTTTTGTTTTGTTTTCTTTCTCATGGTTTCTCCCATTCATTATAATTCTTCTATTCAACGTGACTAATGTGAAAATATGTTTAAGAGGAAAGTACTTGTAGAGCACATATCAGACTGCAAAGCTGTCCTGGAGAGGGAAATGGGAGGGAAGAGGAGAAAATTTAAAACTTATGTAAATGAATGTTGAAAACTGAATATAAATAAAATGTTTAAAAAAGAGTTCCCTTTGGAGTCCGGCCTCTGTTAATTTTAGAATGGCCCATATTTAACTGACCCTTATTTCTGTCTCATTATTAGGGGTTACACTCTTCCTCCATGGAAAGGGTGATCATCAAACAGATGTTTTCACCATTAAAGAAATACTGAGTCAGCAGTTACTCTTCCCTAAAAAAGCCTAGTAACACTACTTAGATCACTCCAAGTTTCACTGTCTTGTCCATGCCAGAAGCAAGTTCATGTGTTGCATAGTAATTGTTACATGCTGTACCCGAGTTTCATTTTATCTTCTTTTATTGATCCTGCAAGGAGGATGTAAACAAGATGGGATGGAGTAAAAAAATACAATATTCATGGAAATTCTTATCTGTTATTGCCCTATATACTTTTAAACCAAACTGATGTAATTAGAGGAATGGGTGGTGAAATATAACATTAGCCTCACACAACTGTAGAGCTAGAAAGGGGGCTTAGAGATGGCCTAAATCAATACCTTCATTTTACAGATGAGAACCTGAGGCCTAGGACCTTGGGCAAAGTCACACAGTAGGACTGGTACCTAGAAACCCAGGTTTCCTCACTCTAGTTCAGTGCTCTCTCCATAGATTCATAAAATATTTAGAGTTGGAAGGGTTCTTAAAGACCACCTAGTCCAGCCTGCTCATTTTATAGATAAGGAAAATGAGATTTAGCTAGAGGTAGTGATTCATCTGATAACACCTAATAAGTGTTGAATTTGGGTTTGTACACTGATTTTAAGGACAAGATTCTTTCCTACCCTTTACTACTTGATGTTGTTCGAGAAATCCAGTTAATTTAAGTACTTTTAATGGGTGACTTTGGGGTTTGTGTTTTGAAACTTTTGTAGTCTAAAAAGCCAAGTCCAAATGATTTGACAATATATAACCCACTCCAGGGCTGACATCACAGGCACATCTCTGGTGGACTATTAGGACAGACTAGTTTTTTCCAGCAAGATATCATGCTGAATTTCAAAGGTGGTATCACTTGCTGATATAAAGAGGAGACCAGGATACAAAGACACTGCTGCTGGATGAATCATAACAAGTGAAAATCATTCTGGCCCAGTAGAACTTTAGGGAATTGGTGAATTTCTCAGGGTTTGACAAGGGATGGAAATTCAGCACTCTTGATTTTTAAAAGCACATCATTGTTTGTATTCGGTGAAATTCCTTTTAAAATCAACTTTCCATGTTCCAATTATATTCAACAACATCCCAGCTAACTGCAATTCATATTAACTAATGGCCAAACAAGCCCTAATAGATATGGTTCTGAGGTCAATTGAAAACAATCAAAGCTCATGAAATGAAGGGGGAAAATGCTCATTTTATGCAAATTCTACATATCACTCAAGCTTAATTTTACTGATAATACAAGGTGGGACATTTTGAATATTATAGTGAATGTAACTTTTAAGCAGTGAGAGTTATTTTATAAAATGCTACCTCTGAAAAGCTGATTGCCAAACAGTACAAAAACGGTTTCTGGAATAAATGCCAAGTTCATTTTTATTTCACTTCGAAGGGAACTATCTTTCAAATCTCAACAGCTGGACTATTTAACACAATCTGGTGAATCAAAGTATAGTTCTTCTCTGGGCTCGCAGTAGGGCGTCTGCATTAGTGCATGGCAGTAGTCCAGCAAATGACGCACAGCCAGACAGTTTGAACTCTGTTTCATTTACAATAAAAATGGATAAAATGGCAATCATATTTACCACCTTCATGGACAGAAGACTGAAAGATTTAAATCTGTCTTTATAAAGTAGTTTACCAGAAAAACTCCAGAGAGGACATCCATTTTATACTTTCCCAAGGTTAAAAAAAAAGAACAAGAGCTTAGAAGCCCTCTTACATATTTTTCTCTGGTCCTTTACCCAGTTACTGCAGCAGTTAGACAGCAATGCCATGATGGCAGAGATGGCTGTATTGTCTCTTTTAGAAATCCTGTTTTTCAAGGCTTTCTAATACATTTGTAGAATTTTTCCGTGTTAAAACGTGACCAAAAAATTTCCAAATAAAAGATAAAACTTTCTGCATTTCTGCTGACATGCTGCCATTTTCAAGTTGTCCCTAGGAATCAGCAAAACCCGAGTCTGTTTCTGTGATTTTTCTAAAACCCTTTTTAGATGAAAAGTAAAATTTAATTCTGTATTTTGGGCCTCTTTTTGTCTTCAGGCAGAGACGGAGAATTCCAGCTATGTTCTTTAACTCTGACAAAGCAGCTCAGCCGGTAACTAGAACAGTGGCCACAAGTCAAGATTTTACTCTATATACCACATAAAAGTTTCACTTGTGTTTATCCTGGAGATTAGTCTTGGGAGAGCTCTTTTTTATAACACATATGTGCCTAAAACATGACAAGGAATGCCACAGCTATTTTTCTTAAGCGAACAAATACGCTAATATACTTCATGACTTCAAAATCTTTTTAAAATGCACAGGCATTTTAAAAGGCAATGACCTAGATAATAATGCCTACTGCCAATTTTTTCCCTCTTAAAATAAGAAACTTTTCAGATGGTGCCACAATTTAGCTGAACATAAAAACTTTGAGCTCTTAAAATACAGCTGAGCATGATTAATCACATTCTCTAGCAAAGTCAGTGCTGCTAATTGTTAGCTCTTATTGATTTCACTTTAGCTTTTATATCTGTAGTGCAAACAGTGGGTGCTTAAACAATGTTTGCCAGGCTGGGCTGGCTTTTAGTTGTGGCATAGATGCTGAAATCTATATAACCTTGATTTCTACCTGTTTGTAATACCCACATAAAATCAGACAAAGAAGAGTATGGGTCTGAGACTGTGCCTTAACCTATCAAAAGCTGGAAAAATGAGACAAGTCAACTTAATCCTTGCCACCCTTACAACCATATTGCAGCTTAGGTATGTCACTCACATCGAAAGTATGATCATCTAAGCATTGCTTAAAAACAGAGACTTTAAAAAAACAAAGTCTCCTGTATCCCTTATGCGGTATAGTCTGTATGTCATACAAATGTCTGCCCCCACAAAAAGGTCAGCTTCTTCAAAATGCTTATTTTGGTTCTAAGCTCCCAAAACAATTTGATTCTATAATGATAACTTTTTAGATATATGACAATTTATGAGTTTTTTAAGGTTGCCCAAATGGTATGGCTTATCAACAAACTAAAGAAATAAATAAGAAATTTGAAAACTGCTTGCTACTGTGAGCCTAAAATTACATACTGATTTTAGCAAACTACATTTTTTTTGTTGGTCATTTATTAATTTGCTTGTTTGTTTGTTTAGGACTAAACCTGTGATTTCATTAGTGAAAAATTCCTCATTCCCATCATGGACATTCCTTCTATCAATGCAGTTCTGTATTTGTTCTGTAACTCCTAATAACCTTAGATTTGCCTATTTTTAGAAAATAAATTTTGTTTCCTCTATGCTAAATGTATCTACAAGTGTACACTAAGACCTTGCAGAGACTGCTGAAAGTTAAAGAAAAAAGTACTGCAGCAAAAGCAAATACCTTCCTTAGTATTTACCTTTATGGTCAATTCTCTATGTACAAAGAAATTAAGATATTCTGTCCTAAGTCTCTGGCAATTACCAGTGCTTTCAATCAGAAGTGAATGTTATACAGAACAAAATTAATTCATTGAGGTATTTACATTTTTGGAATAACCAAAGAGCATTTTAACTGCCAGTTTTACACTGAATATAATGTCTTTGACAACTGGTGGGAAAGGTGCTGTTAAGCTGTAATTCAGAACCCTTACACAACTATTAACTAAACAATCTTTCTAGATAAGACAGCCCCTTAACAAACAAATTGGCAGAGAGAGGCAGAGAGAAAGAAAGAGAGAGACAGAGAGGAGAGAGAGGCAGAGAGGAGAGATGGGGGTGGGGCGGAAAGAGAGAGAAAGAGAGATGGAGAGTGACAGAGAGAGAGACAGAGACAGAGAGAGAGAGTTGGATTGGAGGGCTAGGGTGGAGAGGGGGAGGTGAGGAATAGTGGAACTGGGGGTAGGGGAGGAAACAGAATCTCAGCTTCCAGGACATCCAGTTGTTCTCCTAATTTTGTTGTTAAAGCTTAATTGCCCATGTACAAGCTGCACATGGAAAACCTTTTGTAGTTGCATCTTGCTGAGGCAGGGCTGTTTCCTGCAGTGTGAGCAGACAATTCAGTGGTACTAAGATTACAGCAGAGAGGAGAGCAAATCCTTTAATTGCACCAGATCATCAGATTAGGCTGCACCTTCTCTGTGGCTCATTCTGCTAACCAAGAAGTCCACTGCCCAGAAGCCAATGTTTACTAAGTGCAGAGAAGGTGAACACACACAAAAAGAAAGAGAAGGAAGACCAAGCCTTGGTCTCGTGGTGGGAGCAGCAGTGTGAAAACACACCTTTTTTTTTTTTTTAAATGTAAGTGTGCACCATAGGGGCCAGGAGGACCTCTTGGGTTTCCTGCTGAACAAAACATTACCTAGGGCCTTCTTAAGGAATAGTTGTGTGTCCATCCAAATTAAATTCCAGCTGAGATAAACATTTAGGGAAATAATTATATACCAAGTTTCCCTAAACAGAGCTCAGACCCTCAATTTCTATTTGGTGGTTTTAGTCAGGTTTGGCAACTGCAAGCCAATGATTTGGTCATTTTCAACAACACTTTTCTAAATTAATATCACAAGGGAAGTAATTAATTTTGAAAAAGGTTAAAGGTCAAATAAGTCAATCATCCTTTTTGTTACAAATACGAAAGTCAATTTAATTCGGTTTTTGGTTAATAGAAAAGTTTTACTTGCCGACATATCCAAAATTGTTTTTTATTCACTATTCTTAGGTTTTTGAATAGCAGCCCAAATGATATGATCTCAGAAAAATACATAGGATATAGAGGACACAAAGTCAAATACCTATAGAGATACTATCAATCTGAAATACAACTTGAAATAAAAATGGTTACACTCTATATTAATTTTTAAAAATGAAAATCAAAGTCCTGTAGTTATAATATTGGATTTTTTTTATCCTTCTGGGACAGGATGTCACCCTCTCAAACCTCTTCCTCACCCTCTCCCCCTTCTATGTACAAAAACTTGGTAACTGGGGGCAGCTAGGTGGCACAGTGAGTAGAGCACTGACCCTGGAGTCAGGAGGACCTGAGTTCAAATCCGGTCTCAGACACTTGACACATGTACTAGCTGTGTGACCTTGGACAAGTCACTTAACCCCAATTGCCCTGCCAAAAACAAACAAACAAACAAACAAAAAAACTTGGTAACTGCTTAACTGACTAATTAAAGAAGGAGATATGTATCAACTGGAAAAGCTTATACCTGGAGACCTGTGGGTCTAAAAAGTTCCCTTGCATTTATGGCTTAAGTCAGTTCACAGAAATAAGCCACATCCTCGCTGGTTCTGGCAGATGAGAATTGTATTGGGGGCAGCAACTTATAGTCATACAGCCCTTTATTACAACAAACTTTATAAATATTTTCTCATATAACCTTCATAGCAATGCTATGTGGTATCTAATACACGTACTCTCTCCATTTTACAGATTAGGAGATTGAGGCTAAACTACTTGTCTACAGTCACACGGCTAGTTTGTGGCAGTGCAAGGACTTGAACTCAGGTCTTCTAACTCCAACTTCAGTGTTCTTTCCACCACATAGGACAATTATTACTCTCTGATGATCATTCAGAATACAGGTAAACCTCTAAGCTGCATTTCCCAGTTCATGATGAAAAAAACCCCACAAACAAACCAATAATCTATGAGACTTACTGTCTCACTAAGTTTTATGTGATATTAATCTTCCTGAAACAGATTAATAGGAAGAGTAAATACTGATGCTCCAACTTCAACAGAGTAAACTGACATGACCATGTCTAAATGATACTACTTACAGAAAAGGCGAACAGTTTCCCATTCATCACCTACAGAACTGTAACATTTATGGACTTTGAAAGAAAGACTGTAGTTTTCTGTTGTCTAACGCTGACCAAAAAACCATGTTCTGGTTGTTATTAGAGATAAGCTATCATTTTTATTTATTTGTTTGTTCATTCATTCATTCATTCATTTTGTTTGGATCTATGACTTCAATGGAATAACTCCCTCTACTAATGTATACCTGCAATTTTCAGTCTTTGAGAACAGGGAGAGTGACATGGTAAGCACAAAGACTTGCCTGTAGCCGTACAACCATTATGCATCAGAAATGAAACTTGAACTCAGGCCTTCCTGATTCCAAGGTTTTGTCTCTGAAAATGCTTGGGAAAATCAAGATTCTCTTGGAATCCCTGTCTCAGCTGTTTACTCTCTAGAAGCCTCTTTGGCGAAGTCCTTGGTGATACCCCAGTGAAGGACTAGGCTGGGAGTGTCTACCACTAAGGATCTGCATTCCCCAGGAAAGGGTGTCCCACAGACATAAACAGTATTCTTCTAATGACTTATCTCAGACCTAGCAAGAATAAGAAGAATGTACTTCCCCCCCCTTTTTTTTTGCCAAGTTGAGATCCTATAATGTGGAATACAACACACACTTTTGGACCAGATGAATAGGAAGGAAGGAAAGAAGGAGGGAGGGAGGGAGGAAGGAAGGAAAGAAGGAGGGAGGGAGGGAGGAAGGAAAGAAGGAAGGAAGGACAGAAGGAAGAAGGAGGGAGGAAGGAAGGAAGGAAGGAAGGAAGGAAAGGAAGGAGGGAGGGAGGAAAGAAGGAAGGAAGGGAGGGAGGCGGGAAGGAAGGAAGGAAGGAAGGAAAGGAGGGAGGGAGGGAGAAAGGAAGGAAGGAAGGAAAATAGCTTGGGCCCACAAGGTAGAGATGTCCTGAAGTCACCCCTGGGAACACACTGACCATTAACCGGCATAATGAGAAAGCAGGGCTCCCTTGTCATCACAACTAATACAAGCAAATGAAAATCGATCTCTGTCTTTACATAAATGAAAACTATTTTTATCTACTATGCCACAGTGCCTCTCAGAAAACCATGTAAACATTAAACAAAACAATATTCAAAAACGGTCAAAAGGTGAAAAATTTAAATAGTCCCTCGAAGGAACACAGGGGTAACTCTCAATTATCTGTAGTAAAGGAAACGGGAAGCACAGTTAGCCCACAGTAGCGGATAATTAAAATCAACAAGTTTTTTTTTTCCCTTTGGCTTTGTGAGTTTCTGAATCTGTAATGATTTAAACAGGGGCATGACCTTTACGGTATCAGAGAAACAAAAAGCTTCCAGATAATCACTAATGACGAGTTGAAGCATGATTTCAAGAAATGCCATCTATCCAGGAGACTGAAGGCAGCAGGGCACAATGGAGAGGGGACAGGATTTGGAGTCAAATAGACCTCAGTTCAAATCCTGGCTCTGATGCTTCTACATATGTAAATAGGCAAGTCACTGAATCTTTCAGGGGCTCAGTTTTCTCATCCGTGAAATGAGCTGGTTGGATTAGATAACTTGCAAGATGCCTTCCAGGTTAATGCATGATCCTATGATTATGCCACACTCGTTTACTCTAGCTTGAGAATATTTTACATACTTGAAAATAATCATAACTGGATTTCTACCCAATTATTTTATGACAGACTTTCTGCTAATCCATTCTGGCCTTCTCCCAAATAGCCTGAATTCCTGAGGTTTTGCAGTGATAAGCAATTTGGTTTTGCCTTGTTTCTCTAGCAAGTTTACCTTTTAATTACATTTTTTTCCAGGCCAGTTACAGAGAAGGAAAGAAAGAGAAGAGGAGACCCCGAAGTATGGTTTGAAAAAGGAATCGACTGTCCTGGGATAAAAATCAGGCGCTTCCCACTTTCCAACCTATGAATATAATTGGGCAATGGCTACAAAGCCATGTGGATGGAGAACTCGGAAATCAGGCCCTCAGAAGGAAGGAAGGAGATAGTTATAAAACATCTCACAGGGCTCTCTTTTAACGTTTAGTAAGTTATTCCCGTTCATCTCTGGGAAGAAACCTGTTTCAGTATTCCCCATCCTTCAACCAGCTTGTTATTTCTATAAACCTAACATCATTCACTCCTGGTCCAATTAAACCACATTTCTCCCTTTTATGTAGTTTATGATGATGGGAGGGAAAAACCCAAATTGTCACTCTGCATTCTTATGCCAGTATAAGGGATAAGGAGACTACATGTATTAGGATCAAATGACATAGCACAATGTGGGAGTCCTTTAGAAACAAACAAACATTAAGTGATACACAAATAAAACATCGAAGCTTTCTAAGCAATTATGATAGAAATACTAACTCCACTTTTAAAACAACACACTAGAGTATTACAGGCTCTTTACTTCCTTTTTTTACTCTAAAAACTTTTTTTTGTGACCAAGTGCTTAGTTTGACTTCTCCTTCTATTTAAATCTTAATAGGGCTATCTCTTGATCCCCAAGTATCTAAAAAAAAAACCATTCAAAAAATGGTTTCTCCAGTTTGTTTCCTTTTTACTCTCTCCTATTCAGATCTCAAATTGTCCCCACACGCTAATTACAAACTATTCTAATTTAGTCATGAAAACTAGACCTCTGCATTAGCTTAGTCTCAGGTATTACATATTTTAGAAAGTAATAAAATGACATTTCTTTTTTTTTTTAAGTTCCTACAATTTAAACTTTTCCTTAACATGGACTGGTTTTCTCTAATTCTCTCGAATGGTTGGAAGTAATTATTTTTAGTGTAACTATTCTAAATTCATAAAATTGATCTGCCTCCATCATATGATTACACTGGAATTGTACTACATTTAAAGGATATTTATAAAGTATTTGATGTGATCTTTCATTAGCAACAACAAAAAAAATCTCATGGAAATAATTGTAATGTTTGATGGATGAGATAAGTAATATAAATGCTTTGTAAAAAGTATTAAAATAGTTCTGGTCCCTTACATATGGTTTGATTTGTTTTTTGACAAGATGGTTACAATGGTGCTAACTTTAATTCAGTCTTGCAAAGAAATCATGAAAATATATCATCTCATCCCAACTGCTTTGTTATAACCCACAAGTTATAGTGGTGGTGACAGCAGCCATAGCAATAACAAAAGTCAGCATTTATTTAGCACTTTAAAGTTTGCAAAGTGTTTTACAGATGTTATCTCATTTGAGCCTCACAACAACCTGCTATTATTATCCCCATTTTACAGATGAGGAAACTGAAGCTGAGAGGTTAAGTGACTTGCCCAGGGTAATACAACTAGGAAGTATTTGAGGCAGGACTTGAACTCAGGTTTTCCTGATTCCAATTCCATCACATTACCCCTATGCCATTTAGCTGTCTCAATAGGAAGATGAACTAAATGATTAATTAATGACAGCATGTTTTTAAATTTATATTTTACTTTATGATTTACAAAAATTTTCCTGACGACAGTCCTATGAATTAGGTTCTGTAGCTATCATCAATACAGATGAGAAAACTGAAGCTCAAAGAAATGAAATAATTTGTCCACAGTTACACAATTAGTTGTGACAGGGCAGGAATTCGAACCCAGGTCTTCAGACTTCCAAGTATAATGCCCTCTCCTCTGTACTAAGCTGATTTTACAATTTTAATAACAATAATAATGATAGTAAAATCACACTAGCTCACATTTATATAGTGCTTTTAGCTCTGCAAAGTATTTTACAAATATTCGGTCATTTGATTCTTCCAGCCACCCCAGGAGGTATGGGTGCTATGTTGTCCACATTTTATGGATGAAGAAACTGAAGGTAAAATAGGTTAAGGGACTTGCTGTGGGTCACAGGCAGGAGGTGAATCTTAATAGATAAGCAGCTCACTGCTGGATTCATTCAGCTCTGCAGAACTGGGTGTTTTCTCTTTCCTACAATGTCACTGCTGTATGATAGCCATGTGAAAAGGAGGGCTAACTCTTGGTCACGGAATCCTAGATTCAGGGCAGGAAATCTTGATCCTACTATTGTAAAGGCCTGCAGAAGCAGTTTTAGGGATTCAGATGAAACTCTACCAAGGCGGGGCATCACCAGCAAGTCTTCATCAATAATTCCTCCAAATAAGTTTCTTGTTTTTGTTAACACAGTTTTGTCTCTTTTTCAGCAAAGGGGAATCCAACAACTTCATAATGGAGGGTTCCATTTAATCAAGGCTTTTATGTCTCATAATTATAACAAACAGTCTACATTTTACTCTGAATACCTATTAACAAAAGCTGATAATAACACATGGCAAATAACAATAACTTAAAACAACTGTTCTTTAAAAATGTTTCTCAAGGGCATTTTTTCACAACAACTCTATGAGTTAGGTAGTGTAACTATTATTATGCCCATGTTACAGCTGGGGAAACTGAGGCTCAGAGAGGTATATGGGTCCTGAAGTACATCTGAGCCCAAGTCTGCTGACTTCAAAGGCTCTTAGCATGCTGACTCTCCCACTAACACAGCTGTAGGGTTCTTTCTACCGTCCAGAATCACCACTGACAACATTCAAAATGAAGCAGTGGTCTGCAGACAACGTAAGTTCCAATAACTTCCTTTTTCAAGTGTATACACATGATCTCAAACACTCTGTCAATTAAGCTTTATGCTGCAAGGCAACAGAAACATCTTAATTTGGAGTAAAGAAACATAGATGGAGAGATTTAAGAGATGGTCTAGTCCAAGCCTTCTTTTTATAGAAGAGGCCAATTAGTACTAGAGAGGCTGTGACTTATTCAAGGTCACACAGAAAGTTAAGAGACAGAGTAAGAATTCAAACTCAGGTCCTCCTCGGATTCCAATTCGAGAACAAGACTCTTCAGGCATATAACTTAAAAGAGTGTCTAATGTAGCTTCACTTTTCAGTCTTATATGTCACTGTTAGGTTAAACTTCATTTAGATGCTAAGGTACCAGGCTGTGCATAAGTGGATGAACTCTGCCTGTTTGGGAAGTGAATAATTACCATGTTAAAAAAAAAATCCCCAGACTTGTTTAAGTAGCACAATTGTACTTAAGAAACGGGTTTTTCAGGAAGGTGCTGTTCTTCATTAATTGACTGTCAATATGAAAAATACGTGCCATTTAGTCATTTCAGCTAAAGAATGTCAAGAACTAAATAATCGAGCATTAGGTTACAAAGTTGAAAAGTTAACACAGCAATGCACAGTGTTTGTATTAGTGCTTTAAGCAGGTAAATTAAATTGAAATGTGTCTCTTAGGCAGTCATTGAACAGGCAAGATGAGAAATAAATTGAGCTTCACATATGCCTTTAAAGTGTCTAACAACTGTGTCTGTCAACACACAGATCCCTTTCACTGTCAATTCACCACACATTCTGCAGACCGTGGGCCTGCAATTATTTCATTTCCTTTCTTGGAAATGTAATTTCCACTTACTTTTGTTGAATAAAAGGCAGACAAAAGGTGGAAGGAGTTGCAGTATTTTCTGATTAAGATTATCTGTGTAACATGGTAGAGGGGGAAAAAAAATCTATATACACACACTGAAGCATTTCTCAGAAACTAACTTGTCTCAACCCAGTGGCTTTTATGTCTGGGTATCGGTTCCAATGCAGCCAGATTGTTGATGCCAAATTAGGTGTTAAACAAATTTAAACACAGAGATGAAGGGTGAGTATGGATCACCTTTCTGTCTAAATGATTCCAGTCAAAAGGATGGGAAACATTCCTGGAAGGAAAAAAATGTGCTTTTGGAAACACAATAAAATTAGCTAAAACTGTAAGTCAGCAAAGAAGGTCTTTCATTTTGAAAAAGGCAAGGGGTGGCAGGGGGAGGAGACAGGGAGGTAGAGAAAGGTTAACAACACCAATAAGAGAATGTAGCAGTGGGAAAAAAAAACACCACTTGGTAAAAATAGATCCAAATTGAATTTCCAGTTCATTTGTCCAGGATTCACCCTTTGAACTAAGTAAGACAGCACAAGCTACAAAAAGAGGGTCCTTTTTCTCCTGGTGGAACAGGAAATCAGAGGTTTAATTAACCATGATTACAATATTCTGCTGATCTGATTTGTCTCACCTACTTCCTTTTCTTTAAGTGACAAGCCAGATGACATCCTGGCAAGAGAACTGAAGCAAAACTGTAGACTAATTTCGAAAAGAGGCTGGCATTGTTAGAAAACAAAATGATCGTCTACCGGATCTGTTGGAAACATAGACTTCTGTAGCAGGATTAACTCCCTGATGCTGACAGTGGCACTTTGAAGATCCAGGTCTGTTGAACCACATCTCTTTACCTAACCTACTTTCTCTCATGGGACAGCTTAGTGTTGTCTGCTGGTAAATCTTCTCTTAGGGTTGGAAAACGAGGATGTAAAAACAGGCATTTTTAAACAGATCCCTTGGACATCTATCTAGTGTCTTCTCGAGTTGGTCAGGCACCAACTTAAGACAGATGAATTAAGTATGTAAATCTTGAAAAAAAATGATTAAATCCCCTAAGATGGGAAATATAACTAAGACAAGCTAAGTTGTTTCTTCATCCAGGATTTTTAAGGTCAAACTTTTATCTGGAAGAAACTGGCTACTATTCAATTTAGGGAAAGGAATTCACTTGGAAGATATACTTTCCACCAGCCCTGAATGACATCATTCCTTGAAGGGTACTCAACAGAACAATTACTGTCTACCATAGGAACATGACCCTTCCAATAAAGAAAGAGGAGATGTTAAAGGAAGCAACTACAATACTTGAAGGACTTATGGACTATCTAGGGTATTCTCCAGAAAGAAAGAAAAAATACAAACAAGAGTAATAAATTAGTAATCACAAATTCTGCTACATACTACATAAGAAAGAGCATCATTACTTACTGAAATGTAACCTTGGAACTTGTGCTTCCTTCCAGTTTATGAGGCCCTCCACCTGGCTCAGGTGTTTTGGGGGCCGGGCTGTTGAATTCTGCCTCCAGAGTTTTCTTGTTCAATGCAGTTTTTGTTACACTGGATACAGAACCCAACACTGGCATGGATTTGGACTCTGAAGTGGCTAATATCCCCGTTGGACCTTAAAACCAAACACATACCTACAGTTTAACAATTGTGGGTTATGCCTGTGCGTAGGGTATTGAAAAATAAAATGCCTAGGGCTGGCTGGTCAAACTAGGTTTGCTGTATACAGAACAGCTGAAATCTCAGAGACATTCTGAAAACCATTCCTATTGGAAATCTGCTCTACTTCTATCGTTCTGTTGCTTTTAAAGTGGTGCTGAGGGACCAACTCCAGGATTTCTATATTGTCCCTTAGAAGATCACCTGGGCATTTCCCTGAGCAGAGTCTATGGCTGCCCTGGGATAAATAAAAACTATTCTCATGAAGCTCTGGTTTACTAACAGCCCTCCTTGAAGCAACCCTTTATCCTTCAAAAAGTTAATTCTTCACATAACACAGCTCCTCATTTTTAATGGAAAAGGGAAAAGACTTCAAAAGCTTCTTTCAAAAGGCTCATAAGGCTTCTCTAATATAAAACAGCTTTTATAAAACATTTCCATTTTCAATGTGAATGAGAAGTAAGTGGATTTGTTTCCTCCTAACATGGAGACAGTGGGTGAAGAAATTAAGGGATAAATAAAGAGGTCTAGACTTTTCTGATAGAAAGGTATTAAAAAACTACAGAATAGGATTTAGTTCACTGGTTATTATAATTACTGCTGCATGCATTATTATTAATATTTATTAAGGATCAACATGGAGCATTTCTAGCCTTATGTTAAAGGATGCTATCTAGCTGATTTTCCTCACAACAGGACTTTAGCCTTTATTTGTGTTTGCCCCTGAAAACTTATAAAATCCCTGGATAGGCCAGATCCATGTCACAAGAAAATGGGCAAGCACCAGTCTATGTAGAAAGCAGGGCCCTTTTCTTGTTTATCTTAAAGAGAGGGTAGGAGTGAATTAGGTGAGGTAATTAAATATCCTGATTTCCCTTTGCCCTTCAGGTTGTGGGCATGAAAATAGAGAGATGGTATTAAGGTCAATAAAAGAGTGAACGTAGCTAGAAGGAGACTGCCTTAAGCCATCTAATCTGCATTTCTCTTTCCTCGTTTCTGAATACACTAGTTCCTGCTGCTCATTCCGGAACTGAAGCCTTATTAAGGAGGAGGGGGAGTGGGCGAGCCCTTGCTTTTCCTACATCTAAAAAGAAATTAAAAAAAATACATAATGGTTAAGTTGGACTTTTCTTCATCCTGTCTAAGCTTCCCAATGTTTTTAGAGAGGCACTTGCTGCTCTCTGAAAGACCAATTTTGTAGACCAAATTACTAGGTAAAATGTGGGAATGACAATTAGAGCCATATGAAGTGTTTTAAAGGAAAATACACTTTAACAGGCCACTGGAGGAGACCAGCTGCAATTTAGGATTTGGGTCCTACTAGCCTCAACCCTGCTCCCAGCTGCCCTAACTGTGTATTTCTTATTATAATCCTCCTGTTTTCTGCCTGTCACCTTACATTTGAATACATCTTTACCTTTTCCATAAGCTTTTGTGTGCAGAATAACACACTGTACATAGTGATATCCACTTCCTTCTCACAAGAGACAAACACACCTGTCAGGACATAATCTCAATAAGTTCCTCCAATTGCTTCTAGGGGATGGAGGGGGTTCGAAGAGTCCTTTTTCTTCAAATTCTCACCATGCCTGTAAATTTGCTCCTAACACCCTCTATACAATTAAAGGTAGGTTTCACAAGATACAGAGCTGACTAGACTTGAGATGACCCAGTCTAATCTCCTCATATAACAGAAGAGAAAACAGGAATCCAGAGAAGGCAACTGACTTGTCCAAGGTTACACAGGTAATAAGTAATAGTGCTGGAATATGGACCAAGGTCTTTAGATGCCAAATCTGGTATTAAAGCCACTGTACTATGCAGTCCCTTATTCTCTCCTCTGCATTTAAATCTCCCCATTAACATACTGGAAAACTTTTCATTTCTGCTGAAAAAACAACTTTTTGAGGAGCATTTTAAACGAAACGTTTGTCTTTCTGATACCTCTTCACTGACTGCTTTTAGAGGGCCATCATCTTGCCTCAACAGCGACAGGGAAGGAGTGGAATGCAAGGAACCCAGCTGAAAGCTAACAATCTTGCTTATAGCTTACATAGGTGATAGTCACACTCAGAAAGAGGAATCTAGTTTTACTTCATTCAGATTTCAAAGACACTCCTAGGAAGGGAGTAATTGTAAGATTTTTGGAATTCAAAAGTTCAAGGGGGTATTTAGTTAGTACAGTGAGTTGGGAATGAGATAGTGGAATCAAACTGACTTTGAAAGTATAATAGTAAGTAAGGCAAATTCCAAGATGAAAAGTGAAAAGGTAGAGATAGAAAGCTCAACAAACTTCTACATTAGCCAGCAAAGGAGGCACAGATGTGCTTTTTTTTTTCAAATGCAAGGTACTCTTTCAATAACTGATCACGAACATCAAAATATTAAGTGCTTCTCCATGTTTAAATTCCATTAATTTAGCTTCTTTTAGGGAAATCACTATCAGCCGTAAAACTGATAAAGAAACCCAATGGGAATAACTTCTGTCATGAGAGAAATAGGTTTCTTTCCTTCTCTGATCACCCCCACCTCCTGGTAACTTTTCTCTGGGTTTTTCTGCCACTGTTCTCTCCTGGTTCTCCTCCTCCTATCTATTCCTCTGTCTCCTTTTTACTCCTTTCTTGTCATCCATTTCACTGTGGTCCATCCTCCACTCGGCTGTCAAAATAATCTTCCTAAAATGCAGATCTGACCACATCACTCCCTATTCAATAAACTCCAGGGGCTCCCTATCATCTCCAGGATGAAACAGGAAATCCTTTGTTTGGAGGATTTTTTCAAAGCTCTTCACAACCTGTCCCCCTCCTATCTTTCTCCAGTTTTCTTAGACCTTACTTCCCTCTACCCACTCTGTGAGCCAGTGACACCAGTCTCTTTGCCGTTCATGGCACAAGAAACTCTATCTCCAGACTCCAGGCATTTTCTCTGGCTGTTCCCCTATCTGGAATACTTTCCCTTCTCATCTCTGCCTCCTGACTTCCTTTAAGTCACAGCTAAAATCCCATCTTCTACGAGAAGCTCTTCCTGATCCTCTTTAGTGTAAATGCCCCCTCACTATTGATTCCCTCCAGTTTATCCTGCACAGATCTTGTTGGTACAGAGTTGTGTGCATGGTGTCTCCCCACTGTGAGCTCCTTGAGAACAGGGACTGTCTTTGGCTTTTCTCTGTATTCCTAGAGCTTAACACAGTGCCTTGTACATCACAGGCACTTAATAAATACTTATTGATTCGTCTCACTCCCCCTAACAGTAGATGTTTCCCAAGGTTCTCTCCTAAGCTCCCCTACACTTTGTCTTTTGGCACTTCGTGAGCAACCTAAGTTGGACTATCATCTCTAAGGCAGATAAATTACAGATGTTTATATTCAGCTCCAGCCTCTCCCCTAAGTGTCAGCCTACTGGACTTTTCAAATTGGACATCCCAGAGGGAACTCAAACCCAGCATGTCCCAAACTGAACTTATTATATTCCCCTTAAATCCTCCTCCCTTCTGAACTTTCCTATTTCTGTCAGAGACACCACCATCTTTACTGTAACCCCAGCATTACTCTCAACTCCTCACTCTCTATCACCCCACATATCCAGTCAAGTACCAAATCTTGTCACTTCCACCTTCAAAACATCTCTTGTACCTGAGCCCTCCTCTCTAGTGACCTGACCATGTGACTACTCTCTTTGGAAGCCCTACATAGCCTGGCCCCAAACTACTTTTCTCATCTCAACAGACATGACTTCCCCTCCTACTCTGTACAATCCAGACAAATTGGCCTTCTCTCTGATTCTTATGACATACGACTGCCTATCTTTGTACTGGCCATCTGCCATGCCTGGAATGTAGTCCCTCCTTACCTGTGACTCATGGACACCCTCTCTTCCTTCAAGATGTAGCTGAAGCACTATCTCTCACATGAAGCCTTTATCTGTCACCCCAAGTTCTAATGTCCTCCTTCCCAAAATACCTTGTATCTGACTATTTGCGTTGTATTTACTTCACGTATTTCCAAATGAACTATATGTATTTACGTATGCACTTATCTCCCTGTCAGAATGGCAGCCCTCAGGAATGCAGCCATTGTTTCACTGTCTCTCTGCCTGTATCCCCAACACTTGGCAAAGTGCTTAGCACACAGCAGGTGTTTAATACTTACTGAATGATTGCTTATTCTTTTAGAATTTTATTACTCTAATTTTTATGCCAAAATAAAAGATATACAGTTGCATACCTACCCCTTTTATGGAAAAATAATTTTTTTAAAAGAGAATTATATTGCAATTTGACTTGCTTAGAATGAATCATCTGTCTGATCAAACCATTATGTTCAAATGGAAGATGACCTCTGACAGACATGCTGTAGAAAGGATTCAGGCTTAAGGCAGTGGTTTGACCAGATGGTCACTGAGGTCCCTTCCAATTCTGACATTCTAGAATTGTAACTAGAATAATTTTGGAATCGATAAAAGCTCAAATTCTCAACATATTCTGGTGCTTTCTCAAATGTCTAATGCCCTGATGATATGAACTCTCATCCTGTAGCCATTATGATTCTCTGAACGCTTAAAAAAAATTCAGAGAATCTGCAATAGGTGATGGTCAATTTCTTGTGTAGCAACAACAAAAAAATCTTAAAGGCTGCTTCAAAGTCTTAAGAACCATTTTTTTTCTTTCTATTGGATCATAGAATTTTAGAGTTCGAAGAGACCTTAGAAAACATCTATTCTAATGTCCTCATTTTACAGATGAGGAAACTGAGGCTTAGAGAGATAAAGTGACTTGTTCAAAGGCATACTGTAATTCCACTAATTAGCAAACTGGCCTAATGCCTTTAAAATATGACCTGACTTGTAAAATTTTAATTTATGTAAAATGGTTATATAATTTTTCAATAAGCTAGGTAGGTGTGCAAAGTATTTCTATATCTAGATTTGCCAAATCATCATGGTGTGGTGGGAAATGTTTGGAATCAAATGTCCTAGGTTCAGATGAATCCTGTTCTGCTACTTACTAGTCATGTGACATTGGGCAAAGAACATCACTTCCTTGATTTTCTGTTCTTCGTTAGTAAAATGAAGGTAATAAAACATGTATTACTAGGTCAAAGTTACTTTGAAGCTAAAGATGATAACACACGTAAAGCACCATCTAAATGAGAGTCATTACTATTAGCGATATTAATCACAGAACGTTAGAGCTAGCAAGGACGTTGGAGACTGTCTAATCCAATAGCCCCGTTGTGCTGAGGTGGAGAGGGAAATGACTTACTTCTCTGGTCCTTAACTTCCTCACATGTCCATCTAATACTTCTCACTCACATTAGAAAATTCATTCAATAATTGGGAAGAAATTATTTCATATTTAAAGAACGAATTTAAAGACAAATACTACAGAAACTGAAGAGTAGGACTGTGAAGAACTCAAACCAGCTTACTACTGCTATCTGGTTCTGTTGTCACCTTTCTGCGCCGTAAAATTCTTTCTAACTCAGTTTCACTGTTTTCAGTATCAAGAGATTTTAAGTTTCTTGAACTAGCAGATGTGTTAAGTGTCTCCTAAAGTAAAAACAAAACAAAACAAACAAAAGATTAATGTCTTAATACAACACAGAGAAATTTATAAATTCAAACAACAAAATCATTACCAGAATTCAAATGGAATTTGGAAACAAAACACAAATATCTGTCACAGAACCAAAAGGAAAAAAAATGTGAATTCCACTGAACATCGTGAGGATTTCTTTTTCCTATAACCTTTTTAGGAAGTTAAAAGATGCTACTGAAGATGTGGATGGTAAGTTTCATGTGGAAAGAAGACAACAGCTGTGTTTCTTTATGAACTACTTCCTACATGAAGTTCAATAATGGAAAAGTTCTGTACATCGATGATTCAATTTCTGATGTTTGTGGAGTCAATGTTGAAGAGAACAAATGTGATGAACTCACCTTAGAGAGAAGCGCATCTTGACATGGCAGCCATGTGCCAAGGAACCCAAATCCTTGCGGTACTTGGAAAAAAAAATTGCAGCTGATCCTTCAAACACAATGACTGTTGATTCGTGGTTGCTCAAAGCAAGTGGAGTTATTGCCAAAGGAGGTCTACCACAACCTCAAGTTGGCTACCAGAAAAGAGGCTGCAGCAAATGCACGATGATTCAGGTGAGAATTAGACAAAGAAGCAATACAGCTCTTTGCGGGGAGTTAGGGGACGAAGGAAAGGAAGAAGGTGGTTTTCATTTCGTTTTTCCTAATGGAACTGGTCTAGAATATATCCAAAGACCAAAAGATTCCGGAAGAGGTAGAAGGTACAAAAGTTGTCCTTCACACCATCAATGCTTACTGTGGCTTCAAGGAAGACAGAGATGACCTGGTAACT
This sequence comes from Phalanger gymnotis, assembly GCA_028646595.1. Taxonomy (NCBI): domain Eukaryota; kingdom Metazoa; phylum Chordata; class Mammalia; order Diprotodontia; family Phalangeridae; genus Phalanger; species Phalanger gymnotis. Next base: position 72,674,720 of record CM053624.1, on the reverse strand, counting down.
CTAAGATCCTTTGGCCTGACTCCTCTGTGGTGAGATTTTTGAATGGAGATCAATGGAAACATCCCCACAAACAGCCATTAAACACACACAGAAACACACACGCACACGCATGCACACATACACACACACACACACACACACACACACACACACACGCTACTGCTTTTCCTTACATCATATGTAAGAATGTATCCCAAGATGTCAAAAATCACCACCAACCCATTTTATTTTTCATGACATGCCTACTGTTTTTTACAAGTAGTTTTCCTCACCTATTTTACAGGTAAGACTTCTAAAAGCACAATACTCACTTGATTATAGTGAATAGTAAATCTGGCATCATTTATTTACTCAAATGGTAATTCTTCATCACTTAAAATTTCTAGTGCTAGAGTTTGAATGAGGTGACTGTCATCATTGGTAGATCATGACCTAGGTCCAGCCTTTATCAGCCTTGAATTAAGTACAAGCTATTGAATGCCCCCATTTAAAAAAATGTTAGAAATCATGAAATTGCTTATTAAGTTAAATGGTCAGAAATTTCAAAGTGTGCAGTTATTTTGCCATTGTTGGAAATTTTTTCATTGCTTAAAGGGGTCACACTGCCAACCCACTGACAAGCCCAAACCAGGTAAATTAACAGAAGAGCTCATGTTCTTTTCAGATGCATGCTCTGCAGATGCTGACTGTGGAAATAGCACCCACTTTGTAATTTTTAAAAGAATCTTGTTTCAGGAATATGTTTACTACCAAAAAATCCAGAGGGCACATTTAGAGGAATACCATATCATGTACTATTTTGTGTAGGCCAAAATAATTATCGTATGCTGATTATGACAGGCAGTGTCACAGAAAAGACAGTTCACTTTACTGCATATATAAAGCTGAACACCTAACCCTAATATCCTTGCCTCTGGCCTTGTCTCCTGTCCCCCACCTCCACTCCCAGTTTTCTTGTATGTGTCATCTTCCTCAAATAGAATGAGAACTCCTTGAGGAGAGAGACCATTTTGCTTGCTTGTACTTGTATCCCTAGCACTTAGCACCAAGGGCCTCAAACATATTAAGGGATTAATAAATGCACCCCCCCCCTCTCACACACACACACACACACACACACACACACACACACACACACACTCTCACACACACATACACATACACACCTTTATATCATCTACAAACCTGATAAGAATGCTATCTCTGCTTTCATCCAAGTCACTGATTTTTATCTACATCACAGAAACATTCTCCCATATTCATTCTTTTTTAATATCTTGGTAACCCCCAACAAAATTCAAGGCTTGAGAATTCCATTTCCTAGTAGATTCCAGACCTCTCAAAGCCAAGATCTCTTCCTTCAACAAAATGCCAATACATTTGGTTTAACCAAGGACACTAAAATGTAATGTTACTAAAACTAAACTACTAATACTAAAAAATACTAAACAAAAGAGATGTCACTATATAACTCACATTTGTACTTGGGAAGCAACTAGGTCAAAAGAACATGAAGTTTTTGATATGTTACTCAATACTAGGCAATTAATAATAATAAATATTTGTTGACTTGATTTGAAATTGCAGACTCATAGAGCCAAATGGGCCAAACTTAAAGATCAGTTGGTTTAATCCTCTCATTCTATAGACATAAATTTACTCTCTGAAAATGTCATTTCTTTAACTAAAAAAATCCTTAACATCTAATAGTGTAAAGTGGCTTTCAAGTGACTAAAAAAAGATTTCTTGGTTCTCACAATTCTTACAATTCAATGACAAATTCAGTGACAATAAAAATAATATGGAAATGATCTAAGTTCATACAGAAACTTTAAAAAATAATTGGCTTTCTGTCCCACTTAGAATACAGCTAGGTTCCTCAAATTCTCCCAACTGTGCACCTGCCAATAGTCCATGACCTGACTACGAGCAGCAGGCCTGAATGCCACCATGCTTTTCACAGCCAAGGACTCACTGCATTTCGGCACATAGCCCTTTAATGCACCATCTGATTAGCAGAATTATGGCTTTGCCTTTTGCCTTACATTGTTCAAGGATTTTTATGATTATCTCAGCCCAAAAGAATAAGATACTATCTGGCTTCAATATTTACTGCTTTCCCTTTCAAAAGAACACTTTTTCTCTTTCAAAGGAAGTTAAAGAACTGAAAGAACATTACTACATAAAATGTGCGACTGCAAAGCACTAGCATTAATGAGGTTGGGGGTGTGGGAAGAATGTAGTTTCTAGTCGGGTTTTATGACAGCAGTCATTTAATAATAATGGAAGATGGGCCTCAGAACAAGTAACAGCAGAGTATAAAACGTGGTGAGCACAGCATTTCCCGGTGATAATGCCAGCCTAAATGTACACACCAAGCATTCTGGGAAGGGGTTCTTCAGTAAAGTGATTCATCTTTTGAAGATAAAAAAAATCCTCAGCCTAGATGTAGAGGAGAATGTGAGTTTGTCATAAGAACATATTTTTGAGTAGTTTGCCTGTTGTACATCCAAATGAAATTCTAAAAATTGGATGTTAGAAGACAAAATTTATTTCACATACATTCCTACCTCAAAAAGGTATACAGTTCTAAGGAAAGGCCTTCAGCTTATAACACCACTGATAGGAAGTTAACTCTGTTTTCCAGCATTATTGGGAAATGGGCATCAGAGTTTCAAATTATTAGAGTTGACATGTATACCTAATAGATCTGACTTAAGATTTTTTTAAATGAAAATATAACATAAAAACTATATTAAAAATTTCATTAATCTTTCATAATTCAGAAGGTACATTAGGATCTTCTATTGCCTGACGGTGGTTTATTAGTATCAATTAATAATAATAACTCACATTCCCATAGGGCTGCAAGATTTCGAAGGTGCTTTCCCACAACAACCCTGTGAGACAGGTAAGTACTGCTATTATCCTCATTTTAGAGAAGAGAAAATTGAAGGTCAGAGGAGATGAAATGTGATCTAACATATATAAGGTCATACAATGGTCAAGTGCTAGAGCAAGGATTTGAACCAGAGTCTCCTGACTCCAAGCTCCAGCATTCTTTCCATTACATCATACTGGGACATGTAAAAGTCCTGGCTTATAGAAAGTTCTTATTAGTAGAACACTGAATAGAGAGTTTTCTGCATAATAGTCCTGTTAGATAACCACATTTATTCTACAACAGCTTAAATATGCTATTCTGTAGGTTGAACGGACCACCACTGTTAACCAGTGATATGCATCACTTCAGAGCTAATCCTACTCACCTAAAACTAAAGCAAATAATTGAGCTGTTTTGCGTTAAGTCTACAATCTAAAGACAGACTTAATGAAAATAATTTTGTTTACGACAATTATGTGGATGTCTGCATGAAATGCATAATTAGCACAGTAACAACAAACACAGGAGTATTTAGTCCTGCACCTCCCGCCCCCATGTTTGTTGACGTACTGTGCATAATAACTGGTATTGAGAATAGAATCCTTCGTATCCTAAACACTTTCCAAGCAATGAGTTTGCCGCTGAAAACTCAATGATTAATCGGAGTAGTGCAACAGTCATTTATAGATTCAGTGATGGCTCGTGCACATGCCTGAACTATAGAATAGAAAACAATGGCTAAAGATAAGGACGTTAAGCAATTTAAAAAAATAAAATCTTTGAATTTCCTTTAGAGGATAAATTCAATTGTTTACAAATGAATTTTTTTAATATAATTTATCATCAAAGGTTAAAAAGAAAGAATATAAATGAGAATAGGTGACAGTCACTCTATTGCTCAGTAGTTGTCCTGTTTCCAACAAATCTGGGGTATTCTCAAATTTCCACCTGAATGTCACAATTTTCCTCTCACGTACTAAGCAAACTGCCATCTCTCTAAAAAGCCCTGGTGTACTTCTATTGATTAACAAGCATGACGATTCTAACATATGGGTCAACATTTTATCTTCAGAATAGAATTCTAGGATTAGAAGAGGAAGAATAGGAAACAATCAGTTTGGCAATTTAGTGTAACAAGTATAAAAAACTGATTAGGGCTACGTCTTGAATGGAAACTACAAATGTGTTATTTGATATGTTATTAACACCTGTGAAAGAGAAAGGGAAAATAAATATGGCACAAAGCAAATAATCAGAGAAAGAAACAAGGCCTCATAAAAGGTCTCAACATATATCAAATGTAATCGTTCAGAAAAAAAATTAGATTTATAAAAACACTTTCCTCTAATCCCCCACTAAATGAAAATGATTGAAGATAAGCTAAGGTTTGTTCTTACCAGTATTCCTTTTAGTTCATTCACTGCACTTTCAGAGCCTTTTGAAGATTCTGGCTATAATTAAATGGGGAAAGGGGTGGGGAGGAGACAGAAACAGCAGGTGTATTATTCTGAATTCAAAACTATTAAGCCACAGAAATATCCATTTGTCAAAAGGTGCTATGGGTTATACTGGCAACATACATGAATTGCATCATTTTGTTAGGCCAAATTCTTAGGGTAAGAAAAAAATAAAATTAGAAATGTTAGTGTTCCTATGGAACAGTTATATGGAAAACTTACAAAAATAGTTACGTTCAAAGCAGTGTGGACTCCTCGCCCCCAAGTCAAAGACCAACACCTCTTGTGTAACTTGAAAAGTTGCCTGAGGCACTTGAGAGCCTTGGCCTTGACCTGGCCTTGTCACACAGCCAGGTTGTATCAGAAGTGGGACTGAAACCCAGATTTTCTTGACTCCAAAGCTGCTCCTCTCTGTCTACCACACTATGCTGCCTTTCAAACACAGGATAATGGACTTAAGTACATATAAGTGGCTTTTGCGTTTAATTTGATTGACATCACAGCCAAAATAGATGTCAAATAATAAGTTTCAAATATTTCTTTTAGGTCTTCTCAGGACTGTCCCTGGCAGACTTTTTCATTTTAGCTACTTAGTATCTCCTGTCGAGATGAATGGGAAGCAGCCATACTGAACAAGAAGAAAGAGAGAAGGCACAAAACTCCTCTCTCCACTTCTTTGGGGTCTAGCTGGACACCTATTTACCACAGACTATCAGTGACTGCTACCCCCTCCTCCCTCTTTCCTTTTAGGAAAGTCATGAGGAAGGGACAGCGGGCAAAGAGATTCAGAAACACAACAGTCAGCGCTGGAAGGAACCTTGGAAACATGGTCCCTCTTTCCCTCCTGATTTTACAAAACCAAAACCAAAACCTTGAACAGTTTAAGACAGTTGTTCAAGGTCATGGAGCTCGATAGTTGTAGAGTGGGAACTAGAATCCAGTTTCACTAACTCCCAGCACTGCTCTTTCCACTACACTAGAATGAAGGAAGAGAGATGTGAAGATGGCTGAATCTGAAGCCCTAATCAAGCTCTGGACCCTCAACGGCATCTAGCAAAATCCCTGTTAATTCTCAATTCATCCCGGTTGATGATGAATATCAATTTTGTTGTGAGACCTTCCCACAAAACTTTCCTATTGTCTCCTCTCACAGGAAGGCAGTGATCAAGAAAAACCAATACAGTAATTATGATTACATTAATAATAATAGCTATCACATTTAGCATTTTGAGCTCTGCAAACTACTTTACAAATATTACCTCACTTGATACAACAACAGTGGAAGGTAGGTGCTGTTATTATCACAAATTTATAGATGAGGAAACTGAGGAAGACAACAATTAAGTTACTTTGCCCAAGGATATATAGCCAGTAAGTATCTGAGGCTGAGAACTCAGGTCTTCCTAACTCCGGGTCTAGGACCCTATCCACTGTACCACTTTTCTCTGGACATGGAAAAATAACCAACACTTCTCTCCAATCAAGAAGTGACAGTTTTAAGAGTAACTTGCAACTTCCTCTACCTAAAGGACAAAGGAGGCCTCAAACCCACCCTCCTCAGCAAAAAAAAAAAAAAAAAAGGAGAGAGAGCCAGTCAGGTAGAGGAAGGGAGGGAAGGAGGTAAAGGGGAGTGAGAGAGAGAGAGAGAGAGAGAGAGAGAGAGAGAGAGAGAGAGAGATTTGTTGCTTATATGCAAACTGAGCAAAGGAGCTGAACTTTCACTGCCAACAGTTTTCCTTAAAGATGCCACATGCCATCAGTGCCAGTCAAAAGCTTAGTCACAGGACCCACACATTCATTTAGAAAACATGGCCTCTGGGGAGGCCTATGAATGCAAATTGTTCAGCCAGAAAGCTGGTGCTCTTGAACTCACTGCCCAAGCCAGCCAACTGGAAGGCAGCTGGGAACATACGCTCTCTTCGCTTCTCGAACTTCAGGAAAGCAGGGATGGTAATGCAGAAAGGGGCCTGGACTTTAGCATGCATCAAGCGTGAAGGTTATTAAAAAAAAAAAAAGGATTATTGGCCAGTTACGTCAAAACTAAATCTACACAGGTTAATTATTACCAGCGAAAAAACCAGTAGTCCACTGATCGTTGTTCAGTTTCTTTCCAGATTTTGAACTGACTTTAAATAATGTGTAACTGCTGAAAGAGTCATGTGAAGAAGAAAAAAAAAGATGACACACCAAAAGTGGGGTGGGAGGAACATAACTAAATATTGATAAGCGTAAGAATAATAACTTTTTAAAAAACATTTTTCCTAGACAACATAATTTAAGATTTATTTAGGTTACTATATTATGTTGGCTTTGTAATAGTTCATGTTTGCTTATCTATTCAGAGTAGCTGTGTTTATTAAATTATAAAAAACATTCTTTTAAAAAATACCCCTTCATTTTTATGGTGCTTTCACTTGCATTCTTATCACTACTATTCTAACCCTTCCAGTCAGGGACAGAGATTGTATATTTCTACTTTATTTATAAGCTGAGAAATAAAATGTGGTGTAATTTTCAGGTTAACGTGACAAGTATATACAATTACTATCTTAGAATCAGATGTCTAGGGCAACACGGGACCTCAGAAGCCATCTCGTTCAACTCCTTCATTTGATGAGGAAACTGGGGCCCAGGGTCTTTTAAGTGACTTACCCAGGATCATGCAGGAAATATGCATCAAAGCTAAGATTTGAATTTGGGAGACAGGTTCAGGACTAGAATCTAGATCTCCTGATCCCTCGTTAAGTACTTTTTTTGTTGTTATATCGCTGGACATAAACACCAGAGAGCCCAAAACAATAGAAATTACTTGAGGCAGAGGACTTTAGTCTAAAGGCTAAGCCATCTTACCAGATGCAAATTCTGTGTCTTGGTTAGGAAGCTGTTTTGGTTTTTTTTGGGTTATCAGAGTAAGAATGAACCTCCTTACGCGGAAATCAGTTCCTTTCTATTTGATAAGTTACTTTCTGATCGGTCCGAGTCTCCCTATTCATTCTCTCGGGGTGATCTATACGCAGCGTCCACTGCGGTAGCGACCTAGCCAAGTCTGCTTCCGACTTATGGCATAGTTTGAATGTAGGTACAGAAGCATATGATGCTAACAGAACACCAGCTAACCCTAAAGGGCACAGATCTATATGGGCTGAGAGGCGCTCCTGAGGCTAAGAAAGAGCTTTTAAACTGGGGGCGGGACTTCTGATTAAAAGGAAGACGCTACCCAGCCAAGTGATTTTAAAAATCCCATAGTCAGCATTCTTTCAATGAAACTGGAATACAAAGCACAAAGAAGAGCGCGGTGCCTGTCCTGTATCACAGGATCTCAAAGTTGGGAAAGACCAAGTAATTTACCAAAATCTTCCACTATAGTTTCTTCACATCTTCTTAGAAGAGATTTAATGAGTCAGTTTTTTTAAAAGTAGCGACTCTGGATCTTTTCAGTGTTTTACAAAACTATCTCTGTTACGCTGGCACTATAAACTTCCTAAATGAATCTTAATGAAATGAAAAATCAAGGAAGCAAGGACCAGAAAACATCATGGGGATGGACCACCTCATACCTTGTCTTTTATTTGTGACATAACTAATTTTAATGTCATTATCCTTTATTAAGGAAAAACAAGAACTGGAATATCTCATGGATTTGGGTTTGCTACAGAACTAAAACAGGTCTCTCCCCAGCCCCTCCCAAGTGAAACTGCACAAAAATAATGACATAATTGACATAATGCAACTCTGTCAGTCCCGTTCCTTGATGTTATTTCTACAAAGGTACTACTCTATATTCCATTTTTCGCTTCTAAAGTAAGCACCGAAACAAGAAAAAAAAAAAAAAAAAGAGGATTTAGCTGCTTTATACCTTGGCCTTTGGTCTGGTTGCCTGATTAACTGGTCTAAGATGAACTCCCTTCTTGATCCTATCCATCATTTCTTCAACTGCTTGTCTCTTGAGGTCTGTGACTTCTTCCGCTGTTCAAAGAAAACATATTTCGTTGAGTTTCAAATGAAGAAAGCCCAGGAAAACTGTAAGAAGAAATATTTTCTGCTGTGATGTGAGAATTATCTTCTCAGTCCACTGCTACTTTTCTGCAATTTTTGATTTAGAAAGACTGCAATGTGCCACACCACAGAGTCACTATTCAGATGCCAAGAGTCACAGAGCACCATGACTCTATTCAGGTGAACAGCAGTCAGGTAGCAAAGTTTCTGTAACAGAGCTGAGTCATAAAAATGGGAAAGCTTTTGTTGTTGTGTTTTTTTTAATTAAGGCATTTAAGTCAATAATGACTCCCCCACATCAAACAATTAAAATGAATTTTGCCCTATTTGTCGGTGTAATTACAGACTTTATTGAATACTTGGTTCATTTCTGGAATTTCTCCAGGTCTTATTAAACCCAACTTTGCACTTAATCCTAAATAATCATGCCTTTTTTCCTTGAAGGGGATTTTATACCTTATTGGCAGACGTCATATATTGTCCCTCCAAGAAATTAGCGTAAAGGAGGAGAAAGTATCAAAGGTTTGACTAAAAAAACATGAGAGATATTTTCCTCATTGGAGGAAATCCAGACAAAAGTAAACAAATAATAAGAAAAATCTATTTTCTCCCCATGTCCACCTTTTTAATGATAAATCATATGAATATCAAACATTCACACAAGCCTGTTAAAGGCATTTTAAATTTCCTGTTGGACAAAAACATAAATCTAGGAATGATTTCAATTAAGTAATTAAATTTTAAAAGAAAGTTCATCTACACTGTAGGCTAACCTTTGTGGTATAAAACACTATTAAATCAATTGAGATTTATCTAGATTTAGTGAATGTACTTGAAATGAGTTACTAATTCAAGGGCATTTGCTATAATGCTGAAATTTGGTAATTTGTCTCAATCTACTTCCACGTCAAGCTATGCTTACATTAATTATTAGGCCCTACACAAAAGTAGATCATTTGCAGACCGTCCAAGTGCTGGAAGATTATTAGCTCTAACTCCAGATAAACAGGATGAGCAAATCTGGACTCTTTCAAAGTATGTGTTGTTAGTTGATTTTGAGTGGTCCTTACTATTTTGCTTATTTGGGCATATCTTAGGCATCCGAAAGTCTCGGTTTTTGAATTGGGAACAGAATACATATGCCTAAGCCAGTTGGCCCTGACACAGTATGGTACTAACAAAGCCAAGATCAACAGATTGTATCTTCAGAATGGGCGGTTTGCTTTTTTATGTTGTTACTGTCTCAGGGAACCCTTAACTCCAGTTAATCATCTCACAAATGGATACTGCTGTTCACAAAGTGAGACAATTTATATGTTCCAGGCACGGTGGGTCAGTAGTCACCTAAGTATACACTAAGGCCGGAGTGTTACTTATTACGTTGCACACTGCTACAACTTGGAGCTTTCCTGATACCTTAATGTATAGTTAGTTCATAGATGTAAGATGTCAAGAAACTGAGATATACCAATGAATCATTATGGGTAGAACTAATATCTTTTGCTGAAATTGCATTAAATTGGATGACACAAACTTCAGGTCTGCTATTCTGGCACCTTTATAAACAAATGACTCATTGAAAAGTAAAAGGTGGCTTCTAAAAAATGCTAAATTAAAAAAAAACATTCTGAATTAGGATGGAAAAATTGCACAGCAATTGATGGTAAAACACTTCCTACTAACCCATCAGCACTCTGCAAGACATGACTAAAGCCCAATTAATCACACAAGACAAAAGCCAATTAAGGCAGACAGATGGAACATTACGGTCAAAGCTATTTCATTCGTCTAAAACATCTAACATAATAGGAATTTTAAACAGTCTCTTATACTTGTTGGTTAGGATAACATTGATGATTCAGAGACGGATAGCTATCTGTATCCTATGGAGATTTTAAATGAGAATTTAATTCTTTAGTTTTTTTTTCAAATAGAAAAGCCTAACTGGCAGAAAGGAAAAAAAGATACTTACCAGATTACCCACACAAATACAATACAAGCTTCAAGTTATCTATCTATAAACATACAATATAGACATTTTTTTCTTTTTCTCACCCTCGTTTGTGTTCACTGCTGAACTAGCCAAAAACAATCTATATGAATTTCAAAATGATTAAGTAGCTTTATAAAATATGGAAGAATAGCCTACAGAGAACTCATGGAATATTTTGTAATTCTTTCTGTAATGATAGAGTGGGTAATTGTCTCACAAAACCATGTAATCAGAGGGACAAAAGAAATATCCAGGATGCTGGAGATTAAAGAAAATGACAAATGAAGACAATTCTAATGTTACTGAACTACCCACCAAATAATCAAATTTTCCTAGGAAATAGTGCTGTGAGGTTAGTCTTGACTCAATAACCCAATGCAATTAATTGAGGCTTAAATTTTTAATACCTACTTGAAAAATAAGTAGCTTCATAAGGGAAAAAAACCACTCTCTATAACCGTCTGTTGTTAGGTAGAGGTGATCATGACTTTTTTTTTGTCACTCTATAACCTTTTATTATCACTTAGAGGTGATTAGAATAAGTTTCTGGATTTCACTGGATTCCCTAAATCTAGTAATTGGTGGGAGGGTGGGGAATTTTTGCTTATTCATTCAGTCATTTATTATATTCATTCCTTGCCACTCTTTGGAAAAACTAGAGGCAGTACAATGCACAGCAAAATGTACTGGATTCAATTGTGATGCTGGGCAATTGGTTTAACCTCTCTGAGGTTAAATCTCCTCATTTGTAAAATGGGGTTAAAATACCTTATAAAGTTTTTGTAAGAAAAACACTTCTAAAATCTAAAGCATTATAGAAGTGTGATTTTGTCATGTTGATACTGATTTGATTTTTTTAAACTAAGTGTCATAAGCATAACCTTTATCTAAAGTAATTATAAAGTTCCCCCCTCCCCCGCCCCCCCCCCCGGTTTTCTGATTCTTTCTTATCCCTAGAAGTACATTTGGTAGGAGACTGGTAAGAACTTAAACTCAATAGACACATCTCTTGGGAGCCAAAAATTGGCCTAGTAAGTTGATTCTTCATAAAATTAAACTTTTTTAAAGCCATAATGGCATCTTAATTTGAGACCTTAAAATATATGTAAAATAGCTTCATATACCCTAACTAAATTCACCACAAGTTACTTCATCAAACAGCAATAACTACAGTTAGGCAACAAGAAACCAAGTTTTCATGGGCTCCGATGCTCAAGGAAGTCACAGTACACATGGTCTCGTGGGTCACTGTAGGACGCAATTCCAAACATGCAAGTTATGTTGAGATTGAACTCCAGACTAAACATTTCAATTTCCAGTTATGAACACAATAGGAAATTCCACAGTTGAAGTCTGGAATTCTCCCATTCATGTACTCCTTCATATATTTATGGTGTAACCAGCATGTCTAAGGTGCTATGAAAAAAATAAGTCACCACCAAGAGCACAGAGAATGCTGTTTAATCTGCATGTGTTGTTGGTAAGGTACTAGGTATCCTTTCTATCACTATGATTTTAAAGTTATTCCCCAATACCTTTCAAAACACCACGGACAGATTAAAATGCTCCATTGTGCTGCTGGCCAAAACTGTTTTCAGAAGCTATCAAATAATTATAACTCTATATAAATATTTCTACTTAGTTTCACAAAGCAACAATCTAATGGCAACAGTAGTCATGAGGAAAGCATTGCTGCATTTCAGTGAACTGTGAATAAAATTTCATTTTTAGAGATTGAGAGGATTTAGAATACTAGATGCTTTAGTGTTATGAAAGGGTATAGTCGAAGATAACATATTCAAGATACACTCTGCTTCAGGGGGAATACATCTTATTCTGAGTGACCCCACTGAACCTTAAAAATAAACACAATCATCCTAAAGCAAGATTATACCAGAGACAAGTTCAAATTGCATAGCCGGGGGGGGGGGGGGGAGTTAACAATGAATAATCAAGGAAACTGGGTAATGCTGAGAAACTGCCAAAGGCAGAGCTGTTTCTGACTCCAATAATCCACAGACCGGGATTCTGCCTTCTTGCCATTCTAAGGCCATTACTATTTCCAGGAATGACCACAAAAAGTGGAAAGACCCCAGTTCCCAAGTCTCCTGATGCCCTTCCCAATACCTGAAGAATTAGTTCAGGGTTACTATCAAAACCTCTGTGGAGAAACTACATCAAATCTCTATTGATAAACCTTATTATTAACATTTCAGGGTCAGAGAGATTTCATATTGGGCAGTATTCATGCATAAATGACTAACATCACATAACTGAATAAAGTGAACAAAGGTGACACTTACCAGTTTCTGGCTGAACTGCTTTTTCTTTCTTGGCTCCACTGCTTGGATGGGATCTCTTTCGTATCATGGACATAAGAGATCTTTCAAGAAAAAGACCAGGAAAAGCCCCTAAATTCCTCTTTACAGTGATATTTTTTCATAACTCTGAGATATCATAATTTTTATGTTTTAAACTACTAATAAATGTTTAGCTTCTCTGTATGAGCATAAGCCTTTTAACTGGAGATCAAGGACATATATGGCTGATATTGCTTCCTTATTACTTCTAGAATTTCTGAACACAGAAAAATGTGACCTGCCTCTGTCTAGGCATGGAGAGAACTACAGTGGAAAGGATGATGGGTTTAGAGCCACAGAAATTGCTCTGCTACTTACTATTTGTGTGACCTTCAATAAGTCATGTCATTTATCTGAGCCTTACTTTCCTCATCTGTAAAAGGAGGAGTTGGACTAAACAACCTCTAAAGTCCCTTCTGGTTTCAAATCCATGATCCCACCAAGTACTGCAAGGCTTGCTTTTGATTTTTTAAAAAATAATTATTATCCATGAAGCAAAAACAGTTAAGAAGCTAAATGTACAGTTAGATAATAAAACAGAAGTCTTTACATCTAGAATGTTCTTAGAATTACTTTCAATTTCATGGATAAGGCAGGTAATTCTCAAGACTTTATTTTAAAGGATAACTTAGGACAAGTGAAAAACCTTTTAACAGTCCAAAGAGGAAAAAAAAATAGTGCATACAATCTAAAAAAGCTCTTTATCTGCTCAGTCTCACCTGATATGGAAAATCATAATGCCTTAACTGAAATTCCTAAAGGCAGAAAACAAAACTGGGGAGGAAAAATAAACTAATCCCACTAGTTTCCCAAACTTAGGAGGAATTTGGAACTTTAAAACCTCTTCCTTCTGTTCTCAATGAATCTGCAGGCGTTAGGTATTCTCCATACCAAAAGAAGAGTTTTCAAGTAATACACTATCTTCGAAAAATGTTTTCAGAGCAATATGACTGGTCACCATCTACTTTTGTACTTCCTAACACTCTAACCAAGATATGTAAGCCTTTCCATTTATTCTTTCCTCAGCCAGGCTAGAAGTACAGGGACTATTAACAGTTCTGATTCCACTATCGATTAGCATAGCTGCTTTGACTCATTTTGGACCTAGGCCGGTTTGGCCCTCTTTATAGGCATTCTGGAGGACCTCCTTGCCTCATATTAATGACAAACTTAGTGTGGACACCTAACTGAAAGAGCCCCACCATAGGTCAGAACTCCTGAGCACAAGAGATCTGCTAGTCTCAGTCTCCTCAGTAGCTGGGACAGTCCCATGGGAATCTCATCTAGCTATAAACCAGTCTTGAAAAATGTTGCTACCATAAGGAAATCCAAGTGCTTTGGTATATTTAGTTTCAAAAGTATAACAATCTTTACAGATCTACTTACCGGATTGGATTAGGAGGTGGTGGAGGAAGTGGTGGAGGAGGAGGAGGTGGGGGTGGCACTGAATTTTCTGACTGGTATACTCGTTTCTGGAGTTCATCAACTATATGGAGAGCAAATATGAGGGGGGAAAAGCATTTAGTGGGGGAAAAAAAAAAGCAATCATAGGCCTGCAAAACAAGATTAGAACTAGAGGGTTTAGAGACGAAAGAGGCCTTATATTTTATCTGATCCAACCTCCAAATTTCACACATTAGAATACAGGCTCAAAGACTGAGAAAGTTAACTACCGTTCCCAAGGTCACATAGGTTGTCAGTAACAGAGCCAAGATTAGAAGTCACTACTTCTGACTCCAAATACTGTGCTTTTTCTACTTTCCACACTTGTGTAACTCAAATACAGGGCGTTTCAAAAGCTACTAAAATGTTTTAAAATGTACTAAGATTTTTGGGATACCTTGTACTATCAATAAGGAAAAGTCAGAAAATAATACCAAGTCCCTTTTAGAATATCATGTTTTCTACTATTTGGCTCTACATTTCCTCTAGCTTAGTGCTGTTCCCTCATAGATGAGGTCAAAAATTGTAACCACCTGCTACAGCTACATCTGACGAAAATTAAGTCAGAAGAGCTGGTTGGGTAGGTGGGTGAGTGGACAGAATGAAGAGGAAAAGTTTATTCACAAAAGAACAAATTAGCTAATATAGATTTTCAGAACTTTAAATGATCGCCTTCAGAAACAGGTGGGCCAGTTGTCAATTTCAAGAATAACATCTAACTGGATTCTAATGGATACCAAACTCTCCTTATTCTCATTGACAACCATGCCAATTTGCTTTTTGAGGCAACTAGTGACAGCATCTGAATTTTAACCATTTTATTAGTATTCTTTTTTATATTAAATTTAACAGCTTTCAGAATGTTTGCAATTTACAATCTCTGTACCTATGAGAAAGCATTATGGCACTAATCATTAACTAATTCATTCAGGCAACAATTATTTGTTGAGTACGTGAAAGGCTATGTACTAGAAGCTTATAATCAAGAAAGAAAGAGAAGCCATATAAACATATAAAGTAAGATATTACAAGGGTACAGATTGAGGGCTACGGAAATTCAAAAAAGAGGCTCCTCTCATTTGAGGAAATTTGTGGAAGCATGGGAGGTCATTTTTGAGTAGGGTTTTGAAGGAGAGGTAGGATTTCAAACAGGGAGATCTGGGGGGAAGATATTATAGGCATAAAGCATGCCTTGAGAAAAGACTCAGAAATCTCAGGTCACATATATGGAACAGCCTCATCAAACACAGCGTACATGGGATTTTTAACAACTTCTAAAAAACCATTCAAAAGAAGCAGGCCCAATATACATGGGAGAAAATGGATATAAAGTGTCTATTTTCCAGATTACATATAGCATGCAGCTGGCTAATCCATTGACAGTCAATTAGTACATATACCTAAGACTGGTAGAACAGATGTACAATGATCAAGGCCCAGAACTGAATCATCAGAGTAGGCTGGATCACACATAGTTACGCACTTTCAATAATCTTAAACTGCTGACACATACCACACACATGCATGTGTATGCATATATGTACCGGTCAGTCAATAAACATTTATTAAGCACCTACTATGTGCCAGACACTATGCTAAATGTGGGTGGTGTGCTAAATGTGTTAAATACAAAAAGAGAAAAAAGACAGTCTCTGCCCTCAAGGAATACACAATCTAATGGAGGAGAAAGCAGGCAAACAATTATGTACAAATAAGCTACATATGGGATAAATAAGAAACAAGAGAAGGCTCTAAAACTGAGGGATTAGGAAAGGCTTCATGGGACTTTAGGTAGGACTTAATGGAAGCCAGGAGGCAGAGATGAGGTGGGAAGAGTATTCCAGGCACAAGAAACGACCACAGAAAATGCCAGGAGCCAAGGAATGGAGCGTCTTGTTCATGGGCCAGCATGAATCAAGAGTATATGGCAGGGAATAAGGTATAAGAAGAATGGAAAGGTAGAAGGGGCCAAGGTTATGAAGGCTTTCAACAAAAAACAGGATTTTTTTTATTTGATCTAGAAGCACAGTAATGCCTCACCACCATGGATAGTAGCTACCATGGTAGTAACGTCTGAGGAGATAAGGGGTAACGTACAAAAGATGATAAGATAGTATAAACAACAGGACCTAGCAATTGATTGGATATGGGAATGAGAGTGAGGCATTGATGATAACACTTAGGTTGCTACGTTGGATGACTGGGAAGACAGAAGAAACTTTAACAGTCATAGGGAAAAAGGGGAGGGTTGGGTGAAAAAGATGAGTTCAGTTTGGGACATGTTGCATTTAACATGTATATAGAACATCCAGTTTGAGATGACCAAACAGCAGCTGAAGAAGTGAGTCTGGAGGTCAGCAAAGAAGTTGTTTAGTTGTTTTTCAGTCATTTCTGATTTTTTTGTGACCCCTTTTTGGGGTTTTCTTGGCAGATATTGGAGTGGATTGCCATTACCTTATCTAGCTCTCCATCCTTCTCCAGGAAACTGAGGCAAACATGGTTAAGTGACCTACCCAGGATCACAAAGCTAGTAGGTTATCTGAGTTTATCTGAGCCCAGATTTGAACTCAGGTGTTCTTGATTCCAGACCCAGCACTCAATCCTCTATGCCATGTAGCTACCCCTCAGCAGAAAGGTTAGCACTGGACAGATATGAGCTTCATCTACATAGAAACATAGAATCCATGGGAGCTGATGAGATCACTGAGTGAAATATTATTGAGGGCCTTGAACAAACTGTTGGGAGACAAGCACTATTAGCAGCAAAGGGGGAGTGAAATGATCAAGTATTACATTACGAAGAGAAACAGTAGCATGTTAGAGAAAATAAGAGGGGGAAGAGAGAAGCGGCTACTTGAACATTTTAGTCATGCAGACCTAAAATGGACTTAGCAATAGGAATGCAAAAAGAGGTGATGATGACAATGAAATATTTCATTGGCAGAATTTATAGGATTTGGTGACTGATAGAATGTAGGGGGCAAGGAATCAAACATAATTTTAGCTATTTTATCATGCACTGTCTCTCTAACAGGACTACAAGTTCCTTGAATGCAAGAGCTATATTTTCTTTTATTTATAGTGCTTAGTACAGTGTTGGGCATAAAGAAGCTACATAATAAATGCTTGCTGAATTGAAAAAACTGAGAAGCCCTAGTCTCTGTTCCTCCCAACGACAAAATCAACAACATAATTGTCTATCATGTATAAGGACCATACTACGAACTAGGGGCACAGAGCGGGAAAACATGCCCTCAAAGATCTCATAGACTAATTACGGTTGATTAAAAAAAAAAGCCACATAATTAAGGCAGATAGAAGGAGAGGAAGAAGCTAAACCAAGTGCCACAATATATTGCAAAGGTCCTTTTCATCTGAAGAATTAGGTACCTTGAACAGGTAGCACCTAAGCTGGACTCTGGGAGAAGAAGACAATTTATTTGCCAAGTTAAAAAAAAAAGTTTAATGACCATACACCAAAAACCACATGATAAGGTTTAATTTTTACAAGGGAATAAAACTATTCTAACATTTCACCATTTGCTAACATTGTAAACTAAACTATCAAATTTTACAAGTTACAGATTTCTGACTTGTTAGCAACTTCAAACCAGACAGGAGGCCCAGATGGCAGTAGTTTAGGGTCCCAACGTGAAACTTGCAAAATAAAAGTACTCTTGAGATTAATCAAAAAAGATTGCTCCTTAGAAGAATTTTACCCATTTGAAAACAGTACTCTTTGACGACTTGTACAAGGAGTCTATAAATAAGGACATGTCCCCCTTTTCAGTTGGCGAAGTAAGTTATCACCATTCATAACCTGAACTAAACGGTCCTACATAGATGGAAGGCAATGAAAGTGTCTGCTGCTGCAGCTCCTCTACTGGGTTACTTTGATTTGAGGGCAGATGTCCCATCACTGTATCCTTACGGGACTGGGACAGCCAAGCAACGGTGCACAAAGCCTCGGTGGGAGGAAACGCGGAGTCTCCCCGAAACTAGTGAAAGATGATTTTTTTGTGCTTTGAGTTGGGAATCTGCCCCCTCGACTTCAGCCTTCGGACAGCCTCCCGCATGTGTTTGGGCTGCAGCGGGGGCAGCTCTCCCCATTTCTCGCACACATCCAAAGCTTCTTCCACCACTTCCCCGACGAAGACTTTGGAGATGCCTGACATAGCAATGACGACATTCTGAGACACCGAGGTGCCCGTGATGGACTGGATGAGCCTTTTGATGGCGGCCTTGGGGAAGGCCGACCGACGGTACATTTCATAGCGGTTTAGCTGCTCTTCGGAAAAGGAAGAAACCAGGATCTGCATCTTCTGAATTTCGTCCTCATCTACTTTGTGCTCTTTCTCTTTCCTCTCTTTCGTCTCGATCTTCATCTTCTTGGCCGCAGGAGGAAGTAACGAGTCCTCCCTTCCAGCCCCAATGAAATCCGACGCTTCCTGGCCCTTGAGCTCGGCGTCTTCGGCCGAAGCCTCCTTGGAGTCTCCGTTCTCCTCGCCGTCAGTGTCCTCCGGGGCCGCGTCGGGAAGCTGGGCAGCTCCCGGAACCGGCTCAGGGATGGCGGCGGCTGCAACGACAGGCACCTCGTCCGACGCAGAGCCCTCTCCTGCCTTCTCCGGGGACGACTCACCGGGATCGTCCATCACGGTTCTGTGGGGCAGAGGAAAGCGCGGAGCCTCTCCGCTAGTCCCCGGTGAAGCCGGGCCGGGAGAACGGACTTCCGGCGGTCGCGCCGCGATGACGACACCCTACGGAGCGTCGGAGGAGCCAGAAAAGATCATGTTTAACAGAACGAAAAGAAATACGGAGAGGCTGCGTCTAATGAAGGAGGAGCAGGCTACAAAATGCAGCCCGGAAAGGCTTAGAGCAGGCAGGAATTAAGAGCCAATTTGGTTCAAGTATAGAGCATATGCAAGAGGGAAGAGTAAAATAGGGCTAGAAAGGTAGTTGGAGGTAGACTCTTCAAGACTTGAAGTGCCAAGCTAAGGTAACTTATATTTTATCATAAACTCAATGGAGAGCTAATGAAATTTTATTTTTTTTTAAAGAGTAAGATGGTCGGACCCGTGCATTGGGAATATCACTTCAACAGATGTGTGAAAGGGGCCTGGAGAGGGAAGAGAATGGAAGCAAAGAGGCCAGTTAGGAGGCTGTTAGAATATTCCAAGAAGAGATCCTGAATGGGGCGGGGAAGGGTCAAGGGGGTGACAGATGGAAGGGAGGAGTGAATAAAACCAGGTATTGTTCAGTATGGGATAGTAGTACTGGACCTAAAGTTAGGAGACCCGGGATTAGAATTAGACCCCAGAAATTACCAGCAGTGTAGCCATGAGCACATTCCTATTTTGTCGTTCAGTCATGACACCGTGACACCATTTGGGGTTTCTTAGCAAAGATACTGGAGTGGTTTGCCATTTCCTTCTCCAACTCATTTTACAGATGAGGAAACAGAGGCAAACAGGGTTAAGTGACTTGCCCAGGGTCACACAGCTAGTAAGTGTCTGAGGCCAGATCTGAACTGAGGAAGAGGAGTCTTTATGATTCCAAGCCCACTGCTCTATGTACTCTGCCAGCTAGCTGCCCCTTACCATTTACGAAATATTACTGTAGTAGGATCCTATGACTTCTCCATGGGATTTAGGAATACTGTATCAAATATGTTGCTGCAAAAATTGTTAGGATAACCTTATGTGAGATTTGCTTATATTTCTAAAGTCTACCACAAAATCTAAAAATCTGCAACAACAAACCTCATATGAAACACTGAAGCAATTATGGAGAGAATCATCTTTCTTTTTAAAAATTAACCTCTGAAAGAAATTTATTCCACTGTGTGTGGTGATCCAAAGTTTACAAGTCCCATGCTATCTTTCTAGTATTTATCAGTTTCCTCATCCCTATAATAAAGGAGTTGAACCTGGTGATTTCTAAGGTTCCTTCCAGCTCTTAGATCCTATGGATATATTCTTTGAGTTGTGCTTTCACTAAGTTTTGAGGTTACACATATGGGATACTGGAGAGGCAGTGTAGTATAAAGGATAGAGAACCAGCTTTAGAGTCAGAAAGACCTGAGTTCAAGTTCTACTTCTGACCTATACCACCTATGTGATCCTAGGCAAATCACCTTACTAATCAGAGCTTCTGGAAACAAGCTGCACATGGTGCATTTGTGAAAGGAGTTTCCTCATTGGAAAATCAAGCCAGAGACAAGTATTTATTAAGTGCCTACTATGTGCCAGGCACTAAGCACACAGCACTATGTGCTAAGCACTGGGGATAAAAAGGCAAAAAAAAAAAAAGAAAAACAACAACAACAAACAAACAAAAACAGAAACAGACCTTGCTCTTAAGGAGTTCACAGTCATATGGGGGAGACAACATGCAATCAATACGTACAAACAACATATATATTGGATAGATAAATTCCTCATTGATGAAATCACAAATTTAGGCCCCCAAAATGTGGGTTACTGCATGCACTATATTGTTAAGTGTGGTGTTAAGAATATTATTATCCATTGAGTGTCATGAAATGTTCACTGTGCTGATGGCTACATCCTGTCTTGCTTAGGTTAAAAAAAAAAAGGCAAAACAGCACATAGTAGAAAGAGCAGTATTCCCTGACAATGTCTGAAAACCTAAAAAAAAATTTCCCAAGTTTAGCATATTTCCAGTTTGTTTCAATTAATTCTTAAATCCTAGATAAGAAAGCTCAAAGTTCATGAAAAAAGCCCAAGGACCAATGGATAGATTGTTACACCACCTCTTGTAATTCTGTAAAGCTAGAACAGTTTTAGCTAAAGGAAGTTAAATGCTAACCGTGTGTCTGCACAATTTTACCTGAATGCTTTAGGTTTTTAGCCCTCTCCTCAGAACTCTGACACTTCAGCTCCAGTTCCTTCTTATCTTCTTCCAGGAGCTCCAGTTGCTGTTTGAGATTATGGATCTCCTTCCGGAGTGTTTCATTATCTAGCTGCTCTTCCAATTCTTTAACCTGTAAATTTTAAACATTTCATTTTGTTACTCTTATCATTCAGCAGGAAAAACAGAAATGATTGTTCTTTTGACTATATTTCACAGATAGATATGCCATGGGATACTTAAAAGTTTACAAATTCTGGACTGAAGATTATTACAATCAAAATCACAGAATCTGAGAATTGAAAGAGACCTCGGTGGCCATCTAGTCCAACCTATACACCGAAAAGAACTCACACTATCACCCACTTGACATGTGATCATCTGGCTTCTGTGTAAGGACCTTCAAGGTGGAGGAACTCCCTTATTCTTCAGGCAATCCATTCCATTAGTGGGTGGTTCAGAAGTCCTCAATTGGCCTCTTTGTAACTCTCTCCCCTATGTCCCCACTCCCTGGGGCCAAACAGAAGGAGTCTAATCTCTGATTCATACAATATCTTTTCAAATACTTAATGCCAGCTTCCATATCTTTCTTAATCTACTCTTCCCCAGGCTAAACAGGTGTACTTCCTTCACTTGATTCTTTTGTATCATGAAGTCCTTCACCATCCTTGGTGCCCTCCTCTGTGCACTCTCCAATTGATCAATATCCTTCTTAAATTGTGGATGTAACAATCTCACTTTAATCACACATGTAAATATAACTCATTTAATTCAGGAGGAAAAGCCAGCAACCTGAACTTCAGAGCAAATACAAATTACAAACATCAACAGACAGATCTTGTCTGATTCAAATCACAATTCAGTTACCAGAAAAGTGTCAACATCTGAGTTTGCATGGGGAGGGGGTGGAGTAGGAGCCCTGGGGGCGCAGCTCTTGACAGTGCTGACCCAGAATCTCCATGAGTGAGAGCCCCAGACAAAATGCTAACCTTTGAGTTTTTATAATCTCTTCCGAAGGATTCACACCTAATCATCAAAAGGGTGTGAGCCTGGGGCTTAGTACATGGTTAGCAAAAGGGTGTGTACCTGGAGCTTTGCACCTAGTAAGACTTAATCAAAGGCACTTAATTAATTTAGCATTCTAAAAGAGAAAACAGTTAAAAAAAAAGTCCCACCTTAATTACCAATACTGCAAGTCATTTCACCCCATTTGCCTCAGTTTCCTCTTCTATAAAATGGGGATAACCTCCTAATAGCTCCTAGGATTGTTGTGAGGACCAAAGGAGATAATAATTCAAAAGCATTTAGCCTAGCACATAGTAAGCATTATATAAATGTTAGCTATTATTATTGTTTTGAATCCAAGCACAATACCTTACATTCGGCCTGACTAATTTTAGATTGAGTCCAATGCTCTATTCCATCAAGATCCTTGTGAATCCTAACTGACATCTATTTCATTATCAATTTTTCTCAGCTTTATGGCATCTGCAAATTTGATAGACACACCATTTATGCCTTTAAGCCTCTGATAAAAATATTAAACAGCATAGAACCAGCAAAGATCTTCACTGGGGAGCTCCTGTCATACTGACCTAGAACCATTAATAAGTACTCTTTAACTCCAATCATATAACCAACTCTGAATCTATTTAACTGTATGATCATCTATTCCATATCTCTCTGTCTTCTCTATGAAAACAGTATGAAATTATCAAAAGCTATGCTAAAACATAGAAAACCATTTTCACAGCACTGACCCTCAATGATTAGCTTAGAAATCGAGCCAAAAAAAGAAACAAGGTTAGACTGGGATGACTTGTTCTCATTGAAATTATGCTGACTCTTTGTAATCACTACTTCCCTTTTTTGAACTTCATGAACTATAAGAAGCTGATTTTGAAAAAAATTTACCAGGCCCAAACAAATGGCATAACCTCAAATAGTCTAGAGATGCGCTCAGTTAAAGCCCCCCATTTGGATTCATATTCTAGTAAAAAAAAATTCAGGTATTTTGTAAACTTTAGGATCTGAAGCATGTCACTCAAACAACAAGCATTTATTAAATGACTTCTTGTAGCAGCAGTGTGGCTAGTAGCTACTGTGGCTGTGTAAAACCAACAACAACCAGCACACAGAAGGCTGCTAAAACAGGTTCTTTGATCTGCTTTACTAAGGAAAGTAACTTTAAGGGGATAACCATTTCACTTTAATGGCGCATACATATATAACTCAGTTTAGGAGGAAAAGCCAGCAACCTGAACTTCAAAGTAAATATAAACAAATTACAAACATATACAATATAAACAGACCAAATCACAATTCATAGTTACCAGGAAAGTATCAACATCCTGGTTTACAAGCCAGGAGGCTCTTAAAACAGCTGCCCAGAGTCCTATGCCACTCTTCCAGAGCCCCAAAAGTCAAAGGCCAACCTTGGATCTTATATACCCCTGTCAGGGCCTGAAGGATTCACACCTAATCAGCAAAAGGGTGTGAGCCTAGGTTTTAGCACCTAGTTAGCAAAAGGGTGTGGGCCTGGGGCTTTGCACCTAGTAAGACTTAATCAAAGGCATTTGATTACTTTAGCATTTCTAAAAGAGCAAACAGTAAAAAAAAAAAAAAAAGTTCAACCTTAATTACCAATACAGTTCTATATGTCAGGTATTGTACTGGCATTTTGGATACAAAGTGAAACTTCCTGCCCTCAAGGAGGTTACATTTTATCACAAGAAACAACACTGATCCATAGAGGTATTTCCAAACTAAGTACAAGGTAATTTTAGGGAAAGGCTATATTGATCAAGGCTATGTTGATCAAAAACAGCCTCATACATGAGGTAGGGCTTAAATTGAACTTTGAAGGAGCTGGGGATTCTTGATAGGCTTAGCGTATATCAGGCATGAAAAACAGCCTATCTCTAGAGATGGGAAAGAGGATGTTGTATTTGAGGAAGAACAAAAAGGCGGGTCTGAGAAATCTGTGAAAGGGAGTAATGTGTAATAAGCCTAGAAAAGTAAATTGAAGCTAGATTGTGAAAGATTTTAAAAGCCAAACCAAGAAGTTAATATTCGATTCTATAGACAACAGAGAACCACTGTAGCTAATTAATCAGGAGAGCAATTGGTTAGACTTGGGCTTTAGGAATAACACTTTGGCAGCTTATATGGAGGGTGGACTAGAGAGGGGAGGGATTTGAAATATGACAATCATTTAGGAGGCTCTTCAGTATTCTAGACAAAAAGGTGATGAAATCCTAAGCTAGATGATTTGATAGCAAATGTCTAGAAAGATCCAGTAAGACTGAAGAGTGCTGTAAATTCTTCCAAGAGCATGGACTAATCTACCAACAATACTACAGCTGTACGTGAATTACCTAGGACAAACAATGATTCTGATAGTCTCATTTTCTGATAGTAATTCTCATGTATGTGTGCTTCTACTGACAGTGAGATAACTTAGAATATCTGATCCTGACAAGATGAAACTCTACTGAGTTGGTTTCTTCATATTTAATTAGCTCTTTGTCAGTTGAGGATGGATTTCGTGCCACATACATGTTTTATTGCTCTCTTTTGTTGTGTTTTTAATCCTGTGGTTTTTAAGAATGGATACAACTCCAGACAAACATGAAAAAGGAATATAGTTCTTAAAGAGCATACTTTGATGACTGATAGAGATATTGAAGTGGCTGTTGGTATGGAGAAGTCAAATGTTTTAAGGATCATTCAAGCCCACAATGAAGCAGGATTAGTTGCACTGAACTGGAATTTAAAGTATGACAGAAAATGCCAAGAACTGACAGACTGAAGAACAATCTAATCCTCAAAAAGTAAGCAATGATCTTCAGGTAGATAGGTGGTACAGTGGATAGTGTTGACCCTGGAGTTAGGAATACCTGAGTTCAAATTTGGCCTCAGATGCTTACTACTTATGTGACCCTGGGTAAATCACATAACCTGTGTCTGCCTCAGTTTCCTTAGCTGTAAGATGGGGCTTATAATATCATTTCTCTCCCAGGGTTGTTGTGAAGATCAAATTGGATAACATTTCTAAAGTGCTTGGTAAAGTATTTGGTACATAGTAAGTGCTTATTAAGTGGAAGGGTTGTTAGTGGTTTCTCTACAAGGTAGCACAAGCTTCTTGAAGTTGGAAGAATAATGAGGGGAAAAACAACCAAATAGTTGCTTGCAACCACTATGATGAAAAAACACTTATCAGCAATACAGTTTAGAGCTGGAAAGAGGTAATTTTTTACTCATGGGCCTTTTTTATTCAGTACTTTATCAAAACTGTTACCAGAAGTCCAGGTGATCCTGTAAGACCATCAAACATACACACTCAAAGATTGTTTGAGGGATTTTTTTAAACTTCCATTAGATCTGAAAGGTTAGCCCTCATTAAGGGAATGATGGACTCTGATAAATACAATGATATACTAAGACATAAAACTTTTCTGGAATTACAGAAATTCTTAAATGGGGATGGACTCCTGCAACATGGATTTTGCACCATGCCACCCATCATGAAAGGTTAAGAAATTCATCAAAGACATGGAAATAAATTTCCTCCTCAAATGGTCTTGAAACTCAACTGATTAAAACCAAACTGAAAAACTCTAGTTTATAATAAAGGCTAAACTTGGAAAAATGGACTGTTCATCAGAGTGATACTTAATATTCAACGTAATTAAACAAATGTGGTTTCATGATGAAGAATGAAAGATGTGTCTTGATCTTGCAAATTTAATGACATCATGTAAATCAAGCAGCTACCACAAAAGGAAATCTTGCATATTGACATACACACATATAAAATTGTAGATAATAAAAAAGAGGATCCAAATATACCAAAATGCTTATAGCAGCACTCTTTGGGTTAACAAGGAATTGGAAAGAAAACATACGCCCATTGATTAGAGAATGGCTAGACAAGCTGTGGTACATGAATATGATGGAATATTAATGTTCTTTAAAGAAAAGATTAAGAGATAAACACAGAGAATTCTTAGAAACTTATATGAATTTATGAAACATGAACTAAATAGAACCAGGAAAACAACAGACATAATGTCTCTTAAAAGGTAAACTGAAATTCAAAGAACAACTACAAAACAACCAAAAATAAGTAAAAAATGATAATGAATAAGGAAGAGACGTAAAAAAGATACTCCTTTCCCCCGATCCTTTGCAGAAGTAGGGGCTCCACGGGTATGACATAGTGCGTATAATGTTTATTTCTGATGTACTGATTGATTTTGTTGAAATTCTTTTTCTTTTTTAAATTCTTTGCTATATAGGATGCTCCCTGGTAGAGTAGAGGGGAAGAAATACAAAGAGAAAATACGGGCAATAGAAAAACAAAAGATATCATTAAAGATCTACTTTAAAATATTTTTAAAGATGGAAAAAATTCTAAGGTTAATTGTACGTCAATCCATGTAATTATTTCACTTTATCCCAAATAATTCACACACAGTGGCACCTAAGTAGATTAAGTTAACTCTATCCCTCCACCCTAAGCCTTCCATGGTTATTTTGTAAAAATATTAGCACACACAAAAACAAATTGCAATTGTTATTCAACAGAGGGGTGGTGTGAGCATTAACAAATAGCATCTTATACTCTTTCCTCTCTCCACCCCCAAACCTATTAAGTGCTGCCAGTGTTGATGTAATTTTTCTAAAGTAGATATTTTAATTTTAAAGTCCTCATTCCACCTCTTTCCCTCTCTCCTCTCCCACTTCCTCTCCCTCTAGCTACTACAATGACTGTCCTTTTCTTCTTGAAGCCTCCAGTTTCCCTATGGGTAGGCTATGTTGGCTTGAATGGCACACTGAAAGAACCACTCACCAACTCTTTAAATGTATACAATTTGGGCTAGTTGACAAAACTAGCCTTTCTATAAGCAAGCAATTACTACTCCCATGGGTCTCTTTTCTTCTCTGTGAAAGTTAGGGAATAAAGCTTCAGTATTCCTAAAGATAAATTTTGAGAATATTGTTCACTTTACTTCAAAACCTAAGACATACAATCAACTCTCAATTATCCAGTTTCTGCATTAACCATTCCCCTTACAAATTCTGCTTCCTTCCCTTGCTCCTTCCTATCTTTTACCATTCATTCGAACTTTAAATACAGTGTGTCCTTTAGTTCAACTTGGTAATTTTTTTTGGTCAAGTCTGGCTGCAAGAAGACATAAACCAATGAATAACTCGAAGTGTAGAATTATATACGTAGACTTCATTCATCCATTCTGCGCTGACCCCTCAGTTAGAACAAATAATCAATAACTAGCTGACTGTGTTTAAATTTAAAAGAAAAAAATGTTTTTTTAAGTCTTCTGAAAGAAAATCTAGCTTTACCTTTTGTTGATGTTGAATTCTCTCTTCTTCTAAGATCTGGGTGAGTTTTGCATTTTCCTCTAAGGTTTTCAAAAGCTGCTGGTCAGGGGCCGAGCTCTGCAGCAGAAGGTGGCTTTGTCTCTTAAGCTTGTTTTGTTCAATGAACATCTGCAAAAGTTAATAACAAAGAAATAGACAAACTGTTCCACTTAGATCTCCAAGTGCAACTTGATGAAAAGAAAAAGAAAGGCCCATTGAATTTTCATTTCCAGGGTAGGTAAAGGAATACATCTTAAAGGCTCTTTAGTTGAGCTAAGATGCTGGAAGAAAAAGAAAAAAAGACAGCATTTAATGCAGCTGTATAAATACATACCAAAAATATCCTAGACAATTTTCAGGGGCCCACTTTGTGTTTCCTCTTACAGAGATTACAATAGTAGTTAGAAAGAGTGAAACTGATTTTTTCTTTTTTACTTAATTTTTTTCACCCTATACATGTAAACAGGAGGGTGACCCCAGGGTCAGATTTTTCAAACTGAAATTAGGCTGATTTTTCTGGATCAGTATTCCAGTCTTCATCTCTACATCACTTCAACTATACATTACTTTAAAAAAGATATAAAGGCCACATGTCCCATAATCACAACTAGATAAACTCTTACTTTTTCCCAAGAAGGGCAAAGATTTACCATAATCCTTCAAATAGACATGATCCGTTTGAGGCCATTTTCCTCCTTCCTCCTTTCCCTTTCAAGGACAAGGCATGAGAATAACCTATTAGCACTAAATTCACTACCAGGGGAACACAAACCAGCAGGTGGCACAGAGCCTTGCAAACAGCACACATCCAATAAACATTTGTAGAGTGACTGAATAAATAACACAGGGTGCAAGCTCCTTGAGGACAGGGGCCATGCACTCTTCATCTGCATTTGACCTGGCCCTAAGTATCAAGATACCTAGCAGCACTTAATTAATGATTCTTAAGTGAATCAGGGACAAGGACAGGCAATAATGATTTCGCTTTGCCTGGAAAACAAAACATATCAATTCCACCATCTGTAGGAACTAGAGACAGGAACAACATGAATGCTGCCGATCGGCTCTTTGGAACCATGTGCTTCCCACCTGTCAGTCTCTCATGTGTAGAATACACTCAACTACGATACTTTTTTCATGCAGAAAAAATGACAGAACACTATTATTTGCACCCTGATTAATTTTCAGAGCTTGGCATTCACAAACAGCAACATCAGCTGCAGGGAAGCCTGGCATAGCCTGTCATCCAGCATTATTTTGTAAAATGTGTGCATTTAAAGCCTTAGGACACTTGATTTCCTATAGGACTCACTGCCTGTGTTATTTATTGGCACTAAGCATATGCCATGAGCATCACAGCAGTGTAATGGACAGAGTGCTGAATTTCAGGTCAGACCTGAAGTTGAACCCTGGCCCTGCTACTTGTGCCACCTTAGACAAGCCATTTGTCTTTTCTGGGCATCAGTTTCCTCATCCGTGAATATGAGAGGTCTGGATTAAAAAGCAAGAGATAGAGAACCAGGCCTGGAGTCAACATGACTTGACTTCAAATTTTGCCTCTGACACTTATTAGCTGTGTGACCCTGGGCAAGTGACTTAATCCCTGTTTGCCTTAGTTTCCTCATCTGTAAAATGGAGATAACTGTGGTACCTACCTCCTAGGGCTGTTGTGAGAACTAAATGCCATAAAACTGTAAAGCACTTAGCACAGTGCCTGGCACATATTAAGCACTTTGTAAGTGTTAGTTATTAGCATTATTATTATTATACAATTATAGTGGCCTCTGGGAGCACAGGGAGCCTGTCCCAAAGCTTCTTTAGGTGATATCGCACGGTCCCAATCCTGGTGTTTTGTTCTTAGTAGGTATTCAGTAAA
The DNA here is from genome assembly GCA_028646595.1 of Phalanger gymnotis. Lineage (NCBI taxonomy): Eukaryota > Metazoa > Chordata > Mammalia > Diprotodontia > Phalangeridae > Phalanger > Phalanger gymnotis. Next base: position 72,645,457 of record CM053624.1, on the reverse strand, counting down.
TACTTTTTGACTGAGTAGTGGAGAAGAAACCTCAAAGACCAGTATTTGTAGCTGAACGACTGAGTAAGAAGCTTTGGAGTACTGACTTCTCCTATTAGATTGTAAGCTCCTTGAGGGTGGAGACTCTCTTTTGACTTTCTTTGTACCCTAAGATCCACCACACAGTAGGCACTTAATATATGTTTATTGACTTTCTCTAATGGATCCACTAGGATTAAGTTCAATTGCAATTCAACAAAATTTATCAAGTGGCTTCTGTACACAAGGGTTAAGACCTAGTTCCTGACCTCATTGAGTTTACCTTCTAGTTAGATCTAGCTTTGAGGCAGCTAGGCAGCTCAGCAGATGGAGCACAGGACTAGAGTAAGGAAGACCTGAGTTCACATCTTATTTCAGAAACTTACTAGCTATGAAACCCTAGGCAAATCACTTAAACTTGTAGTTCCTCAGTTTCCTTATGTGTAAAATGGGGACAGTAACAGCACCTATTTCATAGGGTTGTTGTGAAGACCAAATGAGTTAACATAGGCACAGTTCTTTGCACACTTCAAAGCACTATGTAAATGTTAGCTGCTATAGCTGAGCAGAAGGGAAAGAATAGGATGCATACGCAAAAAACTACAAGAAACAGCAACATACAGTAAATGCATCATACAAGCAAAAAGCTACCTGAGACTGCAGGGAGGATTGCTCCCTGGAAGGGTGAGGGATGTGCCCTTGGAGATGGCAATGGAGAGGAACTTTAAGAGATGAAGTAGGACAATGGGATGCAGGCACAGGGAACCACTTGAGCAAAAGTCAGGGAAGCAGAAAAGTATGGTGAGGGAAGGGAGATGACAGGGGACACCTTGGCTGGAGCACAGAATACAGAGAAGGGAAGGATGTGAAAAGAGTTAGAGTAAGTGGTACCAGATCATAGTAGGTCTTGAATATCATGCTAAGGAACTTAACTCAGGAGGCAGAAGGGAGTTACTGAAAGGTTTTGAGCAGAAGAATATAACCAGATCTATGTAAGGACCAGACCTAAAGAAGTCTGTTGAGAAATAATTTAAATTATGAAGGGCTGACTTGGAGTCAAGTGAACAAAACTACTCTTTTAAGATTAAAAAGTCAAGAAGCAGAATTATCTCTGTCCAGGTACTGATGTAGTCTGTTAAATCATCTCATGCTACTTCTCTTCATCAGCCTTCAGTTCCAGATACTTCACTGGGTACCCCCACAATACCTAACATTGTTTGTTCCATAGGAAGCTGTCAAGAAATATTTATATAAATATATACACTATATAGTCCTATTTCCATTAGAATCTAGTAGGGGAAATAACACATACACATCAAACTTAATCTGTTTTCTTGTTTGTATATGCCCCATTAAGATGGAAACATCCTGAAGGTAGGTACTATGGTTCATTTCGGTCTTCATAAGCCTAGTGCCAGCAGGGAGATTTACCCAGAGCAGATCCTTTACAAACACCTGTAGACTACAATGTTTACCATATGACTAAATGTCAGGTGAGTGAGACAAACAGTGGGCATTAGGGGACCTGTCATGAGAAAGAGATCTATGTGGGCTAGGAGAGAGAAAGGTTTGGGACTTAACTTGGACAGGGAATTAACAGGGCAAATTTTAAGAGAGGAAAGGGGACTACAGGAAGGAGGAAATGTATGATCAAAAACTTAGAAGTATATGCCGCAGACGACATAATCCCTTGCAGTATTAGTAATTGTGTGACCTCTGGCAATTTCTCTGAGTTTAAGTTTCCTTCTCTGTAAAATGAGGATAATAATACCTCCTGCCCAAACGACCTCTCAAGGTAATCATTAGGATCAAAGGAGGTAATGCAGGCAAAAGGGCTTTGTCAGTAATAAAGCAAATTTATACAAATCTATACAAATACAAAGGACTGCTATTAATGTCAACATTATTATTACAAACAAATATGCAGAATGAGGCATGCATGGCCTGGAATTCACTCCTCCCTCCTTATATTCATCTCTCAGAATTCCTAGTTTTCTTCCAGGCTCCACTTCTATAAGGAGCTTTTCTTGATTCCCTCCCAACTGCTAGTGTCTTCCTCACCTAGAAGCACTGGTATAGAGCACTGGACCTAGAGTCAGAAAGACCCAAGTTCAAATCTAGTCTCATCCACTTACTAGCTGTCCAACCCTGGTCAAGTCACTTAACTTCGTTGTGCTTCAGCTTCCTCATCTGTAAAGTGGGGAATAATAATACTATCTATTTCCCAGGCTGTTGTGAGGATCAAATGAGCTAATATTTATAAAGCACTCTGCAAACTTTGAGGTTCTACAGAAGTGCTAGTTTGAATTATTATTATATTATTACCATTTTCTACCTATATATGTTTTCCCCAGCTAGATTTTAAACTTCTTATGGGCAGGTATTGTTTTACTTCATAAATATTTGTTCATTATGAGTTATATTAGCTAGCACATGGACTATATAATCAATAAGTGATAAAGACATCTTCCAACAAAAAGCTGGAAAGATATATTGAAAAATCAAGGCACAAATTTTCAAATCTTAATAAAGTCCAAAAGAAACAGACGAGTTAGGAGTTTCATTAAATGTTCTGAGTCTCATATTTTCTAGTACTATTTCACCATTTCTTATTTTTTCCCCTTATGCTGTTTTTAATCTGATTTTATCTTTAAAAAAGAGAAAAAGATTCACTATCATAATAAAGTATATTTGCCCTAAATTCATAAAAATGTTTAAGATGATATCTTGGGGCTTTTTTTTTTTGTTTTTTAATGTTCAGCATTAATGCAAGTATCCCTATTGCTGGTACTATTAAATGCCTCTGCTCCTGTTCTCCCATCCCCATCTCACATTTCCATTTTGCTCTCTCATTAGGGTTATCATGCCAATGTTGTTATCACCACCAATAAATATTTATTACAGACTTGCTACATGCATGGAAGAGTAGCTAATTCATTTTCCTTATTCTTTGTGGAATCTTGCTCCTTCCATCTCTCCTCTCCACTACTACCAGGGCCTTCAAGGTCTTCCCAAGAAGCTTTGTATTCTAACAGTTCTAATAAAGAATGGATGGGAAACTTAAAATGTCTCTCAAAATATGGCCCTGGCATTCAAGTCAAAATCAGCCAACCTTTTCACTTTAGCAATGCAGCTATATTCATGCTGCTATCTCCTTCCCCCCACCCCATCCCTCACCACCCCATTGCTTATTTATGTCCATTATTCATACTTCTACAGCTTTTTCCCCCAGAGGGCTCTGACACACTTTGGTTCCTTTTTCCCCCCACAGTAATAAAATGACAATATTTATTTACCTTTCATTAGAGTTTCTGAAAGAAATGAATCATAATGCTTTGAGGCAGACCATCTTTGATTAAACCTTTCCCAAAGCACAATGGCAGGATAATGACATTTAAGCTTGGATAAGCTATTTCTCCAAACCAGAAACTGATTTTCAAATGTCTTCCTTATAACCCTGATTCTTTGGCTTCCTTCTACTACTACTTTTCAATCAGGGCTTTCTTTCTTTCCCTTCAACCAATCAATCCACAAGAATTTATTAAATGCCAACCAAATGCTAAGCACAAGGGATATAAAGTCTAAAGTGAATTAGTCCTTGCTCTCAAGGAGTTTATATTCTAGGGGGAAACAACATGTAAAAATGAGGGTCTATTAAAAATAAATAGCAGGTGATTTTGTGGGAAAGACACTAGTAGTTGGGGAGAGATGGGGTTCAGGAAGTGTTTTATGTAAAAAGTGATGTTTGCACTAAATCTTGGAGAAAGCTAGAGAGTCTAAGAAGCAGAGGAAAACGAGGTGGGGGGAGGGTGAAGCTGAATAATCTGTACAGATCATGAAGCAAGAGTATAATGTATGAAAAACAGAAAAAAAGGACAGTTTGGCCAAACTAAAGAGGGCATGAAGTCAACAAGCATTTATTCAGCCTCTACTATGAGCCAGGTACTGACTGTGTTGAATGTAGGTATACAAAAAAAAGACAAAAAGCAAAATCAACAAACAAAAACCCCAGTCTCTGCTCTCAAGGAGCTCAGTCTAATGGAGGAAAGTAATTTATAAGAAGACTAAAAAGATAGATTAGGGTCAGTTCCTGAAAGACTTTAAATGTCAAACACAGGGGTATATATTTGATCCTAGAGGTAATGAGAAACCACTGACATTGAATAATGGAGCTGACATGGTCAGACATGCACTTTAGGAAAGTCACTTTGACGGCATTGTGGAGGATGGTCCAGAGAAAGGGAAGGAAAAAGGCAGAGAAAACTATTAGAAGTCTATTGGAATAGTCCAGGCCAGAGGTGATAAGAGTCTATACTGAGTTGGTGGCTAGGTGAGTAGAAAGAGGTAGAGCCTTTTTTTTCCATTTCTCTGGATTTATTATTAACATTTGTTTGTTTCTACACACATGCTAATCCCATTTATCACCATCACGACAATCCCAGCTTCCACTGATACTTCCTAGTGATGATAGCAAAGTCACTGTTGGACTCTCCATTACTCAGACCCAAAGAGGTGGATTATTGTGGAGAAAGAAACAAAATGATTCTGCACAACTGATTAACCATGTATGGTGAGGTAGAATGAGGAACAAGAGATGATACTGCCTGGAATCCATGTGACTGGAAAGATGACCTAGACATAAATAAGGAAGTGCAGAAGAAGAGTGAGTTTTACAGGGAAAGATATTTAGTTTTCTTTTGGACATACTGAATTTGAAATGACTAATAAACTGTCCAGTCTGAAAAGTGGCTCTGAACTCAGAAGAGAGATGGATATTTTGGAGACATGCATTGAAATGATTATTAAACCCTTGAGAGGTGATGAAGTCACCAAACGAAGACAGAGAAAGGTACAAGAACTAGCAGGACAGAACCTTTGGGTATATACTAGCACATAGCTAGGAATGTGAGAGATGATGATCCAGCAAAGAAAACAAAGAAAATGCTCTAAGACAGTAAGAGGAAAACCTACAGAAAGCAGCATGAGGAAAATTCATAGAGGAGTGAGCACTCAGGAGGGGAGGGCAGTGAACAATGTCAAACATTGCTCAGAGGTCAAGGATGAAGACTGAAAAGAAGTCATTAGATTTTCTAAAGAAGATGCTCCTTGCACTGTTATCCTTTAAATAGCTTCCTTAAGTTTCACAGCATGATACACAGATTTAGGAGACTACATGTAAATAAACCTTATTTGAGTCACTTACACAGTTCCAGTTACAGTATCTATCATTTCAAAAGGTCAACAGGACTAAGAGCCATAGTATACAAACATTTCAACTGCCCATCCTAGTCTTCCACCTGCTTTATGATGGCTTCTTTTCTCTCTTCTTCTTATTTTTATTCGTCCTAACCCCTAAGCAGGAGTTGTTAACCTGGGGTCTATAACCTTAGATTTTTAAAACATATTTTGATAACTATTTTAACAGAACTGGTTTCTTCTATAATTCTATGTCTTTTATATTCTGAAGAGGGGTCCATAAGCTTCACCACGTTGTCAAAAGGGTCCACAATACAAAAAAGCTGCTGTAAATGTTGGATTTCCCTAGTCAGCTGACTTTGACCTTTCTTTTTTCTCTCTAATCTCTCCCTTGGTGAGTCAATACGCCTCTCTAATTTCTACTGTCAATTTGGTAGATGACTCTCAAATCTAACGCTAGTTCTAACCTTTCTACCAAGCTCTAGATCTGAATTTTGAACTATGTCTTAGTCATACAGACCATCCAAGCTAACACGCTCAGAACTCATCATCTTTCTACATAAACCTGAATTTCCTCCTAATTTCTCTTTTTCCATTAAGGGTATTATTATTCTTCCATGTTCCAATCTTAACACCATTTTTGAGAGTCATCTCTTTCCTACAACAAACAGGTATCAAGTATTGTAATTTTTCCACATCTACCCCATTTCCACCCTTATCGCCACTTCCCTAATCCAGCTCCTTGTTATCTCTCATCTAAGAAAATATCGCTCCTGGAGAAACCATTAGACACTGATCTCTCCCCATTTCAAGCCGTTCTATACAGCAATACCAGCTGAATATCCACTATGCACAAGTACACACTTTTGCACTACTTAAAAAAATCTTTGCTAATCCTTGCTTATTTCAAATGTAGGATCAGAGATTGAGAGTGAGAAGGATCCTTAGAGTCCCTGTTTAGTCCAACCTCTTTTATTTTATAGGTGAGGAAATTGAGGCCTGGAGAGTTTAACTGACTTGCCCAATTTGTGCTTCCAAGATATCCAAATGCATTTCTGCCAGCCTCAATTCTCAAGTCACAATACTGCCTTGCTTGTTACAGTTGCATTTGTCACAAACCTAATGGCAACAGAAGCAGTACATGACCTTTTGAAGAGGTTCCTGTGTATGCAGTCTTCAACGTAAAGTGTGAAGTAGAACCTCTGACTACAAATGAAGCATTCTTTCCAGTGGACCGTTCAAGGCATCTAGAATCTGGGTCTGCCCCACACTTCCATCTTTGTTTTATGCTGCTCCTACCTCACATACATCTGCAACTAAGCCAAATTGGAGCTTCCTCTTCCATAAGCCTGTCACATTGTTTTTCTACCTCTATAGTCCTCTGCTCATACTTTTCCCTCTTCCTGGAAAAATGTCTTCCCCCTTTTTCCACCCGGTAAAATTCAATCTATATTTCAAGACCCAGCTCACATTCTGCCCCAGTTAGAATAGATTTTTCCCTTTCAAGAGGTACTATTATCTCAAGTGAGATAATAATTCTAAAGTGCGTAGCACAGTGCCTGGCATGTAGTAAGTGCTGTATAAATGTTAGCTTAGCTATCATTATTATTATTATTATTATCATTAAAGAAAGATCTTAACAGCACCTACCTCAGGATTGTGAGGACCAAATGAGATGATAAGTATAAAGCACTTAGCACAGTGCCTGGCACATAGTAAGTGATAGATAAATGCCGGGTGGTGGGAGTAGGAGCAGTAATAGTAAGAGTAGGAGCAGGAGTAGTAGCAGTAGTGGTGGTAGTAGTAGCAGTAGTGGTGGTAGTAGTAGTAGGAACATGGTATAGTGGGAAAAGACCTAGGCTTGTTGGGAGAGGCATACATCTGAATCTAACTTCTAGCATTTACTAAATGTGTGATCAAAGACAAGCTATTCACTAACCCTTCTGAGCCTCAGTTTCCTCTTATGTAAAATGAAAATTAAAAAATACTGTAGTGTTTTTGCACTGGTTTGTCAAGTGAGGAAATATATGCAAAATATCTTACAAAGCTTAAAATTGTGACCTATTACTAATACCCTGCTCTAAACTCCCACAGCTCTCTGCACTTCTCTCATATACTTATGTTATTTGTACATCTGTCTCATCCCCTCTAATAAACTGTATTCTGTCAAAGGGCAAATGGAAACCTTTGACTTTTTTTTTTATCTTTTTATTTCCTTCAGTGCCTAGCATAGTACTCTGTAATCAATCAATAAGCATTTATGAGGCACCTTCTATGTCCCAGGCACTGTGCTAAATGCAGGGAATACAAACAAAGGCAAAAGACAGTCCCTGCTCACAAGAAGCCCACTCTAATGAGCCAGATCGACCTGCAAACAACTGTGTACAAACAAGCTACAGATGGGATAAATTGGTGGTAAACAATAAAGCAAACACAGAAGGTCTGCTGAATGAATGAATGAATCAGTGAATTGAATAGCACATCGACAAAAGGAACACAATCGGAGTGCTGCTTGCTAGCACTCTCTTATCTCTAAGGTAAAAAGAGAACCATTACAACTGGAGAGTGAGTGGGACAGTGGATACATACTATGGCAACATTCCAAAGCCAGTGGAAAAATCACCTGACGTAAAGATAGCATTGTGGAGTAACTGAAAAGAAGTGTGGGGACAGAGAGCCTTTGTCATCCTGCCTCATCTACACAGAAGCATGCCTCAAATTCCCAAGGCTCTCTGAAGCTTCCTGACAACCTGGCTGTGGGCAGTCCAGCCTTTAAGTCCTATACTGAGGTATATGGTGGGGCATTAGCGGATGATGAATTTTATGTGCCATGTTCTACCCCTGCCTCAGAAAGTCAAACTGATACATCATTGCCAAAGATCTTTGTTGATTTTATTTCGTTTTGTTTTAAAACAAGCGTCAGTTTTGCTTTCATGAGACATACTCACCTCCTGTGCAAATGTCTCAGCTTTCTTGCGAAGATCCTTTTCCAATTCAAGGTTCACCTGCATTTCTTCATACTCTTCCACTGCTAGTATGGACACTGTTAAAAAGATGAGGATGGGATCATGATTAAGAAGCTTATTATATATGTGTTTATAGAGGCAGGTAGACGGAGCAGTGAGTAGAACATTGGACCTGGAATATGGAAGACCTGAGTTCAAATCCACCCTCAGACATTTACAAGTTGCATGACCCTAGGTGAGTCACTTAGCCTTTGTTTCAGTTTTCCTCATCTGTAAAATGGGGATAATGGTAGCACTTGCCTTTCAGGATTGTTGTGAGGATCAAATAAGATATTGCATTTTGCAAACCTTAAAGAGCTATAAAATGTTAGCTACTATTTTGTCAAAGATGCAGATGATTTGATCAGAATAAAGAAGATCTGTGTTGCATACTGATGTGACTGAGTAAATAAATGACTTCACTTCGCAGATCCTTGGTTTCCCTACTTAAAAAATTAGAGGGCTGAATTAGATGACCTCTAAAGACCCTTGAGCTATACCATGAAACAATTTTAAATAATGCAGCATGTTACAGTACAAAGAAAGAATCAGAAGTGACCCAAAGGATGTCATGAATGACTGGGAAAAAAAAGATGGGCTAGCCCCAAGTCAAGAGCAAGGGATAATGATGGACAATCTATATGGCTTCATCGATAGCTACAAGAGTTGCATGGAAGCGGTAAGAATGGATGGGTTGTGACCAACATCACTGGAGTTATGCCCACATCAATGAGATCACAGATTCAGGAATACTGGTATGTTTTAGACAGGAAAGGAAGGACTGTGGACTTCACAAACTGAGGAAGCAGCATTAAAGGTTTACACTAACTGACACGATTAAAAAAAGCACATCAGAAAGCATCAGACCTTTTAAATTGTGTCATATTTTGTTAAAATGCAATGCTGATGGAAGGGAAGGAGTAATGATACTGACAGACATTAAGCATATTACAGGGAGGCACTGTTCACTTTCTCGTCCTCTTTTGCCAATGTGACTCAATCTTAACCTGCAAGTCATATCAATAAAATATATATATGTATATATATATATTTTTTTGAAGAGCTCTCTTAATAATTGCTTTCACTCACTGCTCTGTCGATGCACTTCAGTCCTAACTGGCTAAGGACTGGTTTCCAGCATAATGACATAGAATTTCAAACTCCATACTCTATAAATCCTCTGCCTCCTTGGACAAAAGCCTAACAGTCTTATGGTGGTAAAGCAATATAAGTGGCACTTTGTGATGTGGATTATAGGTCAGTGAAAGTCAACTGATTTTCCATCACATTTTAAAAAGAAACTTTATGAACAAGACAAAAACTATTTAAGACAATTTTAAGGCCTATAGCCAAAGCCTCTCTTCCATGGCAAGACACTACAGGAAAAAAGGTGAGCTGTGACATGCAATGTCTTTTGATATCCCCTGATTCTTATTCAAGGAAATCATTCTCTAATGTACACTTATAAGCAATCTAATGTCAGCATTATTAACCCTTCATAACAACATGATTTTTTAAAAAATGTATCACTATCATAAAAAAATAATATAAGGCTCAGAGAGTAAGCTTGTGAAAAACTCAGCATGGTCCTTGAAGAAATCAGGCATGATAAACTTAGGGCCATATCACAATCTCTTTGGGCCTCAAGTTTTCAGTATCTATAAAATGGTAGAGAGGGTGGCACACCACAAAGAAGATGAGATGGACCAGATGAACTCTAAGGCTCCTGCATAATCTAAGACCTTACGATCCTCCAATAAAAAGAATAATATAACTTAACACTAGTATTTTGCTTCTTAAGGATTTTACAGATCAACAGCTAATGATATTTTTATGAGTTGCTGGGATATTTGCAACCTAATGGCAAAGATTCTTTACAGTCCTCATAGAAACTGAATTTAATCATTGGAAACGCAGCTAATGCGAGCTCCTTGAAATCAGGGGCTGGTTTTTGATTTCTTGTTATCTCTGGCACTTGACACTGTGCCTGGAACTTAGATACTTAGCTAATTGACTGACTACTGCTACAAGTAGCAACAGCAGCCAGAGCTGACATTGATATATCATGTTAAAGTTTGCAAATGTTTGAATAACTATATTACCCAAGCTTCTGACACATATGGCTGTGCGACCGGGCAATTCACATAACCTCTAAGCATCACCAACAACTGTCTCAGATTGTAAGCTATGAAAGAGTTGGTGATCTGCATTGGTGGAGGCTGTTTCCTCACTCAAAGTTCTCTTCGCTGATGAAATTACAGGTCCAGTCCTCCCCCACCCCCACTAAAAAATTAGTCCTCATAGAAATTGTAAGGTATTTATTATAAGGAATTAATATTCCCATTTTCAGATAAAGATACTGAAACTCAACAGTTAAGTGACCTCTTGCCCATGGTCACACAACTAAGTAAATGTCAGAAGTGGGATTTGAACCCAAGTCTTAGGACAACACTATCTCTGCTACACTACATTAATTACTTTTGCAGAACAAACAGACACAAAAGCTCTGTCCAGAATTCACATAAAAATGGGTAATATCCAAGACAGCAAGTAGTTACAGTCATCCTTTCCACCTTGCAACTTTCCCCATTATGGTTCTGCCATGTCGCAGGTTGGCATAAGAAATTAAATGGGAATTTTGGGGGAGTTTTGTGAAAGGCACAGACAACACACAAAGGCCACCAGATAACACAGAGTCTATGTCCAGATACTTAACCCAAATTTTACATTAAAGTACTATAAATACTCCATAAAAGAAAAATTCAGACTTCTCTTGTACAAAGGGAGGTCCAAAAAAAAATCTTACATGGATTTTCCAGATCGCAGGGGTAACCCATCCCTAACCCCCACAATGTGAAAGTGACAACTGTATATTTTCTAGAGCTACTACAATGGAGATGAGAGTGGTATTTAAGTTTTTAAAAAAGGATGAATTCAGAATCATTTATTGTAGGCATGGCCACTGTGATGGAGAACACTTGAGTAAGTGTGGAATGGGCTAATCCTTCGGTGGTGGTTTTTAAAATGTTTCTCAAGAGAAAGCACATCTAATTATCCTTAACATAAATGGAACAGATGAAAAGTAGTGTGTGATATAGTAGTATAATGAATTTGACATTCTAGGAAGCAATGCAAGAGGAGGGGGAGTGAGGGAACTCCAGGGACAGAAGATAACCTCTGCCCCACTGGATGATGAGTCCATATACCTAGGTTCTACTCCCTAAGCTTTACCATAAATGAATTATGTGGTCCTGGGCAGTTCTTTTCATTCTCTGGGCCTCAGTTTCTCCATCTATAAAATGAATGGGTTGTACCAGATGACCTCTAAGGATCTGCTTGAAATTCTTTAAGACTATGGGATCTATTAGTTCAGTTTCCAGGAAGAGGATGGCAAAGCAGAATTTGAGAATTCATTTCCACAAGAGCAAGAATACCTGGGCAATGCTTGAAAATAGCATGAAGCGATGTAACAGAAACAACTGAAGTGTAATTATGCGCAGCTTTTGGGCTGGGGAAACTGAACATACATACCTCTATTGCATTTTTCCAGCACTTTTCTTTGTTCAAGAACTTCTGAATTCAAAACAGCTTTTTCTTGTTTAACTTTATTTACCTAAAAGTTGTGATATTTTTAGAGGAGAGATAACAGCCAACAGTGTAAAATGAAACCATATGGTAATGTGTGATTTCTGTTTTACATTCAAGACATATTTATGGCTTCAAATAGATTAATGTATCTTCATCTATAAGAGCTCTTCTCAAAACCAAACATTAGGGATAGTCTTTGTACAGCACCCATTAAGAACTGAAGTCTTATAAAGAATTTATCCTTTTCAAATTCTAAATACTGCTCTTGTCACAGACCAAGTTTTTGGTTTTTTAGCTCTAGTTCTCTGCATGAGAAACACTGATAATATTTAATACAAAAATAAAAACCAAGGACCCTACAATGAATACAAATGAAATCTACAGCCACACTCCAGGATAGATTATGTAGCATGGACCAGGAGTTTGACACAAAGCTCTATCAATTGCTATAGTCTCTAAGACGATGTACCGGAGGTAGGAGGCATTTGGCGGTGGCAGAGGTAGAAAATCTCTGATCTCTGAAGTATGGAAGGTACTATTAATATTATGATGGGAAAAATGTATATTTTACATTTGGTTTGAATGAATAATTTACTCTACTCAATATCTACCTCTAAAGTCCTATTTAAAATAACAACATTTTCCCCATTCATACTGGCATTTTTTTTTTTTAAAGAACCAACAACAAAGCAGTAAAATGATCACATGGAATTGGCCATTGGATTGTAAACCTTTGAGAATCATTTAGACCCCTCCCTCCTCATTTGGGAATTTGTGCTTGGTTTAAAGATATTCAAAGAAAAGGAAGAATTTCCCCAAATGCCTTTGGCAATCTAGTCTATCAGTATATTAGAAAGAACACTGGAAATGTAGCCAGGAGAACTGAATGTTAGCTATGGGTGGACTACTAACTAGCTATCTAATTTTCAGTAAGTTACTTTTCCTCTGGGAGACTCAGTTTCTTAATCTGCAAATGAATGGACTGGACTAGGGCAGGTGGTCTCTAAAGTCCTATTCAGTTCTAATATTGTAATGTAGTCTTGTTTATCCATAAATGACCCTATTAAATGAAAAAAAAACATTTCCTCATCTCTCGATCAAGTTTAAATTCTAAGGCAAAAGATTTAGTGACTCCTCTCTCAATATTACCAGGCATAATTGCAAGTGGTTTCAGTGGCCATTGACAAAAACATTTAAAGTTAAAGGTACTCAATGCTTATATCAAAGGTAACTGGCTTCACAGCCGACTGGTTTGTTTTTTCTTATCTGCTTCTAAAAATCCTTAAAAAAAGTTTCCACTTTATCATTGTAATACATACTTCCTCAATGACTTCGACAAGCTTGGACCTCAGGTTTTCTAGTTCAATAGCCAATGTCTTCTTTTCTTCCTGAACAGAAATAATTTGATCACGAAGCTCTAGATTTTTCAAAGAGAAAAAGATAGAATAAAGAGGAAATAAATGGATATTTTTTGATGAAAATAATCAGATGAAAAGAACCCAAAATACCTGCCCATGAATTGCATGCAGTCAATGTAATTCAATATCTAAGAGCAAAAGGCACGGGCAAATTTTATTGAGCTTTTACTGGTTACTTCCACCACAGCAACAGTTACCAAAATTCATACACAATGTATTTGCAAAATATCAAATGCACTGGTCTTTGGTTTCCTTATATTCCACAAAACCCATATTATGAAAAAAGCATCTGGCATTTTCAAAGTAGATATTTTTAAAAAGCTTCCAGCAAAACCAATTAAGGCATTGTACTAATTTCTTTTTTATTTCTTAGTGGTCATGGGCTCTTGTCACAATACAATATAAACAAACAACAGGCAGTTTACACTTTGGAAGGTTTGATTTGAAGGAAAAATCCTGAATAACTGCCAATTTATAGCCCTTCTGACATTATGTGAACTAAGTCAGAATATAACCTAGTTTGATAGAAGGGTTAATGCCAGTAATTTTCCCTTCAGAATTGTGAATGTTTTGTTTCTTAATTTACTTCATTTATATATTTTTTATTATTGCGATATAATGGGTGAAAATTTGAAATTGACACTTATTGGAATGAAAATACTTTACAAAAAGCAAATGCTAAAGATTCTTTTTTATCTTTAAAGTTGTTTCATTTACTCAAATGTTACAAGAAATGTCAATAAATTAGCTCGAAATACTTGGTTCTATTGCTCTATTTTTCCCACTTATTATTCTTTTTTTAAGTTCCTGTTCTTCTAGAGAATTCAGTTCAGTGCAAAGCAAAGAAATTCAACAAATACTTAAGAGTCTACTCTGTGGAAAAGAGCATCAATAAAACTTTTTTTTTAAAGAACCTACTATGTGTAAGGCATCGTGCTAGGTCCTAAGGAGAGAGACTGGCCTTGTGATTTCATTGGCATAGGAAACTCCCACAACCAAGACAGGTTGGTACTTTCTCTGTAGCTTATAGTCTCAGAGAACTGCAAGAGTACTAAGAGGTAAAGTCATCTGTCCAGGGTCACACACCAAATTAGATATAGATATTGATATCGATATAGACATAGATATACACGTATATGTATACACACAAATATATATATGTATATGAATTCAAGTCCTGTCTCTGATATATGTATATATATGCAAATATACATATATCAGAGACAGGACTTGAATTCATGTCTTCCTGGCTCCAAGGCCAGTTTTCTATCTATTTTATTCCATGCTTGCTCATATGTGGCTCAGGGATTATAAAGACAAAAATAAAGCAGTCCCTGCCCTTAAGGAACTTACACTCTAGTTTGGCCGGATGGAAGGAAGGAAGGAAGAGAAAGAGAGATGTAGTAAGGAAAAAAACAGGGAAGAGAGGAAGAAAGATGATAAGAGGAAAGAAAGAGAGAATAAGGGAGGGAGAAAGGAAGACAGGAAGAGTCTTCAGTGTAGTAGGAGTTGTTGTGTTGTTGTTTAGTCGTGTCCAACTCTTCCTGACCCCATTTGGGGTCTCCTTGGCAAAGATACTGGTGTGGTTTGCCATTTCCTTCTCTGGCTCATTTTACAGACGAGAAACTGAAGCAAACAGGGTTAAGTGACTTGCCCAGGGTCACACAGCTACTAAGTGTCTGAGGCCGGACTATGAACTCATGAATATGAGTCTTCCTGATTCCAAGCCCAGGGCTCTATCCACTTCAACACCTAGCCGCCCTGTAGTTACAGTAATGAATTCATGTATCCCCACAGGGATGTACGATGCAGATAACTGGGTTATATTATGTTTTTTTCAACTGTACTATAAGCACCCTGAGGGCACAGACGATGCTTTATGTTTCTCTCGTATCTCCAAGAGATCCTACAATAACATTGGGTCCATAATAAGCGCTCAATAAATAACGACTAATACGTTGATCCTTCAGGCCCCAAATCTCAAAGTACAGAATCCCAAGCCAGAGCTCAGCAGTACAAGTATGAGGAGAATACGACTGGTGCTATCGTCACCGACAGTAAGACAGTGATCAGTTCCAAATCCTACCTTTGATTTGCTGTTGACATTGTAGAGAGTCACAAGTCCCAGAGGTTCCCTCGGTTTCTGCAGCTGAATCTTCATCATCAATATTTATCTCTTCAGTTATAACGTCAGGCCCCAGCTTAGCCATGTAGAGCATGCTGATCCTTTTCAAAGTCTTATTTTCTTTATTTAACTAAAATGAAATACAAGTGTAACAGTTGTGATAACATTGAAATAAGAGTCTTGGCTTCAGGAAAAACAGAACAGATACATTATTCATGGAAGAAGTAAACGTTGGCTAACATCCACAGCAGGAAATAACAATTATAAAATTCATTAATTAAAGGCTTTGTTTATACTTCCATGGTGAAGGATAATAATTTATTAGTTTAAGTAAAAGCTCGCACCTGGATTACAATCATCAGTACATGAAAGTGTTAGTTAAGCCTCATTCCTGCTGTGGACCACAGGAAGAATGAAATGCAAACATAACTGGGGAAACTTGAAGACATTTTGAATTTATTCATGGACTTAACCAAGGAATCTTACTTAAAACAATTTCAACAACAGAAGCATAAGTAGAATCCTAATACATGAATTAAAATTATTTTCCCCCTAATGTAGGTATTGGTTGAGCTTGTTCTTTACTTCAATGTTATTTGATCTTGAACATCAGTATTTACCTAATTGGTTTATATGCATATGCATTCATGAATGCATATATATATATATACCAACATACATGTGAATGAATATAAAAATATGAAATTATACAATTTGTCATTATTATACAAAGAAAAACACACATATACACATACACACATAAAACATTACAGATATGATTTGGAAGGAATCTTGGAGACTGTTCAACTCACAGCCATCCATCCATCCATTCTTTGCTTTCGTTCCTTTTTTCTTACTTTCCTTCCTCCCTCTCCTTCCTTCCTTCCTTCTTTCCTTGGAGTTCCTTATCTCACCCAAATGAGATAAGGAGATAAGCCACTCATGGATCCCACCCTTCTAATGAACAGGCAAGATCTTTGACTTGTTGCTTCCAATCTGAGCTGCATCACTGTCCTTAACCATCCTGGTGCCCCCACACTCCCATCCCATTTTGGTGCCAGACTTAGAATCTATTACAGCTTAGTCTAAGTCTCCCCCAGAAGCAGAGATTACAGGTTCATGCCACCATATACCCAATGACCCTATACCTGAACATTTAACGTTTCCAACTAATGCTATATAAATTCCAAGAAACTATTACTTTGGATGTTGAAGTAGCTAATTCCTACCTCCCTATGTCTGAGGATCTGAAGATCCAGGTGTCTAGAAGAATGTGTGCTTGAAAGCCCTGAGAGGTTTTATGCTGATGTGCTGGGTAAGTGATCAGCTCAGAAAGATACTAAAGAGAGGTAGATGTGAGAGAACCATCTCAACTGAACAGGAGGGAAGAAGGATGACATCCATACCCATCTAGAGATATAGGCCTACTTTCCTGTTTTCAGAGGGCAAACTCATATTGTACACTGACTAGTTCTCTACTTGAAAGTCAACAAGTGAGAATTCCTGCATATGGAGTAGTTGTGTATTTGCATTATTTTTTATGGAGCATTCCTATTTTTACAGTGTTCTCAAAGGCACCATCATATATGACTCCTCCATCAGACTATTCTCTAATCCCATCAGGCCCATCTTTTTTTTTCCATAGCTACCTAGTGCCATAGGAAAATTCAGGACAAATTTGGAACAAATTCATGTCTCTTGACCTAATATGACTTGTCTTGCGAATTTTAGTATTTAAGTAAGCTGCTGTTTCTGAGCCTTCTCTATGTAAAGTGTGCATGGATCACAGCAATAACTTACCACAGAGAGTGCTCAGAGTTCATATAAAAGAGAGTAAATATCTACATTGACAAGGAAGAGCAAGTGAGCCAATGACTATGATAAATAGTTTTCACTCCACAATATAAAACTAAAAGATGACAGAAAATTCCCAAATGGCCCGTGTTCTAGGGTCCCCAACTAATGCAATTAGATTATAACTTCAAAATGCAGGAAACTTAATTAAATAATTCAATTCACGTAACTTTTATTAAATTACACGTAATATAGGTAATGAATGCAATGTGTTAATCACTGCAAAGATGTATAACATCTAACAGGGAAGCAAGGATAAGATACGTACCCAAACAAACCTAATATAAAATTCATAAGAAAGCTATAATGTATGATGAGATGTCAAAAGAATAAAGGCTCAATTGTGGCCAAGAACCTGAAAAGGTTCCATGACAGAATTGTCATCTGACATGTGCCTCAAAGGACAGCTAGGATTTCAGAGGATAGAGAATAAGGGAATGTCATAAAAGGTTGATCAAGGGGCTTTTGTGGTTGTTTTTTTTACTATAGGGGCTTATGAAGCAAACTTTGGAAATGCATTCATTCCACTTGGCCCACAGGTAAAATGGATTCATTCTAACTAATGGATTCATTCTGTCCTCTAGAACCAGGAGCAAAGAACACAAGGTACAAAGAGGTTATTGAGACTTGATATAAGGGAAAAATGCCTAATCTCTAGAGCTGTCCCAAAATATAATACGATGCCTTAAGAAATGGTGGGTTGTACCTTATTGGAAGATTTCAAGCAGAGAGCAAAGTTGGGCTGGGAGTGCTTCCCAATACTGGTTGGACTAATGTTCCTTCAACCTCTAAAATTTTGGAGATTCTGATCACCTAGCTTCCATTTGAAGACATCCAGTGAAAGGAAATGTACTACAGGCCAATGAAATCAATTCTACCTTTGAACAGCTCTAATTGTTAGGAGGTTTATCTTTACATAAAACCTAAACTTTCCTCTCTTCAAATTCTACCCACTGCTTTATTTGCTGAGGTCAAACAAAGCAAGGCTGATATCTTCTCGATATGAAAGCCCAACAAACACCTAGACAACAAAGTCTTCTTTTCTGTAGGCTAAGCATCCCAGTTTCTTAAACCAATCCTTGAACAGCATGGTAATCACTTTCCTTTATATCTCTTGGTTGTCCTCCACTGGACAGATTCCAATTTGATGATTTCCTTAGAACATGGCATCCAGAACTGAACACAGGACTCCAGATGTGATCTGACTCACCAGAGTAAAGGAGGACTCTCATTTCCATTGTCCTGGACACTACATCCCTCTTGATCCTGCATACATTACATTAGTTGTGTCATTTTTCAGTCGTTTCTGACTTTCCATGACCCCATTTGGGGTTTTCTTGGCAGATATACTGGAGTGGTCCACCATTTCCTTCTCCAGCTCTTTTTACAGATGAGAAAACTGAGGCACACAGGGCTAAAAGATGTGCCCAGGGTCACATAACTAGTAAATATCTGGGGCCACAGTTGAAGTCAGGTCCTCCTGACTCCACTGTTCTACCTAGCTGTCCCACATTAGGTGTACTGGCTGCCCTTTAAAGTTGTTAACTCATATAGAGCTTGGAATCCACTAAAAAACCCCAGGTGATGTTCATAATAAATGATCACTGATTGACTTGCTTCCTTCCATTACATAGGAGGACTATCCATAAGCCCACAGTGTAGGATTTTACATTTATCTTTATTGTATACTGTTTATTTATAAACATATCTAAGTATAGCAGAAATAATATATCTACAGTAGATAGGAAGCTGATCTTTTAAAACCCTTCACAGCCTGACCCCAACTTGTCTTTTTAGTTGTTATGAGGATAAAATGAGAAGATTTGTAAAGTACTCTGCAAACTTTAAAGCACTATATAAATGCTAGCTTCAAATCCAGTAGTAATCTGATACTTAATACTTCTGTGGCAAATTATTTGGGCATGTGTACTTGGGCAATTCACTTAAACTGCTTGGGCTTCAGTTTCCTACTAGGTAAAATGAAGAGATTAGAGAAGATGGTCTCTTTAGTCCCTTTCAGCTTCACATCTATGACCACATGTGGCACATTGGGTATTCACCCTTCCCCCATCATCGTGAACATAACTGAAGCCCTTTGGGAGATTGCCGACTATTTGTGAATTTAATCTGTGTTGTGAATTCCATTTGGGAAGAAGATTCTTCAGGGAAAGACCCCAATACTATTTGCTCCATTTCTTGCCTATCTGATTCCAACCTCAACAACCTGGGATCCAGATGGATTTGGGGAAGAAAGGACATGAGAAAGTGCACTGTGCTAGCACAACTAGAAGCTGACTCTGTGTAATGGGTTGGTAAGAGCTTCTGTGACTGGCAAGGGATCTTCTGCCTGTCCCACAGACACTCCCCAAGGAATCACTAGAGTTATAATTTATGGAAGCAGAAAAAACACTCCATCTCCATATCAGCACCTGATCTCCAAATTATATTGGAAGATTCTGAGAAATCGAGTGGAACCCATAATTCCTCAAAACTGTCTCTCTTGAAATAGAATTTATAAGAACACACACTTAGTTACTTCTACTCTTTCTTAATGAATTTTAAATGGGATGAAAATATTATGATCCTTTATAAAAATCAACAAATTAGGTTTTCCTTCCTGGGTGTCAAAGGAGAATGTCCCAGTATGACCTGAATTTTCCTTACTTCGTTAACTGAAAAATTCAGGCCACAATTTGTAGTCCCACCTTTAGAAATTTAAGGTAATATGGGTTTGTTTTTATACTTTCTTCACTTCTCTTTTAAGAATTATTGCTTAAATGCAAGGATCCAAGACAAAGCCAAAAGACTCATGATGGAAAATGCTAGCCACATCCAGAAAAAGAACTATGGAGTTTGAGTGCAGATTGAAGCATATTATTTGCGCTCTCTCTCTCTCTCTCTCTCTCTCTCTTTCTCCTTCTTCTTCTTCTTCTTCTTTCTTCTTTTGTTTCTTGTGGTTTTCCCATTGGTTCTAATTCTTCTTTACAACATGACTAATGTGAAAATAGGTTCAATATGAATGTATATGTAGAGCTTATATAAAATTACGTGCCCTCTTGGTGTGGAGGGAAGTGAGAAAATTTGGAACTCAAAATCTTATGGAAGTGAATGCTGAAAACTAAAAATAAATAAATTTTTTTTAAAAAGTATTGCTTGAGTTGAGAGAGAGGGAGAGAGAGAGAGGGAAGCGAAGCGAAGGGAAGCGAAGCGAAGGGAAGGGAAGGGAAGCGAAGGGAAGGGAAGGGAAGGGAAGGGAAGGGAAGGGGGAAGGGAAGGGAAGGGAACGGAATTGTAGTATTTTTTAAATGAATGGAAAAAATGATGTTCAGAAGGTGACAGACATGGAGAACAGTTCTGAAACCAATGTGTTGAATGTATTATATAATTTTGAAAAGAAAAGCAAACTTTGTGGAAATGTGTAGGCATTCAAATGCAATATTCTTTTTGTTCCTCTTGGTATACAGGAAGTTTTGCTAATATTTGACAAATTCAAAATAACAAAAAATAAATAAAATCTATTTTGCTTCAACCAGAATAAACTACCTAAGCATTTTTTCCTCTTCCATCAAGGTACTTATCTATACAAAGACAGCACCTTTGACATAGTAAAGAAATATCAGTTTGGAGTGGGCAGCAAGCTGAATCTGGCACCAGGTCTGAGAGAGGGGTGAGCAATGAGCCTCTGGCTGATCAAAGACACAGTCAGGGAAGTCATAGAAGGAAGTCATTTCAAACAGACACAGAAATATCCCTCAAAGCACAGAGCATTCAAGAAGGACTCCAAGAAATAAGCTGATCTTGCCAAACTGGTCTCCTCGATCTTCTTCACACAATGACCCATCTTCCATCTCTATCCCTTTTGCCCAGACCATCCTCCATGCTTGGAATGCACTTCCTCCTCACCTGTGATTCTTAAAGTCCCTAGTTTTCTTCAAAGTTCAGCTTGTCACTTCCTATAAAATAACCTTTCATAATTTCCCCCAGCAGCTAATACCTCCATCCATAATCCCAAAATTGCCTTGCCTTTACTTTGTATATTTTGCATTTGCTTATCTGTATTTGCCACGATAGAATAAATATGAACTCCCTTCAAAGAGGGACTATTTCATTTTGGTTGTTGTTATCTCCAGGACTTAACACAGTGCCTGGCCCATAGTAGAATCTACAAATGTTCATTGGTTCATTGATCTGATACTTAACATTTTCTTGCCTGTAAAGTAAAAAAGTTGGATTGGATGATCTCCAAGGTTTCCATCTAGTTCCAACATTCCTATGGTTCTATAATTCAGATTTTCAAAAAAGGTCCAATTAGGCTGAACTTCAGGCCTAAATGGCTTCCTGAGGTACCAACAAAATGATGATAGGTCAAGTGTCTGCCAATTCTACCCAAGCTTTTTTTTTTTCATTATTTATTTATTTTTAGCGTTCATTCCAATTTTAGATTTAGAGTTCCAGCTCTCTCCCTTCTGCCCTTCCTCCACCCACTGAGAAGGCAAGTAATATGATATTACTTATATGTGTGAAGTTGTGCAAAACATTTTCACATTAGCTGTACTGCAAAAAAGCAAAAAAATAAAGAAAGTTTTAAAAGTATGATCCAATTTGTATTCAGAATTCATCAGTTCTCTCTCTGAAGATGGATAGCATTTTTCATAACGGATCCTTTGGAGGTGTCTTGGATCATTGTTTTGATCAGTCACCAAATCTTTCACAGTTGTTTATCATTACAATATTGCCATTACTGTGTACAATGCTCTCTTGGTTCCATTCACTTCACTTTTCCTCCCTTTCACATAAGTCTTCCCAGGCTTTTCTGACACCACCCCATATGTCACTTCTTATAGCACAATATTATTCCATCACCATCATATATCCCATTTAATTTGTTCAGCCATCCCCCAATTGATGGGTATCCCCTCAATTTTCAACTCTCTACCACTGCAAAAAGAGCTGCTATAAATATTTTTGTAAATGCAGGTCCTTTTCTTGTTTCTTTGATCTCTTTGGGATGCAGACCTAGTAGTAGTAGTACTACTAAATCAAAGGGTATACACAGTTCAATAGTCCTTTGGGCAAGTTGCAAATTGTTCTCCAGAATGGCTGGACCAGTTCACAAGTCAACCAACAATGAATTAGTGTCCCCATTTTTCAACATCCCCTCCAATACTCATCATTTTCCTTTTCTGTCCACATTAGGCAATCTGATCCTTTGTTTTTTAAAGAGGACCAATGACATCATGGGATGATGTCTTGACATGCACATGAGTTGGATTTAAGTGAGACAGATAGTTGAGAGGGGGTACCTCAGAGTTGTTTTAATTTGCATTTCTTTAATCAACAGTGATTTAGAGCTTCACCCAAGGTTAGTGGCCTCCTGACAGTGGTTCCTACCTCTGGCCCAAGTATTAAATCTATCTTGACTATGGAACTTGTTGCAGGACAACCCATCAATTCTTCACAGAACAGCTCACTTAACAAAGTTGCTGGTTCAAGGGCTGTACTCTGACCTGGTAAGACCACATTTGTCATTTCATATTCGAGTCTGGGAGCCACATTTTAGGAAGGATGTTGACAAGTGGGTGAGCATGTAAAGAAGGGCAACCAAGATGGTGCTAAGACATGAGAGCCTGCATTTGAGGCCTGTCAGAAAAAAATGGGGATGTATAGCCTGATGAAGATGAATTTTAGTTCATAGCTAGTGTCATGTATTTATCTATAGAGCAGCCAGATGGAAGGAATAGATTGTTTAGCTTAGCCTCAGGGGGCAAAATAAGGCTCAATGGGTAGAAATCACTAATGAAAATCAAGGACTGACTTTAGGAAGGACTTCCTAGCAGTGGAGGTCATCTCAGTAGAAGTCTTTAAGCATAGCCTGGATGAGGACTTCCTGCGTATGTTATAGAGGAAATTCTTGTTGAGAAATGGGTTTTGATTAAACGGACTTTGAGATCCATTTTAATTGTGAGAATTTATGTTTCAACCAGAACTTTGCTAATGTAGCTCTAACGTTTTTCCCCCTTCAAGACATCCTTTTTATATGATGTAAAAACAAATACATCCTATTTATACACCAGAGATCCGAAGTTCAGCTTAACTGGACCTTTATTAGAAATCTGAATTATAAAATCATAGGAATGGAAACCTTGGAGATCACCCAATCCTTATTAGAAAATTAGAAAATTATTATTCTAACTAGTTTTACTATTGTCGTAGCAAACTTTAGTAGTATATACATAAATGACAGGCTACTATCCATTTGAAACCATCTATATTGACAAATAACACTGAAGAAATAAGTCTTTATGATACTATGCTATAACAGAATCCTCTATCACATGACTCACATAACTCTATACTTTCAAAAAGCACTTTCATAAGCATTATCACCACACTTTGTATGATTTGTTTCTTACAACAACCTAGGGAGCCTGGTAGCAAAAATATTACTATCATCATTTTACAGATAAAGAAAGCAAAGCTCAGAGAGTTGAAGTGGCTTGGCCAAGATCACATAGCTGGCAAGTGGGAGGTCTAGGACAAGAACCTCCTTCTTCTCAGCTTCAAGATCTGTATTCTTTCTGTTACAGCATAGTCTCCATGTATACAGTTTTGGTACTGGCCAACTTTTTGCCAAATTTAAGTAAAGTACAAAATAAGAAACATAGTACTGACAAATTAACCTACTCTGTACCAATTACATAATTGTTCTACATTTGACAATTTAGCAAATACACTGCAGAACAATGACAACAAAAGGATCCCTGCTTGCTTTTAAGAACATTGTGAAATGTCAAATTGTACAAGAGAAATAAAACATTCCATTTGGCAATAATTTGTTGTTAATAATCTAGAGAGATTAAGAATCAATTTGAAGGTATTTTGTTGCTAAGAAATTTAGAAAATGTATTCAATAAAATCCAATTGGCAACTCAATCAGAACATGTAGTCATTACTCGTCTTTAAATGTCCAATTTTCAAAAGATCCAATGAGAACTACAGGATTTACTATATAAGTTACTGTATTTTCTTAACCAGTTAACATACCTACAATTGTTGAATGATACGAAAGTATGGAAACCAAAAGTTTCATTTAGCTAACTACTCCTTTTTCAGCATACACTTAAGTTATGTCTACAAACATAAAGGGTACCCCTATCTTCAGAAGGGGCTGCTTAAAGAGTGATGACATAAACAATAAAGATCCAAGTAGATGTCAGATGACCATGCATCAAGGATACTGCAGGGAGATTCATGCTCCAGAGAGAGATTGTACTAGATGACTTCTGAACTTCCTTTGAATTTCAGTTTATGTGATTCTAAGCTAAATCTTATAAAATGTTCAAGCTGGAAGGGAGACTCACACATTATCTAGTTCAACCCCTTCATTTATAGCTAGGAAAACTGAAGGCCAGAGAGATGAAATGATTTGTTTAAAGCCACACACCCTGTTAGTGGTATAACTAGAATGGACTAAGGCCTGGCTGGCAACCTAACTTCTAAACTGATAGAAGGGATGTCTCCGAGTATAGTGAGTTTCATATCACAGATCTTCTAGCAAAGACTGGATGACCATTTGTTGAAGATTTGGTATAAGGATTCACACTACAGGTAAAGGTTAGCCCTAGACAAACTCTGAGATTCCTTCTAACTCTGAGATTATACATCCCTATGACTGTTCTCCACTGCAGTCTACTACTCTTACTAATTGGAGACAGTATTTTTTTTACTGGATTGTATGGTTGCAACTAGCACACTTGTTAATCTGGAAAAATCAAGTCAAAAACTGCTCCATTCTTCAATACCAGTGATTTTCAAGCAAATACTTGCTATAATGGATCTTTCCTCCTATATGTTCCATGTTCCAAAAAAGAGGAAACAGGGAAGGAATTCTAATACTAATAGGTTCCAGTCATGTTAGGCAAAGTAACATGACAGAATGGTATTAACTTTTTTTTAACGCTATGGGCCAGCAAAGCCAGTACCTTGCTGACAAAGTATCAGAAGAGCAGAAGTTTACATACACAGATTAATTTTCTTAGTTAGACTCTCATTAAATATCTTATGAATTCTAATGTAGTGTCCTTATACAAACAATTAAGTAAATACCTCCAGGAAATACATTGCTAATGCATCTAAATTAAAGAGATTTCTTGCTGATAGGATTTCAGTCATATCCAAAGACGTACTTTTGGAGCAGGGGGAGAGGGAGAGAAAAAAAGAAAGAAAGAAATGCAGCCTGCATTGCTAATGAAATTTGGTTGAAAATTGCTGTAATCCATTTTCTGATGAAGTGGCTCAGATGCATTTTACCCAACCCAAAATACATAAGACAGAGATAAAAACATTCTTTAATAATAATGTACTTCTGATGAGATGGAATATAGAAAATTACACACTTGGTAAATTCATCAGCTAGAAGCAATCAGTAGAGCATTGGAGGTCACCTTTAGCATGTCCTCCGTTTGCTTTCATAAACAATCACCTGAAATGGAATGCTTTAGCTGACTTTTTCATTTGATTCAAACACGAAATGCTCATTATTCTTTTATGTCACACCAGGTTGATTTTAAACTTGTTCATCATTTAACCCAAATGCATACACATTTGAAAGTAATGTTCAACAGACTGCTATGGAACTCTATGTCTTCATCAGCAAACAAAGGCTGACACATCAAAGGCATCCCTTCCTACAATCAAGGTTCAAAGTTGTTTGTGTCTTTATGGGAGACATCTGTATCACCATTTTCACTATTTTAAAACTACATCAAGTTTCTTTCATGATCAAACAGTTGAAATTTGGAGAGAGAGAGGGAGAGAGAGAGAGAGGGAGTGAGGAAAGAGAGAAGGGGGAAAGGAGGAAGGGAAGAAGGGAGGAAAGAAGGGAGGGAGAGAGGGAGAGAGGAAGAGAAAGAGAGAGTGAGAGAGGAAGGGAGAGAAGTAGAGAGAGACAGAGAGAGACAGAGACAGAGAGACAGAGATGCAGCTGTGAAGGAAAAGAAGCAATTCTTTAAGAAAGGAAAAGGAAATAAAAGGTCAAGCTAATTGCCTCCATTTAAATATTCTCACCTTTGTTGCAAGAGCTTCAGCACTTTCTCGACAAGTCTTCTCTATTTCCAGGTGGTTCTGCATAAAATTTACTTCCTCTATAACCATGTGAGAAACTAAAAATGAAGAGAAAAGTTTTTAGCATTAAAAAATTAGTCAGCTGTTTCCAAGAATTCATGTCTCATGACTGTGAATGTCATAATTCTATTACTAGCTAGTCCTTTAACTACTACCAGAAAATGTTAAAACTATTTGAACTCTCTGAAATTGGCAAATGTTTTAATCTGAACAGGAAAACAAAAAAAATGGCTAACTTTATAACTTTCCATATAATATACACACATATTTAATATATATAAATATACTGCCCTTTGGAAAGCAGTAAGAAAACTTGTTAACGTTATGTTAAATAAAGGAAGTGTCTCTCGTTTCCCTCTCTTAACTAAAGAGGTGTCAAACATGACACACAGTTCCTGGCAGGATATCATAGATGAATTCAGAGGGAAAATCAGTTAATCAAAATTAAGAGAAGATTCACACTAGGAAAATAAACAATATGTCCTAAGTACCCATTGATCATATCATGCTGGAGTGACCATGTGGTAGCATTAAGCAAAGCAGGAAAAAAATCTATTGCTACATATTCTTAATTTGCAGAACTCATTGCATAGAAGTTACTGCAATGAAATAAACTCTGGGGGAAAAAGTCCAGAAACGAAGTAGCTACATCCTATATGTCAATGAAATCATACAGAGAATAGAAACTCCTGCATTATATCTAGTAGGGTTAGAAGAAAAACAGAGCTATTTAATTTATTAATACTTTGCCATTAATTTAAAAATACTCCTTTTGAGATTTTCCTAAGTTGATTCATTGAATTTGTTACCTGAAAGCTCAAAGTAATTTGAACTTGCATTGTGTTTTTTAAGTTCAGAGAAGATAAATTATATCTTTTCCCACATTTGGGGATTAAATAAAATGCATTGTCATAAACTGAACTGGAAATATATGGATTTATTGACTCTTGTCACTCACACCCAATCACAGAACACCCAAATGTGTGAAGCTTCCCAAAGTTAGGCAGAAGGCCCTGGGCTTGCATCACAGAACTAGAGATTACTTTTGCTTCATTTAAGCTTAATTAACCTACAATTATGATTAAACTCAGAGAAAAAATTTCTCTCCAAATTAAATACAAAAATGTATTACTTCCTAAGTCTGTCCAAAGTTCTTATTATGTTAATATTCAAATTCATAAAGCAGCACTAAGTGGCCAGAAACATCTCTAACCTTGACATTTTTTCAGGGGTAATAATAATCTGCAGCAAATGCAGGCCAACCAAAAACCACTTAACTAATTAGTAGTTGCAGTCACCGAGAAAAACATGAATCAACACTGTTATTACAAGTGGCACATTTGAGTGGCATCTAATTATGACTTGATGAGCACGATACTTGCATTATCAACATTACTACTGCATCCCATCAGGGACTAAAAGCTGCTGATGGCATTGACTTCGAGAAACTCCCACTCAATGGTACAGCAGCACCCAACAATCCCCTTGGCAGGGGCACCCTCACTAAATGACACGTTAAGCGTAATTACTGGTAGACATTGTAAATAAACAGGATTGGAAGTGAACATTGTACCAAGTGCATAAGACACAATCTGACACATTGGAAGTGGCAGTCGTAATTGCGAGTTTCTTTGACTGCTCAAGATCATTTCAACTGCATTTCTCAGAGGACAGTGATTATAACTGTGGAGACAGACGGCATAATGGTATCAGCACTGCTGACAGAGCAGTGAATTAAATTGTATCTGCTGTTGTGTGAAAGCCTTGATGAGAGGTACAGATGCCTTAGTGGTCTTATCATTATAACACAATGGTCATGTTGTCATCAACCTTTCTGGCTCCAATTGAAAAGAAATGATTGTGTGTTGAAGCCCCCCCCCTCCCTTTCCTCACCACCCCCCTCCTCCCCTTCTATCTCTTGTTCTGAATAGAACCAATTTTCAGAGAGCTATGAAATCACGCAATAGGGCCTAAAATGCAGCTGCTTGGCATACAAACGGGTCCCCATTAAACTGGAATCACACACAATATGTGTTTATGCCAGAAGAACAAATAAAAGCTGAGTACAGGCCAAGTTTATTCACAGACACAAAGCCCGTGTAGCTCTTCATCAATATAATTGCCTTTTATATTGTAGTTTAAATAATAGGCTCTATTATTTCCTTAAAATCCTAATATTCCCGGCATTTTATCACTATGTTTACAAGGTATGTTCTTCAAAAAATGTGAAGGGAAGAGAAAAGAAACCTATACAATTTTACAACATCAAATATTACTTTGAATTTTTAGTCTTAACTACTTGACATTTTCTGCCACAATCTGGTATTTCCAGTATCATAACAAAAACATAAACACTCCATACTTTTCATTGGAATTTGACTTTTTTTATTCAACAACATTCTTACTTATGGAAGACTTAGAAGATCATTTTAAGGTAGCGAAGTTTAGGCCTAGCAGATACACACAAAAACAGTTTGTAAAAAGCTGCCATGTCACTTAACTTGATAAACTTAGCTAGATGGCACAAGCTTGTGGTATTCCCACCCTTTTCCGTCCCCCAGCCCCTACCCAGGATTCTACGTTTGCTATTCTATCAGGCCTAAACACCCTTCTCTTATCAAGAAACTTTCTCATTGGATTACATACTAAATTAGCAGAACTAAACCTAGCCTATCTCTTAACTTTCTGATCAGGTGGGTATGGAAAAGCCTAGTTCAAACTGCATTGCAATTGCATTCGTGAGATTTTTATATATTTGGAATGAGAGATGAAAAAAGAAGAGCAGAAATATAGTAACGAAATCTTCTTAGTTCTTAGTCTTAGTTCTTAGTCTTTTTTTTTCGTATCATGAACCCCTTCAGCAGTCTGGTGAAGCCTATGGATCTCTTCTCAGAATAATGTTTTTGAATGTACAAGGTAGAATTACAAGGATACCAACTGCACTGAAATATCATTATCGAAATATATTTTTAAAAAGCCAGCTGTATAGGCATTAGGTTAAGAGGTCTACCCTACACGTTAACTACTACTTTTTCCAAACTAGTTTAAAACAATTATAAGTTTAATCAGTTATAAATTTTAACCAGTTATAATAAGTTACAAGCATATCCATTAATGTTGACAGTCAGCAAAGATCCAATCACAGAACAATCATGTTTATCTGTTAGATACAATTCTCTTATTCTCCTGAAACTTTAAACTAATTTTTCTCAGTTAGACTGCTGTTTTCATTGTGAAGAGAAGTCAAAAGGGCATTTGCATTGGAAGGTAACACTATGGATCAGAGATGTTTCTTGAGAAAAATCTCTCAGTCAATGAGATACAGGCAAGGACTGTGCATATTTAAATAGCATGTAGTACCATTCTCACCCAACATCACACAACACGGCATAGCTATGAAAACTAATATGTGCCCACAAAAATAAGCATAAATTTTAGTTGCAGACATGCAGCAAGCCCAAAGGGAATCAGGTTTCAACTTAAGAGACGTCTGTTAAAATTAATTCCAAGGGATCTCATGAATATGATGATGTTAGGCATCCATCATAGGTCCATCTCAGTGTCCTTTTGACCTGCGGTGACCAATAGGATGAGATAGGCCTGAACAGGAGAAAACGGGACAGGCAGTGAAACAAAAAATGTGCATAATACTGCCTGATGGCAGCCATGAAAAACGTAGTGAAGGTAAATATACCAATGGATAATTTTCTAAAGTACTATACCAATGACCCTGGTTCTCAAAAGCTGTGCTTAGCAAAGTTCAAGTACTGGCAGGTTCAATCTATAATAATCATTTTAACAACTCTTCTACAGAGCACTGTAAGGTTTACCAAGTCTTTGACCTGAATTAAGCTAGCTCTTCATTGCTCTCTTTTGAACTTTAAAACTCACAAATCTGGTATGTAGCAAATATCAAATGCAAAACCAAAAACTTCATCAAGGCCAGTTTCCTCAAAGAAAATGGTAATTTCAGTGAAAAAAAATCCATTTTTATGCTGAATCTTTATTCAGATTGGGGGAGGGAGGAAAGAATGAAGAATGATGAAAATGGAAGCAGGGGTGAAAAAAATACGTAAAAGTCAAAGTAACAGTCAATTTGGGGGTCATGGTCCCTATATCATCTCCTCCCCAAAACCGTCATAAATTCAAGTACAAAAACCTGAACTATATCCATTGCATATAGCATGAAGTCAACAAAACATCAATAATTCTAACACACTATAAGAGATATTGTTAATGCTACCATAATAACTCTTTCAGATATGACACAATGTCAATACAAGTGTGAGAATGTTCCATTAATACTGCATTTGGGGACTAGGAATCCCTAAGCAATCATAATTCATACATTCATAAATAAGAGATACTTCCATCACAGTATACTGGCCTCAAAAGACATTGGATGTCAACAACACTTTCCTCAGCTTGTCTTTGTTGCTGCCAGGCGCCGTAAAATAACCCAGCCCTATTGAAATTTAACTACAATGCTGGATTTTAGTGCCTTTTTTTTAACGCAGATAAAATGTTTTGTTGCAACAGTTACCAGGAGAAAACACCGTAGGATACAATTTAAGAGCCTGATTATTTTGCATGGTTTACAGTCGGCTGGAGAGTAGGCCCTGCTTCTAAGAGACAGAGCCTTAGAAGTTGGACAGCTGAGGTCGTTACCTACTCATTCCCTAGGCCCCACCAATGTTTCTTTCCCTCCCCACATCTAAAACCTCACCATAGGTGGCTCGGTCACATTCTATCCCCAAAGAAAAAGTAGCAACAGACGTACATATCTTAAAAGAAAATCATACACCAGACAATCAACCGCATGGGTTAAGACCATTAAGTTATCTCTCTTTTACTGTTTCAGAAAAACAAAAAAGATATAATTATAGCTATAGATAGAAAAGGTAAAGCTATAGATATGAACAGGGATATGACAGAAATATAGATGACATAGATTATACATGGATACAGATATAGATATATAGATATGGCTAGGGATAAAGATGACGGAGTTATAGATTTAGACACAAATACAGATATAGAAAATATAGAGATAGAGATATACAGCTATAGATATAGATGATATAAAATGGATATAGAAAGATATAGATTTTAATATACACACAGATCCAGATATAAATGATATAGATATTGATAAAGATGATAGAGATATACGGATATGGATTATATAATACTGATATAGATATGGATGATAAAGATAGTAAACATAGAACAGAAAGATATGATGACTGACTTGACTATCACCAAGGTAGCCCTGTACTTCTCTGTAAGTGACACATGGCGAGAGTGCACATGCTAAGGCATCTGCTATGTTTTATTACATGAATAAAACTGAAACATCTACGTACTTTTCTGAAACTCCTCCAGTTTCTTAACAGCTTCATCCCGTTCCTGTTTAATTTTGTCACACTGAAAAGGAAAAAAAAAGGATGGTGATATTAATTTAATTCAAGTCAATAAGATGTATTAAAAGCCTATTATATAACAGTGAGAAATGCTAGATATTAAAAATAAAGACTTCAGACTGACTGTAACAAGTTTTGAGGCAGGGGTTAGGTAAACATACGCAAACTTTACGAGCAACTTCTCAACAAAATGTTCAGACATAATTCCAAAAAAAAAGTTTTGCTGCGGGGAAAATTAAAAAGCAATGGTCATTCTCATCTGCTTGAACAATTTTGCTAAAATAGTATTTCCATCACTGTACTCTGCTATTTTTCTAAGACCTTCCAAAAATAGAGACATTTTATTATAATTATCTATTCAATAAAATTTTTGTGACACATACTCAAGCTAAAAAATATTCACTCTTTAAGAGAACTCTTTTGCTGTATAACAGTAGCTTTTGTTAATACAGTGGCTGTCATGGGTACTGGCTAATCCTCTACTTCTCTCATGTAGTCATGGAGGCCAAGCAGAGTCTCAGTAAGCTATGAATTCAGAAGTTTCCTCCAGAATCAGATGATTTAGCTGGCCCACTGAAGCTCATATAATGGCTGACTGATGAATGAATGAATGAATGAATGAATGAATGAATGAATGAAAACATGTTTTTTAAGATCTACCATGTGCCAAACTCTGCGCTAAGGGTACAAACACAAAAATGAAGGCAGTACCTGCCCTGCCCTCACAGAACTTATATTTTAATAACAGAAGACAAACTCAAATAAAGGAGTAGTGATCAGGGAGGGATATTAAGTTGGAAAGTTATAACAATGGTAGGTAGAGCCACAAAGGAGGAGATGGACATACCTTTCCAGGAGCAATGACAGAGTTAACTATTATGGTTTCAGAATGGTAAGAGGCGTAAGAGTATGTGTGAAACAACATGACAGCTGAGGAGGAGATAGCTAGGGAGTAAAAAGCATTTGGATTACTAAGTAAACACCAATCAGGTAGCTAGGTGGCACAGGGAGTAGGGCACCAGTCCTAGAGTCAGGAGGACCTGAGTTCAAATCCAGTCTCAGACACTTGACACACTTACTGGCTGTGTGACCTTGGGCAAATCACTTAACTCCAATTCCCTGCCTTCTCCCCTCCAAAAAAAAAGTAAACACCATTCAGGATTACAGATAAATGGGTTCCTCCAAAGTAGTTTCTTTTCAGGTCTTGGGGCTGATCCCCAAACCCTGGCAAGGTACATCATAATTGATATTTATATAATGCTTTAAAATTTCTAAAGCACTTTATATGCATTACCTCATTTGAGACTTGTAACAACCCTGTGAGATAGATATCATGGGCATTATTATCCCCATTCCGCAAATAAGGAAACTTAGGCTCTGAAAGATTTTGTGATTTGCCCATTGTCACAAAGCTATGAAAAATAGGATTTGGACCCAAGTCTTCCCAATTTGTATTTCAGCACTTTATCTACTATGCCTTGCTGACTCTCTCATCAACTCATACATCAGGAAGAGGCACCTCACTCCCTCAATTAACAAGCATTTATTAAAGGCTTTTATTCATATGCCATCGTATGCCAGGAACTCTGCTAGACATTGGCGATACAAAGACAAAAATTCATTTTCGGTTTTAATCAAACCCTTAGTCCCCTCCATTGAGACTGCCAATAGTAGCAGAAGCATTGAATAGGGACAGCATTCTATTCACACCTAAACAAAGACTACCAGCTCACTTCTCACACAGGCCACCAAATAACTGTCAAATACCGGTAACTTTCAGCCAATGCCAATCTCAGATGGTGGTACATCAACAGTCCAGATGTTAAAGATTCCATTACCAAAATCCACTCACTGATCAAATCTTAATTTCCTTCCAAAAGGATTAGGCAGAAAGGCTCTAGCAGAGTTCAGGCCAGAGTAGCCCGGCCTTTTTTTTTTTTAAACAAAACAAACAAAAAAAAGCAGGTGACCAGTCTCTACAAGCACAGTTTTCATGTAATTCCTGCCTTCATGAATAGCAGATTCTCTAGCTGTCTACAAGCCTACAGCTGTGTAATACCAAAGGTCTTCATGTGTCTGTGGCTTCTATTTTCTGCAACTGCATTATGAGAGAACTGGCAGCCACAGAATCTACCATCTGCTATGGATATTGAAAGGAAAAAAAATTTACAAGTGCAGCAAATGTAGCTTTACTTATCACAAGATGGAACAAAATCCAACGTAAAGGATATGTCTATTCATTGAGCAGGGGTCCAAGTGACCAATTAATACATTATTTTAATAAGTCCTGAAAAAGATTGTACTTTCTCATTCAACTAGAAAAGAAGAGGAACATTAAAAATATTATAGGCCTTTTAGGTGGAATGTTGTATCTTCAGTTATATTACGCTAAACCACACAGTCAAAGAACCCACCCCCACCCCAGCTGCACCATTTATATAAACTGCTCCCTTTTTGTGTAAGAATTGCCCGCAAAGACCTTGCAAAAGCAACAGATGTTCTCGGGACCACATTGCTTAATTGTAATTCCCAATGATTCTCTGTTGCTTACAACTCACATGGAACATAGCAGCATGATTGCTGGCTAGTTTAAGCAACCTGGATAATATTACGCCTGCTCTATAGTCTCTATTTTGGCTCTTTATGAAGTGGCGAATTGATCCATGGTTGGCCTTGTGGGTTTTGAAAGCCCCTCATAGTGGAGGCCCTGGCTATTTTCCAGATTTCTTCCTTGAACCTCATCCAGGCAGATACCTGGCTTCTGACACTGACCCTGAATTTCTGGGCTTTGGCAGGCAGGTCTGCAGAGAAGGTCTCTGCAGTATGAATTTGTAACACCCAAAGATGTCTTGTCTAGATCTTTTACACGATCTTAAAATTATGATCAACTTTGAATGATCTGCATTAATAGTATAACAATGAAACAGACTGTATACACCTGAAAAAATATACACGTATATATACATATATACATACATATACACACAGTTATTGCACATATGGATCAAGAAGTAGCCAAAGACAATCCAGAAAGACTACAATTGTAAGAATGGTGTGGGGGGGGGCCACAATAATCATTTAGTTCCACACTCTTTTCTTTGTAGATGAAGAAACTAGCCCAGAGAAGTGACCTGCCTTCCCTAAAAGCATATAGCTAGTAAGTGAAGCAGATTAGAATTTAAGCTTTGATTCTGTGATAACAAAAGTTCTAATCTTTTCACACACACACACACACACACACACACACACACACACACACACACGAGCTGGTCTACCATATGTCTTCCTTATAAAAATTTTATGAAATAGGTAGGCATAAGTATTACTATCAACTTAACAGATGAAAAGGCTGAGGTTCAGGAAGCGAAGTTCTCGTCCCTGATTGTGCTGCCAGAGCCAGACCTTCTGAAACTTAGTACAGTGTTCTTTTCAGTGACCATTGTTGCCTCTTGACTGATCTCAATATGGAGAACTAACAACTGATTGCTTTTGGCATCTAAGGGAGTGTTCATTTTTTAAAAAAATGTTCTGTTATCCTACTTTCCCATTTTCCTCTCCCTACTCTAAGACTTTTTCATTTATTTTCCCTCAAAAGAAGAGTCTATATATCCTAATATGTATACTTTTCATATATATACAGAGTATGAATATGATGAGAATTTATACATATTTACCTAATATGGAATAAGCTGCTTCAAATTACTTTTTAATAACAACTACTATTGTACTGCTTCATTTGGACAACTCAGGCTGGACTTCAACCACAATTTATAAATTCCTACAAACATATTCAGAGCACACAACAAATTAAACTATTTTAACTTGCAAGAAATTCTTTCTAATCTCCATTCCCTCTTTCTAAATGTTTTTGAAGTTCTTTGTTTCACTCCAATTTTAACAGGAATAAGAAGTGGGAACTACCCTAAAGCTGTATTACTGTATTCTCCAAATTCTAGGTATTTATTGTGTGTTAGATGGAAACACGTGTCATCAGAACAGAGATCCTGGTTCTTTGTTTCTGGATAGATTGCTGTTAATAAGAGACTCATTTTCACTTTCAAACTGCTAAGTAATTACTTTTTTTTCCCCCTGGCACAACCACTTGCTATTCTATCTCAAAGAAATTGCATGTATATAGATGTATTATGCATGAACACTTAGCACAATAGATGCATATCTTGCTTTTTAAAGTGATTTTTATTGAATCCTTTAAAATAAAATACTTTAGAACCTTTACTCCTGAAAACTATACAAGAGGAGGACATGTTTAACAATACACAACTCAACTAAGGCACAGACAGTATCATATGGCCAGCTTCTTGAAACATAAGTCTTGGAAGGTATCTGCCTCTCTCCATTTTCATTCATGGCTCCTGGCAGGGTGACAGAAAACACGGATGTGCTGTTACAGTATATCACCAAAACTACTTCTACTACAAGCATTCAGATAGTGACTCATTTCAAAAATCTCTCTAAGGACCTCACACGAAATACAAATGTTTTTCATTTTTAAGGAAATCACTATCAGAGTATGTTCTCTCTCTTTTGGTGAGAAATCTGGAGGTTTTACAATCCAGCTTATATTTGGCACTACCCTACCCCACTCACACACATACACCCCTTCTCTTTTCTTCCATATAGAAAAAAAAAGCCAACTCTAAACCTCAATCAATTATGATATAGCCCCTTGCTCAAGAGCAAATACTTTAAAGCGTGTCTTCAACTGTGTGGCTGCACAATTGGCCAATGAAATGTGTGGATAACACAAGTGTAATGATGTCAGCAATGATAATTTAAAGCATTTATTTGGTTGGAAGCCTACTTAGTCCTTCCACTGTTTTCCAAAATTTTGGGAAAGAATATAATTAACAAAGTTGCTGTTGACTTTAAATAGAACAGTGGAATACATTAATTTTCACTGGCCCACCCCCCTCCCACCGTTGACCACATGTTCGTGAACCAACTCCATTTTACAGATGTCAATCTTAACCTTTTATGTGCAAGAGAGATTTACACTCTTGTGTTCTGGTCATAGTTTATGTGCTATATCAATTTCTCAAATTAAGTTTTAATCTTGCTCACCTTTCTGAATCGGTCCATCTGCAAACTTAGTGAACGTGTACTGACTTCAACCTCAAAGTTATTGATGAAAACAAAATTCAAGTAAACTCCCAGGTAGCAGGTTAACAGTGTAACAGCCCAACATATCATCCCAAATAGGAGCTAATTAAAAAATCATTGGCATTTACCTTTAGAGTTTATTATGTGATTATATTCATTTGTTTACAACATCCATACATAATAATTCATTACTGACAATCCCATGAGGTAGATCATACCACTACAATTATCTCCATTTTACAGATAAGGAAACTGAGGATCTGAAAGCCCAAGTTACCTGCTTATGATCACAAAGCTAAGGAGTCTCAGTGCCAGGATTCAAACCCAGATCTCTCTGACTCTAAGACCAGCCCTCTTTCTACTATACCATGTTGCTTGAGACTGTTTTATGTATAGTTTTATATTATGACAGGGATATGGTTTACCTTCCTAATTTTGTGGAAATTTCAAAGATTACATTAAGTTCGCAATCACTATAAAATCTTTATGAAATCTGGGAAATGGTCAAAGCTCCAAACAAGGCTACCCTCAGTGGAAAAAAATTAAAGATAACCAAAAAGTTGGTTTTCTCAAATGATTTTCTATAGCAAACCCTCACAGTCACACAGTGACTGAAAAGGATAGGCAAATATGATTCTCCCCTTGTGTAAATGTGTGTTGGTTATGAAAATAGCATTGATTGGGGGAATAAAAGCTCCCTTGGCGGATCTCCTCTGACAAGGTGTCTCACAAACTTATGTTAGAATCACACAAGAGTCCACAAAAGACTCAATCACAGAAATAATTGGCAATGATAATATGAGTATCAACATCAAGCAAGGCATTGCCCAGGGAGATGTCTGCTCACTTGAGATATTTAGAGTCATATTTAGAGTTTGTCCTAAGCAAATTATAAATAGAAGATTAAGTAATAGATTGGTGAGATTTTCTTGGTATTACTGTTCCTGGATGGAGTTAAAGCCTATCAATGGCATAGGGCTACTTTAAGAGCCATGATCACTAAAAGATGTGGGCCTGGAAATCTAAACAAGAAAAATTGGGTGTATGAAGCATGTGTATCTCACAGATTATGGCATGTAGTTGGATGAGCAGCCAATTGAATGAGGGTTTGGGTTTTAGGTTGCGTTTTGTTGTTGTTGTTGTTTGGACTTGTGATTTCACTTATGTGAGGAATTCTGGGTAAGGAAAATATCTACCAATGCAGATTAGATTATATATTATAAATGCAATTTATAGCCTTAGAAGAGCCATCTAGAGAGGTAAGGTCAAAGAGGACACTTGAATCTATATCTTCCTGACTCTGAAGCTAGTTCCCAGTTCAGTAGACCTCACTCTTCATTCATCAATATAAATACATTAGACAGGCATGGCAGATAAATATGACCCAGAGATAATTACAAGGAGTTGCTATGTCTAAACA
Source organism: Phalanger gymnotis (assembly GCA_028646595.1). Taxonomy (NCBI): domain Eukaryota; kingdom Metazoa; phylum Chordata; class Mammalia; order Diprotodontia; family Phalangeridae; genus Phalanger; species Phalanger gymnotis. Next base: position 72,607,166 of record CM053624.1, on the reverse strand, counting down.
ATATTTGTGAAACTGTCCATCGCTTTCAATGATTGAGAACTGTCTGCTACCACAACACACCATATCCTTTTTAACACTGACTTCTTCTCAGTGATGTTATATGCTTACAAATTATGGAAATGACACAATATCAAAAAAAAAATCAAGCCTACTGGAGACGCAAAGCGAAATAGAAACAAATATCGTGGGTGGTAGGCTGCTGCTGACTGCCCACAATGACTTGTCATTTACACCAACTCTCTTGGACATCACTGAGGATATGTATCTCCATAAAAGGAGACCTCATGTAGCAGGTAGGAGGTATAACAGATGGATAGCCCAAGAACCATACCAGTATTCATAAAATATTAAAAAAAAAACAGAACAACGTACCATTGGGGAGAATCCATGGAAGATTTATGGAAAGACATGGATAAGAATGATACAGGATAAGAAGACATTGATACATTTTGATCTATACTAGTGTCCATACTGATGATATAATTGATCTGAAATGTCAAAATGAGTTTCCAATTTTGAATACAGAACTAACAAGTAGTGACTTTAAAAGAACATTGTGTGGTTAAGTTTGAGATTAAGAATATACTCTGGATAATATTAAGTAGTGACTTACCCAAGGTCATAGAATTTCTGGCAGAGTTAAGAATTCATGTACTAATAATCAAAAACTGGGCAAATGAATAGCAACACTGAAGAGGACAAAATCTGTGCTCTTCAGTCATCAGGAATAATTCTACTTTAAGAACGATCCCCTTTCCTCAGGTAATTTTGTACCCACTGAAACTTCCCGGTCTTCTTATACCTTAATCTTACCCCCAAACATACTCTTCAGTCTGGTGACACTGGCCTCCTTGCTGTTCCTCGAATAAGTTACTCCATCTCCTGGCTCCTGGCTCTGTCCCCCCATGCCTGAAATGCTCTCCCTCATATCTGCCTACTGGTTTCAGAAAGTCCCAACTAAAATCCCACCTTCTATCAGAAGCCTTTCCCATTCCCTCCTAATTCCTCAATTATTTTCTTATTTATTCTCTACAGAGTTTATTTTACATATTTATTTGCTTGCTGTCTCTCCCTTTAGAATGTCAGCTCCTTGAAGGCAAGGACCGTCTTTTGCTTTTATATCCCCAGCACTTAGCACGGTGCCTGGCACATAATAAGCATTTATTAAATATGCATTGGCTGACTGAACATACGGTCTTTTGACATTTTTATAGCTTCCTGACAAGAGTAGCGAAAAAGAAATATAGCCAAACTTCAGACAAGATAGCTCCGCCTCATCTACAAGTTTCATTCATCTGGCATTTAAAAAAAAAAGATTCAGCATTAAAGTAGAGCCCCTGGGTATGGATATCAGCTCAAGTAGTTTTCTTCAATTGATGCTGAGGTCAACTCACTATCAAGGATGTCTGTTAACTCTTTAGTCCATCAGTACATATATTCTGGACATACAGTATAAATGAGCCTGGCCCAGAGATGGAAAGGTCACTACTTCTTGCCAGTCATATATTCCTTAGCTTTGGAACTCCACCCTACGGGTGAATTATGCTGAGCGGTAGACAAGTACAAACATACCTAACCAACTATGCATAGTTGGTCCCTCTTCATATGCCACAGAGTGATCTACTAAGAAACCAGAGTTTACTCAATCATCTTGCCATCTACCCTGATACCATACACATACCCCTCCCCCTATTTCCACTTATTTCTCTAAGAACATTAATCAAATCAATACCACTATTGTTACTGGAAAGGATATAACAACTGATTGTGCTGTGGCTGCTCTTGAAATCTCTATGACTTCCCAAACCGAAACTCCTTTCCCTAGCTTCAAATCTCCTATACATGCTAGTTTCCACTATTAGAATGTAAACTGGTTGTAAACTGGTAATTGGTCTAGCCATGCTGGAAAGCAATGCGGTACTATGCTCCAAAACTCACCAAATGGTGCACAACCTTTAACCTACTGTACTCTTCTAGGCTCATACTCCAAAGAGATCAAGACAAGAAGAAGAGCCATTTACACAAAAATATTTATAACAGCTCATTTTGTAGTGGCAAACAGGGGTACCTATGAATTAGAGAATCGTTGAACAATTGTGGTAAATGAACATAATAGAAAATTGTTATTCCATAAGAAATTACAATAGAGATAATTCAGAGAAACCTAGAAAGGTCTATATGAAATGATGCAGAGTGAAGCGAGCAGAACCAGAGGAGCAATTTATGCAATAACAGTATCATAAAGACAAACAACTTTGAAAGCCTTAAGATCTCTGATCAATGCAATGACTAACCGTGACTGGGAAAACCAATGATGACTCATGTTACCTATCTCCTGACAGAGAACAATAGATTCGAGATGCAGAATGAGATAAAGATTTTTAGACATGAACAATTTAGGAATTTTTCTTGCTTGACTATAGCATAATTGTTAACAAAGGTTTTGCTCTTCTTTCTTTTAAGTTAAGGGTGGGAATAAAAGGAAGAGATAACAAATGTTTGTTAATTTAAAAACAAAACAAAATGAGAAAATTACAAGTTTCTTGGTAGCAGGAAATATCTGAGTTTTGCATTTGTATCATCAGTACCTATGACAGTACCTGGCACATAGCAGACCTTTAATAAATGCTCTTTTCATTCATTTGTCTAAAGACAGACAAACAAAAAGGAATCTGATCTTTTTCTCCTCTAAAACAAAAATTATCCCCATATTAAAGTACGTGGTAAAAAAAAAAGATGGGGAAAGGGAGTTTACTTGGTTCTCCCTAGCCCTGATTAATTGAAATTAAACATCTTTGATATAGGGGTATTTGTGGGTCATTGGAAAAGGGTTAGCCAGTCATGGACATAAGATAACTGCTCTGCTGAGAGGGAATGAGATTCTCCATTTGCCATCGCTAGAACTAAAGCTGCTTTTACTCTTTCTACTCTGGATAAAAGGCTTTTATTACATGGTTCTCTCCATAGCAATACACTCCTTCCTTTTGGTAAAGATCTATAATAATAAAATGGCCTGTCTTTTAACAGAGCCTAATAAATAGTACATTGGGAACTTGAAACCACTCTACTTTGTTGCACCCAATCAACCACATTGGTCTCTTATCCTTTCTTCTCATTTCTGTTAATAGTTATTTTTGAAGAACTAGCAGAGAAACAGATCGATAATACATACTGTGCATGGATATGATGGAAGCTCACCTATACTCCATGAAGAGAGATATGTAAATAGTTAATGGTCTGAGGTAAATTAATTCTATGTTCAGTCATATGCTCCTGTAACAAAATGGTATGTTTTACCTCTAAAGTCGGAGTTTTCTGAACAGGTGGTTCATTTAAAGCACCACTGTAATAACTAGATCCTGTTCTGTTTAAATCAGGGCTTCTTAAACTTTTTCCACTGACAAGCTCTTTTCCCATTTGTTAGTTGGTGTTGCATGGCCTGAGGGCACGTGCAATGCAAGTGCCTATGCTTTGTGGTAAGAACCCCAAGACTGCAGGGAAGTCGTGCAATGTAACATGGGCAAGGGCTATCAGAAACACCTGGGATTCATCATGCATTTGATTTTGAATCAATTTTTGGTCCTTGCGTGTTCAGAAACCCTTTACTGGTACCAAATTCTTCAAGACCCCATATCGGGTTAAGACCCACCATTTAAGAAATGCTGGTTTAAATCTTCATGTAGGAGCAACATGGTACAGTGGAAAGGGGAGGTGGATTTGAACGCGAAAGACCTGGATTTGAATCTAGGCTATTAATTACATACTATCCAGGCCGGTCATGACATACAACCTGTGGAACCTTATGCAATTAACCTCCACGGTTTTGGATACCTCCTCTGCAGAATGTGAGCGTTGAACTAGATGACCTCTGTGGTCCTTTCCACCTCTAAATCTATGACACTGAACCTAATATATACAAGATACTGTGTTAGGCCCTGAGGACAAAGAAGCAGCAGAAGATACAATCCATGTTCTGAAGGGGTTTATAGTCCAGTTGGGTAGCTGGGACATAACTATAAACAAACATCAGGACGAGGCAATATAAGGGAATGACAGACAGCTAAGTGTCACATAAGTTCCGAGGACAAAAGGCTCAAATTAGGGTTCTCCAGCAGGCTTGTTTCCCTCATTCAAAACCTCGATCCCCTCCACCATCCCTCTGTCAGTATTTTTGGTCATCTGTGCCTAGAGTAGGCAAACTGCATCCACCCTTGGTACAACAGGAAGGGGAAACTATGCTCATGATTTCAGGAAACACTTATGATCGATCCCCATTCATTTGATTCACTTATTCGATAAATATTTATTAAACACTTACTCTACCCAAGGCTAAGATCTAGGCCCACAAATGAACAAGGATAAGAAAAGAGGAAACAACACAGAAATGTTATCCATTCTTATGGCCATGTTATCTTTTTTCTTCTAAATTTTGTCCTTCACAAAATATACTGGAAACAGAGTCAGAATTGGATTCAAATCCTAGATCAACAAGCACGGATTAAGAGCTGGAAAGGACCACAGAGGCCATGTGGCAGAACACCCTCATTTGACTTCCTGATGAAGAGCTGAAGCCAAGGGAGGTTAAGTCATCTGCTCATGGTCATGCAGCTGGTATCTGAGATGGGATAGGAACCCAGGTCTTCCTGGCTCCAAGTTAAAAACTCTATCTATCATATCATGCTGCCACTTCCATGATTTGCAAGTTACTTAACTTGAGACTTAATTTCCTCATCTATATAATAGAGATATTCATACCTACCCTCCCTTACCTCAATGAATGGTGACTGGATGGTACAAAGCTGGGAGGGACAGCCCAAAATCTTAGGTGACAAGAACCCAATAGGCTAGGACATTGGGCCAAATTTAATAAGATGAAATTGATTAGGGATAAATGTGAAATTTTATATTTGGGTTAAAAAAATCTGCTTTACAAATACCAGATCAGGAAAGTGTGACTAATCACCAAGCACAGAATTTCAGAGTTGAAAGGGATCTCAGGAGGCCATCTAGTCTAAACCTTACCTAAAAGAACGGCCCTCAGTTCATCTAAGAAAATATCTGGGGGCTCTGATGGATTTCAAAGTGAATAAGAATTAACAGTGGCACTGTGGCAATAAAAACGAATGCAATCGTTGGCTACCTTAAGTGAGATATGGTGTCTAGGACTAGAAGAGTTGACAATTCTCATATGCTCTGCTATAGTAAGAACACATCTGGAATGCTGTTGTCATTTCCAGGCACCCCGTTTTAGGAATGCTAGTGATGAGCTAGAGAATATTCTCCAGAAGTTTACTAGAATGCTCAAGGACCCTAAGATCATGACATGTAAATATTGAGTAAAAGAACTGAACATAGTGGCAAGATGGCATAGTGGATAGAATGCTAGACCTGGAGTCAGAAAGACCTAAGGTCAAATTCAGTCTCAGACACCTGGTAGTTCAGTGACCTTGGATAAGTCAATTTGACCTTCACCTGCCTCAATGTGAGATGGAATTAGTAATAGCACCCACTTGCCAGGGTTGTTGAGGATGAAATGAGATTGTATATACACGTATTCACATATGTATATCAAGTGCTTTGCAAATCTTAAAGTAATATGAAATCTTAGTTATTGTTACTATTATGTGACAGCTATTTTCAAGTATTTCATGTGAAATTTGCTCCAGATGGAAGGACTAGGGAAAATATATGGAAGGTACAAAGAGGCAAATGCAAGTTTGAAACTTCCTGATAAATTATCATACAGATAACAGAGAATTTGAGCTGTCCAGAGAGGAACTGGCTGCCCCACACTGGTACTGAGCTCACTCTCCACTGGAAGTTTTCAACCACAGATTGGAAGACCATTTATTGGATTTGTGGCTGAGGGGATTCTTGGTCAGGTATAAAATGAACAAGATGGACTTTGAGGCCCTTCCCAACTCTAATATTCTTTGACTCTGTAATCAAATAAAAAAAATACATGTGAAAGAATTATTTTATAAATGGCAAAACATAATATAAATGTGAGGAATGATAATGTTATAACACTGTCACCGCCCCTTCCTTTTGCTGACGCAATGAGTTCCTGGCTTTCCCACTCCATTGTTCCCTTTTCGTTTGCCCTATGTCATTGGGCAGAGACACAAGAATGATCAAATCCAGTTATTGAGTAAGAACTCTTCTAATGCTTTCTTAGCGTCTTTTCTTTCTAGGAATTTAGATTTGTGTAGGGATCCCAGCAGAGAAAGCTGTCCAAGTGTTAGGAAAATGTGGCTAGGTACACCTGCATTTTCTTCTTGTCTTACTGCTAATCAAACCCCAATCCTGTGTTAATTCCACCATCTGCCTCTTTCACTCTTATTCCATGCTACTGAATGCAACTGGGAGAAGTCATGAACCATGGGTCCACAACAAATTTAGGTTATCTAATCTCAAATGAGACTTCACTGTGACAACAAAATCCTATTCTTTCCTAATCAATCAGCTATCCTGGTGGTGTTGAACTCAAATAGAAATGAATCCCTGCAGGCTGCATATTTACTTACAAAACCATAAACTGGATTATCTATGTGTAATGGCAGGCAAAGTGGGCCTTTTGCTGTTTTTCCTTTTGGACTACTTTTCAGCACTAAGCGCTGAATCAAGCGCCTTTGATTGAGCCTTGCCTTTGTTTGAATCAAGAGTCTTTGATGACCTGCTTAAGTCACAAGAAAGCCTAAGTCACATGAGTTTGAGTTACATGGTTGTGATGCCCTTGGACCCTGAAGAAGTGCATATATACTCTAAGGTTAGCATTTGGCGGGGGGGGGGGGGGGGGGGGGGGGGGGGGGGGGGGGGGGGGGGGGGGGGGGGGGGGGGGGGGGGGGGGGGGGGGCCTCACTCATTGGAAGAGTGTTCATGTGATTTGGCCAGGAAAGACTCAGGGTAGCCATTAAGGAGGCCCTGGCTTTGAAAACCCAGATGTTGGTGCTTCTCTCTCTGGTAACTATATACGTACGTAATGGTCAGACACCTAGAAGTCCTGTCTGTTGACTCATGTTATTTTCTCTGTTTATGATTTCTGCTTGTAATTTCTGTTTGTGTTTTCTTTGAAATTCAGGGTGCTAACTTTTTCAAGTGAAGGATATATGTATGTTTAATTAAAATGAGATTGCAAACGCTTTAAAGTTGCTTTCCTTAGAAAAGCAGATCAAAGAACCTGTGCTAGCAGCCCTCCTGTGTGCTGGTGTTATTGGCCTTACACCTCCACAGCAGCTGCAAGCAGCATTGGTTGTACTGAATTTTTGTTAATTTTGTTAAAAATTTCCCAATTACATTTAATCGGGTTCTCACAAGCCTCGTGGCTGCTTGCAAATTAGACACCTCTGATCCATCATACTCACCACAACACATATTCCAAACCTTCTCATTTCTCCTCAAGCCTCTCATGGTACACCCAACTCCAAGCTGAGGACTTTGCCTAAAACTACATTTTTAAAAACTGAGGCCATTTGCCAAGAGTTCCCTCTTCTCCTCATCTCATATCTCTATGACATCATCATTAAATATCTCCTCCTACACTTCTACCTCTGATAAAGCAGTAGCCCTTCTTCCCAAGGCCACCCATTCTACATGCACCCTTCCTCCTATTCCTTCATGTTTTCTCTAGCATATTGCTCCCATTATCATCTTCACTCTATTTAATCTTTCCCCATCTACAGGTTTCTTCCATTGGCTGACAAACACATCCATGCTTCCCCAATCTTTAAAAAGCCCCCACTTGCTCCTACCATATCCTCTCTCCTCTCTTCAGTGAAACTGGGGAGTCTATATTCTGTGCCTCTACATCCTCTCTTCTAAACCCTCTTATGTAATGTGGCTTCAGGACTTTCAATTAAAAGCTTTCTGTCCAAAGTTACCAATGATCAAATTTTAATTACCCAATCTAATGCCCTCTTCTTATCCTTCTTGACCTCTCTGCATTATCTGGCACTGTTGGTCATCTTCTCCTAAATACTCTCTTCCCCCTGAGTTTTTATGACATTGATCTCTCTTGATTCTCTTTCTACCAATCTGACCACTCCTTCTCAGTTTCCTTTGCTGGGTTTTCATATATGTAAGCATACGTATACACACACACACACGTATATACACACATACATACATATACACACAGTTACATATTCATAATATAATTACATATTATATATTTTCATATATGTGTATAAATATATGTATGTGGATGTATATACATACATATATTACACACACACACACACACACACACACACACACACACATTTCATGTCCACAAATTAGGTAGCTCCAAAATTAGGTAGTTATGCTAGTCTATGACATATGTGCAGATTTAGCAACTGTTTTAGTTGCCAATATACCTTTGAATTTTGTGTGGAAGGGAAGAAGTGATTAGCCATCCAGTACCATAGAGTCCAGATATAACCACATTAAATTATGTGCCCTTGGCAAAGTCACTCACCTATTCTAGAGCTGAGATCATGTCTAATTTTGAAATGCTATCCACCTGTTCATCAGAAAGAATGCATACCTTCTCCATGAAATGATAAGCTTATTTACAAAGTAAATAAATATGGTCCTTGCCTTCAAGTCTCAAGGAATTTGGGAAGGATGATAAGAAATGCATCTATTTCTGATATCCAAGGGGCCTTTTTAATCACTGCTGCCTCTCTTTTCCCTTTTTTCCATCTCTTTCTAATCAAATTCTCTATTTTTCTCTCTTTGTCTTTGGTCTCTAGATATTACTTCCCTCCAATCTGTCATCTTGTGTTATTTCAAGAAAAAAAAATTTGTTAACACATGCTCACAATCATCAAGGAGACAATTTTATGGGGGGAAGCAGAAGAAAATTATTTTTCAACTGTATAAAAGCCAATAATAAAAACCTCTTGCACAAAGCTTCCAATTTCCATTTTGTGCCAAGCATTTGTTTTTAACTTACAGATTTACAATTACTATATTCAGAGTAAGCAGAGACAGAAAAGACTTCTGGAGTCATTTACTCTAAGTATCAAAAGAAAGAGTACAGAAAAATTTCCTCCAGGATTTGGACCACAGTCCTAAAGCTTAAATCTCTGGGAACTTAGTGCCTACCTCTAACAGGTACAATTTAGTTATCGAAAGAAAGCACATTTCTTCAAGCTCATGTGCCATGCTACACATTTGCATCATGTAGTTAATCTCACAGAACTGCACACACTGTGTGACATGTCTGCTATTCTTTACCATCTGGTGCCTGTAGTTGACATTCAGTTTTAAAAACACATGCAGGAAAAAAAAAAATCTACCCTCATTCATTCTGAGATGAAATAGGTAATAGAACAATGAGCTTTGCACTCCAGCCTTTTGGAAAGATGGAGAAGCAGAATTAGAAATGAAAAATATAGCATATTTTTAAATCACCAAACATTATAAAAGACAAACCTTCTCTTTTGTTTTCTTGTTTTCAGCTTTAAGATCTTCATATTCACCAATTGCTATAAGAGAAGAGGGAAAACAACATTATAACACTCAGAAATGAAAAATAATCAAGCTTATTAAATTTAAATTTCATTCATCTGAATCCAGAAGGTCAGAACCTTTAATTATCTGTATTTCCCCCAACCAATCCATTTGTAGGAGGAAGAGGCAATTATCAAGGAGAAAAAGTCACAGTATAAATTTGTTGAAAACAACAACAAAACAACTTGCAGGCAATTAAATTAGATTAGAATAAATTTAGCCCAATCCCTTGTACCTCCAGTCCTCCACACTGAGAATTCAGTTCCAAATCCATGACTGTTGGCCACTGCAACATCCCCAATTATCAAACCAAGATTATATGCTATTCATTAAACTCTATTTATCAAGTCAGAAAAATGACTCATAGGTTTTACAAAGACTTCCTATATACAGAAATAAAAAGGACTGCCCACTTTCAACTGAGTTTTAACACCTCAAGCACTCAAATTAGTCAGTATTTGATTATATATTAAAATTTAGCTGGCAACCCACAGTGTATTAATTGCTCTCAAATGAACAATACAAAAATATCATTCTAACAAGAGTGATTCATACCAAAGATTTTGGCTTCTTTAGCACTCCCAAAATTATTTTTATTTCAGAACACACACTAATAGATAAATGCACCTAGAAAGTCAAAGAAACCAAAGTTTAATAAACTCACAAAGACAAATTCCATGGCCCATACCTAAAGTTGTCATGCAAAATTGAAGGCTTTGAAGGAGAGAACGGAAACTAGAGAGCCAAAAGGAAGAGAATGGATGAGACCAATTGTTATAGAACATCCTCCAACTTCAGTTTCATCTTCTGTAAAATGAGAAGATTCGAATACAACATTTCTAAGGTTCCCATCATACCTGGCATTCTATTTAAGCATATCAAAGGTAGGGCTTAAGAAAACCATTTAACTTAATGGTTATCTGCTTCCCATTCCACTCTACTACATGCAACAAATTCCAGGATTCCAACACTTAATTAATACTAGTGACTTTCTTGATCTACTGAAAAATCCCACTGCAATTCAGAATTTAAATAATGTTTTAAAGAGGATCTGCATGCAAAAAAAAAAATCTATGGCATGTCTAGAGGAGAAAGTAAGGATATGAGTTTAAAAATAATAATAACAGTAGCAACGGCAACAACAAAAACCCAAGGCTTCTCAATTCCATCGATTACCTGAAACTCTGTTTGCCATTAGTGCTACAGGTGTTTGCTTCCAACTACCAGAGGTAAGGGAAATCTGAGAACAGCTCACAGGAGTTATGAATCTAGAGCCTGAAGGGACCTCAGAGGTCATCTTATCCCCTCTCATCCCAAGCACCTCCTTTTTAAAGATAAAGAAACCAAAGCCCAGAAGGCTAAGGTAGTAGTAAGAGATATAGCTGAGATTAGAACTCAGGTCCTGCAATCCTAAATGCAACATTTAGCTAATTTATTGGAGAGAAATAATTTTGGTTTCCTATAGCAGCAATCTAAAGGGATAAGAATGCCTCCTGTGACATGGTTACACAAGTAATAAAAATTCAAAATGATGTAAAGCAAACTCCGAACCAGCAGAAACCTTGAAACCACAACAGCATCTAAAGTAAACATAAAACCTCTATCTTTCTTTCCTTATTTTCCCCAACTGTAAAGAAAAAAAGGACATTTTCCCCAAAATTTACCTTATGAAGCAGTTGGCTAAAAAAGATGACTTTCAAACTGATGAGGTGCCATTATAAAAAAATATACGAAATGCTAAAGCCCCTTATTAACAATTGTTAATACATTACATACATTACATCAGCCTTAGTATGGCAAAATGGGAAGGGTCCTAAACTTAGATCGCAGTCAGTAGAACTTAGGTTCAAGTCCTGGGTCCACTACTTACTAGTATTGTGATAAATCAAATAACTTCTCTGAGCTTTACTCTCCTCATCTGTTAAATGAGAGCAACTACATTCATCCACTACCTACTTTGAATGGTTGTTTCAAAGAAAATTCTTTATACATTGTCAAGAAATTGAGCAATTCTGATTCTAGTATTTCACAGCATCCATTTAAAAATAAAAGAAAACAGAAATAAAGAAACTTTAGCTGGTCATTTAGTATTCAAAAGTGGCTGGAAATTAAATTGAAAAGTCAAAATTTATTAACATCCCATTCCTAGTGACCTAGTCTGTGGTTATGCATACCATAATAAAGGCTTACAAAATCATGATCTCACATAGGCACTAAGGAGTTATTTTTCTCTTCTTTTCTTTTTTCCTATTTAACACATCTGATAGATGTTTGAAAGCTTTCTTTATCACACTATAGTATTCTTCCCTTTATATGGCTGATAGCACCCAGATGGAACACTGTTGATTCCCTCAATTACAAGGTCTTTATAGAAAGCATTAATTAAGAACCCTTCACCTATGGTGTCTTAATGGACATCAGGTGAAAACATGTTTTCTTGTAAATGACTACATGCAACTTTTTTTTAAGGCTGTGGGCAGGAAGGGGAAATAGGGGAAATGAGAGCCAAAGGGTAAGGGAAAGAGAGCCATGGAGGAAAGAGGGGGGTGGGCGGGGAATGTCCATTAAAAAAAGAAAGAAAGAAAAGAAATTCCTATTCATGTTTTGAATTACTCTTCAAAGCTACAACAAGCTTATGACCATGGACACTAATCTATCTCAGAAATTTAATTCTCACTCCCTCTCACTTTCCCTCTCTCTCTCCTTGTCTCTCTTCTGTGTTTCCTCCCCTCTCTTCTCTCTCCCTTCCTCATCTCTCCCCCTCATCTCTTTCATTTCTTTTTCCCTCCACTGTATGTCTCTCTCTCTCTCTCCCTCTTCCCTCATCTCTCTCTCTCTAATCCCTCTCTGACTCTCCCCTTGCTTCCCTTCTTCTTCCTCCTCCTCTTCTTCCTCTCTGTCTCTGTCTCTCCCTCCCTCCCTGTCCTTCTCTTGTCCCTCTGTCTCTCCTTCCTTTTTTGTCTCCCTCACCTTATCTCTTCTCTTTCTGTCTTCTTTGCATACACACACACACACACACACACACACACACACACACACACACACACACACACACACACACTCCCCTCTTCTCCATCCTCAGCCAACAATGCTATACCATACATTAACTGGTTTTGGGGAAACAATAAAAGGGAGCTATCACCATTTTTGTCTTAGAGTAAGTTCTCACAGTGCAGTCAGCTCTTCTTTCAATTTGTTAATGCTAAAGACTCATTTTAAGCCCAGAATGTACAGAAATCTCTAGCATGCCAGGAAGACTTGTGAGTCTATCTCCAGTTTCCTATCCATCCACCAGGCTTTTACAATCTTCACATGAAAAGATACACATTCCTCAGGAAAACCCAAAGTGTATAACTTCCTCTTGCAGTGCTGGCCTACAGAGGTAGAGGATAAGGTGACTAATAAAAAGGAGTTTTGATCTGCAGTAGGTGACACTGTTTTAACTATAAGAAAGGGGTACTGGGAAGAGTCAATGAAAAATAATTAGAGGAGCAAAGAAAGTGAAGTGGCAGAGATGAAAATGGAAACATATCTAAGATAAAAGAATGAGGGGAAAATCTACATTTGACTGGACTTCCCGGCTTCCTCTAAGTCCCAACTAAAATCTTGCCTTCTACAGGCAGCCTTCCCAAACCCCTCTTAATTCTAGTGCCTTCCCTCTGTTAATTAATTCTTATACATCTTGTACATTGCTTGTTTGAACATATTTCTTTGCTTGTTGTCTCCTCCCATTACAATGTGAGCTCCTTGGGGGCAGTGACTGTTTTTTGTCTCTTTTTGTATCCCCAGTGTTTAGCACAGTGCCTGGCATGTAGTAGGTATTTAATAAATATTCATTGAAACTATAGGCATTTACTGAGCACCAACAGTGTTTAAAAGAGTGGTAAGAAAAGTTAGACAATATAAAAGCAAACCAAAGAAAATAAAGGAAACCTGCTTCAAGAGTGAAGTTGATTCTTTATTCCTCAATACTAAGTAACACTAAGGAGAAGTTTTTTTCACCATAAGTTCTATCATGGAAATCAAGAGAATTTAACCAGCTTAGAGATCATTAGGTATTCATCCTAATTGGCAATGGAATATGACTCAGGACCTATAGACTATAATTAAATGGTGCAGGTGTTTTTTAAGTAGTACTTCTACATTTCCTGTGCAAGAACCAAACATATTAGTTAATTTTATCCCTACAACAATCAGGTAAGGGAGGGATGGCCAAGATTAATAAACAGGTCTCCTGACTCAAAGCCCTCTTTCTACTAGACCACACTGTCTCCTTGATTTGGCTCAACTCTATCACACAAGACTTGGCCAAAGAATAATAAAAGACTACTCATGTCCCATCCACTATGTTTTAGGATGAGAAAATCTAAGAAAAATAAAGTCTTCTATGACCATCAAACACAACCTGAAATTCCCTGCCTAATGAGATGTTCTAAAGTGAATGTTCATAGGATCAGCATATGTATCTGAGAAAGACAGAATACAGAAACACCTCCTAACAATGGTACAAGAAGGAAATGATTTTTCCTCTCTCCCTAATGGTGAATAAGGACCTTAGTCATAAAAGACTCTGTTCAATTAGGACACTAGTCCTTTCTACACAGATACCAATGGGTTCTGCACTTAAAGCCAGAACTAAAGAAAGAAGAGCTATTTATACCTACCTTGTTAATTAAAGCATTAGGGAGGCAGGGAGAAAGCACTGTTAGAATATGATCAAATAACAAAGGTGACCTACTGAAATCACATCTGGAAAGAAATTAATGGCAACTGTGAAATTCAGTGGTTCTCTGGGAAGTACACAGTACTTGCTCTAATAATAATGAAGTACCATCAATAAAGCATAGGCAAGGCTCTCCAATTTAACTAAATAAAATAGGCAAAAATTAGGTAACTAAAAATTCCCAAAATGATCCTAAAGTTTAACCATCCACATTATGCTTCTCCATATAGAAACCTGGTGTTATACTTTTAAAATAGGACTCTAAGAAGAGCCTTGCACATGGGGACATGGGGGCCCTAAGAAGTTAAACGAGACGCGCCAAATCATAAAGTAGCAAGCAGCAAAGCCAGGATTGGAAACAAAAGTTAAGAGTTTTCTATGTCATACATCAGCATGCTTTCTCTCATGAGCAGAACGAAAGTAAAGGCTACGTAGCCCCAATGAACAGTTACAAAGGATGAAAGTCAAAATATAATTAGATATGATGACCAAATTAGATTTAAAATTTCATTGTTCTAGATTGTACATTAATTTTGATGCCCCTCTGTAAAACAAGTAATCAATGTGCTATATAAATGCTAGCTAACTGCTTTTTCTACCAGTTGTAATAATAATGATAACAATAATAATTACCATGATAAAGAGATTTAAGATTTGTGAAGCACTTTACATGCTTTATCTCATTTGATCTTCTCCCGGGAGATAGGTGCCAATATTACCCCCATTTTATAGAAGAGGAAACTAAGGCAGATAGAGGTTAAGTGATTATTCAGAATTGTGGCTCAGACAGAATTTAAACTTAGGTCTTCCTTACTCCAAGTCTAACACTCTATCTACCGTGCTACACGGCTGGCTCTAACAATGGATTTTAATTCATTTGGCAGTGCATAGCTACATCATAGAGTCTATGGGTCTGTTTCAAACTCTACTTAGACCACTTGGGATTTGTATTGACTTATATTTAAAGATCCATTTAGAGGTGAACTACAGTTGAGCAAAGGGGATTTCAGGCTCAGTATTGCAAGTACTACTTGATTATCTAAATATCTGCACAATAATCTGGTTCAGCAACAATCTAGTTTATATACAGAAACCACATGATAATATAACTGATGAAAAGAGATGCTATAACATCTCTGAAATGAGATAAAGAGGTGATTATGGCTTGTATCTGAAAAGTGACATATGAACATACTTTTGGGTCTTATTATGATGTTCATTTGGGTTAATTTTGTCCAGGACTGGATAGCAAAATAATATAGATATGTTGTAAAAGTTTCAACTGTGATAACATCATTCACCTAATATGAAGGAGGAAGACCATAATAAGGCTGGGGCCAGGAAATGCCTACTGAAATAGATTTTGAAATGTCTTTTCATTGCTTGATTTCAGATGGATTTAATTTTGAAGAAAAAAGGAGGCTCTCATAACTGGTATTGTGAACACAAGACTAAATTCAGTGACCTGACTTGGTGGTGAAGTCCTTTTATCTCTCTCTTGTGCACACCAATGTTATGAGCCAATGTTACAACCAAGTAAGAGTTTACTTGAATTTTTATTAAGACTATAATCATTAGCTAAATAACCTTGTGGCATAAAAAATAAAATAATATTTTGTTTTGTTTTAAAAGAAGCCATATCTTTCTAAGTTTCAACTTTAAAGGAACCCATTTTTGAACCCATTTTCATTCAAAGAATGATCAATAGTAAATAATCTCATAACAGGGCTTTCTTATCTACAAGTGGTAACCTTTCCCATCAGAATTTTGATCCATATGTTAATAATAACACGGTATTTCCAGGTTTATCAGGCAATAAAGCTTCATAAATTTCTACATATTCACCGCTGTTTTACATAAAAAATCATAAATCTCATTAAGGGCTATACCAAGTCTATAATATTAAAATAGCTGTCATACCTGGAAAAAAATTCAGACCAACCAAGTGAGGCATTTATTCAGGGTTGAGGAATTGCAATTCAGGACAATATGGTGCCTTTTCAAACAGGGATGTCTGGGGAGGCAGGGGTTGACACAGCAAACTGTCATATTTCAAAATAGAAATGAACACTTCAGGAAATAAGAGATGTGAACAAGGTATGATCCAAAGATGCTATTTTTCTGCATTATTAAAGATGTCTATCACCTTAATAAAATGAAGCCCAAAGAAAAGACGAGAATTATCTCAGTATCTTCTTGAACATAATCAATCACACTGGCTTCCTAATTTTTAACAGGTACATAATATAACTTTCCAGAAAGATATGATATAGGTAATTATGCCACTTGATAGAAAAGATGGTGGAATGTTTTCAAGTAATTCAATAAGTGAAGTAGGTATGATTTAGAAGACAAGGAACCCAGAGAATAAAAAGTATAAATTAGAGAGTGTTCATATTATGACAGGTGTAGGCATTATATTTCACTACTTTCTTCAAAAGTAACTTCATCTATGACATAACAATGTGGATCTGATTTTAAATAGATTGTCAACTGTGCAGCTGGCTGATTTTTGTCCTTGGGACCTTGCTTAGGGGTTAAAACTAGAGACTTATGGACAATAATTTCTTGTTGTTTTTCACTTTTTAAAATACATCACTATTTGTGAGCTGGTGAAGTTTCAGGGTAAAATTTGCCATGTGAGTAGGTCAGGTAGAATATGATCCTCTTACTCTTAAGAACTCTTACCCTGCAATCTAACTCTAACTTTCAAAGGACACACTGTTTATTTGATAGAGAAATGTTCTTCTTTACATCAGAGGCAAGGGACAAAATACTGTCAGACCAAAATATCATTCAGAATGTTTATTAAGGAGTGATGATGATTATTGGCTATTTTCAAATCTCAGCATTCCCCCATCAGCTTGAGCAAACTAGAATATAGAAGAGGGCAATTTAGAATTATGCCCCAAAAGTCACTGGACATACCCACAAACCCACTATTCTGCCCCAAAGAGTTCAAAGAAGGAAGAAAAGGACTAACATGTACAAATATACTTATAGCAGATCTTTTTATCTTTCTTTTTATCTTTATCTTTTATTAAGAACTGGAATGTAAGGAAGTACCCATCAATTATGGAATGGCCTAACCAGTCAGGGTATATGAATGTAATGTAATACTAGTATGACCTAAGAAATGACAAAGGAAGAGTTTCAGAGAAACCTGGGAAGACTTGTATGAACTAATGAAGAGTGAAATGGGTAGAACCAGAAGAACTATTTCTACAATAACAACAACAGTGAAAAGACAAACAATTTTGAAAGCCTTGTGTGGGTCAAAAGACCACTAACTCAAGTTAAAAAAAACAGAGGTGTCTCGGTTTCTCAAGGCAGAAAAAAAAAAACAGAAGCTTTATTTGATCAAGTCTCAAGAATTGGGCATCTCTCACTACCAGGGCAGAGATAGCAGTGAAGAGAGGTGAAGAGGAGAAAGCAAACAGGGAGATAATATACCCTTGTACAAACAATTCTAAGAAATCTCACCCCAGAAGCTGGACCCCCATCCCCATTTGCGGAGACAAGTGGCCTCACAATCTAACCAGGAATAAGTTTTTACCCAATGCAAGCACATAAATTACAGAATTGCCTTATAGGGAAACTTTAATGCTAAGATGGCCATTTGTAAGTAGGCTAGGGGAGGGGGAGAGGGGAATATCATCTGGTTTCCTCAAAATCATATGATTTACAGGAAAACAAAACTTAGGCCTGGTGAGGTTCACATCCTAACTAAATTTGTACTATCTCTATTTGAATATTGCCTTGCCTGAGTTATTCATAGGGAAGCTTTCACAATCTTGTATTCCATTCACAGCTGAGGTGACATCTATAAATCTAAAGAAGGAGGGGGAGAAAGACATTCCTAAAGGCTGAATAATCAGATTCCCACAGACTCAAATTTATCCCATTTCCCTTTTCTCTAAATATTGATTCTCAAACATTTTAGATATAAATACTTACATATATGTGTGCGTGTGTGTATATATATGTATATATGCATATATACATATATATATATATATACATATATATATATATATATACGCACACACACACATACTCTGTGAAGCCTTCACACTTTATTCTCTCATTACCTCACACAGTCTAAAGACCTCTGATCAATGATGGACTAATGATGAAGAATAATACCCAACTCCAGACAGAGAGGGAATGGACTGAGGGTCCAGAAGAAAACATTTATTTTGGAGCACAGCCCATGAAAGAATTTGTTTCGTTTGACTGTGCATATTTGTTACAATTTTTTTTTCTTTTCCAGTGGGAATGGGGGAGGTAGGATGGGGGAGAGAGAAAACAGATTTGTGCTCATTAAAAAAAAAATGTAATTGAAAAAACTGAACATGGAATCCTAGAACTTAAAGAGATTTTAAAAATAATTTAGTTCAGGCTTCTCACCCAACACCCAGAGGTTTGGTTAATTAATGGACTGATGTCAACCTAGATAGAGTCCTCTAATACACCACCACAGGGTCCTTGGCCCTATGCTTATCAACATTTTTAGCCATAGCTTAGATGAAAACTTCTGAAATTTATGTATGACACAAAGTGAGAAAGAACAGCTAATAAGAAAGAATTAAGATCCAGCTACAAGAAGTTACAATAATCAGCCTCTAGCAAGATTAAATCTAATAAACACATATTTAACTTAAGTTAGAAAAATCAACTACACAAGTATAGGATATTAGAGAAGTGAATACAAAGCAATTCATATGAAAGAGACATAGGCATTTTAGTGGAGTGCCAGCTCAACATAAGTAAACAGTGAAACATGGTATCCTCAAAAAAACCTGATTCAATTAGATTGTATTAATAGTAAAATAGAATCCAGAAGAGATATGATAGTTCCACTGCACTCTGTCATAGTGAGGCCACATTTGAAGTATGATGCCCATTTCCGGACACTACACTTTGGTATGGGCATTCACAACCTAGGGCAGGTCCAGAAGAAGACAACCAGAACGATGATGGGCCTTGAGATCATATTATCCAAAGACCATTGAGGAAACTACAGATGTTTAGAAAAGGCACATATGAAGGAACTGTCACATAAAAGAAGGACTCAACATTGTTCTACATGGTCCTAGAGAGAACTAGGACCAATGAGTAAAAAATTGTAAGAAGGCAGATTTGGGTTCAATAGGAGGTCTGATTTCTAATAGAATGAACTTTCAAAAAATAGAATGAATAATTATGGGGGTAGGGGGTTCTCTGGCACTAGAAGTCTTTAAGCCGAGACAATATGACCACTTGTTAAAGATGCTATTGCAGGCATTCATGTTTCAGGTTAGGGCAACTGGGCGGCACAGTGGATAGACTGCCAGGCCTGGAGTCAGAAAGACTCATCTTCCTAAGTTCAAATCTGGCCTCAGATACTTATTAGCTGTGTGACCCCGGGCAAATCACTTAACTCTGTCTGCCTCAGCTTGCTCACCTGTAAAATGAGAGGGGACAAGGAAATGGCAAACCACTCCACGATATTTGCCAAGAAAACCCTAAATGGGGTCATGAAGAGTCAGGCACAACTGGAAATGACTGAATGAAAACAACAACAAATGTTTCAGATGTCATGATCTCTGAGATTTTTTTCCAATTCTTAAATGACTTGTTCAAAGTGATGCAGCAAGCAAAGACGAAATGTTTAGCACATTCGTGAAGTTGGAAAATGTATAAGAGACTCAAGAGCAAAAAAAAAAAAATCTATTAAGTTGGAACAACGGAAAGGGGCAGAAGCAGGTTCCAAACTCTGACCTCTCAACTCTAAATCAATGCTTTTTCCATTACGCCTTGGAATGTTCATCAAGTTACCTCTTCTACTCCCACCTTTTCTATTTCAAAACCATAGATTCTCAAACAATAAGGTTAAATGGCACTGAAAAATTAATGAAATCAAGTCACCTATCATCACTTAGCTCTGAACCAAGCACACCCCTGCTATTTATACTCCTGGAGTTGGATTAAAAAATTATGTTCTATATTAAAAGGTCTCAATGTCTGAATGACTAAAGGTATGAACAATTCAAAAGTAGATATACATTTCAAGAGAGTCACATTTCAAAAAGTATCCTTGCCAATCCATGACCTCCGGAGATGGCCTTGGCTGATGGAACACGATATTTGCAAGCGCCAATTCCTGACTCTTTATTTTTCTACTGTGAGTGTTCAAAATAGGTGATGGCTCATCCCACAAATTTATAAATCTTTAATCTGAAAACAGGATAATAATGAGCTGTGGTCAAAGTCAGGAGGAGGTGGGTTCAAGTCCTACCTGTCATAAACAATTCAGTACCCTGAGCAGAATTTTAAGACTGCGAATTGTAGAACATTCACTACTGAATTGGTAGAGGAATGGTTCCTCAGAAGGATGGTTCTGGATACCAATGAAATCATATGCCCAGAGAAAAAGCAAAATCAAAGAAGGGAAGGAAGGAAGGAAGGAAGGAAGGAAGGAAGGAAGGAAGGAAGGAAGGAAGGAAGGAAGGAAGGAAGGAAGGAAGGAAGGAAGGAAGGAAGGAAGGAAGGAAGGAAGGAGGGAGGGAGGAAGGAAGGATGGAAGGAGGGAGGGAGGGAGGGAGGGAAATCTGAAGGCAGGTTTGGTGAACCGGAAAGAAAGAAAAGGCCGACACCAACTTATGCAGTGGTGCAGACCTACTGAAAGGACAGTTCCAAGATCAACATATGCTGCATACTGAAAGTCCCCACCCTCAGTTAATAAATGGTCAGCTCTAGGGTGGTAGGGTATAAGAAGTATGTAAAAGAGATCCCAAGAGGCTTCATGAAGAAAAGAACTGTTGTCTGATAATTTCCATTAGCTTAATAATATTGGCCAGACCTATAAATTGAACTTTAAAGGGGTAGAACATAAAACCATAACATTCTGGAGTTGAAGGGAACCTTAGAGATCGATCATCTTGTACAAGCTCTTCATTTTAGAAATAAGGAAACAAGGCCCTAAAATGATTCACGACTTTTGTCAAATTTCAAGTCAGAAGGACAGACGGGACTAGAAAAAAGTATATTCTTTCTCAACTCCACTGTGTTCTCTCTCCTTGAGGTTGCATAATGAGAGACAACTCTTGGATTAGAGATTAGATAGAGGCAGCCAACTAGGGGTTGTGGAAGACTACGTAGCACAGGACTTGGAGTCAGGAAGTCCTGAGTTCAAATTCTACCTCAGAGATTTTCTAGTTGTGTGACCCTGGCAAATCCCTTAACATCTCTCAGCCTCAGTTTCTTCATCTATAAAATGGGGATAATAAGGACACCTCACAAGGTTGTGAGAATAAAATGAGATTATATGTGTGCATGAAGCATTCTGCAAACCTTATAGCACTATATAACACTATTGAGAGATGTTTTGTAAATATATGTTTATTTTGTGAATCTTCTCTCTCTGAATTACCTCCTGGGACAGGTTTCAGCAACAAAACGTTGCTCATGAACTACTCAGTTTAGCATCCCTTGTCACGAAGGCAGTCTAGCACATAGTCCCTGGCTGAGTTCCTAGTGCAAGAATAAAATACACCCATTGTTTCAGCTTTAGTCAAGTACAAAGAGTACTTGTTTATATGGCAATCAAATATTTATTGAGCACTAGGGAAGAAGAAAGATCAGTGACTTTACAAATTAAGAAATGGTTTTCCAGGCCTAGCTTTACCACTAACTTGAGGTGACCCTGATCAAGTGACTTGGCTTCTCTAAGAATGTCTCCTCTTATAAAATTTGACTAATGATCTCTAAGGCTCCTTCCAGTTCTCGGTCCTATGAACCTTTCAATTCTAAGATCACCTTCAAGTCTAATAGCCTAAGTTGTGGTCAAACACTGTGTTAACTAAATACTGTAGATTACTACAACAAACTTTGCCCTTACCTCACTATTCTACTACCTTGAATGAGCAAACCACAATTAGGAAGACATATTTCTTGCCTGCTTCACAAAATCATATCCTCCCACTCCATAGTTTAGCACAACACAATGGCACAAAAAAGGCATTTAATAAATGTTTGTTAAGCATATGAATAAATGGCAATGAATTCCAAAGGCAAAAGTAAAAATAAAAAAAAAAACACCAGGGCTTATCTTCAGATTTAACTGCATTTTAAAAGAACTGGTACCCATTCCTGGGATCATGAATGGCAGGTCTAGAATAGGGAACTGCAATCTTTTAAGTTGTTTTTTTGTCTCGGATTTTAAAAAACTAGCCAAAAAGATGACTATTGGAAGAAGCAAAAGGGGAAGGGTAAAATTAAGTGTGAGGACCTGGGTCAGGAAGAGCTGGGATCAAATCCTTCCTCCAATATATGTGACCCTCGGGGCAGCTGGGTGGCACAGTGAGTCAGGAGGATCTGAGTTCAAATCCGACCTCAGACACTTGACACACATACTAGCTGTGTGACCTTGGGCAAGTCACTTAACCCCAACTGCCCTGCCTTCCCCCCTCAAAAAAATATATGTAAACCTCGGAAAATCCCTCAGCCTCTCTGAACCTAGGACAACTCTCAAACACTTAGTTACCTAGAATGAAATCACTGATACTTTCTATATGAATACAGGCATAACAACTAGTTGCTCTATAATTCCATACACCAACCCAGTGACTTCTTGGCCACCCCTCAAGTGTAAGTGTTGTCTATCTTCCACTATCAGAATGTAAGCTCCTTGAGGATAGAGGCTTATCCTATTTTTATTGCTAGTGCTTATTAAAAAACCTGGCACACAGTAAGCACTTAAATACTTATCTATCCATCCATCCATCCATCCATCCATTCATTCATCTATCATACATCCATTCATCCTCACCAATCCGGAAGAGAAACTGAGATGGCCTATTAATCCTAGTTAAGTCATTAAAAAAAAGAAACACTGAACTTTTGAGACCCTATCCCACACTTTTCAGTTATTGTTTATGACTGTATAGAAGCATTCAGTTTTAGTTGTAAGAACCTTAACAAGCTATTTAATTTAATCCCTGGCCTTCAGGGAAGTAAACTATTACTATGCCCATTTTATCAATGAAGCAACTGACACCTAGAGATTAAGTGACTACTCCAAGCACACAGCCAGTGAGTGATCTGGAGAGGGAATGCGGGAATAAACCCTGCCTTCCAATCAACAGAAATGTACATTTCTATAAATTCTCGATTCCTAAATTTGCATTACTTTTTTCTGGGAAAACACACAGGCCTCCTGGGGTGGGAGGAGAAGGGCTATGGAGGATGAAGTTCATACTCGTTGGCTGGGAGCTTTAGTTTTAAATAACATTTGATTATCTTGAGGGTTTTTTTAATATTTAAGAAAGACCGTTTAAAAGCCACAAAAGAGTATGCAGAGATAAGTAAATCCACACACTTCCTCTAAAATCAGCAGCTGACCTATCTAAAAGCAGAGATCCCCACATAGCTGGAGTGTTGACCTACTGTCTAATAAGTTGCTAAAAATGGGAAGTGATAAAACACCTTCTGGCCTAAAAAAATATGACCTAGCTTTGAAATGGGGGAGGGGGAGAGAATGGAAACCAGTCCAAGCCAGAATTTTAAAAAATGGAAAAGACCACGAGAAATCTGGCAGGCCTGGACGCCTCTGGTATTTGCAAGGTGGGGATCAGTGAGGGCTTGGAAAGAGAGGCAATATGCATCTATTCTAAAGGTATCTTCCCTGCCCATACCAACGCATAGCACCGGGCAATCACGCGCAACGTGTCTTCGTGTCTTTGTCCCGCCCAAACCATGGAAGCCCGAGCCCCTGGCCCCCCACCTCCGGACGCCTCCTCCGATGCTTTGCATTTTTCTGGGCTAGGGCGATTGAATCCCGAAGTGCCCAGCCATAGGATAAGGCACCTAGAGATCGAGGCTGAGCACCGGGACCGCCCCTCCCCGGCAAAAGGCCGGGAGGAAGGGGAGGGGGCAGTGCACCCCCCACCCGGGCTCCCACCTGCCCAGGGCAGGGCGTTCTCTAGCTCTCCCCCACCCCCGCCCGTCCCCACCCTTGGGTGGGCAGCTGCAGCAGCCACCGCCCCCTCCCCGCGGGTGGCCTTCTCACCTTGCTCCTTTAGGCTGGCGATGAGCTGCAGTTGCTTCTCCTCGTCCGAGCTGTTCATGTCGGCGGCAGGGAGCGGGGAAAGGCAGAGGGGGAAGAAGGGGGGAAAACGAGGGGAGGGGGCTGCCCACGGGGGTAGAAAAAGAAAGATGCCGGTGCCTTGCCGCCCTACTACCCGGAAGTCGGGCTTCCTCCCGCTCCTGCTCCTGCTCCTCCTTCTCCTCCTCCTCCTGGCGCGGAGTGGGCGAGTGAGATCATCCCTACACACCTACTGCCGCAGCAGCCTCCGCCACAGCCACGCCGGCGGTGGCGGTGGCGGTGGCTTTGGTGGAAAGCGCGGCTGCTGGCCTCACCTGCGGCCAGGGCCGGGGGAGTAACAGGAGCGCAAGCCGCAGGGGCGCGAGGTGTCCCCAAGGTACTTAGGGCGTAGCGGCAGCTGTCTCTGTCCAGGACCCCGGGCGGCTTCCCTGCGGCACGCGCCAACCCGCCCTCCTGCAAAGAGAATGGGGGGCGGGGACGACAGGGGACCGTGAGCTGCCCCCCAGCCTCAGGATGCTCGGAGTAGTGAGGGAGTGGGGGTAGATGGCACTTTGCTTTCTTCTCCTCCACACCCCGCCCCCCAACACAAAGACCCTACAGAAAGAGAGAAATCCCCACCCGATTCCCGATCCCTTTACAATTTCTTAGAAAAGCGTGGTATTCGTGTTAACTGTCACCTCCTCGAAAACCCATATGGTTAAGGGTAAGGGAGAAGAAGCAAGACACCCAGAGAGAGAGATTTTGTGCTCTGCTGACCAGCGATTTCCCAAAAGAAATGTCCATTTGGCGCTTCCTGAACCAAAATGGGGAATAAACAGGGACACAGATCCAGCGTTGTGAGCTGTGGTTTGCCCTAAGGAGAATATCTTGGGCTTCGGTAAGGGAAGACACACCCAACCACTTTCTGGTCTGCATCGGGGAAACTAAAAAGAAATCCTAGCAGAAGAGGAATGGGCCAAATTGTTTTGAAGGACAGTCTACAAACCTGATTTTAATATGCATAAATGAGCCCTGGTGGTGTTAGAATCGTCACTTGGGTCCTATTGCGTGTTGTGTGACCATTATTTTCCTTTATGAAATAGGGACTGAGCCTGTGATTTCCTTGGCATAGGGGCTCCACAGGTGAGGAAATTCTCTACCAATGCCGGTGGGCATTCCCCGAAAGTTAGTCTTAGACAGATGTGAAGAACTGTGGTGTCATACAAATAGAAATGCAGGCCTCTAATTCATGCATAAGGATGCCTGCGAGCTGCATACTGGCTTAGTTTTAAAGTGTAATGTTATCTATGTTTTATCGTTTACTTAAATATTTCCCAACTTCATTTTAGTCTGGTTCCAGCCGTACTGGGGAGTATTGAGACACATGCTTGACATCTCTGACCTAGAGCACTCTCCCAGGGTTACAGAGGTCACAGGAACAGGATATGTCAGAAATCCTTGCTGGGCTCTGAGGCCAGCTGTCTATTCACTACACCATATTGCCTTTCTTTTTCCATGATAGCCTTGGTTAAAATATGCTGGAGGCCCAGGAGGACGGGAAGAAGCATTTATTAAGCCTTTACTATGTGTTGGGCACTGTGGTAAGCACTTTATCCCTTTTGACCTTCACAACAACTGGTAAGGAAGATGTAATAACTTAATATTTACTGAGTGTTCACTAATTGCTTGACACTCTCCCGGTTATTATAAGAAGAATTTGGTGTATTCATTAACCCAAGCCCACTAAAGAATCTTCACCATTATGAGCCAAAGCATTTTTTCCCTCAGCCACAAATGGGAAATACACTTGTCCAAAGCTGTGTCTTTATGGAGGGAACGGGGCAGAGTTAATCAGGTAATATTCTTAGTCCACCTCCTTACAAATAGCTCTGTTCTGGGCACCAGACAAATAAGACATACATTGTTCTGGTCAGAAGGGATGTCTTAGACTTTAAATTAGTCCCAACTCAAATATTATTCCATACACTCTTTACCGATCGCCCCTCCTCTAACCTCCTGTGGCCTTTACAGCCTGTCTCAGCCTCATGGCACTTGCAAAATGGCACCTCAAACATTATCTTGTCTGGTCCAGCCACTTGAGCAATAATCCCTTGTAGGCCATTCTTTCAAGTTGTCACCTGACCTTTGCTTGAAGATATTCAGTGAAGATGACTCACCACTCCTTCCCAAGGCAACCAGCTGCACATTTGAATAGCTCTTAAGTGTGAGGGAGGTTTTTGTGAAATCAAGAGTAAATTTGCCTCTTTGTAGCTTTCCTAATTCTGCAGTCCAAGGCCCAAATCTAACCTCTCCTTTACATGATAGCCCTTCCTTCAAGGTAGCTTAAAGGGAGCTCCAGACTTAGAAGGAAGGGAATAAACATTTAGATAGCACCTATTAAGGGCCAATCTTTTTACAAATATCTCATTTGAACCTCACCACAACCCTGGGAGGTAGATGCTATCATTATCCCTATTTTACAGATGATGAAACTAAAGCTAACAGAAATTAAATAGTTTGCCCAAGGTCACACAACTACCTGTACCTGAGGTCAAATATGAACTCAGATCTTCCTGACTCTAATTCCAGCATTCTCTCTACTTCACTGCCTAGCTGCCTCCAGATAGATGACCACTTGTAAGATGTTCTAGAGAGAGGGAGTTCTTTTTTGTGTATGGGCTATGTGAGATGGCCACTAGCATCCCTTCCAATTCTCAAATTCTGTGATTTTATGAGTTCAGTCAGAAATAGAAGTTAAGTTCACTGATTTATAATTCACGGGTTCTGTTCTTACATTAGAACCACTGTTGCCCGATCCTATGGCACCTATCTCTCCTTTTTTCATCCATCCCAACTGCCATTTCTTTTAATGTCTGGATGAACAAAGTTCCCAGCCCATGTTTAATCCTATAGAGTACATAATGCTTGTCAAAGGGATAGGGGGAATACTTAATAAATCTCAATAATTAATCTCAAAATTATCAATAATAATAATAATCAAATCTCAAAATTAATAAATCTCAATAAGATAATAAAATTATCTTATTGAAATTAACCTAAGTTTTTCTTATGTGTATATGCATGGTAAACTCTATAATTTATTTCATTTAATATTGAAGATTTCTTGAAAGCCAAGGGCTATGAAGTTAGGAACACTTGACCTAGGACGCATTTATCTGGGCCTAGGTCTTGAAATCATCAAGAGAGTCTAGGAGTTATCTTCATATTATCTCTGTACTTAACTTAGGTTAACAATTTACTATTAGGCATTTTTGCTTTGCCTTTTTTATTTCAAGGATTGTTCTACTGGACAGAAAAAAACCAGATGAAAAATCAGTTAACATCTGTTATTATCATTCTATCTACCCTAAGTAGTAGTATTGTCCTTTCTTTGCTTTTCTTTTCATGAAAATAGCCTTTTTAAAATCTGTACCCTCTGCTTGTCCTTAGTTTTTCTTATCAGACTCAGTTCCTTTTGTGTACTCCTGACACTATTCTTACAGGACTGTGCCGTGCTTTTGTAGTCATCTTTTATCCAGTGCTTTCAGTCATGTCCAACTCTTTGTGATCCCCTTTGAGGTTTTCTTGGCAAAGATACTGGAGTGGTTTGCCTTTTCTTCTCCAACTCATTTTACAGATGAGGAAACTGAGGCAAACAGGGTTAAGTGACTTGCCCAGAGTCACACAGCTATTAAGTGTCCGAGGCCAGATTTGAACTCAGAAAGATGAGTCTTCTTCACTCCAGGCTGGGTACTCTACCTACCACCGTGCCACCTAGCAGTCCTAGATCTTTTATACCTATCTTTTAAAAATCTAAGTAGTTTGGTGAGTTCCCTGTGCATCCACGTTGGTTTCTTTAGACAGCTTCCTCCTTTGCTCCTCATCAGAAATATTTCTCTTCATGTCCTCATAATTTTATTCTCAAGAACTTCCCATTTATACTTCATTATAATTGTGTATGTATATATCATCTAGACTTTAAGCTAAATGAAGACAGGGAACATATGTTATACTTCATGGCTGAGAATATGTTAGCCACATAATAGATGCTCCATAAATATTTGCTGAATAATTGAACTATAACACATCCTGTACCTTTCCAGTATGATGTGAATTTTGAGTTGGTTTCCTACTACTCTAGATGAATATACCATCCACTCATACTCCTTCACCTGGTTTTTTTGTGAACTTAAAGTCCTGATTTCTGAGTTTACACATTAGAGTTATAATAGTTATAATTTGGGGCAATTGATCAGAAAATCAAAACTACATAAGTATAACAGAAAAGAACTGGGCTATGAATCAGAAGCTCTGGGTGCTGGCCTGCCTTTGCGATTCACTAACTGTATGACCTTGGCTTAATCATTTAATGTTGCTGAACTTCATCTTCTCATCTATAAAATGGAATAATTCTCTTACTACCTACTTCTCAGGACCAATATAAAGATCCAATGACGTGATATTATATATACATATATATGTATATATATTTATGTATATATGTGCATATTTGTGTATTGTTTGTAACAGGGTATCAGTGGTTCAAAGGACTCTAGTACATAATATTTTTTGAATACAGATTTAGAACCATAAAACATTACATAAATGTCCATTATAAACACCATACTTCACTCTGCCACTTCACTACCAGCTCATTGCTCTGTATGTAGCAGGTGAAGAAAAGTCCATTTCTCAGTGGGACAGATCAGGGAAGGAAGGATCGAGGTGTTCATAAAGGAAATGGCATCGATGCTAGATGGCTTCAATGGGCTTGAGATTGGGGAAAGGCAGGAGAGTGAAGAGAACATTCTGGGCATGGGAAACATTGTGAGCAAAAGCAGAAAAGCATAGGTTGATTTGAGAGAGAAATGTTAATTGGAGGGTAGACAACTTGGCAGGGGAAAGGAAGAAAACATATTTTCATGTTACTTTCGTGTAACATTTGGGAAATTTCAGTTAGCTCAACCTGCTGATTGCTGGAAAAGTCCATGAATACTGACATTCTTCTGTTGATTGTAACAGTTGCAAATCATTGGAACACTGTGATCTCAGGAGTACTAAAATTACAAATAAACCAAAGCACAGTGCATAAGGAGATAGAAGCATTGCCAGAAGTGATGTAGAACAAGAGAAGGAGAAAGTCAAAATGTATTACTGATGACATGACATGAGATTGACAAAGAAGGTCCACCAAGAATGTTTAGAGAGTGATATCATTAATAGGAAGCCCAAATACTACATTGGTATCCTTACAGTTTTAAAAGAATAAGAAGAAAACCTCCTTTAAGATGTTGGGCACATTTTCTGTGGTGAATTTATGTGAAAATACAGCCAAGAATAGCTTGAGATGAGAAAGCAAGAGGAGGGGTTGCAATCTGCATAGGAGAGAGAATACCTACATAAAAATTCAATAACCAATCCTCCAAAGTACTGTGTAAGAAAGAAAAAGGAAGAAAGAAAGATGGACAGAAAGAAAGAAAAAGAAAGAAAGAAAGAAAGAAAGAAAGAAAGAAAGAAAGAAAGGAAGGAAGGAAGGAAGGAAGGAAGGAAGGAAGGAAGGAAGGAAGGAAGGAAGGAAGGAAGGAAGGAAAGACAGGAAAGAAGGAAGGAAGGAGAAAGAGAAAGGAGGATAGAGGGAGGAAACAGAGAAAGAAATCCTTCCTAGATTTATTGTCATATTAGTGTGTTTTTACCTTGCCCTTCCAAAATGTAAATTCTTACTCTGAATATTTAACAATCTCAAATCTTAATGAGGCAGCTCAGCACAGTCCTGATCCTTAGCCACTACCCTCCTATAAGTATTGTCTGCCTCATTAGAATGTAAGCTACTTGAGAGTAAGGAACTGTCTTTATTTTTCTTTTTAATATCCCTAGTGTGCCATCACTGGAGCATAGTGTCTAATTCTAATACATACTTTTTCTAGTCATTTGAAATTTTGATTTTCTTTTTTACTCTTTCCTTTTATACATTTTTCAAATCCCAATGGTTACTATCAATTTTGCCTCTGAAGTATCTCTAGCATCTCTTCCCTACTATTTCCTTTGCTACCACTGTGGTCCAAGTCTTCATTACTATTCAAATAGAAAATGGCAATAATGTCCAAACAGGTCTTTGTGCCTCTATTTTATCCCTTTCCTTATCTGTCTTTTAGACCCTTTCTAAACTAATCATCCTTATACATTGGGCCATCCATGTTACTTCTTTGTTTAAAAATCTCCAATGACTCCCTATCAAATAAAGCTCAAATTCCTTTGTCTGAGATTCAGCGCTCTCCATAATTTGGTACCAAGTTTTCTTTACAGCCTTATCTCATGGCTTTCCTTCTACACACCAAAGACTCTAGTCAAAACAAACCTACTCTCTATTCTGCAAACATGACTTCCTTGCACTTTCTGCCTTGGCTCATGCCATTCCCTATGCCTGGAATGATTTCCCTCTACATCTTTGCCTATCGAATTCCCATCTGTGCTTTCTTTTCTGAAAAGTTCTACCTTCAGTCCTCAGCAGTAACATAAACTACCATCTTATACCCCTAAGCTCTTCACTTTCTTGACCAAGTCTTCGTCATCCCTAGTAATGCTCTCTACATTGTTGTGATTTTTCCCCCTAGATTCCTTCTGCTAGCATCTTTTGTTGCCCATATGAATCACCAAAATTGAGGAATGGTTTTTGGGCTTGAAAAGTCTCAGGAGACTTTCCATCATAGTCATTCTACAATGCACGACTGTCTAGGTTCTTAAATATCATGCCAATTGAGTTCTACCAGTCTGGAAAATTTTCAAGTATGGGAACTAGTGTTGGCTAGAATATCCACATAAGGATAAGCCCAGTTTTAGAGTCTTATCACCAAAATGACCACAGGAAGATGAAATTTTAGGAATAGCTAACATCTCTTAAAGACTATCTTCTATCTCTTAGACAGATTGACAGCTTCATTGGTGAGGTGGTGCTCACATGTCCAATATTACAGTTTCTTGAAATACCAAAGTAAATCTCTATAAATATGTCTTATTCATGGGCAGCTAGGCAGGCGCAGTGGATAGAACATCAGGCTTGGATTTAGGAAACCTCATCCTCCTGAGTTCAAATTCAGCATCAGACACTTATTAGTTGTGTGACCCTGGGCAAGTGTTAACCCTGTTTGCCTCAGTTTCCTCATCTGTAAAATGAGTTGGAGAAGGAAAAGGCAAACCACTCCAGTATCTTTGTGAAGAAAACCCCAAATGGGGTCACAAAGATTTGAAAAATGACTAAACAACAACAACAAAAAGATACTGGAATAAAAGACCTTTAAGGGTCCTTCCAATTCTAAATGTGAAGAGTGGCCTCGAATACTCTGAATCTGTAAGAATCTATGGCGTACCAGAGAAGAGATAAGAAAATGGATCTCCTTTTATTTGGAGAAGTGAGAGATTTCTTGTATACTGTGATAATGCATATTGTAATAATGCATATAGAAGCAATTTGACCTGTAATAAAGCATATAGAAGCTCAGTGACCTGTAGTCAGGAAGATCTGACTTCGAATCAGTTCTGTGGCCCTGGATAACTCATTTAACCTTGGTCTACCCCAGTTTCCCCATCTGCCAAAAGGGGATAATAATTGCACCTAACTCCAAGGGTTGTTGTAATGATTAAATGAGGTAATATTTGTAAAGTACTTAGCATAGCACATAGTAGGTGCTTCAATTTTTGTTTCTTTCCTTTCTTCCATATGATGTCAGACACAGTTGATGTGTTAGTTACTTTTGCTGAAATGGTTTTTTAAAAAAATCTTTTTTGGTCATTTTTTTTTACAAGGGATGGCTTGCCGGGGAGGGGAGGGGAGATAAATTTGGAAATGAAGTTTATATAAAAACAAAAAGATAAAAAAGGATGAAAAATAAACAAACAAAGAAAGAATATCTTACCTTTCCTAAGAGCAAGTATGGAAAGGGAGGGACAGCCTGAGGGTGATGGCTGCCTGTAGCCTGGCAGAAGATTGAGGTATGGGAGTGTGGGACCCACATATCATAGCTCAGGGTCAGGGATGAAGGGATGCTTGCAGCACAATTTGCCTTATATAAAGTCTGGTCCAGAGACACATTTCATTTCAGTACAATTCAACTTGATTCAACGACCATTCAATAAATGCTTATCATCAGAAGGAATTGGGTTGTGTAATTAAGAAAAATACAGCATAGTTTCTACTCTTAAAAAGCTTACTATCTGTGGATCAGGACACATAAAAGTAACTATGGCAGCATCAAAGGGGTAGAAATGAGAGAGAGAGGAGAAAAAGAGAGGGGTGAAGAATAGTACAGTCTTGTTGGAACAAAGGATATATGAAGAAGATATCATATATCTAAGAATATATGATAATGTTGGAAATGTAGGTTGAAACAAGATTTCTTGAGGGCCTTGAATGTCAAACAAGAGTTTATTCATCTATTGATGAAAAAACCCACTAGTTTATGAGAAGAACAATATGATTATAGCAGCATATTAGGAAGATTATTTAGGAAGTGGAGTCAAGACGGGATAGACCAGAAGCAGGAAGGCCTATTAGGAAGCTATTATAATAGCTTAGGTGAGAAGCAAGTACTGCCTGAACTAGGGTAGTTTCAGTGGAAATGGAGAAGAAAGAATATTGTGTTGGAGTCAGAAAACCAGGTTCAAATGCATGCTGCTATCTACTACTTGTATGACCCTGAAAAAGTAATTTAGCTTCTTTGACCCCTAGATTTTTCATCTGTAAAATGAGGGGAATGGATCAGATAATCTCTAAGTTTCATTCTAGCTCTAAATCTAAACAAAGATGTGGATGCATTAGATATTATGGAAGTAGAAATGAAAAAATTTGTCGATTGGATTGTGAGGTAAGAAAGGAGAAATTAAAGATGACTCCATTGCTATGAACCTGGAAAAGTAGTAGGTGCCTGATGCTATTCAATCAACATGTATTTATTAAACACCTACTATGTGTGAAGCACTGTCCTAGGTGCTAAGGATAAAAGGCAAAAATGAAACAGTTCCTACCCTTAAGAAGCTTAAATTCTATTTGGAGATAACATGTACCTATGTAAGTAAAAACAAAATGAATACATAAACAAGATAATTTGGAAGAGACAAGATACATCAGCTGGGGGCATCAGGAAAAGCCATTAATAGAAACAGAAAAGTTAGGAAGAGGGCCAATTTAGGGAGAAAGATAGTGAGTCCAGTTTTAGTCATGATGAGGTCCCAGTAAAATATCTACATGGGAATATCTAGTAAACAGTTGGAAATATGAAATTAGAGCTCTGTTGAGAGGTTGGAGTCAGAGATAATTTGAGAGTCATTGGGATGGAGGTGATCACTGAACCCATGGTAATTTGTAGTAATAGGTGAAATGACTAAGAGAGAAAAGAAAGGAGGACCAAGGACAAAACTTTGGGGTATATCCTCATTGCAGGAAGAGGAAAGGAATAAGCTGCCATCAAAGGAGCGAGAGAAAGAGCAGTTAGAGAGACAGGAGAATCATTAGAAAGTAGTCATCCAGAAGCTAAGGGAGACTACTGAAATCAAGGAGTCTGTAGTATTAAACATGGTGGAGAGGCCAAGAGGGGGTGGGGAGAGACCACTGGACTTTACCATTAGGCAGTCATTAATGACTAAAGTGGGGAGCTATTTAGATAGAATAACTTGGACAGAAGCCCTATTGCAAGGAGCTACAGAGTAAATGGATAGCAAAGAAGTAGAAAAAAAACACATATAGACAATTCTTTCCAGAGCTGAGCACCAAAGGGAAAGAGAGATATAAGACAAAATGTCAAAGAAGTTGTAGAGTGAACAGGAAGTATTTTAAGGATAAGATAGGGTGTTGAACATATTTGTAAGCAAAGGAGAAAGACTCAGTAGAAAGGAAAATATCAAAGACAGATGACTGATGGAATAAAGTCATAAAGGAGCTAGAAGGGGCTGGGATCAAATGCATAGGTGGATAAACTATCCCTTCTACCTCTTTTTAATACAAGTACATCATAGGAAGGTTATTTCCAGGGCTAGCCTTACAGATCTTACCTGTAAGTGAAATAGAATAGATTCATAAAATGTTAATGTGTAAGCGACCAATTAGTCCAATACACACATTTTATAAATAAGGAAACTGATAAATGAATGAATGAAAAAAATTGTAACTATCTTGTATATTAGTTCTACTAAGTAGTCACTTTGAGTCTCATATGTATTGAGTAGACAGCACCTACTACTAGTATGAGTTTCTTAAGTGGTTTAAGTCTGATGGGAAAAATGATTATATCCCTCATTAGTAACCTCAAGTGAAACTTCTTTTCCAGGGAAGATTTAATCACATGGGTGGTTAAATGAGTGCCATATATGATTTAATGGGTGGTATAAGGGCTCCTGTGGGAAGGTGAGTCTCCTCAAGGGGAGGGAAGTGATAGCTTCCATGTTTATATGGGACTCTTGTGAGTCCTTAGGAAGCAGTATACCTTGGTCAGCAGTTACTAGATGATTTGAACTAGGAGTCTGATCAAAGGTTACACCCACCTAGGCCATTTAAAGAGTTTTGTCCACATGGCGAGGCTATAAAACTGGGGACAGCATGAAATTTCAAACGTAAAAGAGAAGAGACCCATTGGTATCCAAATTGTAAAAGTTCTCCCTGCCATTGTGGATTGTAGACTTAGAAGAGTCATGTTGCAGCTGTATGGACATTGCCTGGAGCATTTTACCTATAAGTGGGTGTTGTAGGGACAAATGGAAGCTAAGTGGTTTCAAATTCTCAGCAAGTGAGGAGAACAGATTGTAACCAACCAGGTTAGGGAGAAGACAATGTATAGAAGCTGAGGCATCTGGTAGAATGGGGACAAGAGTTCAAGCCACTCAAAGTTTGGAATTAACATGAGCAGAATCTAACCACAGGCTGCAATGAGACAAATTCTTCTGACAAGATGAAATGACTCCCAGACTCCGAAGATATCATGCAAAGGCTTGATTGGACTTCTGAGGGCCAAAATGGCAAAGTAAGCAGTAAATTGCTGTAACTTTCCCATATTCACCTCCAAACAACCATAAAATGGTGCCTCAAAACAAATCCTGGACCAGCAGAACTAGAAAAAAGAAGGGGTGAAAACAATCTTCGAGCCCAAGAAACTTGGAAGATCAGCAAGAAAGTTCTGTCTCAGGTAAAAGGGGAACACAGTCCAAGACAGAAAGCATCCTAACAAGCTAACCGCAAGCCCCACCTCAGCAAACCAGCTGGGGATCCTGAGACCCAACATGGTGGAGCAGGCAAATGCCAACACCAGGACTCCCCACATGCCTCAGCATAGCCAGGGCAAAGGACAGATTCAAGCTTCAAGGAATGCCATGTGCTTCAGTGCAGCCCTGGGCAAATAGGCAACCTTCAGCATCCAGACCTCTACCTGCTTCAGCATAGCCCGAGGCATACAGGTAGACACAACACCCCCACCCCCACCCCGGACCTAAGCAAACAGGCAGCCACTAGGCTAGTGCAACCCACCCCCACCCCACCCCACGTGCTTCAGCATAGTCCTGGACAAACACACTACAACCAGAAGCCCAGACTACCTCATGCTTCAGTGTAGCCAGAAAAATGCAGAAACAGCCCACAGGTCTCTGCACATGCAAAACACCAGCACTGGGATCCCAGCTCAGCACCAGGTAAGGTGCCAAACCCATATGGCCTCCAGCAACATCAGCTACATTCCCTCCCTGCCCCACCACCCCACTTCACCCTCTCGTACAGCATCCAGCAAGAGAGTCCCCCATGGGCCTCAGGGAAACATCAGTGCAGCACCAGGTAAATAGCCAGGGCCTGCAGCCCCTGACGCAGGAAGCCTGAGATAGTGTCCCTTCCACCCCATAGCAGAGCTCAAATTTTTAAAAAAGGAAAAAGGCCAAAAAAGATGAGCAAAAACAACAACAACAAAAAGAATCTGGCCATAGAAAATTATTATGGTGACAGGAAAGATCAGGCCACAAACTCAGAAGAGGACAACAATGTCAAAATGCCCATGGGCAAAGCCCCAAAGAAAAATGGGAAGTGGTCTTAAGCCCAGAAAGAACTTATAGAAGAGCTCAAAAAGGAGCTTAAAAGTTACATGAGAGGTGGAAGAAAAGTTAGGGAAAGAAATCAGAGTGATGCAAGAGAATTATGAAAAAAAAGAGTCGATAGCTTTGGAAAAAGAAAACAACTGCTTAAAAAGTAGAATCAGCCAAATGGAAAAGGAGACATGAAAAGCCACTGAAGAAAACAACTCCTTAAAAAATAAAATTGGCCAAATGGAAAAGGAAGTACAAAAGCTGAATGAGGAAAACAACTCTTTAAATGTTAGAATTGGGCAAATGGAAGCTATCGACTCTATAAGACATCAAGAATTAATCAAACAAATTCGAAAGAATGAAAAAATAGAAGAAAATGTAAAATACCCCATGGGAAAATAAGCTGGAAAAATGATCTGGAAAACAGATCCGGGAGAGACAATGTCAGAATCATTGGACTACCTGAAAGTCACGATCAAAAGGAGGACCTGGACAGCAACTTTCAAGAAATTATCGAGGAAAACTGCCCTGATATTATGGAACCAGAGGGCAAAATAGGCATTGAAAGAATCCACTACAAGCACCTCAGGAAAGAGATCCCAAAATAAAAACTCCAAGGAACATTATAACCAAATTACAGAACTATTAGATCAAGTAAAAAAAATACTGCAAGAGGCCAGAAAGAAACAATTCAAATATTGTGGAGCCACAATTAGGACTACATAGGACTTAGCAGCTCCAACATTAAAGGATCAGAGGTCATGAAACATGATGTTCTGGAAGGTAAAGGAGCTAGGACTACAACCAAGAATCACCTACCTGGCAAAATTAAGCACAGTACTTCAAGAGAAAAAAAAAAATGATCATTCAATGAAATAGAAGAATTTCAAGCTTTCATAAGGAGAAGACCTCAACTGAATACAAAATTTGATCTCCAATATCAAGACCCAAGAGAAGCCTAAAAAGTGAAAAGAAAACATATCCCTACATGGGAAGATGATACTTGCAATTCTTAAAAATTGTACCACTATAACATAGCTAGATGGAATATATATAGACAGAGGGTATGGGTATAAAGTGAATTTGAGGGAATGGCATAAAAAATAATTAACAGTTGAGAAGAGAAGTACACTAGGTGCAGAAGGAAAGGAGAGGTAGAATGGAGTAAATTATTTCACATGAAAAAGTACAAAAAACCTATTACAGTGGAAGGAAAAATGGGAGGGTGGGTGATAGGCATTGCTTGAACCTTACTCATATCAGTCTTGGCTCAAAGAGGAAATAATATGCATAATCAGTAGAATATAGAAATCTATCTTACCCAACAGGAAAGTAGGAGGGGAAGAGATTAAATAAGGGGGAAGGAGGACTGACAGAAGAGGGCAGACTGGGGGAGGCAGTAGACAGAAGCAAAACAGTGGCCAAAAAGGAAAGGGTAAAAAGAGAGAGAGGACAAACAGGAGGAAAATTAGGATGGAAGGAAACACACCATTACTAATCATAACTGTGGATTAAATGGAAATGGATAGCAGAGTGGATCAAATCCTACAGAATCCTACAATATGTCGCTTACAAGAAATACACTTGAAGCAGAGACACACACATAGAGTTAAGGCAAGGGGCTGGAGCAGAATCTTTTATGCTTCGGCTGAAGCAAAAACAAAGCAGGGGTAGCAGTCCTGATCTTAGACAAAGTAAAAGCAAAAATAGATCTAACTAAAAGAGCTAAAGAAGGACACTACATTTTGCTAAAAGGTATCATAGAAAATGAAGCAATATCAATACTAAACATATATGTTCCTAATGATACAGCATCCAAATTCTTAAAGGAGAAGTAATGAATTACAGGCTCATGATCAAATAAGAGAGAGCATTGCAAAATATAAAATAGACAATTTTGATTACATTAAATTAAAAAAAAACCTTTTGCACAAACAAAACCAATGCAATCAAGATTAGAAGGAAAGCAGAAAGCTGGAAAACAATCTTTACAGCAATTGTCTCTGATAAAGGCCTCATTTCTCCAATATATGGAGAACTGAGTCAAGTTTATAAGAATACAAGCCATTCCATAATTGATAAATTGTAAAAGGATATGAACAGGCAGCTATCTATAGGCATATGAAGAAGTGCTCTAAATAACTTTTGATTAGAGAAATGTAAATTAAAAAAGCTCTGAGGTGCTACCTCATACCTATCACATTGGCTAATATGACAATAAAGGAAAATGATAAATGTTGGAGAGGATGTGGAAAAATTGGTTCACTAATGCACTGTTGGTGGAGTTGTGAACTTATCCACCCATTCTAGAGAACAATTTGAAACTATGCCCAAAGGGCTATGAAAATGTGCATACTTCCTGATCTAGCAATATTACTACCAGGTCTGTATCCCAAAGAGATCCAAAAAAGGTGGGAAAGACTTATCTACAGGTACAAAATATGTATAGTGGCTCTTTCTGTGGTGGCAAAGAATTGGAAATTTAGGGAAAACCCATCAATTGGGGAATGGCTAAACAAACTCTGGTATATGATTGTAATGGAATACTATTGTGCAATAAGAAATGATGAACAGGGAGATTTCAGAAAAACCTGAAGACTTGTACAAATGGATACAAAAAAAGGGCAGAACCAGGAGTATGTTGTACACAGTATCAGCAGCATTGTGATAATCAACTATGAATGACTCAGCAAAGCAATGATCCAAGACAAATACAAAGGTCTCCAGAAGGAAAATGCTATCCATATCTAGATAAAGAATTGATGGACTCTGAACGTAGATCAAAGCATACTTTCTTTACTTATTTTATTCTTTTTCATGTTTTTTTTCTTTTGGTCTGTTTCTTCTTTCATAACTGTGACTAATTTGGAAATGTTTTACATGATAGCACATATATAACCTATATCAAATTGCCTACCACTTTAGGAAGAGGGGAGGGGAAGGAGGAAGAAAAATTTGGAACTTGAAATCTTGTAAAAATGAATGCCAAAAATTATCTTGACATATAATTAAGAAAAATAAAATACTATAGGGGAAGTAGGGGAAAAGGAAAAAAGGAAAAATCAGCAAAACCATTCAATAAATTGAAAAACATCTGAAAATACAAAAATATTATGAAAGTAACATGCCTTCTGTGGTGAGGAGGTAAGTAGAGGCCCCATGTCCCAGCTGTGTTTATTTCTCCTCTTGTGTTTGTCCTTCGTTTTTGAAGAGGACCATGGCATCAGGGAAATGATGACATGACTTGCAATTGACTTTGATTTGAGTGAGGGAGGGCTGTGCAAGGTCACCAGCCTCACTTTTTCCTCCAGAGCCATCTGGAACCAGTGACCAGATATTCTCCTGTCAGATATTTCTCCTGTTAATGCTTCGGGGATTAGAGCCGAGTGAAGTATTTTGAGTTGGAGGATTAATGCTTGTGATTATATAAATGGGTAAATGAAAATTAATATTGGTCCTCATTTACACTTCCATTTAACCATGTTTATATTTCTTTGATTAAATATTTATTCTAAGTATACACAGATGCTTGAGTTATTAGGAAATTAAGAAATTAAAGAAAGAGTATGAAGGGGAGAAATTTTTTTCTAGAGTAGGATGGAAATGGGCCATGATATTTGATTGGACACATCTACCACTGGACTACCAAGAAAAAAAGTAATATTACCCACAAAGGGGTGGACCTAAGGGGAGGGAGGCAGCTGGCTCTCTTAGAACCAAAGAGAACTGGTAGTTACCAAGAATATTTTCTAGAGTTGTATTGCCTGCATGGTTGGTGGGTCTGAATGTCTGATGGACAACATCCAGCCTTACTAACGTGCAGGATTGTGCACTAGTCACAGTGCACCTTAGCAGCTATGGTGTTTTTTACTTCCTTTCTGTGGGTTGAAATAAGGGCTGTCTTGAATCCACTATATATGTATATATATATATATATATATATATATATATATATATATATATATATATATATATATACATACATATATATATATATATATTGTCCTCTTGAGTGCTTTCGTGGGAGGTGGGAATATTTAGCTTACGGTTATGGAGAACCAGATATGAAGTATATTCTGATAGTTTCAGGGGAAAGCCTGGATGGGGCCATGAGCCAGTGAATAATTCATGAACAAAGCATGAGATTAAACCTGGTCTTTGTAGACCTAGAAGGTGGGGTGCTATCATAGGTTATGTAACTATTCAGGACCTAGTAATTATTTAGATAGTACTTACAAAACTGAGTTGAAATCTTATTTGCGAGATTATAGCTCAGTTCCAAGCAGATCTTTAAAAAAAAATCCAAGTGTGAATGCATTGTAAGCCTAAAATTTCTACATATGTGTGGGTTATCATTATTGATTACACTAAATGGGGTTGATAAAAGCTGTGAACATTCTGATAAAAAGCAAAGGAAAGGAAGTATCCCTTTCTGTTCTCTTTTTTCTTTTTTCATATTCTGAACACTGTCACTAGGCAATTACATGGTTTGCCTTCAGAAACATGGACTGAGATCTGCAAAGTTCTCTCAAGGTTTATGAACAATGGTGACACTTTATGAATAATATAATAATGGTGTTGACTGAAATTTAAATATAACTTTAATATTTGCAAAGTATTTTAAGTGCTTTCCCCTTTGAGCTCCACTTCTGACTTTCTTGACTTTTTCCACCGTGCCATAGAAGACCCCTCACCATGGCAGTTCACTCTATTCCCTTTGCCCCTTCCTTCAATTGCTCCGTTTCTCCAAGAATCTCTATTTATTGGAAAGTATCCAGTCCAACTAGGTCTTCATTCCTTTCTGGTTCCTTTTCTGACTCTCTGAACTTCCTCCATCATCCCTCCAAAATGGTATTTTCTTCTCCCATCCCCTGCTTTTCAGCTTCCTTTTATGTGTTGCCTTCCCCATTAGAAGGTAAGCTCCATGAAGGCATGGACTGTCTTTGTTTTTGCTTGTGTTTGTATCCTCAGTGCCTAGGGTAGTGCCTAGCTGATAGTAAGTGCTTAGTTAATGCTCATTGACTTATTGACCTTAAGTGGTTTATTCCATTTAATCCTCACAATTGTGTATTATAAATAGCTACTATCATCTCCATTTTACAAAGGAGAAAACCAAGATTCAGAGAGACATAGAGCAAAGTGTTGGAGGAAGGATTTGAATAGGATCAGTGCCTCCTGGCTGCTAGCATGAGACCTCTATCATAGGGTTGTAGAATTGGAAAGAGATGTTAGTGATCATCTAGACCAGCTCATTCATTTGACAGAGGGGAAGACTGAGGTAAAGTGACTTGCCCATAGTTACAGAAGTAGTAAAAAGAAGAGCTTGGATTTGAACCAAGTTCCTCTGACTTCAAACCCAGCTCTTCTATAAAATCATGCCAAAGATTAGACCTACCACCACTTTGGCCTGTTATCTAAACAGTATAGAAAAGAAATGGACATTTTCAACAATGGAATATGGTAAGCCACGGTAAGTGTACTAGTGGCTCACTTCAGAGTTAATCTATGTAGATAATGTTAATAAGTAGTATTCTCACTATCTTTATTAAAAAGGATAAACTCTCCCATGATAAGTACCAAATTTTATTGGCTCATAAAATTCCATTGTTATTTGTCTGTTTGATTTTCTGACTGATTGAATATGCTACATAATATTTTAGAATTAAGATTATTACGTCTAGGGAATGTATAATATATATATTATATGCACGTGACATATATACTAAATACAGATATATATATATAACATTCTTATTACATACATAAAATTCATATATGTACATTGGAGACAATGATGTATACTAAGGAAAGGACTCATAACATTACAATTTCACTTTCCTTCAGAGTTATAATTTTAGAAATATTGTAACTAGTTCAGATAAAATCACTATCATTGCCCCCAACCTTTTCTTAGGGTATTTTCCCTCTAAAGAATCCTCCTCAGGGTATTCATATATTATGCTTACTTATTTTATTTTAGGGATATTCTACTTTTCCCCAAGTATTTCAAAAGCAATCTCTGGGACAGTTCCAAGTCCACTGACATGAAGGTTGCCAGGAGATAGCCATTTAATGACCTTTGCTCTAGAATTGACCTTGAGAAAGTCACTGGCTTCTCCAAGTCTTGTTTCCTCCTCTATATGAGGGGATTAGACCAGATGATTGTTAAGGTTCGTTCCAGCTCTAAGTCCCATTATCCTCAGCTCCTGTGATTTTCATTGTTCCAAGAAGGATTATACTCACAGTTCAGTGTAGGAGTTTGAAGTCTGCTGTATAAAAGTATGCATTATCAGTGGAATACACCTTCACCACAAACTTGTATCTTGTGACAGTTTGCTTCTTTTTTTTCCCAAGGAAAACCTGGCAACGTCGATGAAAAATTGTGGCAGTCCTTGGAATATTTATAATTGCTGGGGAAGAGTGTCAGGCTTCTGTGAGAACCTGCTCAGTGTCTCCTTGATTGTCAGTGTGTGAAGGGGAAGCCTCCCATCAAATGTATATAATTGGATGTATTTTTTCATGCATGACTGAAGGCAGGCAAAGCTTCCATTAC
Organism: Phalanger gymnotis; assembly: GCA_028646595.1. Classification (NCBI taxonomy): domain Eukaryota; kingdom Metazoa; phylum Chordata; class Mammalia; order Diprotodontia; family Phalangeridae; genus Phalanger; species Phalanger gymnotis. Next base: position 72,564,278 of record CM053624.1, on the reverse strand, counting down.
AACTGTTTGTGCTGGTGTACAAAGTTCCATGTTTTAAAAATGACTGGTTTAATTATCTCTTCCAATTATACAGTAATTAGGTGACACTTTTGAGGCTTAAGAGTGAGTTAATTAATTATCAAATCTATAATCAAACTGAGTGGCTTGCTCCTGTACTGAATCTGCATCTCCTTGAAACTCAACCAGTTTACTCTTCTTGAAATTGAAGTAGCCTCCCAAACAGTGAAATCCAATATGATATTATCTTGAAGGCTTAGAATTAATTATTAGGTTAGCTATTAGAGTTGCTTGTTGAAGTCTGGTCTCCAATTACTCTATGGATCCTTTATATGATGTGAATGCTATTGGGGGAAGATGTGTTTCTGTTCTGTGTAACAGCAAATGAAAGATTTAATATTACAAGTATCAATTTAGGTTATTTTTTTCCATTAACCCCCAAAGTGCCATGCGCAGTTCACAAAATATCATTAGCTGTATATCATTTGTTTGATAAATATTTATTAAGTATCTATGATGTGCAGAGAGAGGCAGCATGGGGAAGCAGACAGATGGGTAGCCTTGGAGTCATGAAGATCTGAGTATAAATTCTGTCTCTGATACATACTGGCTAAAGAACCATGGGCAAGTCACTTAATCTCAGTTCCCTGGGGCAACCCTTTAAAACTAAAAATGACAATGCTTCCCAACTAGCATTGGTGGAAGGAATTTCCGTGCTGGGGGTTGCCAATGCCAATTAAGTCACAGTACTGGACTGCAAATAAGTTAATTAATTAATGAAAAGTATGCACATACAACTCTACAAGAAGGTAGGGACTATGGGGATTAAAATTATCCAACCTACAATAAAAGAGACTGAGGCAAAGCTCTGAGCCAATGGCACTTTATTAAAGAGTCCATGGTCCCCTCTAATACAATGGACCTCACATCTTCCTCATGATCTGAGATATCCCCTCCTTCCAGGGCCCTATTTTTATGGGGCTAGATATCTAGACATTCAAGAATGGCTATACCAAATACAGAATAATTTCATTGGTTGACATATTATACATAAGCAAAAATGATTTTTCAGCAGGGTCACAAGTTGGGTGAAGCAAGGAATATCTCCACTGACAAGGTAGTCATGAGATGGTTACCTGCCTGTGTGGGATAAGGGAGAATGGTCTGGAGGTACAAAAATAAATTGGAGGACTTTCCATGTAGCTGAGTCATTTCTGCCACACTTGGTCACCGTGACAAGGAAAAACAGGGGTGGAAGGCCTCTGGCTAGCTTCCTATGATTACACAAGTGAACTTACAATTTGTAGCTCACTGCTCTGGGGCCAAATATACAGAGCTTATAACCATTACCCCTATAGAATGATATCAAATTGATCGATGCTGATTGGAATAGAGTAGGGGTCCTCAATGAATCAACTTTCTCAGACCCATACGGGGAAAGATAAAATGATTTACTTAAGGAACCTTAGAGAGTCAACTAAAAATATTAATTGAAACAATAACCAACAAAATTGCAAGATGTATAAAAGTCCACATAAAGAATCATTTATACACACACATGTATATAAATGTGTGTCTATATGCATACATATGTGTGTCTATATGTATATATGTATGTGTATATATGTGTGTGTGTGAGATACACATGTGGCACAGACGCTCAACTAACACAACCCAGCAGGAAGAGTTAGAAAAAGACATTTTATTTAAAATAACCTTAGAAGTTATAAAATATTTGGTAATCTACCTACCAAGACATACACAAGAATTATGTGACTACAACTATGAAACACTCTTTATGGAAATAACAACAGACAAATAATTGGGGAAATATTAATTGTTCATAGGTACCTTAGCCAATTAGCACTGCTAATTAATTTACTTACTCAGTGCCATAGCAATTGAATTACCAAAGGATTAATTAATAGAGCTAGAAAAAAATAATTATGAGAGGGTTGAAAAAAACCCCAAAAATCTCAAAGAAAGTAATGTGGCAGAAGTGGAGAGGGAGCGAAGAGGAAGAGGACCTAGCAGAATGAGATCTTAAACTATACTATAAAATGGTGATTAACATGGTTTGGCATTGATTAAAAAAATAGAAAAGTTAATCATGAAAAAGATATATACACAACATACAGAAGTAAATGAGCATACCTAGTGCCCAGAGTCTAATAGCCTCCGGGCTCACCCAGAGATACTGGAGTGTGGACTACTATATGATCAAAAAAAAATTGGGAAAACTAAAAAGCAATCTGTCAGAAGCCAGGTATAGACTAATACCTCACCATATATTAAAATATACTCCAAATGGATACATGACAGACAAAAAGGATGGCATCATAAACAAATTGGAGGAGCAAGGAAGAAATTACCTTTCATACCTATGGATAAGGAACAATTAATGACAAAATGGGAAAAATCACAGAAAATTAAATGGACAATTTTAATTACATAAAATTAAAAATCTTTTGCATGGATTGAACAATTGCAGTTAAAATTAGAAAGAATACAGGTAACTGGAAAACAAAATCTTAACAGTAAATTTCTCTGATAAAGGTCTCATTTCTAAGACATATAAGGAATTGATTCAAATTGTAAGAATAAGAACCATTTCTCAATAGATAAAATAGCAAAGAAAATGAACATACAGTTTGTTTGTTGTAAAAATTTCAATGACTTAGTGCTTGACCTAAAAGAGCTTATAATATAAAGGGAGAGATGAGTATGCCAATAGATATGTAACAAATTAGAATACAATTCTCTACTAAAGTTCTACTCCAAAGTCACATCATAGTAAGAGGTGATCCTGATTACTCAAAGGGTATATCAGGAGACCCCAAGTTCTGGAAGATCCTACCAGGGCTTTGAGCATAGACTCCATCAGGAGTAAGGACTCTATGTCCATTGTCCAAAGTTAAATGCAGCTAAATCAGAAAAGATCCCCATTGGAAAGTAAGCCAACTGGTATTAAATTTTGTGGGGGAGGGGGCACACAGAGCTATTAATGAACCAACAAGTATTTATTAAGTATGTGCTATATGTCAGGCACTGTACTAGGCACAAATACAAAGAATGAAATAGTTACTATTCTCAAGAACCTTACATTCTAAGAGGAAATACTACATATTTGTGAGATACACATGTGGCACACGCAATTAACACAACCCAGCAGGAAGAGCTAGAAAAAGACATTCTATTTAAAATAACCATAGAAGTTATAAAATATTTGGGAGTCTACCTACAATGCACACATATATGATATGTATGTGCATGTCTATATGGAATGCATATTAAAAGAACAAATACAAAGGTAGTTAGATACAAAGTAATGAATGGGGGAGCAGGGAAGGTCATTTGTCTCTGGGAGTATCAGAAGAAGCTTCATATAGGCGGTGGTGTTTGAGCTGTGCCTGGAAAGAAGAGAATGATCTTTGAGGCAGAAGTGAGGAGGAAATGTCTTCTGTTCCAGGCATGAGGAGACAGCCAATTCAAAGGAGTGGAGATGGGACGTAGAGTGTCCTGTGAGCAAGAGGGACAAAGCTAGTTTGGCATGATCACAGACTGTGGAAGGAGGAGTAATGAACAGTGAGGCTGGAAAAAAAATATGTTAGGGGCAGGTTGTGAAAAACTTTAAAAGTCAAACTGAGGAAGTTATATTTTATTTTATAAACAATGACCCTGGCTGAGGTGAATAATAATAAATCATGGGATTTAAGGAGACTGAAGAATTGGGAAATGCGGGAGTTTAGAGGCATCAACATGGATATTAAAGAGCTGGAGAGGAGGGGAACAAAGTAAAACAAGCGCTAAATTGGTTTCAATAGATCAAAATTATTTTCTAGGTTAGGCATAGAGAAGCTGTGATCTCTTTTGTTGATGTATGAAGCCACACTGGTAAAATCAGAAATCTTTGAAATATTGAAGCAAATGTGTAAGACAGATAGGTGGTAGAGTAGATAGAATGCTGTTCTGGAGTCAGGAAGACCTGAGTTGAAATCTGGCCTCAGATACTTACTAGCTGTGTGATCCTGATCAAATCACTTAACTTCAGTCTGCCTCAGTTTCCTCATCCGTAAAATATGGATAACAATAGCACCTACCTCCCAGGGTTGTTGTGAGGATCAGATGAAATAATATTTGTGAAATGATTAGCATAATGCCTGGAACATAGTAAGCACTACATAAATCCTAGCTATTATTATTATTAAGAAGAGTATGATACTCTATGCTTTCAGATGAAGGGAAAGTTGCTTAAATCTGAGTGCATAGTGAAGTAGGTGGCATTTGAGCTATTCCTTGGAAGATGAGTAGAATTTCAACAGAGATAGAGGTGGCGGAAGGCATTCTAGGTCTGGGAAACAAAGGCACAGGGAATGAGATCAAGTATTTGGAGGACTGTAGTTCTGACAGACTCCACAGACTACCTATCCATACGATAATCATGTACTCATGCCTGCCCCATTGCTTTTCTGCTTGCTTCTTCCTTTCCCAGGAATCAGCTCCTGTCCTTCCTTCTCAGAGACAAGGTCTCTCTGCATACCACTTCCCCTCGCCTCTACCTCTGCTCTGAAAATATTCTGCACGAGTCTATTTCACGTTTGTAGTGGGGATCCTTTTGGTGGCAGAGTTGAATTAGATGGCCATTGGGTCCCTTTGAAAGCTCTTAGAACTGTGATTTTGTGATTCTGCAAATAAGTCCAATTTCTGTACATTATTTCCTGTGTTCATATATTGCTTTGCTTAGGGCTGAGAAAGTTCGTCTTTGTTGTCCTCAGCCTTCCCATTCGGTGTGTATGAACTTTCCTCTGGTGGTGGTATAGTTCCTTGTCCTCCAGAAGCCTCATCTTCTCACTCTCCCACCATCAATCTATACAATCTCTTAGAAAAGCACACCAAACTCATTTACATTAAGATATTAGTGGCTGATAATAGCTTAAATGCCGCCCCCCTCTAGAGGACTATGCATTTAAATAGGAACCCAAACTAAACTAAAGAGAATTGCAAGCATTATCTACTGGGTGGGGAAGCTATACTTGAGAAAAAGACTACTAAGGTCCCCAAAATTGCACATTGTAGCACATCAGATTAGTTCTCTCTAGAAATCTGTTTCATCTGGAGCATCTTATTCCTGACCCTAAATGGATAATTGAGGAGTTATGACCTGTATTACTGTCTCTCACTTTAGGGTCTTAACCATCATAGAGATCACAGGAGTGTTTCTGCCATCTCCCTCTGTCAGTAACATGAATAAGGTATCCTCACCCCCTAGTGGTGCTTCTGTAGGGTTGGTCAGTGCTCCAAGAAAAGGGTTTTTTTATAGTGATATGTTTAGCATGGGCTCACTTCTAATTTTGCATTCCAAGCAAAATTATGTAGTAGAAAGAAAATACTGGACTGGCAGTCAAAAGACCTGAGATGTAGTTTTGATTCTGTCATGAACTAGATATTTGCCCCCCGGAGCAAATTGTTTAAACTTTACGAGCTTCCATTTCCTCATTTAATTATAACTGCCCTGCATACCTTATGGGGTGGCTGGAATGGTCAAATGTGAAAGTGACTATGAAAACACCTCAAAAAGTGTAAATATTACATGCTTACAAGGTTATTATTGTTATCGTTATCATTGTTATCCTAGGATCTATTGCCAGTCTTCCTTAATTTGTTCAGTAAGGAAACTCAGGTTTCTCTAGTCATCCCTTTAGCCTGGCACATAGGAAGTGGGAAGAAGTCAATAGTCCATTTCTTTCTCTGCTGCAAATAAGTGCATTCTAATGAACCAGCCCTGGGCATTGTCAGAGTTCAGCGACCTCGCTATAAGCATCTCTGAGAGAAGAGAGGATGAATTGGAAGGTTGTACTGACCTGATGACACATATTCTTTATCACCTAATCCTTCCATGTTCTTTGCACTTAAGGTTTCTGACACCCAGCACATAAGATTTCCCAAGGGACACAGTAATGAAAGGAGAATACATATATTAAGGAAAGTCACCCAAGTGCAAAAGATTGCTATAGGCAGCTGCTCCACTATGAAGAAGTCTCACCTAGTCACTCTGTCTCTCTCCTTTCAAGTTAAGCAACTTGGCAATCGCTTCTATTTTCTCTGATCCTTGCAGGCAGAGAGAGAGAGAGAGAGAGAAAGAGAGAGAGGGAGAGAGAGGGAGAGGCTGGAGGAGGATGTCCCCAACTCAGCTGCCCTGGCTTCCTCATTATTGTAACTGTGATATGTCTGCTTAAGGTGAAAATAGACACTTCATAGTTGTCATCTTAGAATGCCACTGATTCATCACTCACAACATCTACATTCATATTTCCAATTCTGAAGCATCAATGATCTAAGAAGGCCACTAGGAATTATCGTGAATCTTATTTTAAGCGTTTCATTATGTAGGAGTTTCCAAATGAGTTCTTCTGATATCGTTTAATATGGTAAGCCTCTTCTAAGAGTTAGATGACACTAGATGATGGACTTGGTGCCCATATAGTCTCAATGATAATAATGATAAGGATAAAATATTATCTGGGGGCCCATGAACACAACTGTAAATCTGGAATTTGAGAGTCCTGAGAAGAGGTTTTTTTGTTCTGTTTTCTGATAGGAAAAAAATAGGCATTTAAAAATTCTCACATTTCACTCCATTGAAGAGCTCACTCTCTGGCTCCCACTTAGAGACTATTTATTTAGAATCATTTTTAAAAAGTATGGCAGACATTTAGAAACACCCAAGACATTCAACAACAACAACAATAATTATTTCAGCTAGGTGACAGTGAATAGAATAGAGCACCGGATATGGAGTCTGGTCCTCTAATGGGTAGGGAAACAAAGCTAAGTTTTAGTTGGCTAAATCCACAAAATCCTTGACAATGAGTTATCATTCCCCTTTAGACAGAGGTGTAGTTGCAGGACAGAATGTGACTGATATTCTGAGAACACAGAAAGCCAAGTACTTAGCACTTCCATCCAATGGAGCCTGCGCAAACTGCCATGGTACTGGCATGGGTAGAAATCCCCAGCACTCAGATTCCCAGGATCTAGACAGTCACCTTGGGGAGTGATTGACAGTGGCACCTGATGTTTACATTTTAATATTTCTTACATACCAATGTAGCACCAATGATCAGTTTCACTATATGTCCATCCCACTGACTCTCTGTGATACCTAACCTTGTTGGTATCATTTATGTAATTTTTTCTCCTTGTGAATCCCATTGGTAATATGCCTCAGGCCATTTGCACCCACTATGCATGTTTCCATTGTCTTTTGTGATATCTTTGATTCTGATTCTTCAGTAATCATGATATTTCCATGATTCCTAGACAGCAGCAGTAGAATGCTAATGGTGACTAAAAGATGGGATTTGAGTCTGGAAGTAGGTCGCAATCATTGAATACTACATGGGATTTTTAGTAAAGATGTCAGTGTGAAAGGCAATAGAGAAGCACAGTTCTCATACATAAACTCTACCAATTATCTGAAAAGAATCCCAGGATGACCAATGACAAAGAAAGCCAAAAAAGAAACATAAGTAAATTCCTCCCTCCATGCCCTGATTGCACAAAAAGACCGGAAGCCAATGGAGGTAGGTAAAGGTGTCACAATACCAAAGCCACAATGAGCTCAGGGAAATGAAGAAGCCATCAAGAATAATCCAGACTAG
>CM053624.1:72519769-72556120 GCA_028646595.1 Phalanger gymnotis | reverse complement strand
GGGGCTTAGCACTTAGTAAGACTCAATGAAGTACACTGAATTACTCAAAGCAAACAAAACCCAAACTCTTCAAGGGCACTTACTGAACTAAGTGCTAAGAGCCCATTTTGCTTACCAACGCACTTTGCCACCACAAAAGAGCTATTATAAATAATTTTTGTGCATGCACATATGACCCTTTCCTCTTTCTTTGATTTCTTTGAGATATAGAGCTGGTAATGCTACTATTGGGTCTAAAGTTATACCCAGTGCAATAATATTTTGGCATAGTTCTCAATTACTTTCCAGGATGGCTGGGCCAGCTCACAGTTGCATCAACAGGGCAGCACCGTATCTATTTTTCTATAGCCCCTCCAACATTTGTCATTCTCCACTTTTGTCGCTTTTGCCAGTCTGATGAATGTGAGGTGGAATTTCAGAGCTGCTTAATATTAATTTCCTTAATTATGAGTGGTTTGTAGGATTTTTTCACATGATTATTTTTAATTAGGATTTCTTGAAAACTACCTGCTAATATCCTTTGACCCTTTGTCATCTGGAGAAATTTGCTTCTAATGTGAAATTTCTTCTGCATAGGTTTGTTCAGGTCCAGGTGCTCTTCTGGATTCAATCTTCCTCAGGACTATTCCAATTCCATCACAGAATGGTAGTACTGAGGCACTGGGGAGGTGGAGTCCACATGCGGCATGTGCTCAACAAATACTCCATGAATGAGGGAGTAAGAATAAGTAAGCGCGTGCAGAAGCAAACGAAACCAGAGAGACACAAAGAAGAATGCACAATTTCTTTTTATCATTCTCCTCAAATATGTTAACTGCCTGCTTTTTATGAAAATTGATCTTCAGCACAGGGGAGAAACTAGATTAATAAAATAAGTGACACTAGGTATTGATGAATCAATATGCAACAGCATGGAGTCCTGGGCTCCACCTTTTGGAGTCAGTTTTAGCAATTCAAAGAGCTGGAGTTTTTTCCCCTTTAATATATTGAAAATATTTTGGTACACCCAAGCCTTTTTTTTTAGGTACTGTTCCATATTATAAGGTACTACTATAGTAGTAGCATTGGCTTCAAGGGTCCAGGAGAAAAAAGGCACACAGGTTTGTCCCTGTTATAATCTTCCTCAGAGGGTAAATTTCACCCCAAAAGCATGAGCTCTTTACTTTCTAAAGAGGTTAAGATTTATTAACTTTACCAGAAAAGCAAAACTAATTATCATGAACTACTACAAATCAGGTTATAGATAGAGCAGAGTTCAGTAGAGTATAAGTAGAGTTCAGAGGTATAATTACTAGGAATGATTTCTCTTAGAACAAACACAACTGAGGAGGAGAATGTGCTGGGGTACAGAGGATGGTCTGACCATGGGTATAGTCACACCAGGAGAGAGGACAGCCTATCCCCTGAGAGTTCACACCTAAAAAGTAGCAATGTGGTACAGTGGATAGGGTGCTGAACTTGGAGTAAAAAAGACATGAGTTCAAATCCCTCCATAGACATTTACTAGTCATAGTTTCCCCATCTGAAAAATGAAGGTGGTGAACCTGATGGACTTGAAGGCTTCTTCAGGCTCTAAATCTATGATGCTATCAATCTATGAACACGATGGTGACTGAGAGGAAGGTGACCCTGAAGAAAGGGATTCCAGAAACAGGACCAGGAATAGCAATGGGTCTGGGGATGATTGTTCCTTTAGATAACATAGAATAACAGAAAATCATAACATGAGACTTGGGAGCAAAGCGTGCCCCTACCATGGAGGAAGTATGTCCCTTAGATGTCAACTCTCTGGAACAAAGCACCTTTTGCCCTCTCTAGGTATGGTTCCAGTACTATTAAGTGATTGTTAGTATTTAAAACACTACTTTCATTGGAGTAGCATTTTTTTGGTCAGTCGGTTCTCTGCACTTTTCTCCTCTAATCTGTTCTTCTGTTTCTCAATCCTATATTTGTATTCTTTTTTTTTAAAATTTCCATTGACAATATTTTATTCTTTCTCAGCTGCATGTAAAAGCAATTTTAATACTTTTTAAAAATTTGAGTTCTAAATTCTCTCCATCCTTTCCACCCCTCTCCCTGAGATAGTAAGCAATTTTATATAGGTTATACATATACGATCATGCAAAAAAGCATATTTCTGCATTAGTCATATCGTGAAAGAAAACAGACGAAAGCACAAAAAAAAGTGAAAAAATATGCTTCGATCTGCATTCAGACTCCATTCATCAGTTCTTTCTCTGGAGGTAGATAGCATTTTTCATCATAAGTCCTTTGGAATTGTTTTGGATCACTGTATTGCCGAGAATAGCTAGTTCATTCACAGTTGATCATTGTACAACATTGCTGTTACTATGTACAATGTTCTCATTGTTCTGCTCACTTCACTTTGCATCATTTCGGATAATCTTTCCAGGCTTTTCTGAAATCGTCTTGCTCATCATTTCTTATAGCACAGCATTATTCCATTACAATAATAAACCACGATTTGTTCAGCCACTCTCCAATTGAAGGACATCCCCTCAATTTCCAATTCTTATGCAAACACAAAAAGAACTGCTAGAAACATTTTGTATAAATAGGTCCTTTTTCCTTTTTTAAGTCTCTTTGAGATACAGACCTCATAGTGATATTGCAAAAGATATGCACAGTTTTATAGCCCTTTGGACATAGTTCCAAATTGCTCTCCAGAATGGTTGGATCAGTTCACAACTCCATCAACAATGGATTAGTGTTTCAATTTTTCCACATCCCCTCCAACATTCATCATTTTCCTTTTCAGTCATATTAGACAATCTGATAGGTGTGAGGTGGTACTTCAGAGTTGTTTTCATTTGCATTTCTCTAATCGATAGTGATTTAGAGCATTTTTTCATATGATTATAGATTGATTTCTTTGTCTGAAAACTACCTCTCCATATCCTTTGAACATTAATCAATTGAAGAATGACTTGTATTCTTTAAATTTGACTCAGTTCTCTATATATTTAAGAAATGAGGCCTTTATCAGATATCTGCTAAAAAAACCTCCAGTTTTCTGTTTTCCTTCTAATCTTGGTTGCATTGGTTATATTTGTGCAAAATCTTTTTAATTTTATATAATCAAAATTATTCATTTTTTATCTCATAATATTCTCTATCTCTTGTTTGGTCTTAAATCCTTCCCTTATCCATAGATCTGACAGGTAAAATATTCTGTGCTCTCCTAATTTGCTTATGATATAATTCCTTATCTGTAAAGCATATACCCATTTTGATGTTACCTTGGTGTACAGTGTGAGATGTTGGTTTATTCTTAGTTTTTGCCATAATGTCTTCTAGTTTTCCCAGAAGTTTTTGTCAAATAATGAGTTTTTGTCCCAAAACATAGAATCTTTGGGTTTATCAAGCACTGGATTACTATTTTCATCTACTACAATATATTGTATATCTAACCTATTCTACTGATCCATCACTCTATTTCTTAGCCAGTACAAGATTATTTTGATGATTACCACTTTATTATACAGTTTGAGATCTGGTACTAGGTAGGCCACATTCCTTCACATTTTTTCATTTATTCACTTGATATTCTTGACCTTTTGTTCTCCCAGATGAATTTTGTAATTTTTTTCTAGCTCTAAAAAATGATTTTTAGTAGTTTGATTGGTATGGCACTGAATAAATAGATTAATTTAGGTAAAATTGTCATTTTTATTATATTGGTTCAGCCTACCCATGAGCAATTAATATTTTCAAATTGTTTAAATCTGACTTTATTAGTGTGAAAAGTGTTTTGTAATTGTGTTCATATAGTTCCTGGGTTTATCTTGCCAGGTAGACTCCCAAGTATTTTATATTGTCTACAGTTATCTTAAATGGAATTTCCGTTTCTATTTCTTGCTGGTGGTATATCTTGTTGGTAATATATAGAAATGCTGATGATTTGCATGGGTTTATTTTGCAATCAATATTTTTCTTTATTTAAGTATTCTATTTCCTCTTCCATTAATCTTTTTTTTCAAAAAAAAAACCAATGTGATAAAAATTATATTTGATAAAGGGAAGTAGAAACACAAATTAAAAATTAATTGGAAACAAAATACTTTAATCCTAAAGAATGAGTGGGTCAGAGAACAAATTATTGAAACAATCAATCATTTCATTAAAAAGAATGAAAACAATGAAACAACATAGTAACATTTATGAGATACAGCCAAAGAAGTACTTAAGGGGAAACTTATATCTCTGAATGCTTATATCAATCAAATTGAGAAAGAGCAGATCAATGAATTGGGTTTGCAACAAAAAGAACAAAAAACACAAGAAAAAGAATAAATTAAAAATTTCCCAATTAAATAAAAATTAGAAATCCTAAAAAATCAAAAGAAAGATTAATTAAATTGAAAGTATTATGCCACCACCACTTCTCATCTTCCCTTCTACTGAAAAAAGCTCTTCGATGCCTCTTTCATATTATGTAATTTACCTTATTCTACCTTTTACTTCTCCCTTCTCCCAGTGCATCCTTCTTTCTTACTCCTTAACTTTATTTTTGTGGCTATCATCCCATCATAGTCAACTCACACCCACACCTTCTGTCTATATATACTCCTTCTAACTGCCCTAAAAGTGATAAAGTTCTTAAGAGGTACAAGTATCACCTTTCCATGTAGAAATGTAAACAGTTTAACCATATTAAATCTCTTATATTTTCTTTCCTGTTTACCTTTTTATGCTTCTTTTGAGTCTTGTATTGAAAAATCAAATTTTCTGTTCTGATTGAAAGTCCTCTATTTGACTAAATATTCATTTCCCCCATAAAGATTATATTCAGTTTTGCTGGGTAGATGATTCTTGGTTGTAATCCTAGCTCCTTTGCCTTCTAGAATATCATATTCCAAGCCCTCTGATCCTCTAATCTACTAAATCCTGTGTAATCCTGACTGTGGCTCCACAGTATTTGAATTGTTTCCTTCTGGCTGCTTGCAGTATTTTCTCCTTGTCCTGAATTTGGCTATAGTATTCCCAGGAGTTTTCATTTTGGGATCTTTTTCAGGAGGTGATCAGTGGATTCTTTCAATTTCTTTTAGCTTCTGGTTTTAGGATATCAGAGCAGTTTTCCCTGATAATTTCCCTGAAATATGATGTCTAGACTCTTTTTTTGATCATAGTGTTCAGGTAGTCCAATAATTATTACCTTATCACTCCTCTATTTTCCTAGTCAGTTTTCTGATGAAATATTTCACATTTTCTACTATTTTTTTCATTTTGTTTTATTTTATTTTATTGTTTTTGATGCCTCGTGTAGTCATTAGCTTCTTCTTACCCAATTCTAATGTTTAAGGAATTATTTTCTTCAGTGAGATTTTGTACCTCCTTTTTCATTTGGTCAATCTTCAGTGAATTTTTGTACTTCCATTTTTTTTGTTGTTTCTTTTGCCAAGCTATTGACTCTTTTTTCATTATTCTATTGTATCACTCTCAATTTCTTTTCCAAGTTCTTCTTCCACCTCTCTTATTTGATTTTGAAAATCCTTTTTGAGCTCTCTCTGGAGTTCTTTTTGGATCTGACACCAATTCACATTTTTCTTTAAGGCTTCACATTTGGCTGTTTTGACATCACTGTCCTATTCTGAGTTTGTGACAGATTTTCCCTGTCATCATAGTAACTTCCTATGGTCAGGATCTTTTTTTGTGGGTTTGGGATTTTTTTTTGTTTATTTTACAACCCTATTTCTTGACTTTTAATTTTATGTTAAAGTTGGACTTTGCTCCTCAGGTGGAGAGGTACATTGTCATAAACTTCAGGTTTTTCATGCTGCTGTTTTCAGAGCTAATTCTGGTGACCTATAAGTTTTCAGTTCTTTCAAGGTGGTATAATCTAAGGAGTAGTATGAGCACTGCTCTGGCCTGTGCTCTGGTCTGCAAGTGACTACAAACTCTCTTTTCTGCCCTGGACCTGTGACTATGATCCCTGCTCTCCTGAGCTGCAAGTTCTAGCGTGTTAGTGCTCCTTCTCAACCTGAGACTGTGACCCAGGTCTGTGACCTAGATCCCTATTTGGGCAATGCAACAGAGTCCTGTACCCAGTGCCAGCAAAGTGTCCTCTGTAATTTCCTTCTCATCAATTGTCTGACCCACTTAGAATCTGTGGGCTGAAAACTCCAGGAGTCATTGCTACTGCTTCAGTTGCCCCCAAGGCCTATGCTTGCTTGCTGGGGCTGTCTGTGCTGGACTGTGCTCTACTCTCACCTCAGTGAGACAGACCTTTCCTGTCGACTTTCTAAGTTGTCTTGGCCTGGACAATTGTTTCACTCTGCCGTTTCATTGGTTCTACCACTTCAGAATTCATTTTGAGATGTTATTTTAAAGTTGTTTAGAGGAGAATTTGGGAGAGCTCAAAGAAGTTCCTGCTTTACTTGGCCCCACCCTCTCCCTGTTCTTGTATTCTTGAGTAATGATGAGTCCTCAGATCATTCTGCCTCAGAAAGTCTCTGAACCAACCTACATCATAGACCACTGACCATGTACCAACACAGACCATACCTGTAGGATAGTATACCCCTAACAGCACAAATAGAGGCGAGGGGGGTACCACAATAGAGGCCTGGTCTCTAGCATGATAGCATTTTGGCCAACTCTGGCAAGGCTCACAATGATCCTACAAGGGAAAGAAGAAGGTCCTCCTGGCTGTAGGGTCACTGTCTTTTAGGTTCTATCATCCTGCCAAACTAGAAACACTGTAAGCTCAGCTGAGATTCAGTCAATACACTGGATGAGCTCATCTTACCCAAGTGGCCAGACATAAGGTGAGAATAACAGGTTGGACCACTTACTTCTTATTATCATGACTGCTTTCAGGTACTATTCTACTTGATAGTGTCAGTTAAAGACACCCCACATTGAGACAATACTAGTAAATATTTGAGACTAGAAGAAGGAAAGATTGGGACAAATTATCACCAGATACAAAAGTCTAGTTTTCAAAGATTTCAAGCTAGGTTTCATTAGTCTTGATGTATATATATATATGTATATATATATATATACACACATAATGCACACATATGCATACACATACATAAGAGAAACTTATGATACACTTATTTATTCAGAAATTTGTTCATAATCCATAGTTACTAAACAAGTAAATTCATCTAATGATAAGAGAAGAGAAAACCCTGTCACAGAGAAATAGAATGAGCTAGCATGCTCAGCACTTCTCTAGTGTCATTGGAATCCTAATAATGAATAAATAGATAAATTCTCTGCATCCTTTTGTATAAGAAGTGCCAATAGGTTTTGTTTCAGTTTCTTTGGAGAAAAAAAGTTATTTTTATGTTATATACTTTTTCTTATCACTGTCCAACAGCCACTTGTACCAAATTGTTGGATTAAAGAATATAAACACTCTGAACTATAGTCACATATAACTGTGCTATTTTTGTGGCGTTAAGGGCCTGTGGTGCTGATAACTTAATACTTTTTGAAGGGTTGCATATATATGTACACAAACACATCATATACCTATATATACTTATACATATATGCATGCATAGACACATACACACACACATATATATATACATAAATATATATACATACACGCATATATATAAAATTAGAATTTCACAATTACTCTGTTCCATCCAAGCAGGCAAAGACAAAAACTATGATGCTGAAGTTCCAAATTTTGTCCTCTTGCTCACCTTGCCAAAGTAATTTGGAAGCAATTTTCCTTCTTCCTGAGTTCTGAGCTACTTAGCTATGCTTAGCTCAAAAAGATGCATGGCAAAGAAAGCAGTTTATAAAGTGTTTGAAAGGGAGCAGGTTCAATTGAGGAAGTTACACTATTGTATGCTATGCCCACATTGGGAGGAGGATAGAAATCAAGTGGAATGTATGCATTCATTTCTTCCCCAGCACCTCTGTAGGGTCTTGCAGAAATTCCCAGACACAGTTATTCCAGCTTCTCTGCCACTTCAACCATGATTCGTCCTTTTCAGATTTCTACTACAGAATGAAATGAAGCTCTTCTTTGCCAGGAGAAGGTATAGAGAGTTCATTTGCAGATGCCATTCATTCTGGATTCTGCAAATAATTGGAATGACCAGAATTCCTCAAATATTTGTAATGACCAGTCATCTAGACTAATGAATATTTCTCCCATGGGAGTTATTGAAAATTCAAAATGCCTTTTTCATGAATAACCCATGGAGACACTAAATAAAAATATTTAAAGAGATAATATTTGCTTTGAGCAATGAACAAAGTAATCATAGAATGTAAATACTGGGACAAGCCTTAGCAATCATTTGGTACAATTCCTTTATTTTATAGATAAAAAAAACCCCTACAGACCAGAGAAAGAAGAGAGAAGTCATATTAGCAGCTTCTTGGCTTGAGCATCATAATCTGTCTTGGCTCCAATCACACCTAGTGTTTAGACCAGTGACCAGCCCATAGTAGGTGCTTAAGAAATATTTATTGACTGATTGGCTGATTGACATCCATGTCAGATAAGTATGAAAAGTTAATACCAAAATGAGAACTAGGACCCTGGTTTCCAGTCTATTGTGTGTTGTATATTGCCTTGGGACTTTGTTCTGCTTTTCACCATAAAAAGCACTGAAAAAAGCACTTTTTTCAATAAGCACTTGAGAATTTCATTATATTTGAAGTGTTTGGTGTCATCACTATTTGCCTTTTTAGAAACATTTTTTTTCATTTATAATCCATATCTCTCAGTGGCATGAAATAGTAACAGCTTACATAGGTATGACAATTTATAGACTATGAAGACCTTTTATATCCATTTCAGCTTTTCATACAGACAATAGTCTTGTGAGGTAGGTACAACAGCTGCTATTATTCCCATCTCACAGATGGGGAAATTAAGGATAATAGAAGTCAAGTGACCTTATTATTAGTGACACATTATTAGTGTGACAATCAAACCCAGGTCTTTTGAGCCTTTGTCCCCAGTTCTTTTTGCCCTATCAGCATTGTTTCCCAAACTAATTCAGCCACACAACATTTTGAAATACATTACCAGACCCTATTAATGTTGATCTAACTAGTGAGAAGAGGAAGTAAATCGAGAGTATTTAATGCTTCTTGAATTAAAGAGGAAGTTGGGGAAATGTTGGAGCAAAGTAGAGGAAATTCAATTCAATTCAGTTCAACAAGCATTAAGGTTTTGCTGTGTGCTAGATGTTAGAGATACAAATACAAGGATGAAATAATCTCTACCCTCAGGAAACTTAAATTCTAAAAAGGTGTCATACCCAGATTATGTATTTGGATTCATGTAAGATCAAATTCAACATTTTTTGGGGGAAAACATAACTAGCATCAAAATGTCCTCACAGTGGTGCAGTAGAGAGAGGACTGAAATTGGAGTCAGAAGGACTGAGTTAGAATCCTGATTGTGTCACATGCTACCTTGGGTAAGTCACTTAAGCTCAATAGGCTTCATCCTCATCTGTAAAAAGAGGTTTTAGACCAAGTGACCTCTAAAATCACTGGCAGCTCTAACTCTATGATCTTTTGACTATCTATTCATATCAAGTGGAATGAGGTGGTAAAGTATCTCTGGGATACAGTCATATTTTCATTGTGAATTCCCAAATAAGTACCAATTATACCAATTTTAATCTCAGGATAATTCAGTCTTTTCAACACCTCATATACTTATTGGCCATTGATATAGATAATGTTCTTTGAAAGAACAAGAGTCATTTATTGACTATTTTCCAGAGACCTCATAACATTGAGTTTTTTTCCACTGACAAGAA
This sequence comes from Phalanger gymnotis, assembly GCA_028646595.1. Taxonomy (NCBI): domain Eukaryota; kingdom Metazoa; phylum Chordata; class Mammalia; order Diprotodontia; family Phalangeridae; genus Phalanger; species Phalanger gymnotis. The sequence goes on along the minus strand of CM053624.1, from coordinate 72,546,344 downwards.
AACTCTACAACTTTATTAACCATCTTTCCTAAGAGAATTTACCTTGTTAGCCTCTCCAGATATTATGAGAATTACCTACCTTTTATAAGTAAAAAACTCAGTAGGATTTATCCAAAAATGACTTCTCATAAGGATGTAGTTTCTTCATTATCTTCATGATCAATAAGATCCATGCAGCACTTCTATGTGAATTGTCCAACAAATAAACTTGGTCACAGTGAATCAACATAATGAACCTATGTAATCAGTTAAGATAAATGCTGAGACCAACTGAATATATGCTAAAGTCTAAGATGAAGGTAGATGATGAGGCTTGCTATAAGAAAAAAAATGACAACTTCCAAATAATTACAATGATTCATAAGTGGAATAAGCTGCCAGTGGATTCCCCTTCACTGGGGGGTCTTCAAGCAAAGGCTGTTATGACTATTTGTCTGGATTTGATCTTGAGGGGGCTCTTACTCAGTTAGAAATTGGTGCTACTAGAGTTCCCTTCCAACTCAGATTCTTCGAATTTGTGATTTTGAGAATCTATTCCTATTGTCTTTTTCTTTTTGCATTCAGTAATTAACAGAAAAATCTGCATATTTCTAGTTTGATTGGATTTTTTAGACAAACTTCCAACTCTTAAAATGAACTTGGATATTGAAGGAAATAAACCATGGACCACTTTAATGAGAATGATAGGGTTAGTGTCTGCATAAAATTGTGTGTCAGATTGCTTTCTCAAAAGGGTAACATAGAATATAGAATTTTAAAACCCTAGGAAAATGTTCTTCTGAACTTTAATCTGTACAAAGTTTTCTATGTCAATTTGAACTTTAAAAACCTTATTGGTACACTTTATTTAATACATCAGTCACTTCCCAATAAGCAACCCATTCCATAGTGATTTCACACAAAAAAAAAGCTAAGCAAAATCATCCGATGTAGTTATTGAAACTAACAATACAAGTAATTTTTTTATTTTTGTAGTTTACCTCTTATTAACTATAATTTAAGCATTCAACACCTTTTGTCTGAATTATTACAACTGTCTCACAACTAATCTGCTTCCTTTCTAATCCATCCTTCATGCAGCTGCCAAGTTGATGTTACTAAAACATAGATCTGACCATGTCATTTACCTACTTAAAAACCTTGAGTGGCTTCCTAGTGCCTCGAGGATAAAAATAAAATTATAGCAATAACTCAAATGTTTCTCTTTTGTTAAAGTTCACGTTTTTTTTCATTGATCATTAGGCTCACCTTTGAAGGATGTATGTTTTTTAGATTGTAGCTTGAGCTCCATTGCCTTTTGAAAACATCATATTCCATTCTTCTGATTTCTTGAGATTGTAATCTTAGATCATTTGAATTGGAATTCCCTCATATTTGAAGGTCTTTTACTTCTCTTCTTGCAAGATTTGTTCTTTGTGTTTGAAATTGTAAAATTCAACTACATGCTTTGAAGTTTCAAGCCCCAACTGGGTTTCCAATCAGTCAGTCCTCTTTCCCCCAGGCAAAGAACTTACCCCATCTTGTCAGTTTGGCCACATCACATTACTACCTATGTCTTCTTTTCCTCTTTGCTCACTCTCCCTTTTCCTCTTGTAGCCAGGAAAAATCACTTTCTTCTGCCTCTGGTGAGGTGAGAAGGGATTCAGACTGAGTTATTGCAACAGGACAAGGGTTCTTAACCTGGAGTCTGTGAACTCAAAAAAAAGGATAAATGTATTTTGACATAATTGGTTTCTTTTGTAATGTTATATATTTATTTTATTAATTTAATAATAATATTTCAAAGAATCCATAGACTCCACCATATTGCCAAAGGGGTCCAAGATACAAAATGTTAAAAACACCTGCCATAAGAAAAACAATCAGAGATGTCTGTAGCTAGACTTTGAAATGCCAAACTTTGAGATGCTTTTGCTGACTGTGCCCAGGCTGGAGAATGGGTGGAAGGGTGGGGCATATAACTCAGAGCTATTCAAGTTCTCCAGTGTAATTTCATGAAATTTTTATTTCTTGCAGTATTTCTGTTCATTTAGCTTGTATACTCAGGTCTCTATCTGGTTCATAATTTCTTTTTTGTGAGTTTTTCTTGGGAAAAACATTGGAGAGATTGATGCAAAATTACTCTGCCACTCTGATGATCATGTGAACCAATTATATTTAATTTAATTCAGTCACTATTAACATTCAAGAGGATGACCCAACATCAGGGTGATAACTGAAATACGCCATCAGGCATGGCACTAAACATCTAGAAATAATAAAATCCCATTATTTTACAATGTTTTTCAACATTTAACATTGGCCATCATATATGGGTTTTGTGTTGGGCTTTTGGGTAATTGGAGATATGGATATACGGGTCAAGTGCTTGTCCAATGCGATGTCTACTAGCAGTTCGAGAATGATCACTCAAATAATAAAACATTTAATTAGGACAGAATAGCAAAGTGAATACTTCAACACATGAGATTTGTGATCTCAATAATATGCTGTTATTCCCTCCAGTGGCATAGATTGCAATCTGTCCATATCTGCCCATCTTATTCACATTTTCCCTTAAATCCTTCAAAAGAGTTGTCCCTCCAACATTGTAGTGACCTTCCTTTTGACTACTTTACATTGTATGGATACCAGTGGAACCTATGTGATGGCCATCAGTCACCAGGGCTTGATATAGTGTCATCTGTAAACAGAACATCAGAATTTCCTCACTGTCTATATAGAATTCCTATTCACATTAGATTTTTCACTAGACATTCTCCATGACAGCGGCAAATACTTTTGGAGAACATTCATCTCTATGTACAATTTGATATTAATAATCAGAGTATTACTGCATAAAATCATCTCTATTGCAACATTTTTGAGGAATCATGCGACATGTGTGGAGGATATTTTATTGGGGAAAAAACTTTAAGGAATTATTTTTACTCCACATAATCAAATCATGTTTGTAGTCAATAAAACACCAAGTATATTTGGACTGCATATTCTTTATGCCTTTCAGACTCAAAGAGAGAGGTGATTGTGACTTTAAACACTGCTGACCTTCTGGATGCTCTCTCCTTCCTCTGCTTTTGTAATTCTACCCCCTCTTGTAGTCTTGTTACTTCTCTGACCAATCTTTCCCAGTCTTCTTTGCTGAATCATCATCCATGTCCTCCCTCCTGTGCATAGTTGCATACCAAGTTTCTGTCCTGGCACTACTTCTTTTCTGCCTTTTTATTCTCTTTCTTGGTGATCTCATCAGTTCCTTTCAGTTCAGTTATCATCTCTATATAGATGATTCCTAAAGCTTCAGATCTAGACCTTCTTTCTCCTTATATAATAACAACAATAGAAAGAAAAATAACTTTGAAAGACTGGATAACTCTAATCAGTGAGATGACCAGCTGCAATCCTGGAAGTCTAATGATGAAGTTTACTATCCACCTCTTGACCAAGTCTTAGTTTTATGAAATTAGAGCAGTTAAGATGTGTGAAATGATGTTTTTGAGATACTTATGCATTCAATTTTTTTCTTATTTAACCCTAAGTGATTAGCAAAGTAGAAAAGAAGACTGATTGGCATGTTTTATTGGTCATCATTAATATAATTGAGTAGAAAAAAGCCTTTTTAATGTTTTGATTTAATTAAAACTGGCCAGTTAAGTTCATCTAAAATTATGGAATATCACAATTTTTTTTAAAAAAAATTGGATTTAATTACTTCATGTTCAAAGTGGGTGTGCTGGGTATGGATTCAATCATCATCTCCATGCCGATGATTCTGAAATCAACGTATCCAGTCCTAACCCCTCTCCTGACCTCCAGTCTCACAACGCCAACTATTTATTGAACCTCTCAAACTGGATGTTCCACAGCCATCTTAAACTCAACATGCCCCAAACTGAACTCATTATTTTTCTTCTTAAATCCTCTCCTCTTCCAAACTTCCCTGTTAATGTTGAGGTACCACTATCCTGCCAGTCCCCAAGGCTTTCATTGTAGTTATGATCCTTGACTCCTCACTCCATATCTAATCTATTACCAAGTTCTGTTGATTTTGCCTTCGTGATATCTTTTGTATATTCCCCTTCTCACTTCTGACACTACCATCACCTCATGCATGTATAAGCCTTCATCACCTCATGCCTAATCTTTTGCAATAGTCTGTTGGGTGGTCTTCTTGCCATAAGTCTCCCCACTCCACTCCATCCTCCACTAAATGTCAAAGATCTTCCTAAAGGGCAGATCTGGTCAAGTTACCACTGCACCTTGCTCCCCTCAACTCCAAATAAACTCCAATGGTACCCTGTCACATGGAGGATCAACTGTAAAGTCTTCTGTTTAGCATTCAAAGCTCTTCATAATTCACCCCCATCAACCTTTCCAGTCTCCTTAGGCCTTATTCCACTGACCACCACCACTACCACATGCTCTGTGATGCAGTGACAGGGGTGTTTGAAGTGTTCAGGGAGGACCAGCACCTGTGCTGTGAGGGCTTACTGAGCCCTTCCCAGGGCTGCCTATCCACATTTGATGTCCACCTTCACCCAACTCTCACCTGTGGCTCCAAGAAGCTATAGCATGCACAGAGGCCACACCTCAGCAACTGCCTTGGCAGAAGGGCTAAACCAGGTTGAGGGTAGGTAACCAATGGGCCTCAAACCCATCAGTGAGTTAGGGGAGTGTTTACTCCAAGCATGTAAAGACTTTCCCAGGCAGAATTGGTAGATGAAAACATGGTCATGGAAGGCCATGAAGGAACCATGGCCCATGGTTCCAATGGCCATGAAGACTGCTGAATCCGGTATGTGGAACACTTAGAGTTTGGTCAGACATAGAAGACGCAAGGTCATCCATTGCATTCCAGGCCATCGCCAGTTGTCCTGACTTTTGCTTTGCTCCAAAGGCCCTACTCATCATTGAGTTACTCCATCAATGATCTCCTCATTTCCTCCTCCCTTCTTCCTTCCTCTATCTCTCCCTTCTTTGATGCCCTTGTCCCATGGCCCATTAAATACAGACTTTGTCATTGATTTCATTCTCACCAGAAAAGACTTCCTCATCACTGACTCATTGCCTTACAGCACTCAACATCTGCCCTTACTCATGGGCTCCTATAAAGATGCTTGCTTTCTTTGTAGAGTACTTCTATGTTCTTGGGTCTCTGTTTGTATTCACATCTAATCATAGGATCACATATGTAGAGCCAGGAGTGACCTTGGAGGTCAGCTGGTTCTCCCTTGAATAAGAATTACATTCTTAGTTTGCCTTTCTCTTTGGGGAAGGGTCTAAGCATCTCCTCCTTAATTCTAGTGCCTTTCTTCTGTTGATTATCTTCAAGTGATCCTTTCTAAATCTTGTTTGTAGCTGTTTGTGTATTGTCTCCCATTCAATAGACTGTGAGGTCCCTGAGAGCAGAGACTATCTTTTACCCTTCTTTGTATCTGGTGCTTAACACAGGGCTTAGCACATAGTAGGTGTTTAATAAATATTGATCGACTGACTGAGGTTAGAACATTGGGTCAGTTTCATGATAACCCACTGCAATCGAGATTCTGAAGCTTATCTTTGCAAAGGCATAATTGAATAATGGGGCAGCCAGGTGCCACAGTGGATGGAGTGTGGGGCCTAGAAGCAGAAAGACTCATCTTTTTGAGTTCAAATTTGGCCTCAAACACTTATTAGCTGTGTGACCCTGGGCAAGTCATTTAATCCTGTGCCTCAGTTTCCTTATTTGTAAACATGAGATGGAGAAGGAAATGGCCAACCACTCCAGTATCTTTGCCAAGAAAACCCCAAATAGGATCACAAAGAGTGGGATACAACTGAAATGACTGAACAATAACTGAATAATGTATCATTGTAACCTGTGGAAAGAGACAGGGCTCTTTGACTGATGGTGTGGTTCAGAACATTTTTCAAATCTATGAGGGGCAAATTGGGACCGTGTGAGAGAGAAGGGAGCTAGATAATCACTACATGAATAAATAAGTCCTAATAGTAAACACCATGGAGGAGGAAATAGCAGTAACTCTTTGAGTATATAATTAACATTATGAAGAAGATTAAGTGGGTCTATGTGCTGAGGTAATGTAAATATCCCCATCAACTCAATCAGCACCAAATAATCACTAGCATAATATATCTGGGTAAATATAAGCTCTCATTGTTTTGCTAAGCTGACAACTAACTAATCAACCCTCATTCATGAGGACAACGCAACTATGATTAAAAATAAAATCCAAATAGTGTGGCTTCGTTTTAAAACTTTACCAGTTGATTAGGAACATCAGCAGAGCCTTTCCTCGTCATCCCCTCCTCCGAGACCGACTTCATCAGTCTGGACAATGAAGGCAGGCCACTGATTGGAGGGCAGACCTGAAAAGGATTAGACACTTAGCATGGCATTCTAAAATACTGTAATTACAGTGCAATTAACCATACTGCATATTAAACGTGCAACTCTGAAATGTGTGCAGACTCACCAATTATAACTAGTTATTCTTCAAAGAATTTTGCCACCCACACTGAATTTTTCTAGTGCTTCTTTGTTATAATTCAGGCATGACAGTCACTAAGATATCCACATTACCACATCTTTGGAGGGACATTGACAAGCTGGAACGTGTCCAGAGGAGGGCAACCAGCATGGTGAGGGGGCTTGAAACCATGTCATATGAAGAGAAGCTGAAAGAACTAGATCTGTTTATCCCAGAGAAGACAAGATCATGATCGCTGTCTTAAAATATTTAAAGGGCTCTCATGTGGAAGTGCAATTAGATTTATTCTGGTAAGTCCCACAGGGGAGATCTAGGACCAAAGTAAGTTAGAGGGAGGAAGGTGGCAGTGAATTTTAAGGAAGAATTTTCTAACATTTATAGCTTTTTTTAAATTAAATTGAGTAAAAGACATCATTAAGGGCACATATGAGAGGAAAAAGAGGTAGGCTAGCCATGTAGCAAGAATGGGGAATAATAATAGATGGACAACCTAAATATTCCTAGAAATGGTCAGAAAACCAGAGGAAGTCCTTTTGGATGATGAGTAGGTCCTCAATGGAAGATTTTATGAAATTTATGTTCAAGAACGGCATAAGATGAATGAATGAAAAAGCATTTGTGAAGTCCCTACTATGTGCCAACCATAGTACTAAATTGTGGGAGTACAAAAACAAGCAAGCAAGCCAGTCTCTGCTCTTAAGAAGGTTAAATTTTAATTAGGGAAGACAACCTAAAAGAGAGCTAGAGTTTGAAAGATAGAGGCAGAGAAGGGTAGGAGGCAGCAAGGGTGCCTGCCTAATCGCATGTGTTAGAAATGTCTGGCCCTTTGACCCAGAAATACCACTTCTAGAGCTGTATCCCAAAGAGATCACACAAATGAGAAAGGGACTCATATGTACAAAAATATGTATAGCAGCTCTTTTTGTGGTGGCAAAGAGTTGAAAATCAAGGGGATGCCCATCAATTGAGGAATGGCTGAACAAGTTGTGGTATGTGAGTGCAATGGAATACTATTGTACTATAAGAAATTAGGAACAGATGGACTTCATAATAACTTGGAAAGACTTAAGTGATCTGATGCTGAGGGAGGGGAGCAGAACCAGGAGAACATTATACATGATGACAGACATATGGTATCTGTGATGACTAACTTTGATAGACTTAGCTCTTCTCAGCAATACAAGGTTCAAAGACAGCTCCAAAAGACTCATGATGGAAAAAGCTATCCACATCCAGAGAAAGAATTATGGAGTCTGAAAGCAGATTGAGACAAACTGTTTGCCCTCTCTTTCCTTCTTCTTTTTTGGTTTTGTTTCTTCTTTCTCTTGATTCATTCCATTGGTTATAGTTCTTTACAACTTGACTATTGTGTAAATAAGTTTAATGCAAAATTATATGTAGAAAATACATCAGATTACATGCTGTCTTGGGAGGGGGAGTAGAAAGAGGGGGGAATATTTGGAACTCAAAAACTTGTGGAACTGAGTGTTGTAATAAAATAAATAATAATAATAAATAATATTTATATTATTTATAAATAAATAAAAATAAATATATAATAAATAAATAAATAAAATAATAAAATAAAAAATAAATTAAAAAAGAAATGTCTGAGCAGTGGTGTGCTAGCCTAGTTCTAGCAAGACAAGGTGAATGCTTACTTGTCAGAGCTGAAGATGGCAGGGTGAGAGTCCAAGTGGTGAGAAGAGGCAAATGGTAAGTTCTAGAAATGCCCAGGAAGTAGAATGGTCCCTTCTTCTGGACAAGAGAAGGTGAGAGCTCACCTCTCAGAGTCCATTGACCCAGAGCCAGGGTCTGAGTTCTGATGAATAATAAATGAAAGTGTAGGGGCCATTATTTCATGTTTGTCTTTGTATTCCTAATACATTGTGCAGCGTGTGATACATAGCACATACTTTAATAAATGCTTGACTGTTCTGGAGTATGGAATACTCACACGCATGAGATCATGAGTCCATCAAAGCATTGGGAGGAAATGGAATGGGCTGCTTTGTAAATAGTGCGTCCCTTGTTTTTGGAGGTGTTTAAGCAGAGTTTGGCCACTTATTAGAAATGATACAAAAATTCATGTACTGATTGGGCATGGATGTTCTTTCTGACTCTGAGATTCCTCTTAGAACACTGAACATCAATCCATGAATCTCCTTTAAAATATCCAACAAGTGACCAAACTCTGATTAAATACCTCCAAAGATAAGAAATGAGAAAGCTTACAAAGCAGTCTGTTCCATTTTTTTCTCCTTGATACTTTGATGGACTCACGATCTCATGAGTGTGGGTATTCCATCCTACAGCAATTTTCCCTAATAAGACTATTAAAAGCAACACTGCACGTACCTCAGGGCTATGAGTAGGCTTAGGTTTCATTCCATAATGTATATGGTAGAGAGGAGTGGGCCAGGGCAGAAGAATAGGTAATCAGCTCTAGCAACAAGTGTATACAGCAAGAATCAGAAGAAATAAACCCCTCATCCAGATTATGAGGGTAGCCAAGGACCTGGGCTGTCCTTGAGGAAGAGACAGAAACCAGACAGGACATACTGGGTTCCTGAGTTGTACATTGATCCTAGCAGTGATTTGACCATTATGCAATAGCACTGGGGTGGATCCTCCTAGACCCCTTTAAGTGTGTCATTGGAAGAAACTAAACTGTGGGTTTTTTTTTTTGCTTTGTTTTGTTTGTTTTTGCTTGCCTATAGAAAAAGGGAAGTTTGAACCTGAGCAACTGAAATGTATTTCCTTGAACTCCGGAGTTCTGGATTTGCTGCTTATTCTCAGTGACTATGACTTGCAATGTTTGGCCAAATTGAATACAACAACAGAGAATACTGGCTCTGGTGTCAGAGGAATTGGGTTCAAACCATACTTCAGAGCCTCATTGTCTGTGATTGGGATGTGGCCTGGTTCTAGAGGAAAGAGCACTGGATCAGGAAGGAGAGAGGTATTCAAATCCTTCCTCTGATAATCATCTCCACTTCCTTCATGTGTAAAGAGGGAGATTTGGGCTAGATGTCTCTAAACTCTCTTCTCATTCTATGAACTTATATAGTTTTTAAAGTTTGCAAAAGTTTTTACACACAATATCTCATATGAGCCTTACAACAGACCTGAGGTAGACAGCATGCTTATTATTATTATCATCCTTACTTTACAAATGGGAATAATACAGATTACACATCCCCACTTTAGAACCTCCTTTGTAACTTGCTGAATCCAGTACCATGATGCTATGCGCATACCATACTGCCTCACATTAGTCACTTAGCAGTGCTCCCTGGTGGTTAAATTTTCAAATGTATAATACTATTGGACTTTGTCTCCTAAAATATACTCCTTACTGAGAGGCAGCATAGTTAGAGGGTTGGACTTGTCAAAAGCAAAAATTTGGTTCCTATCTTTTTAATGCTTAATAGCAATGTATTGTTGCTCAATTGTATCCAACTCTCCATGACCTCATTTGGGATTTTCTTGGCAAAGACACTGGACTGATTTGCCATTTCCTTCTCTACCTAATTTTACACATGAGGAAGCTCAGGCAAACAGGCTTAATTGACTTGCCCAGGATCATACAGCTAGTAAGTGTCTGAGGCCAGATTTGAACTCAGGTCTTCCTGATTTTAGATGCAGGATTCTATCCACTGCACCCCCAGCTACCCCAATAGCAATGCAACCATAGGCAAATCTCTTTAATTGCTCTCAGTTTACATTTCTCTTTCAGTAGACTGAGTGTAATAGTATCTGTAGAGTTTAATCTCACCAGGTTGTTGTGAGGTCCAAGTGAGATAATACATATTGAATGCTTTGTAAACCTTTAGGAGGTCTATTAACTTCATTTATTATCATTTCATTTGCATCTTTTTCAATTCAGTTGAGTTAGAAACAGTCTTGGAACAACTCATGATCATTCTTTTATTCTTTTATTTTTAATGTTCTTTCGTTGATTGCATAGGTGAGCAAGATAACGGTTTTATGGCATTGTATTGGCTCTACACTCACCTTTTTGTAGTCTCACTAAAAGCACCTTCAGGACATTCCAACAGCAGACAGAACATCAGTGATGATGTGTACCTTGTCCTGTTTCCATAAAGCTTTAATTTCTTATGCTAGATCTATATTTTGAAAGCTTTTTTCTATTTAAATAGGAGATGGTGAGTATATAGTATGGCAACATCTATTAAAACTTGCTCTTGAATTTTTGTGGATCGATGTTACACAGTAGCAATTGTGAGCTGCAGTTTCGTCTGGTCATCTTATAGCTTATTAATATTCTTATCCTATTATAGCTTATTCATTGAATTTTCAAGAATGTATAGCTTATATTTGCCGTGTATAGATTTGTTATATGTATATGAAAGAAAGCTTCTGGTCTATAATTCTGGTCATCCAATCATATCATGTTAGATATCAGTTGGCACTAAATTTTTGTAACCAGCAATGCTATGTTACATGGTTTCTTGAGTAATCTGGATGCATCAGTTCATTCAGGTTCCTAAAGAATAACCTTTCTGTAATTTCTGATTGCAATGGCCTGATCATGAATTAACATCATAAATTCCTCCATTTCTATAAGCAAATCCATATGCCTCAGACATTTGTTCAATGTTCCTTTGCCAATATATCGTTAGCTGATTTCATGTAGATGTCTTCTGTGTTGGGCCTTTTGATTCTGCTCTTGGGTCTTAGATGCTGCATAGCCTCTATCTAGAGATAGACCACTTTCAGTTACATATGGTTTTAATTCATTTAATAAATTCATTTGGGGCAGCTAGGTGGCGCAGTGAGTAGAGCACCAGCCCTGGAGTCAGGAGGACCGGAGTTCAAATTCGGCCTCAAACACTTGACACATGTACTAGCTGTGTGACCTTGGGCAAGTCACTTAATCCCAATTGCCCTACCCCCCCAAAAAAAACTAAAAAATAAAACTAAAAAAAACTAAATAAATTCATTCAACAAATCCAATGCCATAAACCCATTGTCAACCTATATTTTGTCTTGGTGGTTTGTCTTAGTGATCAATGATGATTATTCAAGGAAATAGTAGAAACTGCTACATAAACCTTCAGACTGTAAATTTTTAGCACTGACTGAATGCCCTAGTTAGATTATCCATCAGAAGCTCATTATCTTTCATGGACTGAAAGACAAATCCTAATACTCCAATTATAGACCTCAACATATCTTGGAAAACTCAGCCATGGAACTGGACCATTAAAATGAATGGAGCAATTGCCCAGAATCACCAGGACGTAACATTAATCCATAAAACCAAAGAATGATATGGTTAAATAGATGTTGCCAGAGCAAACCCTCATAGTGTCCAAGCTATATAAAATTAAAAAAAAACTTTCAGAAGCTAGAGCCTTGGCAGAGGAAATTACAGTCACATGGGAAAACTATGAGGAATACTCCCAAATCATCTTGTATCTATTTTGCATATAACTTTGCCTGTACATGTCTTCTCCTCCAGCTGGATTGTTCACTCCTTCGTGATGAGGACCATTTCACTTTTGCCTTTGTATCTTTAATTCTTTTTTTTTTGAGGCAATGGGGTTAAGTGACTTGCCCAGGGTCACACAGCTAGCAAGTGTCTGAGGTTGCATTTGAACTCAGGTCCTCCTGACTCCAGGTCCAGTCCTCTATCCACTGCACCACCTAGCTGCCCCTACCTTCAACTCTCAACACAATTCCTAGCACATAGTTTATAATAAATGCTTGTTTATAGACTGGTTAATTAAAGGATAACTGCTATTTTATACAGCACCCGAGGTTTACTTTGGGTTTATATACTTTATTTCATTAGTTCCTCACCATAATTCTATGAGCTGAGTGCTAGTGATATTATCTCCATTGTACAGAGGAGGAAACTGATGTTTATAGTCAGTGAAAAGTATTTATTAAGGGTCAACTATATGCCAGGCACTGCCAATAAAAAGAGTGAAAAGATAGTCCCTGCCCTCAAGGAGCTCACCATCTAATGGAGAAGTACAGCCTAAGTACAGAGGTTAAATGACTTGCCAAGGTCATAGTTTTGAAGATGAAATCAGAACCCAGATCTCTTAATTCCCAATCCAATGGACATCCCACAAAGCAAGGATGATGAAGATGAGGATGACAACACACAAAGAGACAGGCTTGGGAGCCCATAGCAAAATCCTGACTGGTGATTCACTTTAGCCTTTACCTGCTTACATCATCTGGGAATTAATGAGTAACTGGTTTAAGACAGCAAGAAGTGAAATTTAGTTCCTGTCAACATCCTAATGTAGATCTAACCTTCAGGGTAAGACCTGTCTGAAAGCATAGACTGCCTGTACTTGGCACAGCTGTTAACCTTCTTCAAAATGTTTGGCGAATGAGCACACTGAATAGGCAAATCAAGCCACAAAGTTAAATCCTCACCCTGGATTCTGCGTTAGAAAGTGCCGTGTCAATTTATCACACTGCCTATCAAATGCTAAGTGTGACTTGCATGCTACTCATTTTGCCCAGACTCATCCTCTTGGTTGAGTTATGCCAAGTTGGATTGGTCTCATTATAGAGAACCACTCCTTAGGACCCCACTAAATGTGCCTAATCTGAATGGTAGTTCCCAATTGCCCAATCACAGAAGAGCAGAAAGGTGAGTATATTGTTTGGCAACAAATTATGCCTGGGCTCCAATATGTCATACCACTTTATGCTATACCAGTCTCCCATGGATTTCTAGTTTCTCACTTAAACTTCATGAGGCACACAGAATTTTAGCAGCCATCATATGACTAATACAAAATACCACCTACAAAATCTTTCTCTTCTTTTAATGCCTACCTCAGACACTTCTTCCTCTAAAAAAATAAAAATCTCTGCTGTTAGAGGTCATCTTTCCCACCTTTAAATTCTCGTGTAACTTCCTATGTGCTTCTTTTAGTATGTTCTTACTGTTATTTCAAAAATTAATACAACCTAGGTTGCCTGGAATATTTGCATAGAACTCTTCCCCTTGGTGGAGACTTGAAGCTGCGTGCTTGTAGGAGGGTTAGAGCTGACATGAGGGCTTTGGAGAGGGAAGGCCTTCTTGGCTTTGAGAGAGAATCTACTGAGTTTCAGACTCTCTTCAGGGAGAGAACCATGGAGAGAGAAAATAATAGGCTTTTGGGAAGGTATGTATGTTGGCTCAACATGTTTCTGATTTTCTGATAGTCTTTCTAGAGACTTCAGGGAATTTCTCTTTTGGTGTTATCAATGCCCCTGTCTCTCACTTGAGCTATCTTGCTCCCAGAGGAAAAACTCATTCATTAGATGTATTGTCATTTCTGTTTGTTCTCTTCTATTATAAATGGTTTTCTCGTGATTTACTATTTGTAATGGTCTTTTGCTTAACTAGTATTTGGTGAAAAGGAGTCAATCCCATGAATGTGTTTGGAATTCCCCATTCTGTTTTAAGAGATGGCAACCAGGAAAGCATTTTGAACCTAAAAAAAAAAATTCCCTTAGGTCAACAATATTGGGTGGAAGGGCGTGTGTGTATATGTGTGTGTGTGTGTGTGTGTATTATACACATAATATATGTGTGTATACCTGTGTATACATATGCATGTATATACATACCTATACTTATACATGTATGCATGTAAGTGGATAAATAGATCTCTCCCCTTCTTCTGCTCTTCTCTAGGCAAGAATCAAAGTCTCCCATAGAGATGAGTGGGCAAGATTCCAGACATATCTGTCCATGGTTCCCTGTGAACTTCATTTAGACAACCCACATAGATATACACATATATACATACATACATACACACACATATGTATATATATACACATATATATATATTATATATATACATATATATATATATATATATATATATCACATGGGCAGTGTATACCCTACATGAAGATGACTGACCTTCCTAAACAGATGATTTCAGGTATGAGACACTTTCATTGTATGCCTTCTTCAGTATCTAGTCCAATGCTTTGCCATATACTAGACACTTGACAAATATTTGGGAATTGTAAAACCTACACCAAATATAATAAAAAATAACCCCATGATACCCTAGCCCTGCCCTATGGTTGTTTTTTAAGCATCTAACTCCTAAAGATATTGTGAGAATAAAAGAGATAATATTTGTAAAGTGCTTTGCAAACTGTAAAACATTATATAAATGCTGGTTGTTGTTGTTATTAAAGACAGAAAACCTGAGTTCTAAAGCCTGGCTCTGCCACTTGCTCGTTGTGCCTTTGGATGAGTCATTAAATTTTTCAGAGGCTCAGTTTTCTCATCTGCCAAATAGGAATAATACTATCTACATTACCTATCTAATAAGGTTGCTATTAGAATCAACAAACTGAACTGGACTCCAATGAGACAATGTTGTACTAGAACAATAGTCCCATTATACAGGGTGTCCCTAAAGTCTAGACATATAGGAAAAATGCACATTTTGAAATATCTGGAATATTAACAGACCTCCTAGACTTCTTTTTCTGGGGTATGCTAAAAGAGGAGGTGTACTCAATGAAAATCACAGATGCAACACGCTTAATTGAACTTGTAAATGTGTTGAAATTGACGGCAATGTGGAGTTATTGCATCGAGTTCACGTGAATCTTGCAAAGCACATCAACCTTTGCATCACAAATGATGGAAATCATATTGAAGGTGTTATTTGTTGATATTCCAATTAAACAAAATGTTGTCGAAAATTTCATTCATTTCATTTCTTGAAAATCTGCATTTTTGCCTATGTGTCCGGACTTCAGGAACACCCTGTATGGATGACCCACAGAGTTTTCTTTAAACGATGTCTAATTCTAGCTCACTTCCAAAAAAGACATTGATGACAATTTGGTGTTTGTTACCAGCAATAGAATAACATTGCCATTATTGTTCTGCTCATAAATATACCAGTTGTCATCATTGTACTTTCTTGAACTTTTGATTCATTTTATGAAATGCTTATCGTAAAGAAAGATTTTACAGGGTAGGTAAATACTTGCGCTTAGTCTTGCTGGTAAATAATATGATAGCCTCTTTTCTGGGAAAATGTTATTATGCATAATTTTTCCCTCACTGTGTCATTAGCCTCTCATTTTTAATAAATTTCTTTTGTCAAATAAAACAAATTGTGGTCTAGAAATACACCAGCCTGAAATGATATGTAAATAATTTGATGTAACCACAGTAATTTAATGGGAGAGGAACTCTTTTAGGGGAAGAGCTGAAATCCCGAAGACAACATTTCTCTGACCCCTTTGCATGCTATATGCAAAAGCTAAAGACTGTGGTGATGATTTAAAATTGGAGCAAATCCACTGCATATCATTATATTGGAAAGGAAGCTCAATTCAAAGACACACACATACATACATTAGAAAGGGAACACCA
This sequence comes from Phalanger gymnotis, assembly GCA_028646595.1. Taxonomy (NCBI): domain Eukaryota; kingdom Metazoa; phylum Chordata; class Mammalia; order Diprotodontia; family Phalangeridae; genus Phalanger; species Phalanger gymnotis. Next base: position 72,530,462 of record CM053624.1, on the reverse strand, counting down.
TTTCTAAATATAGCAGAGAATATGTTTTGTAGAAGTCAGTCAATTTGTTGTTGCTGATTGTTAGGTTGCAAAGAAGCTTAAGTAGTGACCTGCCCTTTCTGTAGAAATCCAATTGAGCAGGTAACAGTTATCCAGACACACAACAAAGACTGAGGGGATAAAATCACTGTGGACTCATTCTGAATATGCATAATAATAGTGCATTAACATAATATGAATAATGCCTGGAGACCTTGAATGTTACATTTTTTTAAATGTATTTCAATCTCTTCCAAATTTCTTTCCTTGTAGAGTTAAGTGTGAATTTACTGCTCTATTAGGGGGTCAAGGTCCTAAAGGAATCCTCCATGTTGAGAGGTTCTGTTTTGGATGCTGTCCCCCATTAGGTTTCCGTCTGACTTCCTCACATTCCTCTCCACGTGTCACAAGATAATTTAAAACTAGTACCAATAGCTTTCTGTCATAGTAATTACTGTAAATCTACTAAGACCTATTAGGTTGTGAAATAAATGTCAGGGTAGAATAATCACCACCATAGGAAAAGTATCATCTCATTGAAATTTGATCCTTGATACCTTTTGTATCCCCTGTCATCTACTCGAGGAGACATTCTTTCTTCATTGCCTATGCTTTTTACATGCAAATGAATGGATTACCAGTTTGACTATGCTTCAGTGAGCTCCCAAGATACGCTAACATGAGTTTGAACATATGACATGGATCTATATATTTATGTCTAAGTGTGGGGTAGTGGAAACGGCATTGGCCTGCAGGCCTGAATTCTAACTGGTAGTTACGTGACCTTGGTGGGGCAAGTCATATCACATCTTTAGGCCTCAGTTCCTTCATCTGCAAAATTAGGAGTTGGAAAGGTTTAGTAGACAACATGCCTTCTAATGATAACTTTCTAGAATTCTAGGACAGATCATTACCAGACATTAGAGGCAGTGAGGTGGTGAAGTGAATAGAATGCTAATGCCTAGAGTCAAGAAGACTCATCTTCCTGAACTCAAATCTGGCCTCACACATTTACTAGCTATATGACCCTGGACAAGTCACTTAACCCTGGTTACCTCAGTTTCTTCATCTGTAAAATGAGCTGGAGAAGGAAATGGCAAACCATTCCAGTATCTTTGCCAAGAAAATGCCAAATGGGGTCACAAAGAGTCAGACACAACTGAAAAATGATTGAAGTTTTAGTGCCTGTTAATGGCCAAGCCTTGTGCTAAATACTATTGGGGATACAAAGATGTGTAAAGAGGGGCAAGTCTATGGTTCTATAACCTATGTAAGAGTTCTTATGTAAATCACTAAAAAAAGATCGGAGTAGAGGCTGGGGGAAAGAGTATTCATATGCAGAAAACTGTTAAAATTCACATGCAAAGAAAAAAGTCTCTCAGATTAAATGTTGAGGAAAAGACTATTTTGACAGCCCAAACATGAATGTGTTGAGAAGACCTATTTGTAGGCAGAGCAATGACTGATGTAACAATGGCTATACAGCATTATAGATCATCAGTTATTTGTACACGACTATTTTTAGAGTTTTGAAATTTATAACTGTTGGGGGTATACATGACAGAAAGATAGACTTCTTGTTTTATGTTGTAGTTTAAAGGTGAATCACTGACCACTAGAAGTCTCTGACTTGAGGTATTAGGTACAGTGGTTTTAACCTGGGGTCCTCAAACTTGTTTTTTAAAAATATGCATGTTGGAGTCCGACAGCTGCTTCCTGCTCCGACAGCCTACCGGCTCACGGACACTAGCTCATTCCGCTCCCGGTCTTCTCGACCCTACCCGTGCAAGGAAGGCTCCCCGTGCAGTGCTGCGCCCGCTGCCGTCTCAGCCGCCGCTTCTCGCCCCACCCCAGCTCCATAGGGAGGGCCTTGTCCGCAGCCTGTGTCCGCGTCCCGCCTGTCCCACCACTCCCCGGCCATGCTGTCTTTCCAGTACCCCGACGTGTACCGCGACGAGACTGCGGTACAAGACTACCATGAGTCTAAGATCTGTAACCTCTATGTTTGGCTTGAAGACCCAGATAGTGAACGAACAAAGGCTTTTGTGGAGGCCCAAAATAAGATTACAGTGCCCTTTCTTGAGCAGTGCCCCGTTAGAGGCTTATACAAAGAAAGAATGACTGAATTATATGACTATCCTAAGTATAGCTGCCACTTCAAGAAAGGAAAAAGGTATTTTCATTTTTATAATACAGGACTGCAAAACTAACGAATATTATATGTACAAGATTCCTTAGATGATGAAGCCAGGGTATTCCTCGATCTAAACAAGCTTTCTGATGATGGCACTGTGGCTCTTCGAGGCTATGCATTCAGTGAAGATGGTGAAAATTTTGCCTATGGCTAAGTTCCAGTGGTTCAGACTGGGTAACTATCAAATTTATGAAAGCTGACGGACCCAAGGATCTTCCAGATGTTCTAGAAAGAGTCAAGTTCAGTTGCATGGCTTACACCCATGATGGAAAGGGGATGTTCTACAACTGCTATCCCAAACAGGATGGAAAAAGTGATGGCACTGAGACATCCACCCATCTTCACCAGAAGCTATTCTACCACATTTTGGGGACCGATCAAGCAGAGGATATTTTATGTGCCGAATTTCCTGGTGAGCCAAAGTGGATGGATGGAGCCGAGTTATCTGATGATGGTCGCTATGTCCTGTTATCAATAAGACAAGGATGTGATCCAGTTAACAGACTCTGGTATTGTGATCTACAGCAGGAATCCAATGGCATAACAGGAATTTTGAATTGGGTGAAGTTGATAGGCAATTTTGACGGAGAATATGATTATGTGACAAATGAGGGGACAGTTTTCACTCTCCTAAATATTGGCTAATTAATATTGACTTCAAGGATCCAGATGAATCCAAGTGGAAAGTGCTTGTTCCTGAGCATGAAAAGGATGTTCTTGAATGGGTAGCTTGTGTCAGGTCCAACTTTTTGGTGTTATCCTACCTCCATGATGTGAAAAACATCCTACAGCTGCATGATCTTGCCACCGGTTCACTCCTTAAGACATTTCCACTAGAAGTCGGCAGCATTGTGGGATAGAGTGGCCAAAAGAAAGACACTGAAATCTATCAGTTTACTTCCTTCTTATCTCCAGGTATTATTTATCACTGTGATCTTACCAGAGAGGAATTAGAGCCCGGAGTTTTCCGAGAGGTGACTGTGAAAGGAATTGATGCTTCTGATTACCAAACTGTCCAGGTGTTCTACCCCAACAGAGATGGCACGAAGATCCTAATGTTCATTGAGCATAAGAAAGGAATTAAATTAGATGGCTCTCACCCTGGTTTCTTGTATGGCTATGGAGGCTTCAATATATCTATTACACCAAGCTACAGTGTATCCAGGCTTATTTTTGTGAGGCACATGGGTGGTGTGCTAGCAATAGCTAACATTGGAGGAGGAGGTGAATATGGAGAGACCTGGCATAAAGGTGATATCCTGGGCAAAAAGCAAAACTGTTTTGATGACTTTCAATGTGCTGCTGAGTATCTTATAAAGGAAGGTTACACTTCACCAAAGAGATTGACTGTTAATGGAGGCTCCAATGGAGGACTTTTAGTGGCCACTTGCGCTGATCAAAGCCCTGACCTCTTGGGTTGTGTCATTGCCGAAGTTGGAGTAATGGACATGCTAAAGTTCCATAAACATACCATTGGCCATGCCTGGACCACTGACTATGGTTGCTCTGACACAAAAGAACATTTTGAATGGCTTAGCAAGTATTCACCATTACATAACATCAGGTTACCTGATGGGGATGGAGTCCAGTATCCATCCATGTTACTTCTCACTGCAGATCATGATGACCATGTGGTACCCCTTCATTCCCTGAAGTTCATTGCGACCTTATAGTATATTGTGGGCCGAAGCAGAAAGCAGACTAACCCTCTGCTCATTCGTGTTGATACCAAGGCAGGCCATGGAGCAGGAAAACCCACTGCTAAAGTTATAGAAGAAGTCTCTGATATGTTTGCATTTGTAGCGCGGTGCTTAAATATCAATTGGATTGAATAAATGGAATGCTCAGCTCCCATTGTATCCCCAAAATTAACCTCAAGGGCTTTTAACCACCATTTACACAGAGGAACCAGTGGGCATAGTACTTGTATTTGAGAACACTGTTCCTGCGCCTAAGAACCACAGTTCATTCTTCCAGTGACCCAAATTGCTGTGGGAATTTTACCTTTTTTAGGCTTCTCCTTTTTATCATTTCCTGGGAGTGGCTTTTTCTGCCATATTCAGACATATGGTTTTTTTTTAAAAAAGCATATTTGGACGCATAGCTAAATTGCAGCAAATGCTGTTGTAAATACTTAGATTTCCAGAGTTTTGAAGTGGTAGTCAGGCTTCCTATAAAACCTCTTAATGTTGTTTGCTCCCATAACCTTATCTAAGTCACTTGTAAGAAAACATAAGAACTGTGATAATACAAAAACAAAATTTCTTTACAATCATAATAAATGTTATTTAAGAAAAAAATATGCATGTTGATGACTGCATTTCATTATAATTGGTATCCTTTGTCATTCTATGTATTTTATTTTATATATTTTAAAATGTTATTATGAGTAGGGGTCCACAGGTTTCTGCCAAAGGGGTTCATAATACACAAAAAGATTAAGAACCCCTATTTTAGAGGCTGTTAGTGAGCTAGTAAAGGTGTAGAAAGAAACAAGTGTGAACTGAATGCAGGAGGAATTGCAGGAGGCTGGGTGGGGAATCCCAGTAGGGGATCTACTGGGAACTTGCTAATTGGGATAAAGGCTTAGTTTTAACTGGTTGGTTGGAGAAAAGATGAAGCAGTTGCTGGAAGCTATCCTAAAGTCCATGCTGTATGAATAGCTAAGGAACTTATTGCTCTCTGGTGCCAGTTGAAGCCTGAGAGAAGGGAGCCTCTCAGGGTTCTCTATGTGGCCTTCTCTTATCCTCTCTGCTTTGAGAGGGGGAAACAAAGAGAGAAAGACTGGCTTTACATCTGTTTTACTATGAGAGAGAGGGGGTGAGACAGAGAGACAGAGAGATAGAGACAGAGAGAGGGAGAGAGAGAAAGAATTCCTCCACCTGGGAACCCAAGACCTGCAGCATGAAGGTGCTGGTCATGTGACTGAACCAACCCAGAAAGCAAGAATTGGAGGTCCACAGTATGCCCTGGGTTACTCTAAAGGAACTGAACTTAAAATCATGTATTTTATAAACTTGAGAACATAACTGCTTGGTAAAAGACATCCTATTTGATATGAACTTCTGGGAAAGAAAAATCCAGAAAAAAACACAAACAGGTTTAGACCAGCACCTTGTACCATATACTATAAGTTCCTAATGAATATCCAATTGAAATATAGCAATTATTGATGACCACATGAAATATTACCCCAAATCACTAATAATAAAAAATGCACATCAAAAAACCTATGAGGTTTTACCACATATCCACAAAGTTGGAAAGATGACAAAAGGTGGAAATAGTCAATGGCCAACACTGGATGGGCTACAGAAAGATAGGGATTGGATAGAATTGGTCCAACCTTTCTAGAAAGAAATTTGAATTATATTTTTAAAAAATATCTACTAAAGAAATGGCGATACCTTAACCCAGAGATCCTACTGACAGCCATATATTCCAAGAATATTAAAATAGAAAGCAAGGACCCATATATCCAAAAATACACAGCAGCAGCAGTTTTGTAGTAGCAAAGAATTGGAAACAAAATGGGTGTCAAAGTAGGGACTGGCCTAAAAAATTGCAGGACATGGTAATGGAACATTGCTGTACCATAAAAAATAATGTGCGAAAAGATTCAAATAAACATGGGAAAGCATATGTGAACTAACACAAAAGGAATATACCAGAAATAAAGAAAGAACAATGAAAAAAACTGGACTCTATTGAATTATATTGATCAAGCTTGGACCTGAAGAAGAATCAAGAAAATCCCTTTCCTCATCACAGAGGTGGGAAACAATGGATGTAGAATATAACCAAACTTCTTGAAAGTTTTGAGGGTTTTGCTGGTGCTTTTTAAAAATCTTAATTTTAAAATCTTTGTTACAAGGCAAAGTTCACATGGGATGGGGGGAGATATATTCAGAAATAAATATTATATAAAAGCAAAAAGTATTCATTTTTAAAACAGAATTAAGGGGCTCCCACATAATAGCTGATGATATAAAGTAGTTAGCTATGAGGTTGTTTAGGAGAGAGAGAGCAGCAACAGTAGCAGTAGCAGCAGTAGTAGTAGCAGCAGCAACAGTAGTAGTAGTAGTAGCAGCAGCAGCAGCACCAGCAGCAGTAGTAGCAGTGGCAGTAGAAGCAGCAGTAGCAGTTGTTGTTGAGACAATAAGTAACGTGCAATTAAGAGATTCAGGTTCTGGTGCCAACTCCATTAATTATTAGCCATGTGACCTGAACAAGTTCCTTCAGCTCTGAGGCTCAATTTTCTCACAACTACCCAAGCAACCTCTTCCTATGTGAACCAGGTAGACCTATGAGGCTGACTAACAATAGGGCTAAGAATGTGTTGAGTAACTCCAAAGCATATACTGCAACAGCTAGGTGGCACAGTGGATAGAGCACTGGTCTTATAGAGTTGAAATCTGGCCTCAGGCACTTACTAGCTGTGTGACCCTAGGCAAGTCACTTAACCATTTGCCTTAGTTTCTCATCTGTAAAATGAGCTGAAGAAAGAAATGGCAAACCACTCTAGTATCTTTGCCAAGAAAACCCTGAAGAGTTGGACATGACAGAAACATGACTGAACAACAACAGTAAGGTGACATTTTCTAGAAGCAGCAGCAAGATACAAAAAATAGAAGAAAACTTCAGAGAAAGAAAACTGTAGAAATGAAGAGTGGTATACTTCTAATCCTCCAAAGGAACCATAGTAGCAGCAAGGAAACTCATGAACCCTATCAAGGGTCTATGGAACAAGGAACTGGAGCATAATTAGCAGTTAGGATGTGGCCCCTTATGAGTTCAGAAAGGAGTTTTTCCAATAATGCAGAAATTTCTTTTATTTCAAAGTATAAATTTTTCAGGGATTGCTTAAACAAGAGCCACCAAATCCTTCCTCATTGTCTTATGAATCTAGGATGTAGCGTATTCATGTTTTGGATGAGGAGATGAGAAAGATTCTGTTGCTTGACTCTTACCTGATTTTGACATCTCTATTTTGTCCCTGTTAAATACTTTGCTATTTGCTTTATGGTTTATGACTATTAATAGAGTAGGTACTAGATGGGGGCTCAAGCTACATATTACAACTACCTTAAACCCAATAAGTCATGGGATTTCTAGAGTAGAACAGATGGATAATATGCATATCTCCCCTAGCTAACATATATACGGAGGTGGCCTACTGGGATGGAAACAAAAGAGCATTTGGAGTCAGAAAATATGTATTAAATGCTTAATAGATATTTATTAAATTAAATGAAACAATAACCTTCAAAGGAGGAAATTTCACAGCCTCAACAGATTTAAAAATGTTGAGACATACTTCAGCAATCATCTAATATAATTTCCTCATTTTTCGGATGAGGAAACTGAAACACCTTGTCAATAAGGTGATATCTCTGCTTACCAGTTTGCTGTCCAGATTTGCCATAGCTTTCCTTCCACAGCTTCAGTGGTCATCTACAGTGATCTTTGAGTCCAAGAACATAAAAACTGACACTTCTTCCATTTCTTCTCTCTCTATTTGACAGGAAGTTATGGGACCAGTTGCCAAAATCTTAGTTTTTTTGTTAGTTTTCAAGCCAGCTTTTACACTCTCCTCTTTCACCCTCATCAAGAAGCATCTTAACTCCTCTGTATTTTCTGCCATCAGAGTGCTATCGTCTGCACAGTCTGAGTATTGATATTTCTACTGGCAACCTTAATTCCAGCTTTTGATTCATCCAAACCGACATTTCACATGATATACTCCGTATATAAGTTAAATAAATAAAGTGACAGTATACAGTCTTGTGGTACTCCTTTTCCAACCTTAAACCAATCAGAACCAACCAATGGTAGGTTCTATCTGTTGCTTCTTGACCCACATACAGATTCCTCAGGAGGTAAGTAAGATGATCTGGTACTCACATCTCTTTGAGGACTTGCCACATTCTGTCATAATCTCCACAAAGGCTTTAGTGAAGTCAATGAAGAAGTAGATTTTTTTTTCTGGAACTCCCTTGCTTTCTCGTAATTCACACAAATGTTGGCAATTTGGTCTTTAGTTCCTCTGCCTCTTTGAAAACCAGCCTATTCTTCTGGTAATTCTTGTTTCACATATTACTGAAGCCTAGACTGAAGACAAAAATGGCAGAGATTTAACAGAAGCAGAAGAGATTAAGAAAAGGTGGCAAGAAAATACAATAGAATTATGCAAGAAAGATCTTAACATCATTGATAACCAAGGTAGTGTGATTACTGCTCTAGATCTCTTAAGCATGGAGAATGAAGCCAAGTAGGTCTTAGGAAGCATTGCTAATAGTAAGGCTAGTGGAAGTGATGGAATTCCAGCTGAGCTATTTGAAACCCTAAAGATGATGCTGTTAAAATGCTTCACTCAGTGTCAGCAAATTTGCAAAACTCAACAGTGATCACTGGATTGGAAAAGAACAGTTTATATCCCAAACCCAAAGAAGGGTAATTGCAAGGAATGTTTAAATTTCCAAACAATTGCTATCATTTCACACACCAACAGGGTTACACTTAAAATTCTGCAAGCTAGGCTTCAGCAATATGTGAACCAAGAATCACCAAAAGAGTGGGCTGGTTTTTGAAGAGACAGAGAAAGGCCTTGTATCTCCCAGCATCTCATAGAGCCTTATCCAGAAGATGATTGGTGATATTTGAATATCCAAAATCATGTCTGATGGGGGAGGGGTAGTGAGAAGGGAAATGGTAATCCCATTAATCTCATTTGATCTTTGGCATATTACTCTTCCTCCCTGGAAAGGTAAGAAAGAGATAAGGCAGCTGAGGTAGGGATTGGTTTAATTATCCTCGTGATCAGCTTTCTGCAAACAGATTTCCAGCAACTATAGCTCCATACTACCTCCAGCCAGCAACTGGCTACCACTCTCAGACTTTGAACATATTTCCTTGGGAAAGGATGCCATGACTTGCTTATACATTTGCACCTCTCTCTAAACCTAACCCTGACCTGAATCTGCTAAGATTAACAGATGCTTATCACATTACTTGAAGCTAGGTAGATTTCTGTTTAGTGGACCATTCACCTAGCACCTTTAAAAGCCCTCATAAGAGCATGAAAATCAGCAGCAATACTGAAAAGGAATGGCCTACAAGCCTTTTGCTCTAACAACAATAGAATAACCCATACCCACCAAGTGCTGCTGATGACACCTTTAAACAAGGCCCTTCTTAAAGTAAATGTGTGTGTGTGTGTGTGTGTGTGTGTGATATTACTATGGTCTGGAATCACTTCACCCTGCTTGAAGAGTTCTCTCCCTCCCCTGAGTTCTAGTAATAACAAATACTGATGACAACAATGAGTTAATAATGAATTAAGGATTCTCCTTAAGATTACTTTATAGGGTTAAGTTGTAGAAGTACCTCTTATTAGCCCCAATTTTACAGCTGAGAAAAGTGAGGCTCAGAGAGCTGAAAGTTCACATAGATAATAAGTATTGGATTTGGGACCAGAACCTGAGTCTCCTGACTCCAAGTTACTTATTGCCTCTATAACTCTACTACTACTACCACCACTACTACTACTGTTGCTGCTGCTGCTGCTACTAAAAAACAACTCATTTGTGTAGTATTTTAAGTTTTTCAAAATGCTTTATGTTTATTATTTCATTTGATCTTCACAACCATGTGAGGTAGGTGCTATCATTATGGCCACTTTAAAAAAATAATAAATTTATTTTTTATTTTTAGTTTATAACACTCAGTTCCACAAGTTTTGGGGTTCCAAATTTTCTCTCCCCTTCCCTCAAAAATGACAAGTAATCCAATATAGGTTCCATGTATACCTTCACATTGAACTTATTTACATAATAGTCCAATTGTAAAGAAGAATTATAACCAATGGAATGAATCATGAGAAAGGAGAAAAGAAACCAAAAAAGAAGGGAAAAAAGAGAGAGAGAGCAAAAAATTTGCTTCAATCAGCATTCAGACTCCATAATTCTTTCTCTGGATGTGCATAGCTTTTTCCCTCATGAGTCTTGGAACTGTCTTTGAACCTTGCATTGTTGAGAGGAGTCAAGTCTATCAAAGTTAGTCCTTACAGATACCATGTGTCTGCAATCATGTATAATGTTCTCCTGGTTCTGCTCCCCTCACTCAGCATCGGTTAGTATAAGTCTTTCCAGGTTGTAATGAAGTCTGTCTGCTCCTCATTTCTTATAGCACAATAGTATTCTATTACATTCATATACCACAATTTGTTTAGCCATTCCCCAATTGATGGGCATCCTCTTGATTTCCAGTTCTTTGCCACCACAAAAAGAGCTGCTATAAATATTTTTGTACATATGGGTCCCTTTCTCAGTTGTATGATCCCTTGATATATATACAAGTGGTATTGCTGGGTCAAAGGATATGCACATTTTTATAGCTCTTTGGGCATAGTTCCAAATTGCCCTCCAGAATGGCTGGATCAGTTCACAACTCCACCAACAATGTAACGGTGTTCCAGTTTTC
>CM053624.1:72484373-72519269 GCA_028646595.1 Phalanger gymnotis | reverse complement strand
ATATGAGAAATCTGAGCTCAGAGAGATTAAATGATTTACCCAGGCTCACACAAATCTTGAAGCAAGATTTGAATCTGCAATTTTATAATTCCAAGTTCAGTACTATGTTCATTATGTGATGTAGCCTACTGGTTAGTACAGATATTACTATCCCTAATTTTACCCCAGAGGACATTGAGATTTCAAAAAGTAAATTGATTTCTTTACCATCCCAGGGATAATAAGGCATGGAGGGGTGACTTGAACCCAAGTCACTTATCATGTTTGCCATTCGATTGGCAGCTACCATATATATCACCCTGTGTAGTAAGGACCTCTGGATGTCTGCTCTCTGCAGCTAGGCTATAAGTGGCCTGTGCATCTAATATATGAGCTTCGTCACTTAGCCGCATTGCACCTAGAAGTAAATGAAGCTCAAGACATGTTTATGGAATGCATCTACTCTGAGCAATAGAAACCTACTTGTCTTCTCTTTCTGACCAAAAATTCTAAAAAAACCCCAAAATATGCTTATTTTCTTCCTTATTGTGCTACAAAGAGAAAGGGAGCAAATAAGGTTAGCAAACATACCCAAGAGATAATGCAAGTCATTTTGTCCCAACACCAGGCCAAGTTGGTGATTTGTCCTGCTTACATAAATGAATCAGCAACCATTTTGATTAATGGTAAATATGAAAAATATGTAAAGGCTAGGAGCATGTGGCCAGCAGATCAGTACACTTTACAAAGGCAAATGTAATAATAAAGAGAGCAGAGTTTTATAAAAATTAAATAATGAAAATAGCATTCAGAAATCCATTAGCAAGGAGCGATGATGCTGAAAAAAAGTAGTACTTTCAACATAAGCAAAGACCTTTGCTTTTAAAATCCTTAATGAAGATGTGCAAAAAAAAGTACTAAAAGCCACTGAAAAGTCTTGGAAAATCAAAATTGTTAAAAAACTAGGCTGGGGCCTCCATTCTCATAATGGACCTCAAACTCAACGCCAGGCATATTGGCTAAATAACTGCAAGCCGTACATATCTAGTTTGGGTCGTAGCCACTGCCTATCATTAACCCCTGAATGGTTTCCAATTTTCAGGCCTCGGGAAGTTGATGAAGTTGGGCTTCCAGCGTTTCCCTATTTTGGACTCCGCAGTGGTACCTCTGTATCAACACCACTTTGAGCACTTGTCACCTCAATTCTTTCTCTTCCTTCTCCTTCTCCCATTGCAACTTGTGCTTAGAAAATGATGGAATAAATTTAACTCACAGCTTTCTCTCCCAAGGTGGTTTACATCTTAAGGTTTGTCTCTCAGTAGGAATCAGAAAACAAGTAAGAAAGTTTTGTTTTTTCTAGGTAATTTCTGTTTTGTATTAGCTTGTCCCCCCTTTTCAGGCCCCAGAAATCATACCTTAGAGCCCAAAGAGGATATAATATCCATGCTCTGGGAACCCAACTCGTCAGTGTGAGAAAGAGTTTGGGTAGTAGGTCAAGAGCATGAACTACACATATAGTGTGTTTTAGGAATGTTAAAACACTATAAAAATATTAAGCATAATTATTGCTAATTATTATTATTCTATCATTCTATTTTCCTTCAGGCAATTAATTTGCAAAGGGTCAAAAATACCCTGGCAGATAGAGATTTAAACAGGTATCTTAAAAGGCCAGAGAAAGCCAAAGCAATATTTCTTTTATTCTAGTTTTTAAAATTTAATTTTCTTTTTTTAATTACCAAGCATTTATTTTTCTCTCATTCCCTTTCTTCCATGAAAATAGAAAAAAAGCCCTTGTAACAAATATGCATATCCAACTTTAAAAAATACCATTCTGATCACATCCGAAAATGTGCATCTCATTCTGTGTGTTAGTCTACTTTCATATCAAGAGGTGGGTAACATTCGTCATTACTATTCCTCCAGAATCATGCTTGATTATTGCATTGCTCAGAATCCTTAAGGCTTTCAGATTTTGTTTTCATTTTTATAACATTGTTGTTAGAGTATAAATCACTCCCCTGATTTTGTTCACTTTACTCTACATCACTTCATTTGACCAAGGGCTGCCAGGCTTTTCTGCAACTGTTTCATCATGTCTTGCAGCACAGTAGTATTTCATTTTTAAGCCATAACTTGGTAACAGATGGGCATCCCATTACTTTGGGATACCCTTGTAGAGTGCTTTAAAGTACTACAAATTCTACTACTAGTAAAGTAGGTACTACAGGTATTGTTCCCATTTTACAGATGAGGAAACTGAGGCTCAGAATGGTTAAGTGACTTGCCCATAGACACATCTACTAAATGCTAAAGGCAGGATTTAAAGCCAAATGTACTTGACTTCAAGTCAGGTCCACAGGCATTTACTAAACATCTACCACATACTAGATATTATGGCAAACACTGGCGATACAAAGAAAGGCAAAAGTAGTGCTTTCCTTCAAGTAACTCACAGTCTAGTTGGGGAGACAACATAAAAAACAAGATAGATACAGGATAAATCAGAGATCATTTCAGAGGGAAGGCATTAAGATTAAGGAGGACTGAAAAAGAGTTTTTATAGAAAGTAGTTTAACTGAGACTTGAAGAAAACCAGTGAAGCCGGGAGACAGGAGTGAGGTGGGACATGACTCCAGGCATGGGAAACAGTCAGTAAAAATACACAAGGTAGGGAGACAGACAATCTTTTCTGAAGAAGAGCAAGGAGGCCAGTATCATGGGATCACCAAATAAGTAGACAGGAATAAGGTATAAGACTAGAGAAATAGTAAGGAGCCAAGTTATGAAGGATTTTAAAAGGAAAAGAAAGAATTTTATATTTGACAATAATTGCCAATCTTTTTATCCCCATTTTACAGATGAGAAAAGTGAGGCCTAAGTAACTTTTAAATGATTGTGGATTTAGTAACTGAGCTGGAATTTTATCCTTGACCTCCTGATTCAAGATTACTTTTCTCTACAATAATCTGCCTTTCAGAAAGACCCATCCATTTCCAAGCGTGTAAAGAAACCAACAACTCACCTTGCAGAGAATTGCCTGTAAGAAAGTCACTTTGAAAGACACATTGATTTCCTCTGGCAAGAGACCAACTGTGGGGGCAATTGCAATCTTCTGTCCTCTCCATTGGCCGCAACAATCCCTTGCTGATACACCATCTGAACCATGTTTTACTGGAAAGATAGAATATGAGAAGGTTGTGCATATTTCCTTAAGAGTCTCCCATTAACATTAATGAGGGGAACAGGAACCTAAGGGAGAAGACTGACTAAAGAAAGGAAATATGATGGGTTAGAAGTCCACTCTGACCACTGGAACTTGGACAACTGAAAGTCATTTCACATCATTGCTCTTTTTAGAACCCCCTTGATTAGGACCAATGAGAGCTTTTTACAGAGGGGTTCTAGTTTTTTGTTTTCTTTTGGCTTGTTTTGGCCCGGAGCGGGTGGGGGGGGCGTTCTTTTGCATCCTAAAAGATGATTCCAGAGTATAAAGTTCCAAGATATCATCTTTTAAAAAATCATGCTGTTTTCTTTTCATTCTTAATCTAAGCAAATGCCCACTTTTCACCATCCACTCAGCTGTCATCGTTAAAATTCCCATGGCTGAAAAACCACTTGCTGCAAACATGGGGAACAATGGCATTTAAAGAGTTTTTTATTGTTAAGAGGCAGAAAGATGGCTCAGTGTATAGAGCCCAGGGCATGGAGTCAGGAAGACCTGAGTTCAAATTAGATCTCAAACACTTAATGGCTGTGTAATCTTGGATGATTCATTTAATCTCTGTTTGCCTTAGTCCACATGAGAAAGAAATGGCAAACCAGTATTTTTTGCCAAGAAAATTCCACAGACATTATGGTCTACAGGGTCAAGAAGAGTCAGACACAAGTGAACAACAACTTATTGGCAATGATTCCTTTGGATGCCTCCATCCATGTAGTCACTTATAAGGTGTGCACATAGATAGAGTGCCATAGAGTATTCATCACACCTGTCAAAACATACAACCAACCCCATGTTGTGCAATTCACTCTTTGGGAGTTGATTGCACATTTTTGCAAACCATTCACAGGTGTGAGCATTTGCAAAGGACTCTTGAGCTATTTTCCTACCCTAAATCCCTGAAAATTAGGAGGATTTTCCATAATGACTTTATTTCCAAAAATTAAAACGTGACCTCTGAGGATGTTGTAAATTAACGAGGAATATCGTCTTCTCAACTGCCTGTTCCAAAACCAAAGAGTTTGGCATTCTGACCACCTCTCTTAATAGCTAATTGAGAGAAGGCACATTAGGAAGTTGGTTTCTGGAGAGTTCACATTACAGTTGAACAGAGTGGAAAAACTAAGAAAGATAGGCCTATCGCTCATAAGATTGACATTTGATTTCTGACCTTGTCTGTGATGTACTCACAGAAAGCAACTCAATTTAAGCCCCCAAGGAAATGGGTTTCTCCATTGCTGAGTTTGTCCTCTAAAGAAAGGATAACTAGGAATTTGGAGCAATCAAACACCACAGAGCAATCATGAAAATCCTTAAGATTATGATTTGGATTAGATGAGGGTCCACTTAGGAGACATCATCAGCAGTGTTTACCTTGATCACTATCCCCAGGCCTCAGCTCCCAAAAAATGTGTTTCCAACAAGCTGAAAGTCTAAATCATTTCCTCCTATGCTTGACACTTTCCTTAATAATGAAAAACATCTCTCATAGTCATGTTTAAACAGTTATCATGCTGGAGGCTTTTTTGGGGGATGTCAGAAAGGGAGATTTTAACAGAAAACAAAGCCAAAGGCTTTCAAAAACAAAGTTTTTTAAATGTTAATGACTCATTTTGTTTTGTTTTTATATCACCTGTATTTTCCAGTACAGCCTTCCCTTCTTCCCACAGTACCAATCTTTTATAACAAAGAATAAAAATTGTAAAACTAAGCAACATATTAACTGAGCCTTGCATTATTATTTAGGGTTCCACACACACAGTCCTACCTCTTCAAAGAAGGAAGGAAGGTCCCTCTCATACATTTTCTTTGGGTCCAAGCTTGATCATTATTAAGTTCACAGCATTTAGTTTCGATTTTTGCCATTCATACTGTTTACATTTTTAAGTCATAGTTTATATTGTTTTCCTAGCTCTATTTATATCACTCTGCATTAGTTCATATGTTTTCTCATGCTTCTTTATAGTCAGTGTATTCCTTGATTCTTACAGCACCGTTATTTACTATTACATTAATATACATGATGCATTCACACATAACCCGATTGATAGGAACCTCTCATGTTTATAATTCTTTGCTACAAAAAAAGATGTTGCTATAACTATTTTGGTGTTTATGGGAACTTTCTTTTTATCATTGACCTACTTGGAGCATATGCTTAGCAATGAGATCTATGGGTCAAAGAGTATGAATACTTTAGTCACTTTGTCACTATAATTTCAAATTTGTTTGCAGAATGGCTGAATCAATTCACAGCTTCATCAGCAGTGTATTAAAGCACCTTTCTTTCCACAATCCCTCCAACATTGACTATTACCATCTTTTGTCATTTTGCCAAATTACCAGGTGTGAGGAAAACCTCAGAGTTTTGATTTAATTTTCTTCGAGTATATTTTAAAACAGAAAAACCCTCCAAAGCTATATATACATCAGTATTTCAACTTGATTTATCTTTTAAAAAACAAAACAAAAACAAAAACCTGTCCCTAGCTGAAGGTGGTGATGGGGATCACATTTAAGTAGGATATTCTTTGACAATCCCAGATTCTCCATCCCTAATAAAGCTTATTTTGAGGAAATAGACCGCATGTAGGCAAGGGGACCCTTTAGCTGTGAGTAAAGCTATTTTGAAAAATCTAAGCCTTTTCTTCAGGTGACTTGAAAGAAAAGGGAACTGAGCCTAGGTGGTCAAGGAATGGTAGAATGGTAGCAGAAAACTGCAAAGGGGGTTGGAAGTCAACAACTTTCAGAAGCCCGTGAGTCCAATCATCCAGTCCTCAAAGTCAGAAGTTACCTTTTCTTCCTCAGGTCTCAGCTAGCATTTTGTTGGCATGTCTCTCATGTATTCCAATCATTCATTAATCTATCAAAAGGCATTTATTAAACTTCTGCTGTATATCAGATACTGCGCTAGGCACTAGAAATTCAAAGGCAAAACTGACACAGCCCCTGCCCTGAAGGAGCTTACATTCTCTTTATGGTGTTCTTTTTTGTTTTATAGTTACTCGTGGATGTTTTTGCTTTCTTACTAGAATGAAGGTTCCTGGATGTCATGGAGCGTTCTTATGTGTCTTTGCATGTCCTAGTGCCTAGCACAGTACTTTACATGTGACAATTAATCAATAAATCTTTGATGACTCGAATAGATAAGGATAAAACAAAAGAAGAAGAGTCTAGGTTGGATTGGGTCTTGCCAATCCCCTTTCTTGTCTGGGGTCCCAAAAATCTCAGTCGGACTTTGAGAAGTATGTGACAACCAGCAATTGGCTGACCCATGTGCTTTCCAGTGAAGTTGTTTCACTGTATAGACAGATAACCTGAGAGCATAAGGAGCAAGACCACTTGGGCCGTCCAACTCACTATTTCCACATTGGACAATTGAAAACATGTACTACCATTTACTAGATCCTACCTCTGATGTGACCCTGGGGAAAGGTCAAAGGGAAGGGGAGAAAGCATTTATTAAGCACCTATTATGTACTGGGTACTGTGTTAAGTGCTTTACAAGTATTATCTCATCTTGTGAGATCTTTACAACAATCCTGCAAGGTAGGTACTATTATTATTCCTATTTGGCAGATGAGAAAACTGAGGCAGACAGAGGTTAAACGACTTGCCCAGGGTCACACAGCCAGTAAATGTCTGAGGTCACATTTGAACTCAGGCCTTCTTGATTCCAGGCCCAGTACTATATACACTGTGCTTCTAGCTGCCTCTGATTTTATAAACTGTAATTAGCTGTAAAAATTAACTGTAATTATTATTATATATGATATATTATAATTATTTTATATATGTATATGTATGACATTAAGAGGATCAGGCAAAGGAGGATATAGGTGGCTCAATGCACTTCCCCCACTACTCAAATTCCCCCTCCCCCATGAAGCCCCCATATATTTACAAGCCCCCTTATATATATATGTAACATGTTATATGTAATTTATGTGTGTTAGATATATAATTACATAATTATATATGTTAGATAATTATACTAAAATATAAGTAATAATTAACTGTAATAATTTAACTGCAATAAACATTATGTTACTTTGCTATAAATCCTTAGAAGGCAGAGTGTGCTTTATGCATCTGTATCCTCCATAGTCCTAGCATATCTTCTACCTAGCAGGTACTCAACAACCATGAATTGAATGAATCAATGAATTGACTCTAAGATGGGAACAAAGTCTCCCCCTGCCAAACTTTCCCTTATAAAGTTGTCAGATTAATCTCCCTTAGACACCACTTTCATGAATGAATGAAGTCTGTCCCCTTACAAACTGTGTGCTCTTGCAGTTATATATCTCACAGAGATCTATATTGAATTTGGTTTTTGAAAAAAAACTGTAAAATAGATTCTACCAATTCTATTGCGTGCCTGGTATATTGCACAATTTTTAAGGACTCTTTTTTTTGGAGGGGGGAAGGCAAAGCAATTGGAGTTAAGTGACTTGCCCAAGGTCACACAGCTAGTAAGTATATCAAGTGTCTGAGGCCAGAATTGAACTTAGGTCCCCTTGACTCCAGGTCGGTCTAATCACTCTGCCACCTAGATGCCCCTAAGGACTCTTTTAAAAGACAACGAATATAATTTTAGTAAAGCTTTGGCTTCTTCAAGTTGATCATGAGAAAAATAATTATGTTTGAACTCTTAAAAATAAATAAATTTATTTTCGATTAGGGAATGGGAATCAAGGTCAGTATTTAAGATAGCCAGTAACTGAAGACGTCAAGTTAGCTGCTTACTCTTATCTGCTTGAAATTCAGAAATCAGAGAATAACAGAAAATTCCATCATAGGACATGGCCTTAAGTCACCGTTCTAATCTGTATATTGGTAGATCTGATTATTAAAGAGTTTATTCATGTAAAAGCTACTTTTCAAATTACACTTTCTGACTTTTCTACTTCCCTTCAAGGGGTTTTGCAGAGGGCCACAAGGTTAGAAATAAGTACAAAAATATCAATGCTGCCATTAGAAAAAGAAACTGAAATTATAGCTTGCCTTGCAAAAAGAGCTGAATTATTCCCCTGGGGGTGAAGCTGAACTACAAGCTTTTGAGAAAGTGTTCCCTCCCCCTAATTTGTCAATTTCACGCCATCCTTTAAAAAGCTGAAATGTGTCTGCTAGACAAGGCTCTGATACAGGTGTGCAGGGGCAGCACCTGTAGTGTGTGGGCTGTTTACTTTGCAGATAAAGCTGTGCTGGGCATTGCTGTTTCTTCCTCTAGGGGAGAAAACAACTTTTGATCAAACACCTGCAGGTTGTGACATGCCCCAGAGTGCGCAAGAGGTAAGGAGTCTCCTTATTCCCTCATCTTTTTACTAGACCACACAGGTGCCAATGGCCTTCCTCCATAGAGGCTGGGCATCGGCTTTGGTCCTGGGATGGGGCTGTTTGCCTCATGGAATCATAAACTCTGAGAATCAGAAGGTTCTTGGTCCAACTCTCCATATTACTCAGGAAGAAACTGGAGCCAAGAGGAAGGAAGTGATTTATCTAAGGTTTCCTATCCAGGAAGTGAAAGAATGAAGACTAGGAGTCAGGTGTCCATTCCACATTCTTTCTACTAGACCACACATCCTGTCCTATTAAAGTGGAGACAGTCTTATTAACCTATCAACAGTTGCACACACATTGAACTATTTTTCCAGTAACCCAATAATTGGTTTACACACATGCATTGAGCACCAGCAGGTTCCAAGCATCATTTGGGATACAAAGAAACTCTAAGTCTAGCTGGGGAGCTTTTGTACAAAGAGTTTTATGCCCTATGAAAAGATTAATGACAATAATTGTCATCATCGTTACTGTTATTATTGTGACTGATGTTTGTGTTACAATTTAAGGTTTGTGAATCACTTTATAAATATAATCTCATTTAATTCTGACAACAACCCTGGGAAGCAAGTGCTATCATTGTTCCCATTTCACAGACAAAGAACCTGAGTCAGACAGAGGTTAAGTGACTTGCCCAGGGTGGTGCAACTAGTTAAGTGTCTGTGGCTATATTTGAACTCAGGCCTTCCCGATTTCTGAAGCTCACTCTGTGCTGCTCCACCTAGCGGCTACAGGGCAGTGAATGGAATGTACCAAATGTAGGACAGAGAGTAAGTGCACTGTGTGTCCCCTCCTTTGCCTGATCCTCTTAATGGTCAATAGCGTACTTTTCCCAGGTGGCTATCTCAGGTGAAGAGTACAGTCTGTCCTCAGGATAAGGGTGCAGTTCACTGTTTATCCCAAGAAGTTAGCCTGTGATAATAGTTAAGGGAATTGTAATCAAAGACAATCACTGAGACAGAGGAACCCTTTCAGTCTGTTGGATGCCATTTAAATTACAACCAGGATGCTACCAAATAATTCCCCCTAATGATCTGAGAAAACAAATATAACTGCCTCCCTTTGAGGAAACTGGGTAATAGAGTGGATAAAACGCTGGACCTAGAGTCAGGAAGATCTGAGTTTAAATACAGCCTCAGATGCTTCCCAGTTGTGCGACCCTGAACAAGTCACTTAATCTCTGTTTTCCTCAGTTTCCTTAACAGTCAAATGGAGATTGTAGTACCTATCTTGAAGGATTATTATGAGGATCAGATGAGATATTTATAAAGTGTTAGCACAATGCCTGACACACAGTAGGCACCATGCAAATGTTCATTCCCTCTCTTCAATCAATGGCAGTAGAGCAGGCCTTAGTGTTGTGGTATATAGGGTCCAGCAAGGGACCCTCACCAAAAATCATCCTCTCACCTTTGATGCTATCATTCCTGAAAATCACCAATAGAAACCCCAGAATTTGTGGAACTGAGTGTTGTAAACTAAAAATAAAAAATAAATTTATTAATAAAAAATTTTAAAAAAAGAAAATCACCAATAGAGATTTATTGCCTTGAATTAAACACTACCCTCTCAACCAGTCAACAGGCATTTCTTAAGTACCTACTATGTGAAAGGCAATGTGGTAAGCACTAAGGACACAAAGAAAAGCAAAAACAGTCCCTGTCCTCAAGAAGTTCACAATCTAATGGGAGAGATAACATGTAAACAACTATGTACAAACCAAAAATATACAGGACAAATTGGAGATCATTTCAGAGGGAAAGTATTAGCACTAAAGAAGACTGAGAAAGACTTCTTGCAGAAGATGGGATTTTAGCTGGGAAGAAAAGAGAAGAAAGCCAGAGAACCCAGGAGGCAGAGATAAAGAAGGAAAGAATGGAGGATGGCCGGGGAAAATGCATGGTGTTGGGAGATGGAGTGTCTTGTGCAAGGAATAACTATGAGGCCATTGTCACTGGATCATCTGATGTGGAAGAGAGTAAGATGTAAGAAGCCTGGAAAATAGGAAGGGGTACAGGGGTGGGGGACATGCAGTCTTGAGGCCACATGTGGCCCTCTAGCTCCTCAAGTGTGGCACTTTGACTGAATCTAAATTCAGAGGTTCCCCGCCCCTAGACCAAGTTAAAAAAGCTTTAAAAGCCAGAGGATTTTATATTTGATTCTAGAGGTAAAAAGGAGCCACTGGAACTTATTAAATGGATGGGGTATGACATGGTCCTACCTGAGCTTTGGGAAGATCACTTTGATTGCTGACCCAAGAATAGGACTTTCCACTTACCCCTAATAAATCTCATCTTATCAGATTTAGCCCCTCATAATAAGTAGCCTTATGGACTTAATAGTTCTGTTTGGTATTAGGTCTCCTATTAAATGACAAAATTATTTTTCCCTTTGAGTTGTCCCCCAAACTTAGAACAACATTCTACATAGTAAGCATATGATAAATGTTTGTTGGATTTCACCCTTTGATCTCCAGACTCTGGTTTCAATAATCACATTAGGCCCAGATAAGCCTGTTATTATTACAACTCGAAAGCTTTATGCCTTCTTATCTAATGCACCTCTGTAGTAGTCCCATGGTATAGTGAGAAAAACTCTGGTTCTAAAACCAGATAATTTTGACTTTGGATCCTGGCCTCTGCCAGTAGCTAGCTGTAGGAACTTGTGCGAGTCCTCTTACTTCTTTGAACCTTATTTTCATCATGTAAAATGGTTTAATAATATTTGTACTACCTACCTTCACAAAGATGAGCAACAAGGCACTCTGGGAGAGGAACAAGAGTTAGCATGTGCCAACTGAGTCAAACTAGCACCATCCCCTAGCCAACCACCTCCTCTCAGACCCCAGTGGAAACCACTTAGGTCCTTGAACCCCCAAACCTTGGAAATAGCCTTCCAAAGACAGACCAGTGATCCCATTTCCAGCCCAGGAACCATCATTGAGAGGAACATTCACTGTGAGAAGGAGGCATACCTTCCTTGCTAACATCACTATCAGCCAGTGACCAATTGCTACCACCAAGAAGGTAAAAGTCCAAGAACCCTGGAAGAATGACAGTGTCCTCCAGATCAGTTGTCCTCCTTCTAGCTCAAATCTTGCTGCCATCATCCCCTAGAGCGGTGCCGGCCAACCTTGGATTTTTGACACAATAGACAATATATTTTGATAGGCCATTTTAGTGAGAGTTCTGCCATAGCTCAGCTTTGTTTACTAAAGCATTTATGTAAATTGCTATGCTTGTAGGCAGGCCCACATAAATTGCACTGGAAGATTCTAATGGGCTTCAATACCAAGCACAGTTGGACAAACTGAGGCAAGCAACTTCCAATTCCAAGAGAAGTCTGGACTTGTTCAAGGCTCTTCCTTAGGATAGTTGATGTGCCTTTGGTGAATATTGCTTTGGGGAAAGGGGATAGAACGGGATGGCAGAAGAGAAGTTTTGGCAAAAAGAATTGAAAGGGAAATAGTTCCATAGATGTTATCATTCTTAACAGAAGAAAAAAAAATCTCTAACCCTGTGTTTACCTTCTCATTCTGACGATAATAGAGTACAATAGAAGGAATAGTAGGAGAAACAGGAAAAGAGACTGAGGGTACTGGCTTCTCTGAGGACTTCAGAATCTGGGGACCCAGAACTTGTCATGGTTTGGTACCTTCTAGGGTAGAAGGGAATTTCTTGGCTTAATCTTGTACTAAAATACTTAGGATCATAGGATTTAGAGTTGGAGGGGACTTTAGAAATCATGGTTCTATCCGTTACAGTATATATTATACGTTCAGTCATTTTTCAGTTGAATCTGATTCTTCATGACTCTGGGATTTTCTTAGTACAGATACAGGAGCAGTTCACCATTTCCTTCTCCAACTCAATTTTACAGATGAGGAAACTGAGGCAAACAGGGTTAAGTGACTTGCCAGGGGTCACACAGCTAGGAAATGTCTGAAGCCAGATTTGAACTTAGGAAGCTGAGTCTTCCTGTCTCCAGGCCTGGTACTCTATCCACTGCAGCGCCACCTAGCTGCCGACATGTCATATTACAGATTCGGAACTAGAGGGTACCTTCAATGACTTCATAGTCAGGAGGAACTTCGGTGGTCATTTGTCATAGGATGTTTATCTAGAGACATCTGATACCTCAGAAGTCATAAGCCTTCATTTTACAAATAATTTATGTAACTAAGGCCCCAAAAGTTTAAATAATGTGCCCGTGTTCCCCAGGGGTAGTAAGTAGCAGTTGAACCCAGTTCTTCGATTCCAAATCCAGCATACTTTCCACCATGCCAGGCTGATTCTCCTCTGTTCCCACCTCCTCATTTTATATTAGAGGAAACTGACAGCGAGCGAGGTCACATGCTTTGGACAGATATCCCATAGTTAATACGCATCAGTGTCAGAACTTGATCTCAGATCTCTTGACTCAGTGTTTAGGGTTTTTATCCAATATCACAATCTGCTGCTGGTCATGGCTACAGTGATTTGGCCAGACTTTATTGCTATTAACATTTCTAAATTAAACTACTACCATGAGAAAATAGGAAAATGAGAGCAGCTAGGTGGCGCAGTGAGTAGAGCACTGGCTCTGGAGTCAGGAGGACCTGAGTTCAAATCCAGCCTCAGACACTTGACACACTTGCCAGCTGTGTGACCTTGGCAAGTCACTTAACCCCAATTGCCCTGCCTTCCTCCCTCAAAAAACAAACAAAAGAAAAGAAAATAGGAAAATGAATATTAACCTTTCCCATCTGCATTTCAGAATAACAGAATATTAGGACTTAAGGGGATCTTAATCATCTAAGTCCAGGGCTCTCTTATCACACATTAAGCTGTCTCTCCCTGCACCTCCCAATAATAAATTTGCAATTGTTTGTGTGTATTTGTGTGTCTGTGTCTCTATCTCTTTCTTCCTCTGCCTCCATTTCTTCTAATTCTGTCTCCCTACCTAAATTTTAAAATCAATCAGAAAGCATTTTGAAATGCTTATTATATATCAAGCATTGTGCTGAGTGCTAGAGATACAATGAAAAAGCAAATACAATCCGTGCCTTCAAGGTACTTAAATATGAATAGAGGAGACAACATTTATAAATCAAAATATACAAGATGAATAAAGAGGATGTGGAAGGTAATCTTGAAGGGGATAGCAATAGCAGCTTGGAAAATCAGGAAATGTTGCCTGGATGAGGTAATACTTGAGTTAAGTCTTAAAGGAAGCCAGAGATTCTAAAATTCAGAGATTGGGAAGGAGGATATTCTAGGCATAGGGAACAGCCCATGCAAAAACTTTGCATATGAGAGATGAAACAGCTTGGTCATGACATAATTCTATGACATGAATCGTTTTAGAAGTGAAAAAGAGTTTCTCTGGTCTTTCCAGTAATAACTTCCTCTCTGTCTCTTCTTTTCCTGCTCCAGACATGGTCTGAGACAAAATATATTATAGTGGGTGGTATAATAATAGCCTGCTTCCTGTGTATTATCATCAACCAACAATCTTTCATTTCTGTTTATAAAACACTGTGCTAGGCACTAGGTTAAAGAGCATAAGTAAAAAACCTAGTACATACACTACCACAAACTCCAATGCACCAATGCCTGCTGATGGCCCCTTTGATATGACAGTTTAATTGCAGCTGAGTAACATAACTAAGTCACAAAGCCACTTCAGAGACCTCTACAACAAAACTATTTGGAAATATTGGATTTCCAAATGGACACTCCTCTAAAGTGCTATTTTGGGCCATCAGGTTGAATATGTTTTAATCCCAAGTCAAAGAAGAAGGGAAAATCATCTTTGCAATATTTGAGCCTTCAGGAAATAATCAGGGGAAAGGGGAAAATAAGCATTTATGTAGTGCCTACTATGTGTCAGACTACGTGCTTCACCAATATAATCTCACTTAACAAGGCAGTCTAGGAGTAGATTCTCCCTGCCCTGGGGATGTACATAAGTGCCATTTGATACAGATGCAATGAATGAAGCAAGAAGAGGAGCTCTTCATCAATATGCCTTCCCTTTCAGAAATGGACTGAGAAATAGAATGATGTCACAAGCCAAAATGGCGTCCAGCATTACTGACACTACCTCATAATGGTGAACACATTGTTTCAACATCCGTTGATTTAAATGACAAGAAACATCCTTAAGTTTGTGTTGATGTTTCTCCAGCACAACAGGACTCAACTCAAAACAGGTTTGTCAGTTTTTCTCTACAGCTTCATCTTCTAGTTTCCCCCTCCTCGAGGAAAAAAAAAAGTCTTTAAAACTCTTATGTAGATAAAAACAGGGTTGGGCTTTCTTATTGCCTTACAGTTTTGTTCTCCTTATCATGTAATACTTTGGCACACTGGTCAATTGTCTAATAAGGGAGGGAAGGCCCTGAGATATCACAGCCCAAATTGGTCACTATAGTTGTTGTTTATTGAATAGAATTATGTTAGAAC
This sequence comes from Phalanger gymnotis, assembly GCA_028646595.1. Classification (NCBI taxonomy): domain Eukaryota; kingdom Metazoa; phylum Chordata; class Mammalia; order Diprotodontia; family Phalangeridae; genus Phalanger; species Phalanger gymnotis. Next base: position 72,504,281 of record CM053624.1, on the reverse strand, counting down.
GTAAGAATTCCTCCCATCCCCCACTTAAAAAAAAAAAAAGGCTGAGCCCCTTCCACCATGCTGTAACTCGGATAGAAATATACATATATATTACTATAAAATGGGCTGTGATTTTAATCACCGAAAAAATGTTATTAATTCTGATTGGGATTATTCAATAGGTAATAAAGATAAAAGCTGTCCCAATTAATTAAGCCCATATTCATTAAACTCAAGGTAGCTTCAGTTTCTTTATTGCACAAATACAATTAACACTTAATCTGAATCTCCCTGTAAGTTACATAATCATGTGACTCCCAATAAAGGGAGGATACAACCTTGGCCTTCTCCGTTTTACATGGGAAAACATTAATGACGCTGACATCGGAGACAATTAGACAGTGTCAGCCAATTGTTTTTAGCCAGCTTTCTCTCACATCTGTGGTGTCTACAAGCAAGAAGACTCATTGTTTCTGCAGGCCTCCATCCTGCCTTCGCTTTTTGTGCAAAATGTCAATCTCTTGGCGAATATCAAAGCCGTGAGGAAATTAGAACAGACCAGCTCTGCTGCTGCACACTAAAGCCTGGCGGGGTGCATCCACTATGCTACTAATTAGGCAGTGGCCAACAAAATAACCTGTCAATGTCTGCCTCCCATTTCCCACACACCTGCATTTCATACACTAATAAGCATACAGCCAGCAAGAGAAAGGGATAACTGCTCGAGTGTGAAAAATGAACAAAATATAACAATGTTGCTATCCCCACCTATACTACTGCCAATTACCATTTAACATTAGGCGGAATCAACGCATCGGAAGGACGACAATACAGTATCTGGAACGGTGAACCGAGGGGGGGCAGCCCCACACAGAGACTGTATTAACATTTGCTACAAAATATCGCCCTGAGAGGAATCTAGAGTTATGTAGAAAAACCCATGGTAGTGAAAATGACCATAATTTAGATTAGGGGCCAGGAGGCTGACTTTTTAAAAACATTTTCCTTTCATGCTGGTGAAAGAGAAATACACACTATTTTTCTTCCTTGGTTCTTTCTCCTACAAAACAAAAATATATAATCCGTCGAGAAGTAGTTGACCCCGTCCTTTCCTCGGCTTTCCACCCTCATTTAGGTAAACGAGGGGTTATTATCGTTCTTTGAACATCCTCTATCTTCATCCAAGGTCTTCTTTGCCAGTTGACAGGCCTTTATCCTTGCAGTGCCCATTTCAACTTGGGAGGCTGGGGCGGGGGGAGGGATTCTAGAGGCAGTTTTATCTTTTCTGTCATCACTTTTGAAGGGAGAGATGGATTTTTCAGTCGAGCAACCCATAAATGCCACCTCGTGAAAATATTTACGCTGTTAGATGAGAAAGTAGGCCCAGACTATATTTGAGACATCTCTCATGCAAGTGAGGAAACAGATCTACCATATCTTTAACAATCTTTTCTCTAAGAAGCTAGAGTGCAAGCTGGAAAACTATTTACATCCTTTCCTGATGATCTGAAGTTGTCAAAATCTCTCTCTCTCCTCCATCCTTCCCTCCTCTCTCTCCCTTTCTCTAATTTCTCCTTAAACATTTCAACTTATTCCCAATTTTCTAATTCCAAGTTCAATACTGCTGAGTACCCAAAGCTGCACCCAGATGAACAGAGTCTAAAAAGGAGTTTAACAATTTCATCATTGGTCTCTGAATACAAACCGACATTACCCCAGTCCCTCTGAAGACTAAGAGCTTGTTGAACAAAAACACAATTTGGGCAGCACCGGTGTACAACTCCGTCCTTTCTCTGGTCCATTTTGCTCCAGAAAGGATCTTGGGGAAACAGGTATAGCCCTGTGTCAGCATTCATTTGAATAGACAACAAGATTGAAGGCCACATATCAGAGCCAGTGGCTCCCTTTTGTACCTTGATGCCTGACAACAGGATTTTTTTTTAAACCCAGACCAAGCACCATGTGTGGACAAAATTGTTTGCCACCCGAGGAAACCTCACTTCATCTCAATATGTGCTGAGAGCCAGGCGATATTGTTACAGCATCCTTGATGGAATCATACAATATAGGCCAATATTCACATGGCATTTGTGAGATACTTTTGAACACCACTCGGCCTTTCATTAGACTTTATCCAGAAGCAGCATTTTCAATTATAAATAAAAACTTTCTCCGCCTCTTCCCACTTTAGCTCAAGTACAGAAGGCCCCTATTTAAAATGCAGCTCCGGAGCAGCCACCAGGCCGCCTGTTCAGCTGCCAGTGGCTTTTGTGTACAAAGATGTTAATTGGTCCTAATCCCCTCCTAGAAGCTGTTTTGGTAGCCTGACCTGGCACCCTGAAGAAGGACACCTTGGTGTGAAAGACTAAAGGGTCCATTGAGGAGGGAGTGAAAGGCAGCCTGAGCATTCCAACACATTTTAATTTCAGGAATTAGAAAGGGGGGGACAGCATCATCGCTAGAATCCTGAGGAAATCTTACAGGGCTCTAGTAACAGTGAAGCAAGTCTTGCAAACACTCCAGCTACACACACACACACATGCACGCACATGCACACATGCACACACACATGCACATGTGAGCATACACACATATACAAGTGCTCTATCACACACATGAGTGCACATTCACATGAGCACACACACTCATCTACATACAGAGAGAGAGAGAAGCAGACCTTAGAGGGAAATTCAGTTTCTCAAACACTCCATTTTGGTTGTTTTAACTTTATGAGCTGGTCATCAGTTACACCAAGATTAAGGGCTGACAAGTTGAGGAGTTTGTCTCTTCCTTTGATTCCACAGAAAATTGTCCAGAAGTGAGAGGTGAGAGAAGTGTATAAGTGGTAGGGGGGTAATATTCCTGCTTTTTTCTCTCCCCCAACCTGGCAAACAATGTAGTTGTAGCCAACCTATTATATTGTTTGGCCAGAAGTACAGCATTGGCCTTCAAAGATGCATTTTTATTTTTTATTAGAAGCTACAGCATCCAGTAAATGAAAAAGAAGAGGAGGAAGAAAAAGCTGTTGTTACAAGCAAACTTATAATACATTACACTACGTCAAATATAAACACTCTTCCCTTAACACACTGTAAAATGCTATCTGTACCGAATGCCATTATACAGAGTATACATTTACACCCTGGGTGGCAAATTATGCTAATGGAATGCAGGGTCCTCAACTGTGGGGTTTGGAATTTTTTGACATAGTTCACAGATCAACTTCGTAGGTCAAAGAAGTTTGCCTCCCACAGTCTAAGAGTAGAAAGATACAAAATGTACGGGTTATGATCACACCAAATGCCAAATTTTCAACCATGAAACAGCTCATGTTTTCATTTTGACACCGATTCTTCAGAGGCATTTTCCCCCTCTGCCACTAATACAACCATCCCAGACAAGGGCTAAATAGTCAAAGGGGAGCCTTTTGTGAAAATGTATGAAGGATGCTTCACAAAGGAGACTGTGTGGCTCGATGGAAGGCATGGTGGATTTGGAATTAGAGGACTCAGGTTCAAAATCCAGCCTTGTCACTACCAGTGTGACTCTAGGGAAGTCACTTAACTTTTGAGTTTCCTCATCTTGAAAATAAGAGAGTTGGGAGTGGGGCAGAGGCAAGACAGTAAAGGCAGAGGCTTACCTGAATTCTCCCAAATTCCCCTCCAAACAATGTTAAAATAATGCCTCAAAATCAATTCTAAAGTGGCAGAACTAACAAAAGGATGGAGTAAAGCAATTTTCCAACTGGATTGGATTGGGAAATTGTTTTACTCCATCCAGAGGTGGGGAATCTGCAGCCTCGAGGCCATAGGTAATCCTCTAGGTCCTCAAGTGTGGGCCTTTGACTCAATCCAAACTTCACAGAACAAATCCCATTAATAAAAATATTTGGTCTGTAAAGCTTGGACTCAGTCAAAAGGCTGCACCCGAGGACCTAGGAGGCCACATGTGGCCTTGAGGTCACAGGTTCCCCACCCCTGGAGAAGGTCAACAGGAGAGGTCCAACTCACTGAAGTGAGAGTGAAGCACAGTCCAGTGAGAGCTGCTCTTAGCTGGACCTGCCCCAGCAAGGCAACAAGAGGCCTTTGGGGTGATTGAATCTGAGAATTCTACTCCCTGAGCTCTCAGCTCACAGACAGTAAGGAAATCAGACAACTGTTCAGAAGGAGATTACCAGGGACTCTTTGCTGGCACTAGGTGCAAGACTCTGTCACATTGTGCATATGTAGTTCCAGGGCATGGTGCCAGGGTAAGGAATAATACTAGCAAGAGCAGAGACCCTGCTCATAGTTCCAGGGTAGAACTGTGGCCCCTCACAGACCAGAACACAGGCCAGGAGAGGGGTGACCACACTCTCCTTAGATCATATCACTTTAGAAGAATTGAAAAACTTGTAGAACCCCAAAACTAGCTCTGAAAACAGCAGCACACAAAAAAACCTGGAGCTTGGGACAGTGTCCCTACACCACGGGAGCAAAAAATAATTTTAATATAAAGTTAAAAATCAAGAAATAAGTTGGAAAAATGAGTGAACAACAAATAAAGAACCTGACTATAGTAAGTTACTATGGTGACAGGGAAAACCAAAACACAAGCTCAGAAGAAAACACTGTCAAAACATGTACAAAGCCTCAAAGAAAAACGTGAATAGGTCTTCTTCCAAAAAGAATTCTTGGAAAAGTTCAAAAATATTTTAAAAATGAAATTGAAAAGGTAGAAGGAAAATTGGGAAAATAAATGATGCAAGAAAATCATATCAGCAGCTTGGTTAAGGAGGCACAAACACTACTGAAGAAAATAAAACCTTAAAAAATGCCAAATGGAAAAAGAAGTACAAAAATTCACTGAAGAAAATAATTCCTTAAAAAGTTAAATTGGCCATATAGAAAAGGAGGTACAAAAGTTCACTGAAGAAAATAATTCTTTAAAAAATTAAAATTGGGCATGTGGAAGCAAATCACTCTATGAGATATCCTGAAACAATAAAATAAAACCAAAAGAAAGAAAAATAAAAGAAATGTGAAATACCTCACTGGAACAATTGACCTGGAAAATAGATTGAGGAAAGATAATTTAAGAATTATCAGACTACCTATGAAAGCTATGATCAAAAAAAGAGCCTAGACATCATATTTCAAGAAATTATCAAGGAAAACTGTCCCAATATCTTAGAACCAGAGGGTGAAATAAAATGGAAAAAAATTCACCAATCCCCTCTTGAAAGAGATCCCAAAATGAGAACTCCTGGGAATACTATAGCCAAATTCCAGAGCTTCCGGGTCAAGGAGAAAATATTGCAAGCATCCAAAAGGAAACAATTCAAATATTTTGGAGCCACAGTCAGGATAATACAAGATTTAGCAGCTATTTCATTAAAGAATCAGAGGGCTTGGAGTATGATATTCTGGAGAGCAAAGGAGCTAGGATTACAATCAAGAATCACTTACCCAGAAAAACTGACTATAATCCTTCAGGGGAAAAATGGATATTTAATGAAATAAAGAACTTTAAGTATTCCTGATAAAAAGACCAGAGCTGAATTGAAAGTTCGACTTTCAAATACAAGACTCAAGAGAAGCATAAAAAGGTAACCAGGAAAGAGAAATCATAAAGGATTCAACAAGATTAAATTGTTTACATCCCTATATAGGAAGATGATGCTTGAAACTCCTAAGAACTTTATTATTATTAGATCAAGGAGAAGAAATATACATAGACAGAGGGCATGGGTTTGAGTTGACTATACTGGAATGATATTAAAAAAATAAAATTAAGGGGTGAGAAAGAGGTAAGAAGGGGAAAGGGATAAGTAGAATGGGGTAAATTATCTCACATGAAAGAGGCATGAAAGAGCTTTTATGATGGAGAGGAAGATGAGGGGTCAGTGCTTGAACCTTGCTCTCATTAGAATTGGCCCAAAAAGGAAAAAAAAACCATATACACTGAATTGAGTATCGAAATCTGTCTTACTCTATAGGGAAGTAGGAGGGGAGGAGGATAAGAGAAGAGCAGGTGCTGATAGAAGAGCGAGGGACTGGAGGACGTAGTAGTCAGAAGAAAATTTCTTTCAAGGAATGAGAGCATAAAAGGAGAGAGAGAAGGATAAACAGAGGGAAAAGTATAATAGAGGGAAATACAAGTCAGTAATCATAATGTGAATATGAATGGGATGAACTTACCCATAAAATAGAAGTGGATTAAAAACTAGAATCCTACAACACGTCATTTACAAGAAATATACGTGAAACAGAGAAATACACAAAGTAAAGGCAAGGGGCTAGAACAGAATGTATTATGCTTCAGCTGAAGGAAAAAAAAAGTAGGGGTAGCAATCATGATCTCAGATATAGCAAAAGCAAAAATAGATCTAATTAAAAGAGATAAATAAGCAGGGAAACTACATTTTGCTAAAAGATACCACAGACAACAAAGTAATATAAATACTAAACATGTACCAAATGGTATAGCATTCAAATTACATTAAATGAAAGAGGTTTTGCACAAACAAAACCAATGAAACCAAGATGAAAAGGAAAGTGGAAAACTGGGAGGTGGGGGGAATTTTTTTATAGCAACTTTCTCTGACAAAGGTCTGATTTCTCAAATATACAAAAAACTGATTCAAATTTATAAGAATACAAGTCATTCCCCAATTGGTAAATGGTTAAAGGATATGAACTGGCAGTTTTCAGATGAAGAAATCAAAACTATCTATAGTCATGAAAAATCACTATTGATTAAAGAAATACAAATTAAACAACTCTGAGGTAGCACCTCAAACCTATCAGAATGTCCAATGTAGCAGAAAAGGAAAATAATGAATATTGGAGAGGATGTGGGAAATTGGAACACTAATACACTGTTGGTGAAGTTGTGAACTGATCCAACCATTCTGGATCACAATTTGGAACTATGGCCAGAGGGTTATAAAACTGTATGTACTGGATGACTTAGTAATAGCAATACTAGGTCTGTACTCCAAAGAAATTAAAGAAAAAGGGAAAGGACCTATACATACAAAAATATTTCTAGTAGCTCTTTTTGTGGTGGCAAAGAATTGGAAATTGAGGGGATGTCCATCAGTTGAGGAATGGCTGAACAACTTATGGAATATGATTGTGATGAAATACTTTGAGAAATGATGAGCAGATTGCTTTCAGAAAAATCTGGACTTTCATGAACTGATACAAAGTGAAGTGAGCAGAAACAAGAGAACATTGTACACAGTAACAGCAATATTATACAACGATCAACTGTGAATGACAGCTATTCTCAGCAATGCAATGATAACAGACAATTCTGAAGCAGTCATGATGAAAAATATTATCCACCTCCAGAGAAAGAACCAATGGAATCTGAATATAGATTGAAGCATAGTTCTTCTTTTACTTTCTTTGTTTTTCTTGTTTTGTTTTTTTGGTCTGGGTTTTCCTTCTCAATATGACTAATATGTAAATATGTTTTGCATGACTACATCTGTAAAACTTTTATTAAATTGCTTACCTTCTCAGTAAGGGGGAAGGGCAGGGATGGAGGGAGAGAATTTGGAATGCAAAGTCTTTTTTAAAAAGAATGTTAAAATAATTTTTACATGTAATTGGAAAAAATAATTTTTTAAAAAGAAGAGAAGGGAGTTGGATTTTATGACTTCTAAGGACCATCCCAACCATATCTGTGATCTTATAAGTCCACGTAAAGTACAATGGAAAAGTACAAAGCAAATTTCTGGTAACACAAAGAGAGCCAGGGGCTTCTATGTCAGTGGTTGTTCTCGAAGCAAGAAATGGTTTCTCTAATGTTCTTGCTAAAGAGTGTTTGAAATTCTGAGAGATTTTAGAGCGCAGCTAGGTGATGCAATGGCTAGAGCCTCTGGTGTAGAGTCAAGAAGATCTGAGTTCAAATTTATCCTCAGATACTCACTAGCTATGTGATTCTGGGCAAATCATTTTTAAAAAAAAACCCCTGTGTCTGCCTCAGTTTCCCCATCTGTAAAATCAAAGTTATTAATAGCATCTCCCAGGGTTATCTCTCCCATGGTTGTTGCAAGAATCAAATGAGATAATTTGTACCTGGTACCTAGTAGGCACTATACAAATGATAGCTAATATTATTTACCTGTATTTATTATCATCATAAAATTAATATTATTATTAATAAGAGCTAACATTTATATAGTGCTTACTATGTACTTGGTACATATTGTCTCATTTGATTCTCGCAACAACTCTGGTAGATAGGTGCTATTACTACCTCCACTTTACAGAAGGGGAAACTGAAGCAAATGTTAGCTATTACTAGCTGTTACTTACTTGAGGGCAGCTAGGTGGCACAGTGGATAGAGCACCAAGCTCTGGAGTCAGGAAGACCTGAAATCAAATCTAGCCTCACATACTAGCTGTGTGACCCTGGGCAAGTTGCTTAACCCTGTTTGCCTCAGTTTCCTCATCTATAAAATGAGGTGGAGAAGGAAATGGTAAAGCACTCCAGAGCCTTTGTCAAGAAAACCCCAAATGGGGTCACAAACAATCAGACATGACTCAAATGACTGAACTACAATGATAAATTATTTACCCTGGGAAACATTGCTCTTTCATAATTGTGGTGATCACTCAGAGTTTAGGTAACTTAGATAATATAGACAAAAGTCAAACAAAAGTAGCCATGTTGCTGTGATATCCCAACTTTCCTCCTCCTAACACACACACGCGCGCGCACACACACACACAGAAGTTAGACACTCTATTTTCACAATGAACAACAATCTTACAGTCATATAGCACAGGCATGAATGGTGATACCCAAAGAATTCCTTTGGTGCTTAAATATGTAGTGTTGATAAAGTCATTGTGCATCTTTATATATTTTTATATTTTAAAATAAGTTGCATCGATATCCTTTTTCCCTAGTCATTTCCCTTAAACTACTGTCCTCTGATCCCACCCTTATGATAATAATAAAACTTCACTACATCAAACAATGTGGTAATCACATCCAACAGCATATTCCTTATTCTGTATCCATAATCCCTCATTGACTGCTCTCTTGAGAGTGAGGAGGTGTACCTGATGTATGATGAGATGTGTTCCATTAGTAGTCATTCCGGGTCAAGATTGGCCATTATGATTAATCGGAATTGTTTCCATTTATATTGTTGCTGTGGTTGTATCTATTATTCCCCTTCTTCTACTTATTTTGCTCCATGTCAGTTCACACAAGTCCTCCTATGCTTCTCTGAATTCTTCATTTTCATCATTGTTTACAGTTCAGTAATATTCCATCACATTAGCATACCCCACTTTGTTCAGTCATTACCCAATAAATGGACACCCACTTCGCTTCTAGTTTTTGCCACAGAAAGTGCTGCTATGAATATTGCAGAATACATCGTGTCCTTCTTTTTGTCTTTGCTCTCTTTGGGGAATATGCCCATTAGTGAGATCTCTAGGTCAAAGAATGCAAACAGCTTAGTCACTTTTCTCTTATAATTTTGTCTCATAGTTTCCCAGAATGACTAGACTCCTTTCTTCTTGTGTCCTTTCAAGAATAAGTGATCTAGGTTATGGGTCTGATAGAAACTGTTTAAATGTGTAATTTAAAGGCGAATTTATTCATGCTTAGAACTGCCTTGTGTGATTGTATATAATAAAGCCTTATTTTACATCCTTTGATAAGCAAAAAATAGCTGCCATAGACAAGAAGATGAACTGTCCTATGGAGAATGGAATTGAAATCTGTCTCAACCAAGAGGAAAAAAAATCAATTTTCCTTTAATGCCATTTGCAAATTGCTTCTGTCATAGGTATGATTTAAATTTCATTTCATTCATCTCCTGGCCTCCCTGACTTACCTCAGGTCCCTGCTAAAAACCACACCTTCTGCAAACAGCCTTTTTGGGTGCCCTTTAATGCTAATGCCTTCCCTCTGGTGATCATCTCCATTTTATCCTATCTATATCTTGTTTGTACACAGCTGCTGTCTCCTCCATTAGAATGTAAGCTCCTTGGGGGCAGGGACTGTTTTTTGTCTTCCTTTGTATCCCTATCATTTAGCACAGTGCCTGGCACATAGTAGACACATAATGATCATTATTGACTCAACCTATGGGCAGATAGATGGTACAATGGATTGAGTGTTGCATTTAAAATGGAAAGAACTAAGTTTGAATCCTGCGTCAGACACTTACTAGCTATGTGACTTTTGGTAAGCCACTTAACCTTCTCAGCATCAGTTTTTTCATCTCTAAAATGGAGTGATAATAGCATTTAGCTCACAGGGTTTTGTGAATCAAATCAGATAATACATGTAAAGCCCTTTGCAAACCTTAAATCTCTATGTAAATGCTAGCTATCATCATCATTATTATTAAATTATTTAAATATAAATATTAAACTTATTTAAATCTAAGAATTGTACCAGGTCTTTAGATAGGAAGTCCCAGCAGAGATGATAGCTTAATGACCTGGCTTTAGTTGTATCTCCAATTAGTCACAAATCCTTCAGGTTACAAAAATTGAAGGGAAACAAGAACATAGATAGTAGGAGAGTTATATCATCTCATGAAATGCAATAAGAAACATTCCTTTGGTTCAAAACTTGAATCTGATTTTTAATGCACACAGTAGGAATTCCAAAGTCTAAAAGTGCATCTCCATTGACTCTACCTACCTCAGCTCCCTAAAATCTCTGAAGTGAAGGTGAAAATAAACAACTTGATAGACACAAGGCCAGCTATTCCTTTCAGGGTCTAGTTCATGTTGAAGAAGGCTGAAGTTTCACCAACCCTCTCAAATTCAAAAGGTTCCTTGGTCTTTCCAAACCCCTTTAAAAAGCATTCTAATGTCAAGCCCTGTATGAAGACATTTGTGGGCGAATCAGGTGTGGCAAAGTGAAGCAAACCATGAGCTTTTGTGGGGCTCTGCCTCCACTCACAACCTGCCTCAGTCTCTGTCCATCCCTCACCCTTCCTCCAAGTATAGACACCATCCCAAACTCATTAAAAAGGGATTTCCTCCGAAGTAGAGGGTCAAGACAGAATCTCTGCCCCTTCTGCTCTTGTTCCCCAGAGCTCCTAGTTCTTGTAGGCTCCATACAACAAATGACAGAATATATCACCCTCACAGTTTTCAGATTGGTGAAGATGATCAAAGATGAAGATGACAGACATTGGAGGCACCGTCGGAAGACAAGCACACTAATGTACCATTGGTGGACTTGTGAATTGGTCTAACCATTCTCAAAGTACTTTGGAATTTTATCCAGAACACCACTAAACTGTGTATACCCTTTGACTCAGCTATATTACTATTAGGAATATACCCTCAATGAGATCAAAAACAGAGGGAATGGAGACATATATACAAAAATAATGTAAAAAACTTTTTTGTCTGGTCCTCATTATCACTCCCCTGGACTATTCTCCAAACCATTCAAAACTCAGATGCCAAAATCATCTTTATAAGGCACAAATTATGCTAATAAAACTTTAATGGCTCCCTATAAGATAAAATACAAACTCCCTGGCCTCCCCAAATCCCGTCTTCTTTCCACTATACCAAACTATCTGTCAGGAAGGGAGCCACAGCTCCCAGAGAATGAAGGCAACATACACCATGTATCTGTGCCTTTCTGAGAATCAGTATTCAAAGCATTACCAGTGAATTGTATTCAGTATATATTTCTAAAGGAATCTGATTGGTAATGAGGTTTCTTGGAGTTCAATGTGATTGAAAAGTGTTACCTACAAGAGAAGCAAAAGAATGAAAAGTCCATGAAGGTCTATATTTTTCAATGGCAACTTTTCCCTAGGAACCTTTATCAGATTTGTGCTCTAATATGTTTCTCACACATACAAAAACACACACATGAGATTGTCTGCTGTCTAAAGTAGGGACCCTGCCTTGATAACCTTTGTATTTCTTTCAATGGCCATTGATGGTGGTCTACATACATCAGGTACTCAACCATTAAATGTTAGTTTAATCCAACTATTGAATTTGTCAAATGTATACTGGACTTTGACCCAATCAATTTCATGTGGCTGCAACCACCTATCTTAAAGATAGCCAAGATGGGTCTAGGAGAACCAGACTTTGTTTCAAAAGCAACATTATATGTTGCCCAGTTCTCTACCTAAGGGTCAGAGATCACACTGTTGTAAAGTTGTAGAGGGAAGCCCCCTGGTGGTTTACACAAGGGGAACCTTTATCCTGAAATAAAAACAATAGTGATAACAATAACAGTATTAGCTTACATTTAAATAGAACTTTAAAGTTCTCTTTAATCACAATAATCCCATGTGGTAGGTTAATACAGCCCTGTGCTGTCTAGGAGAGCTCTGCAATGTCAGAGGGGGAATATTCCCACTATGTGGGCCCTGGGAGCAAGGTAGAGAGAATGATCACAAAGGTAGTTGGTTTTCCCAGGGTGATACTCTTCTGTGGCGCAGTGGAAAGAAGGCTAGATTTGGAATCAAGAGACCTAGGTTCAAATCCTGATTCTGGATGGAGTCAGAAGACATAGATTCAAATACTTGCCTGGCTAATTAGAGCCTATGTGACCTTAGGCCAAAGTACTTCCCTTTCCTTATCTGTAAAATGAAGAGATTAGAGTAGGTAATATCCCAGGGCCCATCCAGGTCAAAATCCTGTGATACCATAAAGAGACTGGAGGAGGAAGCTGGAAAGAGGAACTTTGAAACCCTTAAAACATCATATAAATGCCAGCTATTAATACATCTTCTCCTATGACTACTACTGTATGTACTATGGGGTGGGGAACCTGCAGCCTTGAGGCCACATATGGCCTTCTAGGTCCTCAAGTGCAGTCCTTTGACTGAACCCAAACTTTACAGAACAAATTCCCTTAATAAAAGGATTTGTTCTGTAAAACTTGGGCTCGGTCAAAAGGCTGCACTTGAGGACCTAGAGGGCCACATGTGGCCTTAAGGCTGCAGGTTTCCCACCTCTATACTATACTCCTACTGCTATTATAGATGAGGAAACTCAGGCCCAATAAGATAAAGTGGTCACACAATAGATAAGAAGAATCAGGATTTGAACCTAGGTCCTTTGATTTCAAATCTAGCATTCTTTCTACTATACCACAGGAGAGTATCACGCTGGAAAAAACACCTTTTTTGATCATTCTATCTGCCCTACTCCCAGGCCCCACTGATGAATTGGTTTTTAAATTTTTTTATAAAATGGAAAGATTCATTAAGGAAGAAAGTAGAATCACAATTTACCAAGACAAAGCAAGTAGCATTTTTCATTTTTTTCCGCTGACCCCTAATAATAACGTTAATGTTTCCATAGTGCCTACTATGTGACAGACACTCTGCTAAGTGCTTTACAGTTATTGTTTCATTTGATCAGCACAACAACCCTGCAGGGTAGGTGCTATTATTATTATCCCCATTCTACATATGAGAAAGTTGAGGTAAATAGAGGTTAGGTGACTTGGCCAGGGTCACAACGCTAGTAAGTATCTGAGGCTGGATTTGAACTCAGATCTTACTGACTCCAGGCTGAGCTCTCTATCCACTGTGTCAGGGTCCATGAATAGATTTCAGAGAATCCGTGACCTTGGATGGGGAAAAATATTATGTCTTTATTTTCATTAACCTCAAACCGAAACTTAGCACTTCCTTCAATTATTTAATAAACATTATTCTGAGAAGGGCTCCCTAGGATTCACCAGGCCGTCAAAGGGTTCCTTGACACAAAAAGAGGCTAAGAACACCTCAGCTAGAAGCAGACGGGTGGCATAATGGATAGGGAGTTCAAATGAGGAAGACAAAAACTCAAATTCCCATTCAGACTGTGTGACCCTGGCCAATTTGCTCATCCTCTCCAACCTCAATACATAAAATGAAGTGTTTGGTCTCTTCTGGCCCTAAATCCATTGTCCTATGAAGTGCAACAACTTTTAGATTTGGGGCAAATGTTTCTTTAGCCATAATTAACATCACATGAATCAGGAAATGTAATGGGAAGAATATGTAATTTTCTTGGACGTACTTATTTGTTCAGTAGCATTTTGATTTGGAAGGGTTAAAGGGTGTGTTAATGAGTAGTGATAGAAATAGATAACTCCTTGAGGATAAGAACTGTCTTTTGCTTCTTTTTGTATCTCCAGTGAGTAGCATAGTGCCATGAATGTATTAAGTGCTTTAAAAAATGTTTGTTAATTGGTCGAAAAGATATGCAGAAGAAAATGAATTTCAGAATTTTTATTTCTTTTATTTCTACCATGTTAAATTTAATAAACCATTTTAATACTGTACATAAAGGAAGTTGATGGTTTCATGTGCAATCCTTTTTTTTCTTCTTTGTGTACTGGGAAGTCCATGTTTGTTGATGATTACCATCACAGTGTCAAAATTTTTAACAAGCAAGACAAAGAATAAAATAGAAGGAAAGAATATGGCACTAACAGTAACAAAATCCAGGCTCTAATTCAGATGCTACCCCTATTTTTGTGACCTCAAGCCAAGGGTTCACCACCCAGATGATGATAATCTGCTGGTAGATCTTGAAAGATTCACCGAGGGTTCTTGAGGTCAAGAGCCAACATTGGGACCTCTCCTCTAGTTACCAGGATACCCAAAAAGGAGGAGAGTAAAAGCCGTAGTCCCTGCTCCATTCAGGAGTTTGCTAACCCTAATACACACACACACACACACACACACACACACACACACACACACCCTTCAGACCTCCTGAACACGAAAAGTGGTATATTCCTACAAAAAAAAAAAGGTTAGGGGTCACGGTTTTATTCAAACCATTAATCTTTTGGAACTTCAGTATCTTCATCGGTAAAGTGACAATGATGACATCCTCAGGACCTCTCTCACAGGGTTGCTATGAAAAGCAAATACAGACATAAATGTCCTTCACAAACTGAAAAACTATGCCAGTGAAAGGTGTTATTATTACCTGTAGACGTGGTCCTAGACTGCTATTTCTAAGCCATGATTGTGGCTTAATGCAGGCATTTAGGCCTCCAAGTGAATAAATAGATCTCATCACTCTAATTTTCAGCTCTCTCTTTTGCCTTCCCTTCCCAATGCTTCCCTTCTATTTTTGAGGTAGCTAAAATTAGTATACAGCTAAAAACCTTCCATAGTTTCCTTTCTGGTTTGGTTTGACTTGACAGGGAAACTGAGAGAGAGTCTCCAAAGAAAATCAGGAATAGACTACCCTGAATGAAACATTCTGGTATACCTGAATCTCCACTTTTGTGGGTCTTATTTCTTTACTTTCATGTTCTTGCCACATAAAAGGGATGTCTGCATTCCACATTTGCTGTTCATCAGAAATACATAGCCCATCCCTACAACTTATGTGTATAGAGTACTTTATGGCTACAGGGCACTTTTGCATGCATTAGCCTATTTGATTCTCCCAACAGCAGGTAGATAGATCAAATATTATTATCACCCTTTTATGAATGAGGAAACTAAGGGTTTAAGAAGATAAATGACTGGTTTTGGTCTCATAGCTGGTAAACGGCCACACTGGCTGGTACTCAATCATAGGCCAGTTTTCTTGCCATTTCACTGATTATCTTGGAGATGGAGGGAGGGAGAGCATAACTCTTAAAGAATAAGGTAAGACCCCAAATGAGTCAGGGTTACTGAAAGTAAAAATCCAGAGACTCAATCTGAATTCCAGTTCTGACACTTACTGTGTGTCCTTGGGGGTACTTAACTTCTCTTGTCCTCAGTTCCTCAATTGTACAATGAGGAGGTTGGACTGGATGTCCTTGTAAGGTCCCTCCCAGATCCAAATCTCTAATCTCATTATTTTAGCATGCTATTATTGCCAGATAGTTTCCATTGGGATTATCTTCCCCTAAAGCGCTCAAGCATCCAGGAGTACTGTGGTGTTAACAAAATGAAATTAGAATCCAGAGGTGGAGACACACTGAACTTGGTAGGAACAAGAGAAAGGACACACAAGGAAGGCCCTGCATGCATCACACAGCACAATGTACTCACCACAATACATATGCCGGCACCCAAGAAGAGACAGCCCCAATGCCTGTAATGACAATGGTTCTGCATGTGGCTGAATGAATCACATTGCAATTATGCAGCAGCCCAGGTAGATGAGTGTATGTTACCTGGGAAGGAGGGACTATGAGGCTATTCTGTGTGCATTCATTCAGTGGGGGCATTTCTTCCACGTTCAATGCCCTCCATTTTCAATCTTAGGAGGTCTGCCTATTACTAAACCTTAAGGCACTTTAGAGGTGATTGATGGTTACATATAATGTGGAAACAGTTTGATAGATTTTGAGAGACTGCCAGCAGTTGCGGGAAAATAGTAATACTTGAGGTGAAATGAGAGATAGTAATTTGAAAAATGCCTCCTCCCTTTATGAACTTTCCAAGGACCAAATAATGGAAAAAAGCTTAAAAGAGTTGAATACCCTAGAGGTTTGGGTTTCAAACTAGTTTTCTTCTGGAATTCAGTTCAATTCAGCATGTGTTTCTTGAACACCTACTATTTAAATGTATGGCACTTGTGTGGGAGCAGGAAGGGAAAGAGGAGGGGTGCTTTAGCAAAGGAAGAAGACCCACTTTTTGCCCCAAATGGGCTTATAGTCAGCAGGGGAAATAAGATTAGGATACAAACAACAAGACTGACTATGACAAGTACCATAAGAAAAATACAAATGAAGTCCCACAGAGTCACAGGAGAGGACTGAATTTAGATTGTGGGATCTGGGAGGGCATCATGGAAAAGGTGGCATTTGAGTTGGGTCTTAAAGGAGAGGAAGTATTTCAATAGGCAGAAATTGACATGGAGGGCATTCTAGTTGGAGAAAATTTAGGGAAGAAAGCTTGGAAGTGGTTAAGTTCAGGGCACATTGTATATAACTAAAATTAGAGTGAGAACAACAGGACCTTTTTCCAAGATGCTGAAATTCAGAGGACATGGACAGAACATGTATTCTTTCAGCAGACAGGAACAGCTGAACTTAGTGCCTAAAAATTAGTTACAATTGGAAGCTACCAGGTGGTCTGCTTGAGCTTACCTAGTGAGAGTTTCTGACCCAAGGTACCAATTTCCTCCTTGAGATCTCTCCCACTCAGCCAAGGGTGATATTTATTCTGGACCTCAGAACGGCTACCCTGTTCCAGTAAATTTAGTGACCCGCTTAGATTTGAGAGCACCTTCAGAGTAATAATGGTAAATAATGCAGGGCTATGCTGGAACCAGCTCCAATCACCTTGTGACAGGTCATTGCTAAATTTTCAGTGTGAGCCTCACCTTAGAAATTGGCGAACACTACAAATGAAGCCTTGATCTATTGTTTTCTTGAGTTCTAGGCTTAAGAGAGTGATGAAGAAAATATTCAAAATTCAAATTAAATGTATAAGTGTATTGAGTACTTTTCATTCTTTCTAGAGACTCTGTTGTTAAATATCCACCAGTTCATCCTGGCTGGAAAAAGAGACTGAGACCTGGTTGTGGACAACTTGAAATGCCGGGTTGAGGAGTTTGGACTTTTTCTTGTAGATAGTGTATATTATATTATATTATATTATAGTATTAATATTAGTAAATTATTAATATAATTATATCTGTTAATATACAATATATTACATACATATATTATGGATACTTAGGCTATACTCTTTTTTAAAATATATATATTTGTGGGGGAGGCAATTGGGGTTGAATGACTTGCCCAGGGTCACACAGCTAGTAAATGTCTGAGGCCTGATTTGAACTCAGGTCTTCCTGACTCCACAGCTGTCCCTCTATCCACTCTACCACCTAGCTGCTGCTCTTCTTTTGTTATGTTTTTTTTTTGTAAAAATTTACATTGTATATTTTCTTATAGAATAATATATTAATTTATTAATAGATTCACTTAATTATGCTAATAAGATATTTATTATGTTATCAATATTAATGTATATTATCTTGTTGGCAATGTATATTGGATGTTTTTGAGCAAGAAATCAATAGGACTAGAGATTAGATCCAGATTCTTTTTTTAGCTAGTTTCCAATAGTAATAATACCTAACATATATTTTAAAGTTTACAAAGAGCTTTACATAGATTATCTCGTTTGAGCCTCAGGAGAAAAATCATATTTTTCCTAGCTGATTTCCAGTAGTAATAATACAGAACATTTTTTATATTTTGAGGTTTACAAGGAGCTCTACATAGATTATCTCATTTGAACCCCAGGAAAAAAATCAGATTTTTTTTCTAGCTGGTTTACAATAATAATAATAATAATGACTAACATTTATAGCATTTAAGGTTTACAAAGAGCTTTATATATATTGTCTCATTTGAGTCTCACAACTACCCTGTGAGGTAAGCGCTATTATTATCCCTGCTTTAAGATTATATATCTTCCACAGCTATGGCTAGGGGATGAATTCCTAGGCAAATAAGGTATAGATGCAGTTACAAAAGATAAAATAGATAACTTTGATTACATGGAAGTGAAAAGCTTTTGCACAAACAAAATTAGTGCATCTGTGATAAGAAAGGAAGTGGGCAACTGGGAAAAAAATCTTTGTATCTACTATCTTTGATAAGAGTTTGATATCTAAGCTACATAGACAACTAACAGAAATATACAAGAACAAAAGCCATCGACAAGAAGTCAGAGAACACAAAAAAATGGTTTTCAAAAGAAGAATTGTATTACACATAGGACAGAATTATCCAAATGAAAGAAAGTGCACGTCAAGACACCGCTCAGATTTTGCTTCATACCCAGCAAATTGGCAAAGATGACTAAAGATGTGGAGAATCAATGTTGAAGGGGCTGGGGAGAGACAGGCTCGCTAATGAATTGTTGGTAGAGCTATGAATTGGTCCAACCACTCTTAAGAGCCGTTCAGAATTATGCTAAAATATCAAAGCTCTTTGACTTACAGATACTGCTACTAGGTATATATCTTAAGGAGGATGATGAAAAAAACAAAGGTCCCATCTTACCAAAAATATTTATAGCAGTACTTTTTGTCGTAGCAAAGTACTATAAACAAAGCAGATGTCCATCAATTGTGGTATATAAATTGTTACACATGAATGGAATGGAATGTTACTGTGTTGCAAGAAATGTCAAGCATGATGACTACAAAGAAGCATGGAAAGACTTCCATGAAATGATGCAAAGTGAGCGAGCAAAGCTGGCCAAACAATACATACAATGACTACGACAACATAAATGGAAAGAACAATAACCACAAAACAACTGAAATTGATTGTTGCAAAAATGTCAAGAACAAGCTGGCCCCAAAGCAGAACTCTGCAGAAGCTGTAGTCCATCAGTATGGGAACACGGCATATAGCATTAGATTTTTTCAGTGTGTTAATCATTTTAGCTATTTTTTTATTTGTTCTCTTTTTCTTTCTTTCTAAAAATAATTCTTTGTTTTACAATTCTTTGTTTTTGACTTTACAGAAGGAGGATGGGGAAGAATATGGCAGAAATCTCCAGGTGATATAAAAATCAAAGAGATATGTATATATATATATATACATATATATATATGCATGTTTAGAAATTAATCCCACTTTACAGATGAAAAATACTGAGGCTTACAGAGATTAAATGACTTGTCCAGGGTCACACAGTTCCCACGTGCCTAAGGTAGGATTCAGATTCAGTTCTTTCCAACTCCAAGTACAATGCTTTCTCCACAATACCATAGTGCCTCTATCTGAGTTAAAATATGTCTATTTCCTTTTTTTTTTTTCCGCCGGCTCCACCGTATTCCAGGTACACGGGGCTCATGTAGCTCTTGCTTCGGGACGTGTTATTTCCTTTCCAGTGAGTTGCCAAAATGACGAACACAAAAGGAAAAAGGAGAGGGACATGCTACATGTTTTCTAGGCCCTTTCGAAAACATGGTGTTGTCCCTTTGGCTACGTATATGCAAATAT
>CM053624.1:72471305-72484273 GCA_028646595.1 Phalanger gymnotis | reverse complement strand
TAATGTTACTCAACATGCTGTAGGCATTGTTGTAAACAAACAGGTTAAGGGCAAAATTCTAGCCAAGAGAATTAATGTGAGTATTGAGCATATTAAGCATTCTAAGAGCAGAGATAGCTTCCTGAAGCATGTAAAGGAAAATGATCAGAAGAAGAAGGAAGCCAAAGAAAAAGGCTCTTGGGTTCAACTGAAACACCAGCCTGCTCCACCCAGAGAAGCACACTTTGTGAGAACCAATGGCAAGGAACCTGAGCTGTTGGAACCAATCCCCTACAAATTCATGGCATAAATGACTGCTAAAAAAAATAAATAAATAAATAAAAACCCTTGGATTATGGAAAAAAATATGTCTATTTAAGGATAAGGACAGGGAGAAGGCTTCTGGGAGAAGGCAGAAAGTTGGGGAATATACTACTGAGGAGTAAAGCAAAGCTAGTATTCAGAATGGGGTGGGGGAGGGCCAGGGTAATAGTCTCACCGTATTCTTTGCTTAGACCCCCTTTGGAGTGTTACCGTCAGCTGTAGACACCACATTCTTTGCAAATAAATTTTTATTGAGATCTTTTATATTTCCATCATGTTCATTTTCCTCTCCCTTCATTACCCCTCTCCAGAGATCCGTCCTTCATAAATAAAAATGAAAGAAGGGGAACAAGTTGAACAAAGCGAACCCACCTATAGAAAAAGTCTGATGTTCTTAGAAAAGTTCCCCATCCAGAGTCCCCTGCCTCTGCAAAGAATTAGGGGAATTCCTAATATCTCAGATCTCTCCTTTGCAGTCAGACTTGGTCACTATATTCCACAGAAATCAGTTTTTATCCTTTCCATTTACATTGTTGTAATTTTTGTGCATTGTTTTCCTAGTTCTCCTTACTTTGCTTTGAATTAGTTCATATAAGCCTTTTTAATGCTTCTCTGTATTTGCCATATTCTTTGTTTCTTATAGTATAGTAGTATTCCATTTCACTCATCTAGTACTATTTGTTTAATCAGTCCTCAATCTCTGAAAGGGTACCACATCTTAAGAGGGACAATGATAAACTGTCTAAAGGATGGCCAAAAGTCTGAAAACTATGTAATTAAAGCAACAACTGGATGAATGCAGAGGTTGTCTAGCTCTAAGCAGATAAGAGTTTGGGGAATCTATTATTGCCCTCAAGCATTTTAAGGTCTGACTTGGGGAAGAGGGAGCTATGTAATTCTAAAGAGCAGAACTAGAATCAATGGCAAACATTTATAAGGAGGGTAGAGGTGTGGCCAGGTTTATATAAGGGGATTGTAGCACTGAGTAAGAGGTTAAACCAGATGATCTCAAAGGTTATTAGTTCAATAGCTTGATGAATCCATGATTTCACTGATGAGAGTACCTCTTCACTGACACAAATCACAACCCATCCATACCCTGTCATCCTGTATGATTCCTGTCCATATCTTCCCATAAACCCTTTAATGGGGTCCATTCAATATTCCAGGACCCTGCCTCCAGATCTCTTGCCATTGCATGAGTACCAATCAAATCCACACCAGCTATCCTTTGCTCTCATCATTCTAATGCCTCAAGTAATCTTTTTAAAAGTTCTGGACCTAAGTAAAATAGTATCTGCATTATCTCAAAAGTGTCTGAGGTACCCCACTCATATACTGCTATGGTGTTAGAGTAAGAGAAAGTCTTAGAGGTTACCTAATCCAACCTCGTGCTTGAAGAGCCAATTTATTTCAATTTAATTAAATTCAACAGAAATATAGTAATCACCCACTATGTACAAGGCATTGGGGATAAATGTAGACCAAAATGTTATACAGATATGACACAGACTTTGCTCTTAAAAAGCATACAATCTAATAAGGTGAGGAATGACATGGACACAGATAACTATAATACAAGGAGATTAAAATAAGTGGAAAGAAGAGATTAAGGAAAAGTGTAGTAAGAAATTTGAGCAGAAAAAGATGAGTTTCAAGTGGCAAGATGGTGTTGGGTGTGGGGGAGTCAGGGACAGTTTCCCAAAGGAGGTAGCATCTGAGTTGGCCCTTGAAGGCAGACATCAAGTAATGGTAGACTAGATGCAGGTATGTGTGATGTATAGTCAGTTCTAGGCATGGTGGATGGCATGAGCAAAAGCACAGAGATGGGAGAGGGCAGGATGAGAAGGGGGAAGTAAAGAAGAGGTATGGGCAGTGTCCCATTTTACCTAGGAACCTAAAATATGTAAAGGTAAGTAGTGTATAATAATGTTGGAAATGTATACTAGAGCCAGAATGTAGAGGGCCTTGGATCAACAATTAACACTTTATTCAATAGGCAATAGGGAACCACTGAATGTTTTTGAGTAGAGAAGTCATTTGATCATGTGATTATGAAGATATACAGGCAACAGTGTGTGGCAATTGAAGTCAGCAGTGCAATAGACCGGAGCCAGGAAACCCCATTAGGAGGTATATGTATCTTCCAATCTTCGTGGGAGAAGGTTGTGGGAAAGGGGAATAGAGTTTAGCCAAAGAAGAAGAAGGAATTGTGATGATTTGGAGGGTTCTGGAATTACGAAAAGCCAAAAATTGGATTTGGGGAGTGGAAATTTGTGGGTTATGAGAAATTGAAGGAGGGGAGAGAGAAAGATTCAAGCTGAAGAAAGAGAAAGATTTGTAACAACTGAAGATGAGAGCAGAAGGAGAAAGAGAACACAAAAAAGAGGCCAAGAAGAAGGGAAGAACCTCAGAGGGGAGCTAATAAGACAAGGTGGTAATTGCTCAGGAAGAGCAAACAAAGGACTAGCTTGTGGCTAACAAAGTGTTAACAAAGGAGTAAAGACAAGATTCAATGCAGCCTACCTACATTCTCTGAGCAGAGACATCATCAATTGTAGACTCACAATTGGAAAGGCTTGTAGATATCATCTAATCCAAATTCTCCTTTTTGCACAGGGGGAAATGAGTCCCAGAGAGGAAAAATGACTTAACCAAGACCAACCAGGTAGCAAATGACCTCTACAGGTCTGGAGACTTTGTCCAGAATGCTACCCTAAACAGTGAATGAGCCCCTACCACTCCTGCATACAAGCTGACACATCCTCTAAGATTAGACAAAAGCCAGTCTGACCCAGAGCAGGCACAGAAGCCTGAAGCCACCTGACTGAAAAACACCAGAAATGTTAAAAACAAACTGTTCCTTTTGATGAGCATATGCAGTAGTTGTGAAAACATTCTATCTGACTTTTTTTAAAGCCACTAGTGTCAAAAATCTGCAGTTCCAGAAAACATGGATATGTTTCCGTTTTCCCATCTCTGGCACTTAGCATGACACTTTGAATGTCTTAGGTGCATAATAAATGTACAAGAAATTGGTCCAATATTCAACATTGTGGAAAAAAGTGGATAAAAACCCCATGTTGTCCCAATTATGGAAAGCAAGTGAGTGAGGATCAAGTTGAGATAGCTCTCTCTCTCTGTCTCTCTGTCTCTCTGTCTCTCTGTCTCTCTGTCTCTCTCTGTCTCTGTCTCTCTCTCTCTCTCTCTGTCTTTCTGTATATGTATGTATGTATGTATCTAATTTAGATATATTTAAGGAAAGAGGTGGCTCAAACAAGGGATAGGATCATTGTTGTGAAGGCATGTGATAATAATAACTGACCAAGGAGAGAAGACAGACCTACTCAATTCTCATTTTGCCTCTGTTTTCTCTACCAAAGAGAATGAACTTCAGACTTGAAAGGACAGAAAAGCAATGTAACAGTGGAGAGAATGCCAGATTTGGTTTGGGCGAACCTGGCTTTGAATCTGTCAGGCAGTCTACCTCATTAAGTGCCTACTAAGTGCCAGGCACTGTGCTAAGCCCTAGGATACATAAAAAGGCAAAAAAACTGTCCCTGCCTTCAAGGAGCTTACAATCTAATGGGAGAGATAACATATAGATGACTAGGTAGATTAAAGATATTTTTTGTTGTTGTTTGTGCTTTGTTATTTTCTGAAAAGTACCAATAATATCATGGGTTAATGTTATGACTTGCTCATGAATTGGATTTAAGTGAGGCAAAGTTGTGTGAAGTCATCAGCTTCATTTGTCCAGAGCCATTGAAGTCCAGTGGCAAGACAAAAGTCAGGACAACTGATGATGACCCAGAATGCAATAGATGACTTTAGCATCTTCCACATCTGACCAAGCTCTAAGTACTCCACAGTACCTGCTTCATCCACCTTCGTGGCCATTGGAACAAATTGTTCTCAACCAACCATTTCACTGGGAAAAGTCTTCACATGCTTGGGATAGTTATAATCCATAACACACTGATGAATTTGAGGTCTATCAGTTACCCTCAACTTGGTTTAGTCCATCTATCAAGATGGTTTTACCAAGGTGTAGTCAGTGTGCATGCTATGGCTTCTTGGAGCCACAGGTGAGAATTGGGTGAGAGGTGGATGCCAAAGATGGATTTTTCTTGTAACCAAGAAAAACAATTAAGCAAACACACCCAGTATAACGACTCCTTCTGACAATGTTTACAATATTCTGTCACACAGTAATTTCTCACCTCTCTGCCATCAAAATTGAAACACGTCTTATTTTTTTGTTTTCCAGGATCTTGCTTATCATTTACTTCAGTTCAGTTTCCTCTTAGTGATCTTTTCATTTACGTTGGTGTAATCACCATTTACGTTATCCTTTTTGGTGCTGCTTATTTGACTGCATCAGTTCATAAAAACTTTTCTCATGTTTCTCTGAATTCTTTATACTTATTTTTCCACGCACAATAATATCCCATTAAATTCATCTAATAGAGTTTCAACTTGTTAACAAAAAAACCCCCAACAACAACAACCCAGCAATTTTATGACAAAAGAAAGCTCATTTCTTTAATTTGATAACGTGGTTAAGGTGTAGGTAATTCTATGGAAATATTTCAGCCAAATTTCCTCAAAGCATTTGACAAAGTCCTATATATTTGTTGAAAGCATGGGAGATGTGGGCTAGGCAAAAAGTATAGTTGGAAAGATTCAGAACTGGTTAAATAGTCAAAAAGTAGTCATTGATGGCTCAGCGTCAACTCAGATGGAGAACTTCACACAAATAACCCAAGAATCTGCCCTTTACACTTTGTTATTTAATAATTTTGTCACTGGCTTGGATAACAGCATAGATGGCATGCTTATCAAATTTACAGATGTTACAATGAAAGCTAAGAGGGATAGCTAATGCAGAGCCATACTGGAAATGGCTCTCCAAGGGGAAAAAGTGTACCCGCAAGACATTTTTAAGTTTAAGCTGTATTATGAACATTTTTTCCATCGCTCTCTTAAGTCTAGACAATCAAGAAAACAATCAATCAAGACCTGATTTGTAATGTTTCTAGATTTCTGAGATATGGATGTAACAGTGAAAATTTAATAAGCCACTTTGAGCTAACTCCAACACACCTGTGAGCTAATGCATTGAATGACTAAATCAGAACTCAAAATGATTTTGATAGACTAGAACATGGGCCTAAACATAAGATGAAATTTGATGAGGATAGGTCTCAAACTTGGCTTCCAAAAATTGACTTCATATGTACAAAATGGGGGAGGCCTGACTAAGCAGTTGTTTCTATAGCAGGGGAGGTGGTAGTAGACTGAAAGATAAATTGACAGGCAGCAAATAGAAAGGTAGTCTCAAAGTGAAAAAGCCTGGATTCAAGTGCTGCCTCTGAAACACAATGGCCATGTGACCTTGACAGATCATTCAATCCCTTCATGCCCTCAGCAACTCTCTAAGGTTATTTAACTTGCAGCTCAGGTGCCAATCTGTACTTATAGAAGGAGTTTCCTCACCAGGAGCACCCTAATGAAGTCACAGCTCTAGGTCCCCTTCCCCAATACACACACACACACACACACACACACCAGCATGAGACAACAGGGTGATATGGCAGCCAGGAAATCTAGTACAATCCTAGATTATATTGATAGCATCAAAGAATAAGATGAGGATAGTCCTTAGATACTCTAGAATATTGTGTTCAGTTCTAGGTACCATATTTAGGAAAGACACGGATAAGATGAAGAATATCCAGAGGAGGACAGCTAGGATGTTAAAGGGCCTAGAATCCATGCCATGTGAGGATCATCTGAGGAAACTGAGAAAGTTAGCAGAAAGAAGAGATGGTCTAGAGGGCATTGGGTAATCCCTAAGTATTTAAAGGGCTCCTGTATGAAAGGGGAATTAGATTTGTTCTGTTTGGCCTAGAGAGCAAGAACAGGGACAATGTGGAAGCTGTCAAGAGGCAGATTTAGACTTGATGTCAGGAAAACTTCATAATAATTAGGCCTATCTCAAAGTGAAATGGACAAATAGGTGGTACAGAGGATAGAGTGTTGGACTGGGAGTCAGGAACATCAGAGTTCAAATCCTGCCTCAGACACTGTGTATATCTGGGCAAATCACTTCACATCACAGCCTCAGTTTCCTCATCTGTTAAATGTAATAGGTAATTGTAAATTGTTAAATGTAAAGGTAATAATGAGACCTACTTCCCAGAGTTGTTGTGAGGATGAAATGAGCTAATGTACTTTGAAACCTCAATGCAAGCTATAGTCACCAGCAGAAGCAGCACTGTCATCTTCTTGATAGTCATCATGTTGGGAGGTAGTGGACTTCTCCTCACCTGAAATCTTTTAACAAAAGCTGGCTTACCACTTGTCAGATATGTTGTAAAGGAGACCATTTTTCAGGTTTTCATTGGACAACCTGGAGACTGTGGTCCCTTCAAACTGTAAATTATGAGATTTTATCATAATAGTCCAGGCAAAGGTAAGGAGTATATAGTGGGTGTAGAAAGAGAGGAGGGATGCAAGAATCTTTGTGGAAGCAGAAATCTTGTCAGTTCATTACGTGATGAAGGTGAGAAGAGAAAGGGATAAAAACTGACTTTCAGCTTATGTTCCTGAGTGGGAGGGGTGGGGGTGGGGAGAGAGTGATGAAACCATTAGT
Source organism: Phalanger gymnotis (assembly GCA_028646595.1). Taxonomy (NCBI): domain Eukaryota; kingdom Metazoa; phylum Chordata; class Mammalia; order Diprotodontia; family Phalangeridae; genus Phalanger; species Phalanger gymnotis. Next base: position 72,477,312 of record CM053624.1, on the reverse strand, counting down.
GGAAATAGTCAAACTAGAATGGAGGGAAGGAGAAGCTCAAGTATTAGGAGAAAGATGATGCTTTTAGGTTTGAGCCTGTCGAGTTTCAGTGCCCCAGTGGTATCTTCAGTTACAAATATTCAACAGGGAGTTGGTAATCCATCGTTGTTTATTAGTAGTAAGCATTTGTTGACCAAAGAAAACAAAATCACTTTCTACATAAACATCACAAAAATGCTCATGGAATTGGGACACCCAGAAGTATTCCATTGCCAGCATAGAAGACTAGCCTACTAAGAAGGGAAGCAATAGTTACTGGAGGGGAGAGAAAGAGACCACAGCCAACCTGTGGCAGGGAGCTGATCAGGGAAACCATTGCCGTCACCATGTAACACATATTTTGAACCAATCTTGATCAAAAGAAAAAACAAGGTACAAAATAAATTCCCCCACCAACTCAATATACAAGTAGACTTGCCTTTTCAGCCGTAAGAATCTCCAGTCGAGGAAACAGACCTCTAGTGAAACTGTAAGATTTGGCTATAATCTATTCAATGCAGCTGTCAACAACATAGCCCCTTATGAATAAAGTCTTATGATTTCTAAAAGGATATTAGCACAGTTGGTCCTTCCCATTTCCTATAAATATGTCTCAGATGCTAAGGTCTTATTGATACAGCATTGCCTTAAAGGGAGGGAGAGGTGATAATTAATTCTGTTCTCAAGCCTGCAGAGTTATAACTACACTAGGGAAACTGAGGCTTTGCTCCAAGTGGCCAAAATGTAAGGGATGCTAACAACACTTTCACTCCTCTCTTTCCCACCCCATACCTTCAATAGCGGTCTCCTCAACAGAGACTTCATGGTGTCCCCAGATCTGTCCCCTAAAGGTGCCTTGTGTCCCTGGTTCTCTTTCTCCTAAATAAAATTGCCTTGAAAAGTTGACTGAAGGATATGTTTTGTTCTACCTTCCCAGGGTGTATTTCATGAAGCTTGCTAATAGCACCACAATTGCTAATTACAAATCTTTCTGCATCAGGCTGCTCAAATCTTAAATACAAATATAAATTTGGTCATCAAGTCCCTGGACTTATCTTCCCCTCACCCAACAAGATTTGGAAGCTGGATGGAAAAGCAGCACATTGTTGGGAAAATTCAAACGAGCGGCGACAGGCGCCTCTTGCCATCTAAAAAAGCCAGTTCCCTCCCACCAGCTTCCTGTCTTAACCTTTTTCTTATTCCTCCAACAAGTGGATCTGGTTACATTTGTTTCCCCTCTCAAATATTTTGGCAATTTTCCTTTTTGAACTGAAGAATTCAGCTCCTTTCTTCCAAGTGCAGGCAGGAAAGGCAGGTGACAAAGTTAACTGAGAAAACCAACAGTGCCCGTGTACCATAATTACTGAAGGAACATAAAGGTCTATTCTCTCATTGATGAAAAAGGGGAATTACACAAGTAACTTCCATTAACATTAATGGGACTTACCTACATAAATCCCTCTCACATCAATGGAGAGAATGGCCTCCACATAACTATTGGTCCCCATACCTTTGCTCTTTCAGTCAATCCTTTTCTTTGACTGAAAGGCAAGAGTGGGTTGCTCTGTCAACCAGGGCTGAGTGAAAGCTTCTCAACACTGAATTTATTGTCATTTGCCTGTGAAGGGCAATTTTGGAGGAGTGATTATCTAGTGGTGTCTTAATTCCATTTTCTTTCATCTTTTCACTTAGTAGCTGATAGAAATAGAACCTAATATGATGATGTAGTTTTTAAAAAGAGTTATGACAGTCTTTCAGTGTTTGTTGGCATCCTGGATACCATGCAATCTTTTTTCCCATCCCTAGGGTCAGAGGGAATTAAATTATGACTTTGAGAGCAAAGGCTCAGACTCTCATAAAAACTGTCTCAGAAGTGTGAGTGTATCAGATGCAAATGCTAATGAAAACTAATAATTTTAACAGATCTGTTTCAGCAAGATGGGTTTCATCACTGTCTCTCAATAACCCTTCACATTTTCCTAGCTCTATGCATTTTTTGTAGTTATTATTCCAACCTATTATGCCCTTCTTTCCTCCTTTCTACCCCTATAGATCTTACCCTGTCCTTAAGTGCTTAAGATAGACTAAATCAGGGATTCTTTGGTATGAGGCATGGACCCTTTTGGCAGTTTGATGAAACCTATAGACCTCTTCTCAGGATGATGTTTTCAAATGCATAAATAAAACATATAAGATTATGAAGGAATCAGTTGTATTGAAATATAGTTATAATTTTTTAAACCAAGTTCATAGACCCCAAGTTAATAAGTCCTAAAGATGAATACACTATGGCCTTTGCCAACTTGGGCCAATAGTGGTTGAACTATTATGAAGTTTAAAATTTCTGCATAGTACAGTTGTGATGACCAAAGCTATAGTTTAGTTTCCATAGAAAGGAGTTCCCCCATGTGGGGAGTTTTTCTGAGAAAACATACCATTCAATCCAGTGGCACTGGCTTCCTTACCGTTCTGCCAACAAGATGTTTCATCTCTTGGTTCTAGGTATTTTCTCTGGCTATCTCCCACACCTGGAATACTTTTCTTCCTCATTTCTACCTACTGGCCTCACTGGCTTTCTTTGAATCCCAATTAATATTATTTACAGAAAGCTTTTCCTAACTTGTCTTAATTTTAGCGCCTTCCTTCTATTGATTATTTCTTATTTATAATCTATTAATTTGTGTGTATTTATTTGCTTGTTGTCTTTCCCATTTGATTTTGAGCACCTTGAGGGCAGTCTATCTTTTATCTCTTGTTGTATCCCCAGTGCTTATCACAGTGCCTGACTCATAGTAGGCACTTAAATGCTTACTGACCAACCAAAATAAATCTCCTGTTAAATTTCTAATGTATTTCAATATTTAAGGTAATCACCAGGGCAAAGGGACAATCCCTACCTCAGAAGGAGCTCCATGTAAGTCAGTATCAACTCAGGCAAAGAATTAGGATTTCTCAGAATCAAAATCTAAGGGCTAAGATGGAAAGAGGAAATTGAGGAATAAAGCAGAGTCCAGTTATAGAGCTCTGCATAATCAGGAGAAAAGTTACCAGGAGAGTCCCTAAATAACTCAATTGTCTAATGCCTTCTGCCTCCTCAAAACTTTGGCCATTTACAACAGTGGTCTGTATTCCCAGCCTCTTCCTTTGCCTGCTGAGTTGGCAAGTCATGCACTGCATCCATCATGCCCCTTGCTTATTCAGCCCTATGCCATTAAGATCATGGGGCTAATCCATTTGTTCTTACTGTTAGTGGAAAATATTATTACTCTGTGTAATTTTTTCCATTATAAAATTGTAATGACAGGAGTCTAAATAGTTCCTTCCCATGTCTGTAGAGACAGTTGAGTGAGTCATTAAGAAGACAAGATAGAGGGCAGAACTGGTAACCTGTATTTGCTTACACTGTTGAATTCAGTGGCTTATAATCATTTCTACTGGTAGTGAGTCAAGAATTAATTGTGACTGTCACCAAACTCCAGGGATGAAATTTCCTGAAATTGAGCCACATAGCCACTAGTGAAACCAGCTTATATGTGAGCCTAGAATCGGAGTTGAAGAAGTTGAGGAGTTTTTGCTAATCTTAAAAGGGAAGAGGGTCCTATTCATTTATTTGAGTCCTTTTTTAGGTAGAATGACATAGCTAGCTACTAAATAGAAGCCTCCAAAGTAACAAAGAAAAATTAAAGCAAAAACAATTAACACAATAACTATATTTTTCATTTTCATTATATATTTTCCATTATTCTCTATTATTGTAATTTTGTGAGTTTGACTTTGGCATATTATTGTAGTCACTTTGTATAATGATCTTTTAGTCCTATTTGTTTCATCCCGCATCAGTTCATATAAGTCTTCTGAAGTTTCTCTTAATTCCTTATATTTAACACTCTTATTGTACAATAAAATTCCATCACATTATATGCCATACATATGTACATACATAAATTTATTCTTAGAGTATGCAAATTTTCATTGCAGAAACTAGGAAACAGAATTGTTCACAACTAGCAACTGAGAGACAGGTAGCCGGTCCTATTCTGACCTGACAGCATAAGTTTAAAAACAATACTCCCCCTGGGCCATGAATGACCTGAATATATGGAAATTTGCTTCCTACCACAGTAGGAAGTAGCTGTACTATCACAGTAGCATAGTAGCTGTACATAGGGTATGGAGATAAATAAGAGAGTGCTGTGGGCAAAGAATAGTAAGTAAGGCCAGTATAGCTAGACTGTAGAGTGTATGGAGGGGAGTAAAATGTAAAACTAAAAGGCAGAACTTGATAAGTGTGTAAGAGACTTACAAAGTACTAGGACAGTTCATAGGAGGAAGATCACTTCCACCTGGGGAGTCAGGGAAGACTTCATGTAGGAAGTAGTACCTAAGCTCAACTTTGAAGAGAAAGTATGATGCAATGAGGTGGGTCTTAGGGTGCAGGGAAAGGACAGACCCAGTGGAGAGAACATAATAAGCAAAGACCCAGAGGCAGAAAGCATGGATTGGTTGGGGTGGAGGGGTTATATTTGGTCCACACTTGGTCCCTATTATCACAGTCCCTGAGATGCCTACAAAGGAAAAAGAGATAGCATGAAAGAAAATAAAAACAGGAAAAGTAGCAGAATTATATTGAGTATGTGCAGAGGAGATCTGTGCTGAAGATGATATAATTTTGAAGGCACTGATGGTCAGATTTATAAGGTATGTAAATAAGGAAAAGGCATAGGTGTAAGATAGAAAAAAGCATATAAAAATATTGAATTGTATTGATCTCCCGCAAAAAAAAGTGACCAAGAAAATATCAACATTATGTTAAATTGAGGTTTTTGTACAAACAAAGCCAATGCAACCAAGATTAGGAGGGAAGCAGAAAATTGAGAAAGAATCTTTATAACCAGTGTCTCTGATAAAGGCCTCATATCTAAAACATACAGGGGGCCATCCCTGATGTCACTGCCACTGCTATCCTGGCTCTTCTCCAGGGCCCGGCTCCCACACCACACTTTGGTTCGTTCAGCATTTTACGTCCAGGGCAACCCAAATGACAAACCCAACTGGCTGAAAGTTATACTAACCTTGGGCACTACTGCAGTCCTGTGGGCCTTCCTCCTCTAACAGCACGAAGAAGATGTTTTAGAGTGTGAAAGAAGAAAAAGTCTAGAATAAATTATTTGAATCTGCTTCTTTCGTAATTGTGTGCTGTAAGAAGAGATGACAACAAGCTTGTGGGTCTATTGAATGATACATGAGAAAAACAATGTGCGTTAGGATTTCTCTATAGTATCACAGAATGTACAAATAAAAAGTTATCTAAAAAAGGATACCTGCCCACTTTTTAGGTTATATACTTCCTATCAACTTGTAGAAAAGTCAGTTTGGAACCAGTATTGAATCCACTTGAGAGGGACCTTACTTATATTTGAAAGGCATTAACATAGATAAGCAAATTAAGAATTTCAATAAAACTAAAAATAAAAGAAATAAAATAAAACATACAGGGAACTGAGCCAAATTTATAGGAATATAAGTCATTCCCCAATTGAGAAATGGTCAAAGGATATGAACAGGCAGTTTTCAGGGGAAGAAGTTAAAGATATCTATAATCATATGAAAAAGTGCTCTAAATCACTATTGATTAGAGAAATGCAAATCAAAACAACTCTTAGGTACCACATCTCTCCTGTCAGATTGGCTAACAAGACAAAACAGAAAAATGATAAACACTGGAGAGGATGTGGGAAAATTGGAACATTGTTATATTGTTGGTGGAGTTGTGAACTGATCCAGCCATTCTGGAGAGCAATTTGGAACTATGCCCAAAGGGCTATAAAAATGTGCATATCCTTTGACCCAGCAATACCACTTCTAGGGCTGTATGCCAAAGAAATCACACAAGTGGGAAATGGACCAGTATGTACAAAAATATTTATAGCAGCTCTTTTTGTGGTGGCAAAGAATTGGACATCAAGGGGATGCCCATCAATTGGGGAAT
>CM053624.1:72388495-72470805 GCA_028646595.1 Phalanger gymnotis | reverse complement strand
AAAAAAAAAAGGGGGGATGATAGAAGGGAGGGCAGATGGAGGTGGAGGTAATCAAAAACAAACACTTTCGAAAAGGGACAGAGTCAAGGGAGAAAACTGAATAAAGGAGGATAGGATAGGAAGGAGCAAAATATAGTAAGTCTTTCCCAACATGAATATTGTGGAAGGGTTATACATAATGATATGCATGTGGCCCATGTTGAATGGCTTGACTTCTTAGGGAGGGTGAGTGGGAAGGGAAGAGGGGAGAGAATTTGGAACTCAAAGTTTTAAAAACAGATGTTCAAAAAAAAGTTTTCGCATGCAACTAGAAAATAAGATACACAGGCAATGGGGCATAGAAATTTATCTTGCCCTACAAGAAAGGAAGGGAAAAGGGGATGGGAGGGGAGTGGGGTGACAGAAGGCAGGGCTGACTGGGGAACAGGGTAACCAGAATATATACCATCTTGGAGGGGGGCAGGGTAGAAATGGGGAGAAAAGTTGTAATTCAAACTCTTGTGAAAATCAATGCTGAAAACTAAATACATTAAATAAAATTTTAAAAAAAGGTGTGTAAGCCTTCCTACAAGCAAACAAGCTTCCTTTAATGGGCACCATATGAGGCCTATTGATGGTCTGGGAAGATCTTATTCCCCATTAACCTTACAAAGGCATGTGAGTAATGGAAGCTCTTAGTGAAAACAGGATAAATTGAGCAAATTTTGTTTTCCTAATAGCAACATTAAAAGGTTTGAGGTTTTGTTGTTTATTTGTTTGTTTGTTTGTTTTAATGTTGAAGGCTAGATGGTATAGTAGCTAGAACCCTGTCCTTAAATCAGGAAGATCTGAGTTTGAATCCTTCCTCAGAAACGTATTACCTATGTGATCTTGTACCAGTCACTTAACTTCTCTCGCCTCAATATACTCTTTTATAAAATTGGCATTATAACAACAATAGCATCTTCTTAGAGTTGTTGTGAGAATAAAATGAAATAATATATGTAAAGCCCTTTGAAAACCTTAAAGGGCTCTATAAACGCCAGCTTTTGTTATTTTAATTTTAAATAGTTAATACAAGTTGTTTATTATCGTTCAGTAGTTTCAGTTGTGTCCAATTCTCTGTGACTCCGTTTGGGGTTTTCTTGCAAAGATATTGGAGCACTTTGCCATTTCCCTCTCCAACTCATTTTATAGATGAGGAAACTGAGGCAAACAGTATTAAGTGATTTGCCCAGGGTCACACAGCCAGTTAATGTCTGAGGTTGGATTTGAACTCAGGTCTTCTTGACTCTATCCATTGCCACTTAGCTGTTATTGTTTGTTACAGTTAAGCTTTAATGCTTAATGCTACCTGCTTAGAAAAGAATCGGTGAGTATTTGCTGCCAGGCTTCCAGCTGCATGTGTCTACCTTTCACTGACATATGTTTCTAAGAACAACCAATCTTACTGCAAGTGAGCCTCTTTAAGCTCCCTTGCATGGGCACACACGAACCTTTCATACAGTTTTCCTTTGTGAAGATGTCTGCCCAGAGTTTTTGATTTCTTCCCTAAGCTTAGATGCGATTGTTTTTCTGGGTCACTCTTTCATCTTTATAGCAGGCTAGCTTTCTTTCCATCATGCCTATTTCTCTCAGGCTCAACGTTTTATGAAGAGTCCCTTAAACGTTCTCTGAACAACCAAGTCTAGCTTCACACCCAAGCACTACTCTCATTCTCTATTTTAGGACCAAGTTCTGCCTAACAGATGAAAAGGAAAGAGGAAAATTCAAACACAATTAAGATATCCCCACTGTCAACAAAAACACTTACATTGGTGTCTAATCATCCATGTAATTACCAAATCTAGGTTTTCTGAAACATGCGCTATTGTCTAATTATTCCAGGCACGTACACTAATCTAATTTTAAGCAGTATAATATTGATAAATGTTAGGAAGTGAAAATCAAGTCAAAACTTGTCTAAAACAGCTGCAATAGATCCCATATCCTGCTAAAATAGCGAGGGCTGGAACTAGCTTTAAGCAGTGGCTATGAGAGGGACAAGGAAGTAAGAGCCCCGAAGGCTAATTATTGAAGTTCTTTCAAATGTTACCTGGTGTGTGGTCTTTTACCAGTGAAAGATTTGACACCAGGATGACTTTTCAAAGATTTGAAGTAAAATGGAGGCTTTCCTTCTTAAACTGGAATAATGAGAATGCTATGGAAGATTTCTCAAGAGGATCTTTTTAGTTTTATTGCTCCTACATTTGTCACTTTAAAGTTTTTATTGAGCTTGGTAGCATTATAAATTATGTTTCTGATTACCCTTTTGTTCCCAAAGCTAATTACTGGGTCCAGATGAGATTTTTAAAAAATAATCTTGTTTATGTGATAAGAGAGCATTAGATTGAATTGATTGTCAGTATGGTTATGATCTATTAATTCAGTGGATGTTAATTTGTTATAAAATTTTATAAAATAAAATGTTTATAAACATATGAATAATTACATAAGATGTATATAAATATATGACATGCATCATTTTTGTAAAATCATATAAATAAACTAAAAAATTAACTATTTAGAACTAGGAGGGACCTTAGCGTGACCCAACGCCAAACTTCCCATATGTAAACTTGTTTCTTCAGCAGTTTACTCCTACTGTCATATCCTTAACTTGCTAATATTCAGTTTCTACCTACAATCATGCTCCCAAGTCTCCCCCCACTCTTTGTAAAAAGTCCTCACTAGAAGGTACCATCCCCACTAGCTATCATCCTATGGCTCTCCTCCCTTTCTCAGCCAAACTCCTGGAGAAAGTCATCTCCATTGGATCTTTCCACTTCCTCTCTTCTCACTCTCTTTTTAACCCTCTCTGTTGTTGTAAGCTGAAACCACTATCTCCAAAGTCACCAGTGATCCCTTAAATGCCAACTTTTCTCAATTCTTTTCCTTCTCGACCTCTCCATACCCATGACCTCTGCTTTGGACCACTGTCTCCTCCTAGGTACACTCTCTTCCTGCTAGCCTCCTATGTCCAGTCATACCAGTTTCCTTTGGTTTCCTTTTATAGAATTAAAGATTTGGAGCCAGAAGGAAACCTTTGAACCACCAAGTCCAATCCTCTCATTTTAAAAATGAGGAAACTGAGGCTGGGGTTAAATGACATAGCTAATACGTGTCTGAGTCAGAATTTGAACTCAGTCTCTCAACTCCAGCAGTCTACCCTAACTGCCTATGATCTTTTGCTAATCATCATCCAATGTCATGTCCACTAATTGCGGATATCACCCCAAGACTCTGTCATAGCCCTTTTTTTGTCTCTATACACTCTTAATTGGTTATAAACTACCATGCATTCAATTATCATCTCCTATGCAGATGACCGTTGTTCATTTGTTTCAGTTGTCTCCATGATTTGCCATTTGCTTGTCCAGCTCATTTTTACAGATGAGGAATTAAGACAAATAGGGTTACCTGACTCACCCAGAGTCACCCAGCTAGTAAGTGTCTGAGGCTAGATTTGAACTCATGAAGCCTTCCTGATTCCAAGCTCAGTTCTCTGTCCCCTGTGCGATCTAGCTGATGACTGCTAGATCTATATATCCAGCCCAATCTCTCTCGTCAGCCTCAGTCCTGTCTCACAAATCAATTATTTGCCATTTCTAACATTTGAGAAGGGAGAGAATTGTTCTTAAGGCCTAGAACTGCTGAAGCCTCTCACAAAGTCCCCCTTCCTCCAGACATTGTCACATCCAAATATCTGCATCAAAAAAAAAAAATAGAACTAGGGAACTTTACTTTCTGATGCTAAGAAGTCAAAAAGTCACCCCAAACTCTGTGGTTTTAGCCTCTTCTACATTCTCAGACAGATGGGAATAGTGGAGAAACACAGGATCAAGAGTCTGAAGGGCTGGTTTTGAGTTCAGGTTCATCTGTGGGCTACTTAGTGACTCTGGATAAGTGACATTCCTTCTCTGAATCTCGATTTTGTCATCAGCCAAGACGATTCCTCAGTTCCCATACAGCTCTAACACTCTGATCCTATGCTTTTACGTCCCCTGTGGGCCCCTATTCCCAATATGAGAAATCTTATTCTATGTCACCAACCCTGAGACACAGAGTGGAAGCCCTTCCCCTTTGGAGCTTGCTTCTCCATTTTGCAACCACCAGAATATGAAGTCTACCTTTTTAAAGATACATTCCAGCCAAATCCACACTGTCATTAAGGTTACATCTCTGGAGATGTGCACAGCCTTTAAAGCTCGATGCACAGAGCCAATCACTTAGGGAGCACCTTACTGTGAGTCAGGAGTACTGAAACCTACCAATCTCCAATATGGTCCCCAAATTAGCTGAGTGACATTTTGGGTGACATTGCCCCGGCTCACAAAGAATTCCAAATCAAATCCCTCACGCGGAGGGACTTTACCTATTCCTAAATCTGCCAATTTAGAGATGCACAATGAGAGCTTGTGGCTCCACCACAAGTTCATGTTAACTCACGACTGAAACCTTATTGCTTTAATACTCTTGTTCTTCTCATGCTGACTCTACTATGTCCCCTGAAAGAACTATCTCAAATGTCCTCATCTCTCCACGAGCCCCTACTGCTACCTCATTCCTTCTTCAGCAGATAAGCCCACTCCTTATTTTATGGAGAAGAAAGACCCTGTGTCATGAGGTTTCTCATCTTCCCTCTTCTGAACTCCTCACCCCCTCTATAGCCTTCTCTGACCTCTTGATAGCATTAACTGCCATATTTCCCCATGTATAAGACATACCTTAATTTTGGGGACCAAAATTTGAAATATATATATATATATATATTACATAAAGTTATTGAACTCAAGTTTTATTCACCTGCTCGTAGCTTTCAGGCATGTTTTTGGCAAGTCTGATGTGTGTACATGTGCTTAGTGTATTCCGTTTCATGAACCTGAAGCACCAATTGTGTCCTCCTTTGAAATCAGTAACTTCTTTTTCATCAGCAATTCTTCTTGCTTCATGCTGAACCATCTTTGTGGATACAGGAATTCCAATTGCCCTTTGCTCTTCAATCCATATCTTCAATTCCCTCTCTAAATCAGGCCATTTTGCTGACTTGCCTCTCATGACCTTCTTCCGCCGTGGTGTTTTCAGTAGGGTTTCTCCTTCCCGTAGCTAGTCTCGGATTGTTTTCGCAGTTGGAGGAGGGCCAAATTTACATTAAGCAGCACGATTTCCATTCATTTTTGCAAACTAGATCACTTTTAACTTGAATTCAGCCCTGTATGAAAATCTTTTCTGAGCCATTTCTGGGCAAACATGGCAAAACATAACCTGACATGCCGGCAACAAATGTGAAACAATGAGCACAAAGATAAGCACGAAAAAGCAGGAAATGCAAGTAAAAAACTACGAGTGCAAAAACAAGTGCAAAAAAGTGGGAAACGCAAGTGAAAAAATCTACAACCACTGTATAAGATGCACCCAGTTTTTAGACCCCAAATTTTTCAGAAAAGAGTGCATCTTATACATGAGGAAATATGGCACCCTCTGTGGATCCTGTGTCAGACTCCCCTGCCTTAGTTCTTATGCCACTCTTCTCCTTTTTCTCCCCTGTATGTATGAAAGCTTCTCCTCTGTATTCTCCACTAGCTCATCCTCCATCTCCCATTCCCTAAACGTGCATGAAAGCTTCAGTCAAAAAACTAGTTATCTGGTCTACATAACATGAAAGGACTGATTTGATAAGTGTTTTCAAAACCTGAATTGCATGGGTCCATTCAACCTCTTTTACTTGGTGAGCCTAACTTTGGGAAAGATGAATTTTTCCCTTGAAAAGAATAGGTACACTTTTATCTTTCTCCTTAATTTTGTAGAAAATTAAATTAAAATAATTCCAGTTTGAGAGTTCACTGTCCAGTTCTCTCACTGTAATCTAGGCCTTCAGGGTATAGGATAACTTGTATTTTGACAATTGTCCAGATAGCCTGATCACTGAAAGTTATGCGGCATCATTCAAACCACTGAATTACCTTTGGGGCTTGAATGATATGACATCTGGACTGTGCTTACATGAACATTGTGACATGTTGAAGCAGTTTCTGTCTTCTTGTAAAAGAAAAAAAGACTCTGAATCTGAGAGTTAGAAAGAAATGTCATTTTACCCTCAATCACTTGAGGAATCCATTGAATTTTGGAGCTGAACAGGACCTCAGAGATTTTTAGTAGTTGGGTCCTTTCTTAGCTACCCCAGCTCTTGGACCTCCCTCACTGGGCTTTCATGTTCTACACTGAATTACTATTTGTGTGCAGGTCCTATCCCCCATGAGACAATAAGCACCACTAAACAAGGACTGGGTTCTCTTTCCCTTTGGATGTTCCTTAGCACCTAGCACTGGGACCTATAAAGAACAGGCACTTGGTAAACATATATTGCACAAGTAATTTTGTCCAGTGGTGGCAGGATAGAATGCTAGCAGACCCCTCACTTAAATCCAGTTCACTTGCATGTCACGGCATGATGTCATGGTCCTCTTCAAGAACATAGGACACACTATAAGAAGATGAAGTTCAAATCCAACCTTAGACACTTACTGGATGTGTGACCCTGGGCAAGTCACTGAAACTCTATCTGCCTCAGTTTCCTCATTTGTAAAATAGATAATACTAGCACTTAGCTCCCAGGATTATTGTTAGCTATGATTCTAGACTCTTTTCTAGTATAGTCGCGATCTTTTGAACCTTTCACATATAAAACAATTTTGAGTATGCTCTCAACTATTTGAACCTCAAAATTTTTGTGGTGCCAAACATTATAGTAGCTATGCCACAAGGATCCACTGTTTGGGAAAGCATATAATGCCAATAAACTACTTTTATCAATTCAGTCATGATTTAAAATCAATTTGTATTTAGTTATCCATAAGAGTACATACAGATGATACTAATAATAGAGTTGCATGAGATATAAATTTTTGAGTCTGTATAAGGTATATTTGTTTATTTGTGGGTTCACAAACTCCTTTCAATAAACTATCTGTCCCCCTCAAAGGTCCATGATCAAGAGCAAGGAGCCTCAGATCTAGTCCATCCCCCTCATTTGATAGGTTAGGTCCAGGGAGGTTCTTTGATTTGCTTAAGGTAACAGAGCAATTTAATGGTAAGGCTGGGATTAAAACCAGTCTCCCAACTCCCAGCCCTGCATTCTTCCCATGGCCCTGTGTTTCTTTCCTGTCCACAGAAGGACAGACACCTTTAGAATATTTTTATTCTCATGCTTAGTCTCCCTTAGCTTCAAACCAGAATAAATCCTTAGAGAAAAATAAACCAATGTGATTGCAGGATTCATAAAATGGAGATATTTATTAATAATACTAACAAGTATTTATATAATGATACAAGCTTTACAAAGTATTTTACTTTATTTCATGCTAGCCTTACAACAACTGTGAGAGATAGGTGCTATTATTATCATTCCCCGTTTCACAGATGAGAAAATTGAAGCAGATTGAAGTTAAGTGGCTTGCACTGGCTCACATAGCTAGTAAGTATCTGGGGCAGGATTTGAATTTAGAGTTTCCTGAATCCAAGTCTGGTACTCTAGCCACTGAGCCACCTGGCTGCTTTGTACTTAATTTATTAATGAGTTTTGATCTTTGAAAATTTTCCTGAAGGATTTGGTTTTCTCCAAAAGTTAAAATAATACATTTTTAAAAATCTGATCCAAAATACTTTGTTTTCATTCAAACGAAAGATGAATAGGTCTCAAAATGTGTCACAGTTTCTAGACAATTGGTTCATTCTGTTGATTCCTGGCAAATCTGTCAACCTAATGAGTAGCAATGTATTTATTTCTTCACAGAAGCACGAAACCCCCGAATCAGAGGTGTCTCCCAGGCCAGGTGGCCAGCTGGAACCTGGATCCCCTCTGCAGCATTTATAGTGAGTGGTCACCCAACCTTTCCAAGCCAAGGTCTCATCCATTGCTTGAAGTACTCTCTAGTAAGGAACCCACAACTCCCTCCTGAGCAGCCCAGTTCACTTTTGCATAACTTGAAATACTTAGAAGCTTTTCCTGTGCATTGAAATTCTTGTACAACTTCCTAGTGCTATTCCTAGTTCTATCCTCTGGGGTCAAGCAGACAAAGTCTGCTCTCTCTAGGGCAGGTGATGCCGTGGTTGAAATTGCTGAACATCGAATCAAGAAGACATGAGTTCAAATCACAGCTATCAATCTATCTCATATATATATATATACACATATATATGTGTGTGTGTATATATATAAAACATACAACACAATATATCATATATAATATATAACTATATAACTCTCTATTTATACACACACACACACACACACACACACACACACTTTTAACATTTCCTAAGTGGTATGACCCTGGGCAAGTCACTTAAACTCTTAACTTCAGTTTCCTCATCTGTAAAATGGGGATAACAATAGAACTTAGCTCACCGGGTTATTATGAGCATCAAATAAGACAATATATATAAAGCAATTGTAAAGCTTAAAGTGCTATACAGATGCTAGCTTCAAACAAGTGAAGATAGGTACAATATCCCTACGTCTCCACCCCAAGCCTTCTCTTCTCTAAGTCACACATCCCCAGTTCCTTCTCTTGATCCTCATATGGCATGATTCTGGGGCCCATCATCATCTGGTTAGCCTCTGGAAGCTTTCCACTCAATAAATGCCCTTCCTAACATATGTCACTCAGAAACTATTACTGTTCTGAACAGGGCAGAATAATGCAGGATTATCACCCTCCTGCTTTCAGACACTATGCCTAAAATCATATTAGATTCTTTGGCAGCCATATGACACTTGAGTTTGGGCCTCTTCCTATCCATCCATCACCACTCTCTCTTACAATGTAGCTAGAGCCCTCAAGCTGCCCCTATGTGCCCAGGTTCTGACACCATATTGCCCGGTCACATTTACTTATCTGATTAAGATAGAACCATACTACATTGCATTTCTATTGCATTTATATTCCATGGAGTACTACTTTTATTTTTAACTGTGTATGTTAAACTTTTTTTTAGCCATAACTTTTCTTAAGAACCAAGAGAGAAGAATAGTGTTATATCATGGAAGATTGGGAGTTCAAGAACACAGGTTCAAATCATATTGCTAATTACCTGTGTATAGTCCTTGAGCGAGTTATTTTACTTCTCTGGGGCTGAGTTTCCTTTCCTGTAAAAAGAGGGGATGGGACTACTTGTGCTCTATAATCCTTTCTAGCTCAGAATATTACAAACAGAAGGATTCCTTTTTCCTTCCACCATGATTTTTATTTCCACTGCCACTACACTGTTCTTGGATCTCGTCACATTCTTTTGCATAGTTGCAACGGTCTCTTAACTGATGTCTTTGCTTATAAAGTTTTCTCCCCTCCTCAACCCAGGAACAAAAATAGCAATTTTTGCATCAGGGAAAGCTGGGAGATGGGGGTAGGTAGGGAATAATTGATGCAACAGAAAATGAGAGCCTCATTATGTCACACTTGTTACTGCCCTAAGATTAAGTAATTGTTGCATCTGTTTTTTTTTTTCATTCTAGTTGTTTGTAAATAAGTTTTTCTGTTCCTTACTGCTCAATAGGATGAGCTAAGTCTACAGTTGACTCTGGGATATTGGGACATGTATTGTAAATGTATTTTTTGCTTAATGGGAAGATCTTTCATGTCAATTAATAGGCCCACGTGACCTGCTTAAGCCACATGGCAGCCTGGGTTCCGAAGGTTGTGATGCCCTCTGACCCTGAAGAAGTGTATATATACTCTGACGTTGGCATTTTACTTTGGGGCTCACTCATGGGAAGAGTGTTCATGTGATGTAGCCAGATGAGACTCTGGGTAGCCATTAAGGAGCCCCCTTGTCTTTGAAAACCTGCATGTTGGTGCTTCTCTCTCTGGTAACTATGTATGTATTGCTATGGTCAGACAGTTAGAAGCCCTATCTGTTGATTTGTGTTATTTGCTCTGTTTATATAATTTCTGCTTGTAATTTCTGTTTGTATTTTGCTCTGAAGTTTGAGGTGCTGACCCTTGCCCTGAACTAAGTGAATGATATATATATATATATACATACATATATTTGATTAAAGTAAGATTGTTAACCCCGTTAGAGTTGCTTTCCTTAGAAAAGCAGATCAAAGAACCTGTACTAGCAGCCCTCCTGTGTGCTAGTGTTATTGGTCTTATACCCCCACAGCAGCTGCAAGCAACATTGTTGTTACAGGACAGTAGCCAGGTACATCATTGGCCTGGGTTGATGATGAGGACACATCTATAGCTGAGGAATCATTCTACATTCTGCTAAGAGAAAATTCAGAGAGGACATTTGACTTTGTACATAACTTGAATCCCCAGGAAAAAAAATTTTGTCATGCAGTCAGCCAGTACCCATCCATATATTGAACCCCTGCCATGTGCAGAATCCTGTAGCAGATGGTATAGGTAATACAAAAAAAGTAGCCTCTTTCCTTGGAGAGTTAAAAGCCTAGATGAAGAGAGACCATAAACATGTGCAAAGATGTGTTTTAGGGGAGGATATTTTGTGATGTCTTATGATCCACTCCAATCTGTCCTCCATTCAGCCACTAAAGTGATTTTCGTAAGTGTAGATACAACCAAGTTACTCTCCTACTCGATAAACTCCAGTGGCTCCCTATCATCTCCAGGATCAAACACAAAGTCCTCTGTTTATCATTCAAAGTCTATTATAACCCAGCCCCCACTACCTTTCCTTTCCTGCTTTTTTTATACCTTACTCCTTATCATTTATTCTTCAACCCAATAACATTGACTTCCTGGCTATTCCACGAATAAGACACTCCATCTGTCAACTCCAGGTATTTTCTCTCTCTGTTTCCTATGCTTGGAAGGCTTTCTTTCCTCATCTCTGCCTCCTGGCTTCCCTGGCTTCCTTCAAGTCCTCACCAAAATCCCATCTTCTATAGCAAGCTTTTCTCAGCCTCTCTTAATTTTAATACCTTCCCTCTTTTAAATATGTCTTATTTATCCTGTATACAGCTAATTTGTACATATTCATTTGCTTTATATCTCCCCCATTAGATTGTGATCTCCTTGAAGTCAGGGACTATCTTTTGCCTCTTCTTTAATTCCCAGACTTAGCATGGTACATATCATGTTCTTAATAAATGTTTATTGACTGACTGATCAAATTCTGTATTTTTGTGTTGATTTCAGAAATAATCTTCTCCTCCTCCTCCTCCTCCTCCACCTCCTCCTCCACCTCCTCCTGTTCCTCCTCCTTCTCCTTCTCCTTCTTCTTCTTCTTCTCCTTCTTCTTCTTCTTCTTCTTCTCCTTCTTCTTCTTCCTTCCTTCCTTCCTTCCTCTTCCTCCTCCTCCTACTGAATCCTTCTTTTCCTTTCTCCCTTCCACCATGATTTTTATTTCCACTACTACTACACTATTCCTGGACCTCATCACATCCTATTGTATTGTTGCAACAGTCTCTCAACTGATCTCTTTGCTTATAAAGTTTCCCTGCCTCTCAAGCGTATCCTACATGCCCCTGATAGATAAATTACCCCAAAGAACCTCTTTCATCACATGAATCCCAGATTAAAATCCCTGCAGAGCTCCACACTGTCTAGAGCAGGAGTTCTTAACCTGGATGCTGGGGCCCCAGAGTTATTAAAGGGGTTTGTGAATAGATTCCAGGAGGTCTGTGAATTTTTTAAAGATATATTTTAATACTTAATTCAATATAATTGGTTTTCTTTCCAATCCTAATTATTTTATTTTATGCATTTAAAAACTTTATTCCAAAGAGGCTCCATAGGTTTCATCAGACTGCCAAAGGGATCCATGACACAAAATAAGTTAACAATTCCTGTCCCAGAAGTGTGTTCAAATAGCTTAGCCTGGAATTCAAGATTTCCTACCTTTCCAGTTTTATTTCACACTACTCCCCTACATGAACCAGTCACTAACCAAACTAGGTAAGTCTGTCCTTTGTATTCCCTGATCATAACTTTGCATTCCTTCTATCTCCTTTTGCTCAGGATTGGAATTCCCTTGTCCCCTCTTCTCTACCTAGCTGTATTCTACCCTTCTATGATTGATCCATTTTCTCCCTCCTCCAAATTTCTTTAGTATTTATTGCCTCTATCATCCATTCGTAATTTACCACATCCTGCCTGGTGGTGATACTATATGGGTCTGTTTGTTTGTTTAAGCTATGTAAGTCTAATTCAACTACCAGCTAGATTGTAAGCACCTCAAGGATGGGACTTTCCTTCATATAATTCTCTGTGGAAACTGTGACAAGGATCTTTTTAATCATTTAGAAGGACCAAAAAAGGGAGTCCGTAGCAGAAGTAATGGTGACTCTGAAGTCTAAGAGCTCAGAGTTTCAATTCATGCTTATGTTCCATACTACTCCTGTGAGCTTTGGCAAGTCACTTACCATCTCTGTGCGTCAGCTCCCTTTTTGGGGGGTTCTTTTAGATCTCTGATTCCTAACCTGGGATCTCCTAATACCTCCTATCAGACCCTAACTCTAACCCTCCTAGCAGACTCCTAACTCTATTCTTCATTTAAAAACCCTAACTCTAATGTCCAAGAATCCATGAATAGATTTCGGGGGGTCTGTGTATTTGGGTGGGAAAAAGAAAATTACATCTTTATTTTTTAACTGCTGAATAATTTTTTGAACTTTTTAGTAAATAGAATTTTTCAATTACGTGTAAAAACAATTTGTAACATTCATTTAAAAAAAAATTTGAGTTCCAAATATTCTCCCTTCCTCCCCTTGTCCCCTCCCCCAAACAATAAGCAATTTGTTATAGGTTATATAAAATCATATCTTTATTTTCATTAATTTCTCATTGAAATTTAGAATCTCTTTCAATTATGAATGCCACAGCTACTGTTCAGAGAAAGAGTCTACAGGCTTAACTGCCAAAGGGGTCCATGACACACAAAAGGTTAACAACCCTTAGTTAGGATGATCTCTTTCAGCTCTAAATCCTGTGAGGGGCAAAACTGAGAACTCTCCACTTGATAATCTCATTTCCTAGACTTTGGTCCTTCACGTTATCAAGTTCTATCATATTCTCAACTTCTTCCAAAGTTGCATGGCATCCATCACCTTCAGCCCAAGGATGGTGTGTATGTCACTTTAAGACCAGCCTGTTGCTTCCCAAGTAACAGGGCTGCTTCCCCACCCTCTTTCCACTCTACCTCTGCTTTTCACTGAGCTGAGCAGCTGAAATAAGAAATGCAGCCAATTAAGAGGAAGCCAAGGGCCCCCAACTAGCTCCTTTTATGACCATCCCTCCAGTGGGCATTCCACAAGGTCTGGGGGTTGGGCGGGTGGAGATGAATACTGGAAGATGTGTCCCAATGTGAGAGGGGAGATTCCTTGGGCCTCAGGCTGATGGGAGGGAGGAGGGGCGGTGTCAGTGATGTAGGCCATCGACTGCACTGAGGAAGGGAGCCATAGTTGTGCTGGGTGGCTCTGCCACCCAGAAGTAGCTTAAAGCCAAATTCCTGGGGAGTGGGCTGCTCCCCACTACTTAATACAACCAATATTACTGCAGACCTTTTAAAAGCTCGAGATCTCATGGAAGGAATTTCCATTTTCCATTTTGGCTTAAGAAAGCCTAGGGAAAGAGCCTACCAGCCCCTAGGTTCAAATTAGATTGAGGCCCAGTAGGCAAATCATCCAAACTATATTTAGTTTTACATTTTCCCAGTGGGGAGGTATAGCAGGACACAGCAGCTCAATGCTTTCCTGCTCTGGGTGTGTGGGGTGACATGGCGCGGCTTGTAAGCAAAGAGCCCTGTGTCTGCCTAGAACTACTCTTCCACTTAATGGATTGAGCATCCAGGCTTGTCACCTGAGCAGGTAGGCAACCTCCAGGTCTAGGGGTGAAGTGCCATGATGAAGTAAATCACCAGGCATAGAAAGAGACCGAAGAACTAGTTACCAGAATTCTGGTGATCAGAATGGGACTGCTGAATTGGTCAATGCTAAATGGTCACCATCAGACTAGCTGTATTTTCTCCCTCTCCCTCCTCCTCCCCTGGGCTCTTCAGAGTCCAGTATCTTTCCAATGAGAAGGAAGAAACATACATTTATAGTGTGGCTACTACATACTAGCCACTGTAAATACTTTTTACAAATATCTCATTTGATCTTCATAATGACCCTGTGAGGTTACTAGTTGAAATTATTATCAGTATTTTACAGTTGAGGAAACTGAGGCAGATAGAACTTAAATGGCAGGGTTCACACAACTAGCAAGTGTCTGAGATCAGATTTGAACTCAGGTCTTTCTCATTCCATAGGCCCATCACCTAGGCCTATGACACCTACCTGCTTCTCCTCTCATTCCTCTATCAGAACAAAGGAGAATGGCCCTTCAGCAGGTTCTGAGACAGATACCTGATGGCAATGTGAAAGAAAAGAAGAGCCCTGCATTTGGATTCAGAAGACCTCAGTCTGGATTTCAGTTTTGCTACTCACCCTTCTAGCTCCCAATCTCATGATCCTATGACCCTCTCTGAGCCGCTGTTTACTTATTTATAAAAAGGGGATGCTAATTCTTGCATCTCTGACTCACAGGATTGTCACGAGATTCTAATATCTATAAAATGTTTTTTATAAAGCTCTATATAAGAGTGAATTGTTATTGTTTTTTGTAGTTGGCAAGCACCAAGAATTTCCACCTTTTCTGCCTTTGTTTTATCTCCATTTTGTACAAATCTGCCCCTTGGGGGAACCCCTCCTTCTGTAAATCCCTTTCTCCACTGCCTTCCTCCCCATGAAAGTAGATTTGTTTTCTTTTTTAAAATGTTTTATTGATGTCTTTTGTTTTTACACTAAAGTTATTTCTGGATATAATCCTGCCCACCTACCAAATCTTCCTTAATTCCTTGCTATGACCATTCACATGTCTATTCCTCCCACTGCTCTTTCTTCATTCGTTTCCCTGCAAAATACATTGAGTACCCCATCACCCCAGCAACCCCCCCATCTTCTCTTGTCAATATTGCTGACTTTATTGCCTTCAACTCTCATCAAATCCATGCCTAAGGCAAGGCTTGATGGGAATTACCCAAATTCTAGCAAGCTGGTTACCGGAGATAGGTCTTCTTTCCTCAGCTGTAATGTTCTGGAGAAAGAAGGGGAGAGAAAACACCTAGAATGACTTAACGAAAGGGATGAAAAGAAGAGAAAGTGAGAGAAAGAGAAACAGAGAGAGAGAGAGAGAGAGAGAGAGAGAGAGAGAGAGAGAGAGAGAGAGAGAGAGAGAGAGAGAGAGAAAGGAAGAAGGAAGGAAGGAAAGAAAGAAGAAAGAAAAAGAAAGGATTTAAGCTGAGACTTCAGCGTGGGATGTTGATGGCTTTTCTAATTACCTAGTTCAGCTGTGAGGAATTGGCTTCTAAACTGCCGTGACTGGACCTTGGTGGAGGTCCAAGGCCACACACTTTGGTGTGTGTGTTCCAGATTAGAGCTTGATGTAAACTGCACACCCTGGCATCTCTCTCTCTCTTTCTGTGTGTGTGTGTGTGTGTGTGTGTGTGTGTGTGTGAGAGAGAGAGAGAGAGAGAGAGAGAGAGAGAGAGAGAGAGAGAGAGAGAGAGAGAGAGACTCAGCCAATACTTGAATTGTTTAGCAGAGCAGTTTGGAAAAGAGAGTTTTTTAATATTATTTATTTATTTTTAGCATCCTTTTCTTTTTAAATTTTGAATTCTAAATTCTTTCCCTCCTTCCCACCCCTTCCCCTTCCTACTGAGAAGGCAAGCAAAATGATATTAATCATATACATGTGAAATCATGCAAAGCATTTCCATATTAGCCACACTACAAAAAAGCATACACACACACACACACACACACAGAGAGAAAATGAGAAAATTATACTTCAATTCACACTCAGAGTTCATCAGTTCTATCTGGAGGTGGATAGCATTTTTTCATCATGAGTCCTTTGGAATTGTCTTGGATCATTGTATTGATCAGGGGAGCCAAGTCTTTCATAATTGATCATCATTTCAACATTGCTGTTACTGTACACAATGATTTCCTGGTTCTTCTCACTTCACTTTGCATCAGTCATATAGGTCTTGCCATATTTCTTTTTCTGAAAAAAAGAGAGACTTCTTGAAATGATGCCCAAGTTTGATGGAGCTGGAGTCAGAAGGACCTGGATTTGACTGAGAAAACTAACAGAACTGGGGCACTATTTTTTCCTCATGATACCTTAGACTTTGTTCAGTCAATAAGAGAATACTTTCAGCTAAGAGAAAAATCATTTCGTATTCTCACTGCTGACTAAAGAGACATTTCCAAGTGACAGCAAGAATAGCGAACAAATGCCCACTTTGGAGAGTTTGTTCAAATAGAAGCACAGTCCAGTTATAGGACACTCATATAGCTATCTCAGAGTCATAGACCATTATATTCAGAAAGTGTATAAATCTAGTTCATACAAAATCCTATGATTTAGAGAAGCAACATTAGAGATCTCCTACCCTGAACCACCCTCCCCTCTTCTGTTATAGATGAGAAAATTAAGAGTTATCTGAGATCATACATGAGGGCAGCCATGTAGCTCACTGTCAGGCCTGGAATCAGGAAGAACCCAGTTCAAATCTGGCCTCAAACACTTACAAGCTGTATGACCTGGGCAAGTCACTTAACCCTGTTTGCCTCAGTTTCCTCATTTATAAAATTAGCTAGAGAAGGAAATGGCAAACCCCTCCAGTATCTTTGTCAAGAAAACCCCAAACGAGATCACAAAGAATTGGACAGGACTGAAACGATCGAATAACAAAAAAGATCACACGAGTAGCTAAGTCAAGTTTCAAAGGTATGAAGCCTGACTCCAAATTTAGCGCTCTTGACATTTATACCACGGCTGCTTCTCAACCCGTTTTATTTTGTGAATGGGAAATGTGAGACACAGAAAGGTGAAACAATTTGCCTGATAACAGGCAAGGCTAGGCAAGAAGCAAGTCAACAAGAGGTGAAGAAAATAAGCATTTCCATAGTCCCTACTATGTGCCAGATGCTTTCTATAAATATTATCTCTTTTAATCCTCACAACAACCTTGTGAGACAGATAGATTATTCCCATTTTACAGCTGAGTAAACTGAGGTTAAATGACTTGCCCAGGATTACATAGCTAGTTAGCATCTGAGTCTTGGTCTCTCTGACTCCAGGCTCAGGATACACCATCAACTTGCCTTTACAAACAACCATTTGTTAAGCATCACCTACATGCAAGGAACCAAAGCAAGGGCTGGGAATACTAACACAAGCATAAAGATAGTCTCTGTCCTCCAGGAGCTTACATTCAAATGGAATAAGACAAGACATAAATAAAAGGAAGGCATAAAGGCTTATGGAGATGAAGGTACCCAGAGTGGGGTGCAGTAGAGAAAATCTGGGAAGAGAGTCAGGAGTTCATCCTGGTGAGGAATGAAGATGTGGATGGCCTGGGTGGCCTCACTAAACGGAAAGTTCTAGAAGGAACCAGAAGGAGGGATAAAAGGGGCAAAAGGGCACTTCCTGTGTGTGAAGTCCAAAGCTCTATTAAGCCTATGAGGTGGAGAGTTTTCTGGAGCCTTGTAGACAGAGTCCTGGAGAAGGGTCATGAGTGCAGCCCAGAGAAGAAGTCTCTTGACTGTCAGGTTAGTGGTCTTCCTATTGGAGTACACTGGCTCTCAAAATATGCGTGGTAGACGGTAAAGAATGGATTTGATTTTTAGATCTAGAAATGAATAAAGACTACTATGATACAAAACAAAGCCTTTCCTGCATTGATTCTGGATGAGAACAGAGACTTTGAAGCAAAAAATGATGTTTCCAACTCACTAATTATCAGAAAATATACAGAGAAGGGATTTGCCAAAAGACTTTTCTCTGGTTATGTGCCCAGTTCAGTTACCATTACCATAGGTTTCTACCATCTTCACGTTTCTCGTTGAGATACTCTTCGTTTTTTCCAATCCAATACCAGTGGTGGTCTTGCCCCAGGATGATGTTTTCTGCTCCAAGAGAAGTTTTTATTTTAGTACATTTCAGAAAAACCATGGAAGAAGCTTCTCTTCCTTCACCCTTCCTGTCGCTGCATCGCGAAGGCACAGGTGACCAAACTGGAGCAGAGTTCACTAATAAATCTGTATCTCAGTTTCATTTATCAAGATACCTTCCCTGTATGGGGCAGCTAGGTGGCGAAGTGAGAAGAGAACCAGCCCTGGAGTCAGGAGGACCTGAGTTCAAGTCCGACCTCAGACACTTGACACACTTACTAGCTGTGTGACCTTGGGCAAGTTACTTAACCCCAATTGCCCTGCCTTCCACCTTCAAAAAAAGATACCTTTCCTGTAGTATGGGAAAATAACCTCAGTCATAGCCCTTTCCTTTAATAAACTAAAATCATTCATATGAAAAACTTTCAAAAGTGGATATGGTGATATTACTCCCTCACATTTGCATGATAATTTCCAGTATCAAAAGCAATCTCATACATTACCTTATTAGATTCTTACAAAAATCTTCTGGTGAGTGGACATATATGATTACCCTCAATTTACAAGTGAGGAAATTGAGGCCCAGAGAAGTTATGGGTCTTGGTTAAATTTTTCACAGGTAAGCACCCACAGAGCCTGGACTGAATACAAACTCTCCTCTCCTGATTTGAGTCCAGAGTTCCATTAACAATCCTTCTCTGAATAGGGGCATAGATTTAGATCTGGAACCAACTGCAGATGACATCTAGTTCAAATTCCTTATTTTGTAGTTGAAGAACTGAGACTCAGAGTGGTTGAGTGACTTCCGCACAGTCACACAAGCAGAACCAGGATTCGGATCTAGTTCTTCTAACTCAAAACCCAGCCCTCTTCCTACTATAACATGGAAAGCACAATCATCCCCTGAACTTAGGTGATCTTAGGCAAGTCACTCTCTGGGCCTCAGTTTCCACATCTGTCAAATGAGAATTTTGAATATGATAATATCTAAGATTTCTTCAAGGCCTAAATCGTAGGACACAGAAATAGACAGTGGGTTCTTTGTGGGGAGTTTGTCATTTCTCCTAGGTATGCCCTGGTGGAACTTTGAGTTTAAGTAATCACTCCTTTTCACTATTGGGGGTCTAGCATCTTTTCCCACTATGTGATTCATGAGGGTGGTTGGGTGTGAAGAAAAGAAAGACTAGAATCACATGGTCATTCAGAAGAAGAAGGAAAGAGGTCGTTGAGAAGAAGCAATTATTATATATTATATATAATATTATATATAATGGTGAGACCCCAATGAAGGAAACAGTCTTCATATACAATTTGGTTAAAGGAGAACCAAACTGAATAATCCAAAAGAGTGAGAAACCAGAAGCAAACAAGATTTCACAGGATTGAGAGGTGGAAGGCATCTTGGAGACCATCTACCAGGAGTGGGGAAACTTGGGCCTTGGGGCCCCATGTGGCCTTCTAGGTCCCTGGAGAGTGCCTTTTAACTGAATCCAAGTTTTACAGAACAAATTCTTTATTAAAAGGATTTGTTCCTTGAAGTTTGGATTCAAAGGGCCATACTTGAAGACCTAGAGGGCCACATGGGGCCTCGAGGTCTCAGGTTCCCCATCCCTGATTTAAGTCCAACAATCTCATTTTACATTTGAGCAAATTGAAGCCCCAGAGAGAGGGGAAGTAAATGCTTTGCCCCAAATTTCAGTTCTAGTTAAGATAGAACTGCCCCCTAGGAACACAAGCCTTCTTATTCTCAGTCCAAGACCTTTTCCAAGGGACTGTCCACAAAAAGCATGAGAGAGTAAAAGAGAGTGGTGGCAGCTGGCATTATCTGTTGCCTTGGCAGCGTGGCAGGACAGAGTGTCCAGGCGACAATTTGGTCTGAAAAGCTAGAGCTGTTCCTCGAACTCTGAGGAAGGAAGATGAGAAATCCCCTATAAGCAGATTACTCTCGAACCCTTTCATATCTCTCCCAACTGCCTTAGCACCCCAGGACTCCAGCACTCAATCAACTAGGCTGGTATAAACTGGTGGCACCCACAAGCCTTTCTTTTTAAGGTTCTCCAGGTGCAGTGTTTCCTTGAAGTTTCCTGTCACTCTTATTGCCGCGTGGGTGCACAGACACACAGACACAGACACACACGTCCTCAAGGCCAAAGATGCTGGTTGTTTGTTTTCCTTCTTTCCCGTGCGTTTGCTTTTATGCAACTTAGGTGTCCCTTTGTTCAGGAGAGAAACTGAGTTCTTTTAAGACACACCACTCCCATGAGAATGTTCTCCCTGACCCTCACTTGACATCCTCTCCCCATCCACTCAGAGAAAGGGGCAGGCGCCACCCGCGGCCGCTGCGCTTCCCTTCTCGCTCAAGTTGGAGAGTTCGAGGCACTGGTCAGAGGCCTCGAACGCCAAGACACCTCGCTGGAAACGCTGGGCGCCCCTAGGCGGGCGAGAGTGGGGGGGCAGTCGCTAAAATTAAATGAATTGTCTGTAAATGTTTTTTAATTAAAATTGTGATTTTTTTCCCCCTCAGAAGAGGCTCTTTAAGAACAATTACGCTCTCTAAGTGGCGGGGAGAAGAGCTCCCTGCGGCTCTTCCCCAAAGGCAAAGAGGGAGGAGAGGTTCTCTGGGGAAGAGAGAGGGATGGGAGGAGGGGCAGGGGGGTGCACAGAGTCCTGGGAGAGGTGAGGGAATTGAGAGGGCGGTAGAAGACCACTTTGGAAAGGGTAAGCGGGTTAGTAGGAGTAAGGATGTGGTGTCAGTCTCTTTAGGGACAAGACATGATGGGGGGGGGAAGGGAGGAAACGCGAGAGAGAGAGAGACAGAGAGAGAGAGAGAGAACCGAGGTTTAGGGAGGCCTAGGCTGGTTCCCTGTGGAGGAAGCTGGGCTTGTTTTCGGGACCCAGGGGCTTTTGCATTCTGTTTTCTTTTGTTATGATAAAATTCTTCCACCCCCTGCCTTGCTCTTCTCTTCCCTCCCCGCTTCCGACCCCACCCCTACCTCCAGCCCAAGAGCTTAGGGAACTACACTCATCCCCAGGCCAATGGCTCCTCCCTTGGCCCACCCGGCCACAAACAGAGGCGGTGGGAGCCGGATAATAAGAGCAAGAGAGAGAGAGAAGGTGGAAGGAGAGAGCTAGGGTGGAATGCAGGAAGCTGCGTAGCCTCCCGAAGGGGTGAGAAGCGCTATTCTAGCTGGTCAGTTTAAAAGGTAGGATTCAAAACTGGTGAGTGGAAAACAAATCGATGTGGCACTAAACCATTAACTCGGCCAAAGCTCCAGCACAATTCACGTCACGGGATCTCCCTTCCACGCAGCCCCGTCGCCTGATTTCTGTTGGCACGTGGATGGATGCCTTTGCTACCGTGGGTCTACTGAAGATCAGTGAGGAAGTGTGGGCGGGGCTGCCAAGGGGGCCTCAATGCCCCTCCCCACCCATCCCCCATCCTTCCCC
This sequence comes from Phalanger gymnotis, assembly GCA_028646595.1. NCBI lineage: Eukaryota > Metazoa > Chordata > Mammalia > Diprotodontia > Phalangeridae > Phalanger > Phalanger gymnotis. Next base: position 72,449,369 of record CM053624.1, on the reverse strand, counting down.
AACCTCGACTCGCAGACCACATCAGCTGACGCAGATGCCCAGGGGCCCAGCCCCCTGGCTATCTTCATGGCACCCTGATAGACTCAGGAAAGAGAATAACTCTCGCCTCTGCAGAATCATTCACTCGTATACACTCCTCAACTCTTGCCCCACCATATAATTCAGTGGTTCAGGATGAGGGTGGTTTGGGGTTTTTTTGTTTGTTTTTAAACGTTCACTCAGTGTGTGGTTTTGAGTGCGAATGTGTGGCAGTTTACAGGATCAAGGATCACGAATGAGGTAGCAGATAGACTCCCAGCCTAGGAGTTAGTGAGACCCAAGTTCAAGTGTCCTCCCTATCATCTACCGACCTTGTGTCCCTGGACGAGTTACTTAACCAGCTCTCTTAAGATTTTAAATTGCCCAGCGGTTACGGGTCTGCCTTGGTGGTCCGTTCCTTCATACAGGCTTGCTACATCCAGCCAAGGAAACCAGAATTTTGAACCACCGCTCCCTACCCGTGTGTGTATCTACGTTAGTATACATATACTGCTTTGGTGCCTAGGGGAAGAGAGGTGAAGCGGGAGACGTCGGACTGGGGACAGTGAGGAGCCCCGTCTTCTCTCCCTGAATCTCCATTTAGCATCATCCTCAGACTTTTCCTGAGAGTTCGCTATGCTCAAGCCGTAGGTGGGGGAAGGCGGTTGAGAAGAGGGGAGCAGAATACAAGGAAGTCACCCAGATCTGTGGCCAGGCTGCCCCCGCAGCCATGAGCTCAAGAAGACCCTAGCCAACTTCCTGCCTGCTCCAATTAAGCTCAAAGAAGCATTGGACTTGGGCTAGTGGATCTTGAAACTCCCTTCCCGAGCTCTCGGCTTTCTGTTTGTAATACTGGCATTCAAAATACCGTAGAGGTTCTAGGAGGAGGAAAGTCCCCACGTTTTGCTGGAAACTAACATTGAACGAGATATTCCGTCACTGCGCGTCGGTCTCTGGAGTTTTCATGACAGAGGGAGAGTTGACACAAACTCAAACTCGAAAGGAAAGAGAACCTTGCCTCTTGGCCTGTTTCGGGCCAAATTGTTAAAGTTAAATTCAAACTGCCTGCACTTTAGGCAAAAGAGACAAAACAAACTGCTGCCCGAATGGCTGGGAAAACAGCAAAAAAGACGAATGTAGGGAGTTCCTGGGCTATAGGGGCTTCTCGGAATCCCACCCTGTAACAAATCAATTAAAAAAAAAAAACAGTGAGAAACAGAGACAAGGAGTCAGCCTTTTCCGAAAGTCGAAAATCTTTCCAATGTGAATTTCCACGACGGAAAACAGAACACTGACAAGTAAATGTCGTTCGTTGTCTGTATCATAAGCACTAGGGAACAGAAATTTGTTAGAGTTCATTCCCCCCCTCCCCGCTCCCGCCACCACACACACACTTTAAACAGAGGACGAGAATAGACCTTATCAATCATCATAGATAGATATATTTCACTCTCACCACATAAATACAAAACATCCAAATATCCAAAACATTCAGAACAGAGTTAGTAGCCAGGATTTGGGGGACACCTACCCGCGTGTGAATCATTATTTCATTAATTTTCCACTAATTGCCTAAAACAAAGCAAAAAAAAAAAATGCCGACGTAAATAATTTACAATAAAATTACTATTTTCAAAAATTTGTTCTGGGCGATCTTCAGATGGACTCTAATACACTCTAGACAATAAGGTATCTCACGGTTTTGTCTGTTGGCTGTTTTGGTTAAAGAAAAGGGTGGCTTGGACTGAGTGAGGTGCACAGTTCAGGTCTGCCTGGTTAGACGGAAAATTAACGACCCCTGCCTCCGCCTGGGACTATGTTCTAGCTACCTTCTGACCCTTCAAAACCAGATTTTATGGGAGTGGGAGGTGGGGGCGCGGAAAGAAGTCTTTTCTTTTTCTTACGTCTACTATTACCACTTCTTCCTTCGTTTTCCTCATCATCATCGTCTTCATCATCATAAGGAAAGATAGGGTAATTCTCTCGATTGAGATGATTTCTGAAGGACCAGGAAGAAGTAGAATTATCCAACGTTCTCAGATGCTTAAGTAACGGGGCCATGTTTGTTTTCCTAGAATTTAAAGCTATGGGTACTTCGTGAAACTAGGGCAGGAAAAAAAAAGAAGGAATTATGTTTAATCTCATTTTCTCATGAAAATGGAAAGGTTTATAATCTGCGGTGCCAATGGGAGTGGCTATTGCCTGCTCCATTTCCGAACCAACGACAGCTCCCTAAAAAGTGTCCCTTCTCTGACTAACATTTGGTCTGCAGGGGCTTCTAAGGTGTCCTTTCAATAGATGCTCCTCAATGACGACCTAGATTGTTTCTGCTGGAAGACTGGAGGGGGCGGGGGAGGGGAGCTGCTTGAGAATTTCTTAGAAAATAAATCGTTGGCTTTTTTTCTGCTCATTCCCTTCGAATTTCTTTTCAAACTCATAGTCCCATTTGTTCTACCTTGCCTAGAAAACTGTGTTTTGGAACACTTTTTAAAAGTTTTACCTTCCAGACTCAGAATTAACATTTTTTAAAAAGTTAAGTTGCATCTAGTCTTGGAATACAGTTAGGATTCATTTTTAATTGCTTAGCAATAATCCTTTCTTATTATTCTCCCTATCATTAGTATCACTATCATCATCATCTTCTTCTGCATTAATATTAGTATTGTGGAGGTGGTCGTTAGAGGATGGTTTTCGGCAACTCTCTTGCCTGTCCTATCCACAGATTCCCTAAAGTGGAAGGGGTTGGGGAGAAGGCGATTCTTCCTTGTTCTGTGGGAAACTTGGGCAGGGTCTCTGGCTTTCTAGAGAAATCTATAAGGCCTAGTGACCGCCGAGCGTTCTGAAATTCACTTCCTGTATGGCTCACTCAAACGGTGGGAGTTTCCTATTCCTTACTTGCGGGAAGGAGTATACCAACTCTGGGCTCTAGGAAACCCTGTAAATCTTCCACCCTATGCGGGCGGCTGCGGGATCGGTGGGAGGCTGCACGCTCAGCCTTCTCCCCACCATTCCTACCAACAGTACTGCTCCTTTGGATTCGGATGGCTCCTTTCCCTCAGGTTCTGGGTGGAGGGATGGGGAAAGGGAGAAGGGTGTCTTTCCCAGATCTTTGGATCTCTCCTGCATTCAGATAGAAGTTGGGGGTGGGGGTGGGGAGGGAAGTAAACAGAAGCAAGGCAGGGAAAAAAAATTAGAACGGTAAAATTAAATTTGTGAGAGAGGGTGAGGCAAAGGGGGAAAGGACGTGTCTGGAGACCGCGTGGGGAGAGCGGGACTGCCCGGGGAGAGAGACTTGGGCGTGTGATTCCATAAATATAAGCACAATAGATACTATAAATATAAATACATGGAAATACTTAAAATCAGTCCAGTGCTTTTTTCTCCGCCCCGTCTTTATTGTTGGTCCGGGAGTAGGGCTCAAAGGCGGAGGAGCTCAGGTATCTGGCGGAGAGTTCTTGTAAATTCCCGGCCAATGAGCCAGCCATTGTCAAAGGGTTGGAGGAGAGGCGACTGGCGACCGAGCCCAGGAGCGAGGGCACAGGCAGGCTGAAGAGACTGTGGCCAGCGGCCGGAGCGGGATGCAGTCCTGAGGCCGCGGCGGGCCCCGCAGCGCTACTCACGGCCGGGGGGTGCGGAGAGGAGCCGCCCGCCGGGCCGGAGGCCGAGCTGGAGCCAGAGCCCGAGCTGCCGCTGCCGCCCAAGGCCGGAATGCTGGGGCCTCGCAGGGCCGACCCCAGAGCACCCGTGGCGCAAGGGGGCAGGAGGCCCGGCAGGCCCGGCGGGGAGAGCAGGCGGCCTTGCTCTAGGAGCCGCAGCACGCTGCAAGTGGCGGCCGTCTCGGATACCACGGAGCGCAGCTCCGAGTCCTTGCCTTGGTCTTTCTTCTGCTTTGTGCGCCGGTTCTGGAACCACACCTTCACCTGTGGCAGCCGATAGAAAGGGCAAAGGGAGAGAGAAAGACTGTTAGAGGACCCCTGGGGACGCGGCCCACGCTCTGCGAGGACCCAAGAAGTTAGAAACCACCAACTATCCCTCTCCCACCACCCAAGGACCGAAGCTGGGGAACCTAGATCCAGGCGAGGACGCAACTCGACCAAGTTCAAACTCATCACAATCTCCTGGCTGAACTTCCGAGTGGGTAACTTGACTGAAGCCCAAACAGAGCCTGATCGTGAAACGTTTCAAAATCATAATAATAACAATAACAGGTATTGCATTGACAAGTCCCTCTACCCACCCACCCCTTTAGTTCCTTCCCTTCTTCCAATTTCCCAGAGGCAAGGATTGAGATAGACGAGGCAGGATGCTCCAAGTCCACCCATACACACACGCACTCCTCACCAGTGGCTTCTCCCCTTTCCTTCCTGAAAGTTGGAGATGAAGGCAAACAGGGCCTTTAGAAGTATAGCGGGTAAGGGTGACGGTCTCAAAACTCAAATAAAGACAAATAGGGGCAAGGGATTTCATGATTTCTGGAGGTATGTAGATCTAGGCCTTTTGAAATCATATTTGGAGAGGCCGGTGGATAAATTAGGTTTCTCTCTACCTTCTTTGCTTCTAGAGAGGTGAGACAGTTGCCCCGAATCTTAGGAAGATTTCTTAAGACCAAAGCGGATCTTAGATTTACACACACACACACACACACATTCTCACACAATAGGTGACTGGAGCTAGAGCTTGGGAAAGCACCCCCCAGGCCCGGGTTAAGAGGTATCACCCTGAGTGAACACAGGAAGACACGATCCACTTGCATCTCCACCACCCAACCCCAGTCAAATCGAGCCAAGGAGGAAAGGGATTCCAAGTGTTTGTGGTGAATTGCAAGGGGAAGTGATGAAGAATTCAGTAATAGGCACTTTGAAATCTTCTCCACTATCACCACCACCACCACCACCCGATTCCCATTAACTTTTTGAATCGGAAGTTGGAAAAGACTGGTTGGGACTTGTCTTTAAAGGCCAGGGGCTTTTCGGAGTCACAGGGCCCTTGCTATCCTTCCTTCATTTTGCTGTGCTTTCCTGCTCTAGGGTAGCAGCAGCTCTGCTTATGATCCCTGTCCCTGGATTGGCAGCTTCTGAGAAGTGTTTTTGGTCTGTTTTGGTTTTGCTTTGTTTGCTTGCTTCTTTTTTTGGGAGGGAGGGGGAGTAGGGGTAAGGGTGGCAGAAGAGACACTAGAAAAAGAATGCTAAACCAGTGCTCTTCTGCCAGTCACCTTGTTTCCCCCTGTTTCCTTTCCTGGAACCAAACCTCAGGTCTTGTCTTTCATCAGAGGAAATACTGACACCCCATTTCAGCTTCTATTTGGAATCTTGTGTAGGGAAGTTCCAGAGGGGAAGAAAACTCTGGAATCTCCATTATAGATTATAGACCAAACCTGACAACAAAGTCCCAGGAGGCCCCAAACTCCTGTTTTCCTTACCTACCGTGACATGGAAGAAACAGTTTGAAGGATAAAGAGGCCCTGTCCCAAAATGTGATCACACTTTGCACACTGCACATATACACAGGGAAGGCTCCTCAAAATAAAAAGGACCCCAGTTTGGATCTCACTCTCCCAAACACTCATCTTGCTCATACTGAGTCACTACCCACAGGAGAAAAGGAAAAGAAAGCAGGGCATGGCTGAAGGAAGGTTCCTAGATGGTTAGACCAAGAAATCTTGGGTAGAAATCATAAAAATGACCTTTACCCCTCTCACCGAAAGGAATCTCCAAGCCCCAGGCTTTGCACTTGAAGTGAGGTGAAGTGTTGGGGAACCAGCATTATTTGACAAGGTTCTGTTAGGGCCAGAGACAAGACTAAAGTGCCCAGGGGAGAAATGACCTCTTCCCATGGGAGAATCTCAGCAGCTCTGGCTATCTCCTTCTCTTGTAATCACCAACAGACCGAGACAGGGTTGTAGGACTTTTCCCCTACAATAATTCTGGCAGAAATATTTTGCCTGGAACCCCAAGAAAGAGAACGGCTGAGGCTTGGAGATCTAGGCATGTTTTCCTGGGGATAGGGACAAATCAGGACACCCAAGAGCAGTGTCCCTTGTACAGCACAAGAGACTAATAAATTGGGTGTATGCAGGGGGTGGTGCAGTTTGGATGTGCATCTGTTGTGCCAAGCAGAGGAGCAGAGGATGCAAAAGCTGCAGCTTCCCTGTGTTGAAGGGCCCAGATGTGTGTGTAGAAAAGAGCTGCCTTTTCCAATGCCAGTGCCCCCACCCCCCACCACATTTTCCCTCTCTCCGGATGCTCTATAGGCCTACAACCTAGTGGGTGGGGGGTGGGCCTGAGATGAGATGGCTGAGAATTAGGGGCCAGTGGGGAGCCTCTGCCTAAGCAGACAGGGCCACCGAGCTGGTACCTGGGTCTCGGAGAGATTGAGCTGCCTGGCCAGCTCGGTTCGCTCCCGCCCCACAACATACTGGCACCGCTGGAACTCCATCTCTAGCCGATATAGCTGTTCAGCCGTGAATGATGTGCGGGTCCTCTTTGGCCGGTCCAGGTCCAGGCCTTTGGGAAGGATGATCTCTCGGATGGAGCCCTTGGCATCTAGGGAGGGGGCCACAGGGGGAAAAGATCAGTAGTTAGTACTCATTCATCCTACATCTTTTTCCTCTCCCTGCCTCTAAACAACTTTCCAGGACAGAAGCTCCAGGGACTACGCCAGTGGCCCTAGCTTAGCCGAATGACTACAGGGAGATCAGGAGGGAAGATTAGCTCGACAGAAAGGTGTTCCTGGACCCAAATGTGAACTAAAATATTGGGGTATCTAACTCCACTTAACTGGTTTGTCTGCTTCTGGGGCAGGGGAGGTGGAGGGGGGCGGGTTGGGGACAAGAGTCTGATCTGCTTTGTTAGGATAAATCCCTTTGAATGAACAGAAAGGCTGTAGGACAAAATGCAACCAAGGCTAGCAGTCCCTTCTGTTCTGGACGCTCTAAGGCGAAAGGAGGAAAGCCGCCTTGCTTCCTATGCCACAATCCTCGCCTCGGAAGAGACCTCACAAGATCAGGGACTACTGAGAAGAGTAGCCCGGCACCGACTTAGGGTCCTCCATCCCTGCCCGAGTTGGTCTTCTGCTCTCTCTCCCCACCCCTCCTCCCGCCATAGTCCCCACAAGCACTCACACCCCACCCAGAACACGCACAAGAGGACCGAAGCCCACTTCCCCCAGTGCTCTGCCGGACCGTGACCCCGCCCCAGAGGAATAACTATTTACCAGGCCGTATTCGGGGTTCGTTTCCTCATAGTCTCGGGGCTCCCTTTTCCCTTGGGGGCATAAGACATCCCAAGGGGAATAGCCCGGACTTCCGGAGCCCGGGGCGCAGCTTCCCCAAAGTATGGGTCAGCAGACGTGGGGGCAGTGGCGCTCTTGGAGGCGAAGGTGAGGGTCTTCCTTTTTGGCCCCCCTCCCAATTCGGCCCCACCGGGTCTCTGGGCTGCCTCAAGACAGGCCCCTTAGCGGGCCAGAACCAAGTTCCCGCTTCTCCATTCAAATCGCAGTTTGGCTTTTCTTTTCTTTTTTTTTTTTATCCTCCAAGCCTCCGAAGCCTGAAAGGCAGGAGCAGATGACTGTTTTCATCTTTGCCTCCCTCCGACCCATTTTTTTTCAAAGGCGATTGCCATAGGAGCCGGGGGTCGGCGGCCTCCTCCTCCACCTTCTCTCCGGCTGCATCCTGCAGTGCTTCGGCTTTCCCCAAAGATCCTCTCCGCCCCCACCCCGCCTCCCTTCTCCACCCTCGGGTCCAGGGACAGGGCGAGGCCCCAGCACGCCAAGTTCCAGAAGGCTTGGAAAGGAGGCGGATGGCCTGGCCCAAAAGGCCGGCGGCTAGACCCGGAGCAAGGCAGAGGGTGGGGCCTCAGGGCCGGCAACTTTCTCCCGAAGTCCAAGCCGATCCACAACCTCAGAGGTCCCCACCCACAACCGCCACGTTACACACACACATACACATACACGTACACATACACATACACCCCATGGCCAAGCCGGCAGGATGCGGAGAGAGAACTCGGCACCCGCTAAAGACCCGCAGCCAGGGGAGAAGGGGACCGAAGGCTCCAATAAAGGGTAGGGGAGAAGGGAGACCCTATGTTCCCGAATCGCCCCTCCAAATATATCCTAGCCCCAGATTCTTTCTCCTTTCTGATCCCCTACCTCGAACCAGGATCCTTCTGCAATAGTCCGGGTCGGCAGAATTAGATTTACTCTTATTACAGTCTTCCGAGGCGGCAGACGGGGAGAAAGTGCCCGGAGGTTCTTTCAGAAAAGAAGTGGAGATATTCCCTTCGCCCCCCTTGCTCTCTTTCCCCTCCTTATGTCCATTCTTCGAGACCCGGTTAGTCTCAGCGTCCGAGTGGCATCTAACGTCCATTTTGTCTGGTTTCCCAAACATGTAAAAGGCAAAAAAAAAAAAAGATGGGGGGTGGGATAAGAATACCCCACTGCACACACGCACCCACAAAATACACCCCACAGGAACCCCGAGCGGAGAGGAGAAGAAGAAGAAAAAAAGCCGCCACCGGCGCAACGAAATTGGCGATGGCACAAGCCTCTGGTGGTCAGCACAGTGGGGTCTGAAATACACTCCTGGAGATGCAGGTTGTCGTGTTGTGGTTCCCAGCGGAGTTGCGATTCAGTCTCATCAGTCCCAGCCTTCTAATAGGACTGTCCAGCTTTCCCCAGCCCAGCGATCAGATAGCGAACAGTGCAACTCTGAAATGATTTCTTGCCTGCCTTATTACTGAGACATAGAGATGTTGGACACCCAGAGGGACGCACACTCGCTGTTTCAATTGATTACGGGTAATTTCACAGCCTCCACGTTTCGGTTACCTCATGAATACACTAAATTGTTTGGATAATATATCAGATCGTAATGGATGGTTTCTGTGCTTGTCCCCAATCAAGTAGAGTTTAGCCAGTGAATAAACTGAAATGATTGGTCTTGCTTTCAGGAAACACACAATCAAAGACCCAGACTTCCAGAAAAACTTTTGACAAGATTCATCCTGAATTGTAAGCACCATTAGCAGCCATTATTAACTTCCAGTTTGCCTTTGACCCTCCAGATTATAAATTGACTAAAGGGGCTTTCTCAAGACACGCCAGATACATCTGAATAAGGCTACTTTAAAAAATAAAAGACAATAACTAAGACACCCCCCCGTCCTCTTCCCCCCCCCCCCCATACATCCTTCAGCAGGAGGAAGAAGTCCCTCTTGGGAGAAAATGAAATAAGAAAAAGAGAAAGTTTTGCTTAAGAGGATCTCTCTCCCACGGTAAGAGCTGAGAAGAACTCTAACACACCTCTATGCTGACAGCCATCTTAAACTTCCATCGCTTTTTTTTTTAATGCCCGTGGATTAAAAAAAAAAAATATTTGCACTTCCAACAGCCCTGGGGCTGCCCATTGAGACGCCAGCTTTCTATTCAGATGTAGGAGAGAGGAAAGAGAGAGAGAGAGAGAGAGAGAGAGAGAGAGAGAGAGAGAGAGAGAGAGAGAGAGAGAAATCTAAAGTGCATGATCTCCTTAAAAAAAAGTTTTCTTCTAGCTATTTCATTGTCTCTGCTACAATATCTTTGAGAAAAGCAACAGCCAGTAATCCAATAAGACCATTGATTAGGCTACAATGATTCAATTCAAGCACATGGCCTTGTGCAAAGAGCATGCTCCAGCCCTTCTTGTCACCTTGCCGGGGCAGAAGCCCTCTTCATGCTGCTCTCCTTATTCATTCCTTTATGGGAAATGTAGAGCGAAAGGAGTGAAAGATGGCAATTATCTAATTGGACTATTAACAAACAATCCTCTGAGTGCGGCAGTCTGGCCGTGGTTCTCGGGCGGGGGGGAAGGGTCCCTGTTCCCCTGCCCTCATTCACAAAGAGTTTAGGGGCCGTGGAGGAAAGGGGGAAAAAGAAGGGGGTTGGGGGGGGGGGGAGGGAATAGGTGGGAGGTTTTGCTGAGAATTTTTCCACACAATTCCAAGAATGGGGGTGGGTGGGCGGGGAGGGGGATGAGGGGGCGGACTGGGACTGAAGAGGAGGGGAAAGTGGTGTGTGGTGAGTGCGTGTTGGGGATTGAAGGAGGAGATCCGTGCTCTTACTAGACCTGAAATGTGTTCTGACTATGCAAGAGAGGAGCTGCACGCTCTAGTTATATTATTACGCCCTGCCCCACCCCCACTCCCTCCACTACTTTCCCCACTCCCCCTACTCCCCCTACTCCCCCTCTCCCCAGCCCTCCTCCCGTCTCGTAACTGACGGCCCCCTTCGCTTCAGGTCGACAATAGTCTTCAGAACTGTCTCTCCGACCGGACCACCAATATTAAAGGAGGGTGCGGTGGGGGTGGGAAGCGTCGAAATAGAAGTGCAGCACACTGAGTTTGGGCTCGTTATCATCCTCTTTTCCCTGTCCCCTCCTCCCCCCGCCCCCTGCTCTCTCTTCCTCTCACCCCTATCCTCGAGTCTCCGGGAAAAGCTACACATTTTTGCAACACGGAACCCAACGGCTTTCTGAGCTCTGTTTCACTCCCAGGGCTCTCAGATGATTTGGCATCTTTCAACTGGGGGAGTGAAATTGTAGGGTTTAAATCGGGTGGGGGGTGGGGGAGGGGGAGATGCAAGGCAGGAACAGGAGAGGAAGAGTTGAGGAGCTCTTCGACTTGGCCATGTGGTTTTATGCCTCCCGAAGAATACGTGGCATTTTATATACAGGCGACTCATCAGCTCCGTTACGCCTTAAACGCATCTTTTGACTAAGATGAGTTGTGAAGTTATTTCAATTCACGACTTGGAGAGAATGGGGGAAAGGATGTGTTTGTGCATGCCTATATGTTCCTAGTCTAGACCACCCTATTCATAGAAATACTCAGGCCCGAAAACCACTTTCTCCCAACTTCCACAACAACCTAAACGCGGATCTTGAACAGCACCCCCAATCTTCTTAACTGGATGAAGGACTGAACCAATTGAAAAATGAATTGATTGCAGCAGTCAGAAAAATAAACCCTCGCCATTTAAAGCATTATTTTAATACATTGTTACTACCACCCCTCTCTTTTTGACATCCCTCCTCCAGAGAGAGAGAGAGAGAGAGAGAGAGAGAGAGAGAGAGAGAGAGAGAGAGAGAGAGAGAGAGAGAGAGAGAGAGAGAGAGAGAGAGAGAGAGAGAGAGAGAGAGAGAGAGAGAGAGAGAGAGAGAGAGCTCCAGGGGAGGAAGAAGAATATCTCTCTTCCTCTGGAGCCCCAAAAGTTTAAAAAACCCACCTTTTCTAGCAGAGAAATGAAAGAACAATACTAAGGCTGGCCCAGGCCCACCCCCACCCCAATCTCAACTCAACTTTCAGAGACATATTTTTACAGGCCCTTCTATCTGTTTGAAGCTTCTGCTTATTTAAACTTCGTATCTTGAGGTTCGGAGTCATTTTTGGAATGGAGTCCCATCACTTTGATTCTCCCCACAGCCTCCAGCCCTATACGCCAGCTCAGTGTGGCGGGTACTGGCCCGATTTGAGACACTATTCCTTCCCTGGGTTGGCGGGGGAGGATTTTCATTCAGGAAATCTTTCAGCTCAGGAAAACTTGTCGACTATAGTTTTCTTTCTCCACAGTAGTGAGTGGCCAAATATGCATTGTGTGGATGGCACAGGAATGTCAGTCTCCAGCTAAGGTTGGTCCCTGGTCCATCCGGTAAAGAGAAAGGGATGACTGGTGGAATCAGATCTTCATGTGGCTTTCTCCCTCTCCTTCTCTCTCCTAGATTCCTGGTCACTGAGCTGGCCTGCCTAAGTGGTCTTGACCTCTAATGGTATGGCCTAAACTTTCACTGCTCCCAGCCTGAGTTCTGGGTCCTCGGTCCAACACAGAGGCTGATATTTGAAGTCCCCTTGGCATTCGGAAACTGCCTCCTGGTCGCTGGCAGGGGAGCAGAATCTTCAGACCCCAGGGAGGGAAAGGTAAGAGAGAGAAAGAGGCTAAATCATCCGTTAGCTGGACAGTAGAAACCCAGTGAGACCTCCTGCAAGGCCATTTACTAGCTCTTCTATGCCTGGAAAGCCCTAGGACCCCAGGATGGGGCAATGGAGGATGGGTTTTTAGGAAACTATTATCAACCTACCACCAATCTTTTAATAATACCTGCTCTCTAGCCTCCAGAGAACCCCCAATCCGAAAGGGTTAAACAGAATTTAAAAGAAAAATGGGATAATCCCTTCTCTTCTCCAGTCCTGCCCCATTCCAACGTGCATTCACTCAAGCAAGCGACCAGTGGAGTGGATGTGTTGGCTTCAAGGCAATTCTTGCATATTGTAGCTTCCCCCAAAACATATTGGGTTTTGCAGTCCCTTCAATCGCTGAGAGAAGACAAGAGAGGGCGTGACATCTCCAATAAGACCCCAGTAGTTTCCAAATGATGGTCTGAAGTTGGAGAATGACTTCCTTCTCCCTTCCAGGTCTGATTATTTGGAGTAACTAATAACAGCACTAATAATATAAAATTTTACTTTGCTTTCCAAACTACTTCACCATTTACTATGCCATTTTCTGTTTACAAAAACATTGGAGGTTATTTAATGCAGATATTATCACTCCTTTTTTACAGATGGGAAAACAGGTTCATAGAGTTTCAATTATTTCTCATCATTCTCTTTGGAAGTTTGGACTCCATTCCCAAAATTCCACCCTGGGCTCTGATAGGTGAGCTTTCCTCTTATCTTGACAGGAACCAAGCCTCCACCTTACTTTGTTGCCACCAAGTTCAAACCATGCAGCTACCCAAGAAGTGCCTCTATCTGGGTGCTGAGGACAGTTCATACTGACTTTCAGAGCTGATTGTTAAATTTTTTAATGTGATCATTTACTTCTCAGAAATCAGCAAGCTACAAATCAAGGCTTGATTTTTTTCTGTTGTTGATTGTCTAGAGAAAGTGATGAAGAAAATGTTAATGTAGATTAAACTTAAAGGTGTGTCTAAAGAACTTTTCCCCTTCCCCACACTGATTACTTACCAGCAAAACTTTAATATATCATCTTCCTGCCTTAGAATGTAATTTCTTTGAAGGCAGAGACTATCCTCTTAGTATGTAACTGTATCCCCAGGCAACAGTTTTCTATTATCTTTCTTACACACATATGTATGTGTATGCATGCATGTATGTATGTGTGTGTGCACGGCTACCTTCCTCATGGTTTTGCAGCGGTAAGTGGAAGATCTCTTCAAACCATGAGCCCAGTGCTCATTGAATGAAACCACATTTGCATAGAGCTTAATGCTTTTCAAAATATTTTCACATATATTATATGATTAATAAAATTCTCCTTTATTTCTAGTATAAGCTTTCTGATTAGGCCAGTTTTGATTTTCCCCAGGGATTCAAAGAGATTTCTGTTGCTGAGTACCTTGTTACAAATCCCTGGGAAAACTGGGCTAGGACCTGGGAGGAGAGTTACTGTGCACTATATTTATGCTAATCAGGCCAGTAATAATTAATTTTTGTGCAAACATAAACCAAAATGATTTGCTAAAGAATTCTAAAGGATCTTTAGAAAATCTGGGTATGAAATGGAGTCATGAATATGAACTATTCTTTATTAAATTACCATTGTATTATTAATTGATATCTTTCAAGTTACTCTGTTATAACTTGATCCTTGATACTTTGCTTTGAAGACAAAGACCATATCTTACACTTCTTTGTATCCCTCATAAGACTCAATAGTAGTTATACAGTAAAATGTGTCCAATGAATGCAGATAGATGTAGGAGGCATTTCGGGCTACAAGGGTGTTCCTGTATTTACATCCTCAAAATAACAAAATTATATAGGCATATAGTTAACCAGTAATATTCATCTTTTTTATGCCTGATCATATTGTTGGTGACTGAATTCAAATTATTTGTGTGTTAATAAGGCTTTTCGTGTGTTAATAATAAGGATTTTTTGTGTGTGGACATCACATAAGATATAAAAATTGGTGGGGAAATTTCATTAAAAGTATTTATTCCTCAGACTTTTATAGGAAAAATTGACTAAAGTCAGTTCAAGCTCTGCAAAGGAAAAAAGAGGACTGATACAGTTATCTGGTTAAATTGAAGATAACCAAACACACAAATATAACTAAATTATTTGCCAAAGTGTTCAAGGCTATGTCCTTTTGTGCATCAGAGTGTGTCCTGAGGTTAAATTGCCTGCCACTTTTACTTTACCTAGGATAATCACAAAAATTCAGAGCAAGAGGCTTGAATAGATCAACTAGTTTAAATCCATTTGGCAATTGAAGAAACTGAGGCTCAGCAAGCTGAAGTGATTTGCCTGAGATCATACAATGAGTTAGTGGCATGCCTGGGATTAGAGCTCAAAGCTCTGTAAGTAGTCCATGAACTAGTGCTATGAAATATCAATTTGAGTTTTTATTGAAATTAGATGTTCTTACCTTATTTTTCTGCCCTACTCATCTCCCATCACTGAAAACACTTGGAAATATTCTAATAGGGCAAAGATTCTTTCTCCCATCTTTGATTAGTTATGGGTTTTTTTTCCCTTTAAGAAGAAGCAGCAGGAGGGAGAGGTGTTTGGCAAAGAAGCTAACATAACCAAATGTTCTTTATTAGCAGGTATTGTTGGATCAGCAGTTCGGGGACAGTATAACATAATATGCTGAGGCATCATTTTAAAAAAAAAACTACATCTAAGAATGTTACACAACCAGAAATTAACTTTCAGGAGCAATGAAACAGGGTATCTAATAATAAGGATTAATTAAAAAACAAGACTATACCTAGCATTTACATAGTTATTTTAATCACCAAATGAAGGTGCAAGCAGTAACTAATTTATCACCATAGAATACTACTATTATTCCCATTTCACAGATTTCAGTGGGGGAAAAGAGGGAGGCTATAAAATTTAAAAAAATATTTAATAAAAGCTTAAACACTAAATGTCCACATAAAAAGTGAAAAATTCAGTTAGTCATCTGTGTTATAGGTAAAGTAGGTGTGTTAGTTAATATTGTATCACAAGTTGTACTCTAGGGAATTAAATTTAGTTCACTCCTTTAAATATTGTGACTATGTAAAATAGGACTTCAAGTAACCAATATTTAGAATCAGAGAATTTTAGACATGGAAGAGATGGATATTAGCATTCTCCTAGTTCAATCTGCTCATTTTCAATATTAAAAAACTGAAGCCCAGAAAAGGGAAATCAATTGGTTAACACTATACACCTTGTTAATGGCAAAGCTAGGACTAGGGCCAGGTCTCATTTGGACTTGAATGTTAAACAAAGATTAATTAATAAATTCGATCATTTCCTTGCTGCAGAATTTGCTAGAGAAAAGGCTTTAGCTATTGAAGTGATGAAACATCTGCAGAGATTGGTAATTTTTTTTAACCTTTCATCTGAAAGCTGTGCATGACATAGTCAAAAAACTGGAACTTGCTTTAGACTATGGAAAATAAGTGGTTAAGGGATAGAAAATGAGAAAGGAAGTTTCTGCTTATGGTACTCTCATTTCTTATAAAACATATTTGGGTAATTGATTGGATAGTATTTGGTCTTGTGAGCTTAAGAACTTGTGGGTATCTTGCTTCTAGGTGCCTTTTAAGATGTAGACTTAGAATAATAAGAATTACTCTACTTTGATTGACTATATATACTTGGTCACCATCATTTAGCTGACCTAAAACAAAACTTCAGTTTCCTTCTTTGCGAAATGAGATATTACATATATTTTTAGGCGGCATGGTACAGCAACTGAAAGGCATCCTCCATTAGGCAATTCATAGGGAATAAGTAGGTGTTCTCAAACCATATTCAACAGTGGACCACATCTTTATTATCTCAAAATTAAATGAAAGATATAGAGAATATAAGATCTTATGCTTATTATTTGTTAATTTCTCAAGGGAAAAAAAGGCATCTGATTTGATAGAACAAAATATTTCCTTGAAGACTTTTGCACAACTGTCTCTCATCCATACAACAATATTATTCAAGATTCTTCAGAAAATGTAACATCAGAAATAACCCTGTCCAATGATCCACTGAAAACAAACCTCACTTGATGCATAAAATAGGGAGATGTATGCTTGCCGAAGAGATTCACCACCATGATGGATGATTTCTTCCACGGGGTCCAAGTCAAACACAGATTTTGTGTATGTGGTAAGATCCTCAAGATGCTTCTATTTTGGTATGACATTGTGCTATTTGTTCAAGCCCCCAGAATACTGCAGAGCTTTTAGGAAGAGATCTGTAACCACTCAAAGGAGTCTGGCCTCTCCATCCACATAGAAAAGACTAAGTGGTTGAAGAATGTCTATTGCTCAGATTTTGGTATGCATTTAGTTGGCTGCCTTTCAGAACTGGTCCAATAATATGTATAACTGATAGTCCAGCTAGACAACAAGCTGGACCTATAATTGAACAGGAGCTGAAAGGTGGAGGAGGAAACAAGCAATTATCATGTGCCTACTGTGTGCCAGGCACTGTGGTAAGTGCTTTACACATTGTCTCATTTAAGGAAGAAAGCAGGCTAGATGGTGATGATGACATCTAAAATGAATAGATTACTTTCAGGATATTGCAAAACTCTTTGACTGACCCCAGGCTTTCTACGCAAGCAAAGTGCCATCTTTTCAATGCTAACATTTTATTGATATTTCTACATGGCAGTGAGTTATGAAACACTCCTGCCTCTGAATTAAAGATTAGCATCACACTGAAGGCAATGGAGAAGTATGTGGCAAATATAAACATAATTTAACACATAATCCATGAAGAACTCCAAAGTGAGGAATGAGAGTAAAGGCTGGAATCAAGTAATTACATAATAGGAATAGAATGCCTTACAATAGAAGAGCAAAAGATGACATGTAAGCAGCTTTAGTGGTCCACTGGTACCCTCTACATGTCAGGAGAAATCAAGGAAGGTTTCTAGCACATTGGTCAGACCCTCAGAGATAACCTGCAGGGTGAACATGAATGAGTGTTTGCTAGAGATGTGACAGGCATGGGTAGGTTGCAATCTTCATCTCTGGATGAAATCCCAAATCAGTTTGAGTATAATGCAGTAGTTAGAGGGATGGTCTTGGAGTCAAGAATGCCTGGATTTAAGTATTGTGACCATATTAGCTATGTGACCACTTAGCCTTTCAGTGCCTCAGGCAGTGAGACTATAAATTAAAGATTTTGGTGCAGGGAGTTGCTAAACCAGGAGTTTCCTGCACTGATAGAATCACAGGTCTTGACACCTATCTCCCTTGCCTTAAAAACAAAACAAGAAAAAAACCTCCCTTGCATTTTCCACTTCACATACTCTATCAGGAAATGGATGTATTAATTTTACCTCTTTAAAATGTGTATTGTTATGTCCATCTTAGACAGGGGTAAGGAATAACAGAAGAAATCAAATGGCTTGCCCAAGGCCACTAAGTCAAAGTCCCTGACATTAACCAGATAATGGGGACCATGAGGCATGCAGTACTTGCCTCATCGAAGGCACTACCTGAAGATTTGTTTGAATGAATTAGTGAATATAGGCACCTTCTGTAAAGAATGCTGATCCTAAAAGCATGCCATCATCCTCAGCGACAATAGGAAGTTGTAGAGGTCAGGGGAAATGAAAACAGAAACTCTGACCTCTACAAATGGTAGGACAGCCCAAAGTGATTGGAACAGGGGCAGAAATGCTGTTCTTGGGACAAAAGAATTGGTCAGAGCTCTAACTCACCCAAATCCATAGAAAGGATGACATTCCTAAGCCAGAGATGTTATAATGCAGCGTTGTATTGAGTAACTCACAATAATACTACCTAGTACTTCTATGGCACTTTCCCTCTTCAAAAGTGCTTTACAAACATTAACTAATTAAATCAGCATGACTTCTGTAAGGGAAAATTGAGCCTCTTTAATCTGTTTGAATTCTCTGAAAAAGCTAATAAAATTAAGGTATAATGTGCGTGGAGAGGAATGCACAAAGCAATAAACAGCTTTTGTGAAGGATTAAACTTGGAAGTGCAGTTGTGGCATTTCATAACTTCAAAAGCTGTTTATAGTGAGTTTATTCTAATGTTACAAACATAATTTCTATTGTTCAATGGGTCAAAAGAAGACCCAGACTCTAACACCGTAGAGACTTTCCTGCTGCAAGCCAATTGGAAGAGCAGCTGCAACAGTCACTAGTAGACCCCCATTAAAGTCATTTCTGGGTGGGGCTTGGCTAATTGGTGATTGGAGCACAAAGCAGAAAGGCAGGGAAAGTGAACAGTGTTGGGCCAAGCTCTGTCACAGATGCAAAAGAGGATCTGCTAGAAAAGGTCAGAAGAACTGGGAATTAAACCTTATCATCATGATGCTCTGTAAGTTATCTAGGAACCAAATACCTGGAGGAAAGCTCGAAAGCTGTTAGCTAGATGTTTGGTCAGCCCATGGTTTCATGAAAGAATGTTTCCGTATATCCATATATTTGGACACTGTGTACATCTCATATTTCCATATCCATTCTCTTAAGTTGGTCAGGTTAGCCTGCTTCTACCTTATTGAGTCTAGTAGCAAAAATAAGCTGTATCCTTTTAATTTGCTGATGAGAAAATACAGAATCGCAGAAGGTAAAACATAAATTCTAATTGTGATTTGACAAATAAGAATTTTTAGGATTCTTCAGCTGGTTAACCCTTATTAAACAGATTATAGACAACAGTCCCAACCATTCAGTTATAATCTTCCTCTTTTATTTCCCTCTTTGCCATATTATCTATGGGATTGCTCCAAGTGCCTGTGGCCAACAGAAATAGCTTCTTTTCACTGAAATTATTACATGATATTCTTTTGTTTGCCTTTTATTTTTAAAAGTTATTTATTTATTTTTTGTTTTCAACATTTGCTTCCATAAGCTTTTGAGTTTTCAATTTTCTCCCCCTCCTTCTCCCTCTCCAAGATGGTGTGCAAGCTCTACATATACATTCATATTAAACATATTCACATTAGTCACGTTGTTAAGAAGTATGAGAACCAAAGGGAGGAAGCATGAGAAAGAAGAAACAAAACAACAAAAGAAAAAGAGAGAGCAAATAGTATGTTTAGATCTGCATTCAGACTCCATAGCTCTTTCTCTGGATGAGGACAGCATTTTCCATTTTACATGACACTTCTTGATCAATGCCACACCATAGTTCTACTGGCTTCTCAGCTAAGAAAAGTGAAAAATGAAGAGGATTTGAAAGATAGAAAATGAGAACCTAATGTCCAAGCTAGAGGAACTAGGTTATTGAGGTCAGGTCTACATACAGTGGGACCAATCATTCTACAGGTCCTGTGGCTTTGCTCTACACACACACACACACACACACACACACACACACAGATGTCTTTGTCATTTTTTACTGAAATTTATGACAGAATCATACTATAGATATCATCTAGTTTGACTCCTTCATTTTACAAATAAGGATCCATAGATTGGGGGAAAAGCTGAATAACAGCTGTTATCTGAATGTAATGGAATATTATCAAACCACAAGAACAATAACTATGAGGTATTGAGAGGAACAACGGAAGACTTATATGAACCAATGCAGAGCAAAATAGGCAGAAACAAAAGAATGGCATATGCAATGATTATAATGAGGTAAAATTTTAAGAAAAACACTAAAATACAATGTCCAATCTTAGTTCTGGAGGGCAGATGATAAAAACTTCCCCAGCAGAGAGTTGAGGAAATATAGGAATGGAATACTATATACTTTATCAGACAAAGTCACTTACCTATTTTTCGTGTTACAAAGGAGGGCTAAACTTGGGGAAGGGGCATATCAGGAAAATGACTGGCATAAAACCTAAAAGGCCTCAATAAAACTCTTCTTAATGGTTGAGGAATTTTATCTATGAGGAAACTGAGGCCCAGAGATGTGAAGTGACTTATCCAAGGTCACACAGATGGTAAATAGCAGAGCTATGATTCAAAGGTACCTCTTCTGTGCTTAAAGATTACAGCTGTTTAACTGCGATCTCCTTCTTGAGAAGAGAGAAATAGAGATCTACAGACATGAAGTGACATCCTAAGGGTCACACAAAAGGTTAGTCACAGGATCTTGACTAGAACATTTGGGCCTCCTGACTTCTAACCCACTGCTGATCGGTGCTCTTTCCACTATACTACCGTATGTGTACATTGGATTGGGCACGTGTGGAATTGTTCAATGGGCAACAAAACACCTGCCTTTCACCACTGGTATACATTATCATCAGTACTCCTTTGGGTTGAAGCTATGTCTCCAGAACACTATTAAAATACAAATATATTATGTGGGAGAAGTTTGGCTATGTTCGTATTCACGAGCTATTAGCTCATGTGTTTAGTCATCAGGCTAACTAGTTCTCACTTCCAAGATGGAGGATCTTCAAAGACATGTTACATGGGACAAACAAGATTTGATGCAAGTGGGACAGCAAAAAAAAAAAAAAAGAAAAGCAAGAGAAGTAAAAAAAAAAACCACAACTCTGAGCATAGGCTAGTATTAGGGAAGAGATTGTTCCAGCGGTATCCCAAAGAGGAGCCCATGGGGGTTGAGAGTCCCAAGCCTAATCCATTTCTAAGGCTTCAATTAATATTCATTCATGGTTTTGCTTTTTAAGATGTAGTTTTGTTTGATGGTATATCATTAAGATGAATATTTTTAAGTTAATGCTATATTATTATGAGTCTCAGAGAGCTACAATATCCAAAGAATTGAAACAAAAGAACAGCCAAAGGTCAATAACAAAATACATGGAGGGCCTGAGTAAATTATGACAGAATGCAACTTTGCAAGGAATTACACAGGATTCTGTCAAAGAAGTAAATTACTGAAGGGGAGCATGGAATAACTGAAGTAGACCCCACTCCATGATTTACTGTTCTTCTGGTATCCATCCTATGAGAGGAGAATAAAGGAAGTTTCCAGAAGACTGGGTAGATCTGTGTGGAGCTTATGGGAAGATATGGACAAGAGTCAAACAGGATGGGCAATGATGGATGGGATGCCATCTGAATCACTGGAGGAAATATCCACATCAAAAGATCCATTGAAAATTAGCATACATATAGAAGTATATGATGGAATACAATATTATAATTATAATCACCAAAACTCACTTTTATAGCACATTACAATTTATAAATTGTTTTCCTTGCATCAGTCTTGTTAAATGACTGGTGTATGGTATTATTCACAGGTGAGACTCAAAGAGATTTAAGTGACTTGTCCAGTATCTCACAGCTAGAAAATGATGGTATGAGCTCAAGGCTGGAACTCAGGTCTTGTGTCTCTAAGTTCAGTACTTTATCTACTATCTTACAAGGTTCACAGCCTCAAGGTTGAGGGCTTTAAAAGGCCATGAAGTCCCTGTAAGACGAATCTGAGAATTGTTATGACCCCCAATATTGTGACTTTGATCTTTATTGACAACAAAATACATGGTGTGACAAAGTATGAAAAGTAAAATATCTTGTGGAGAGTGAACAAATTCTGCTTTATGAATATACATTATCTATATATTTCTCAAATGTATATAGATGCTACAATTAATAAAATGAAAATTCATTTAAAAGCATTACTGCTTTATAGTGGCCTTTTTCATCATATATATATTCTCGATGAATGGAAACTAATTCAACAACTGCTATCATGTAAAGCTCTGTGAAAAATATTGATATCAAAAAGACATTTCAGTGGTATATATGGTCAGACTTCATTGATATTTACGTTGTTGAATTTTTTTCCTTTCTTTTTAAATTCTTTGTTATAAGGAATAGCTTGAGGGACTAGGGACATAATCAGACATGAAGGTGACATAAAAATGAAAGAAATCAAGAAAAATTTTAAAATACTTTTAAAGGGCACTTTTACATCCTAAAAGTATGGCAACTAATACTGTACATCGTGGCCAAACCTATTCTGTTCCAAGGAATGTAAACAAATTCTTGCTGTGTGTTTTTAAAGTGTGATTTTTTTTAAGATCCAAAGAAAGCTTAGAACCCTAGAATCATAGAATATTCAGACTAGAAAGTGTCTTGGAGAGCCTAGAATACTAAATTTGGAGTTGGGAGGTACCTTAGAAACCATCAAATCCAATCCCCCTCATTTTACATTTGAGAAAAACTAGGCACAGAAGGATTAAGTGACTGATCCAGAGGAGCAGAGTCACAACCGGACTCCACATTTCCTAATTGCTACTGCAGTGGTCTTTCCAGCACAATGCCAAATGGTTCAGG
Organism: Phalanger gymnotis; assembly: GCA_028646595.1. NCBI lineage: Eukaryota > Metazoa > Chordata > Mammalia > Diprotodontia > Phalangeridae > Phalanger > Phalanger gymnotis. The sequence continues at coordinate 72,427,106 of CM053624.1, read as the reverse complement.
ATGCCTAGAGCATTTGGATTGGTCCACATTTTGTAAAGGCATCTTTGTGTTCTGAAATGCCACGAACTTAAGGAAAGATACTGGAGGGGCCAGTTGGGACACCAGACTTATTCCTATGGGCTTTGTGATTGCTCTAAATTTGGCTAGGCTCCGAGGAAGACTTTTTATTATAATGGTTTAGTACTGCGGCACCCATTTGGTAGAGAAGCAATTTGGATCCTGTTGTTACAGGAGATATTGTTGGTTCTACCACATAATGGTAATCAATTACAATTATTTTAATTGACTCCCTAATTATTATGTCTCAGAGGGAGGAAGAGGGAAAAAGTGCTAGGTGGCTCAGCTACAGAGTGACACATGGGAGCCATGGAATTCCTTATATGAGGTCTATTTATAAGAGTAGGGGGAAAAGAGCAGAACTAGACTATTAGGTGAAAATTTTGCTCCAAAAAAAAAATATCATTCTTCTTAGGTGTACAGCAGATCTTAATTTATAGGACTATAGAGGGAATTCACTTCCATTCACTGGAAGGGACCTTAGAAGTAAGCTAATTTACCCTTCTCACTAAATAGATGAGGAAACTAAGGTCTTGGGAAGGTCAGTGCTTTGCTGAAGGTAACACAAGAGGTGCCAAAGCCAGTACTCAAACTCAGGTTCAAATGTGACTAAGTGATCTTAGCCTTGAACAGAGAAGACCAAACTAACCAGAAATGTGTGGTAAATCAAACAACTATTCCAAAATACTATTTTAACTATGTCTAAAATAATATTAATAAAAGTTATATTTGTAGATTCATTGAATGTTGAAGGTATAAAAGACATCAGAGAATTTCTAGTTTTAGCAATGAGGAAACTAAGTCCTAATTGGGAGAAGTGAGTTTCCAAAGTCATACAATGAATTAGGACAGGGGGGTATTAGAACCAAGGACTCCTGACTCCAAGGCCAGTGTGCTTTGTACCATTGTATGTCTTCTAAATATGTCTTCTAAATATGAGATTGGAGGGAGGGAGTTTTTAAACTTGGAATGATTGATGAGTCCTGTCATTCAAGGCATATTTGAGACAACATCTTAGCAATACTCTCTTTGCTTCAGTAATATTTCTTCATAGGCAGCAAAGTCTGGAATCTAGGACTTGGAGTTGAGATCTGTTTAAATTCCAGCTCCTTCACTTAATTGGCCGTGTGGTTTTGGGTAAGTCCCAATCTCTGAGCTCAGTTTTCTCATCAATGGTGTAGACACTCAAAAGATTGGGATTTAAGAATACCTCAAAGGACCCAACAGTGTAAAGTGATGCAGTACATTTTTTTTTTGGTTTTGCGAGGCAGTCAGGGTTAAGTGACTTGCCCAAGGTCACATAGCTAGTAAGTGTCAAGTGTCTGAGGCTCCATTTGAACTCAGGTCCTCCTGTCTCTAAGGCCAATGCTCTATCCACTTCAACACCTAATTGCGCCTTCAGGGAACTTTTTTTTTAAGCAAAAAGGCAAAGAAAATAGAGATAGGATGGAAATTTGTATTTCAAAGAAATATTATAATAACATTTTATTTTGATTGATAATCCTGGTCCTTCTGGCATTCATAATACATGTATTGGCTTTTTTACAGAGTTGTTGTGAGAATACTTTGTAAATCTTAAAGATCCTTATGAAAATGAGTTTTTATAAATAGAAGTATGTAAACTTGAAAGTAATTATATTTCTTGTAGAAATATTCTATATCTATGATTTTTCACAGGATTTCCAATTGTCAAAGTAATCTCCTTTTCATTCTGCTTCATCAAGGTTGGGAAGGAAGAAGGAATCAGTCATGAGACCTCTGTCTTGTTGATAAAACTTTAGAGCGTGTTTTTGTGTATGTGTGTGTGCGCGTGTGTGTGTATGTGTGTGCGCATGTGTGTGTGTGTGTGTGTATTTATCTGTTGATGTGCTCACAAAGGTTACACAGGAAAAGTGGTAAATGGGGGGAATAAGGTTGGGATTGCCCTATGACTTGTTGAGAGCTCCATTTGTATATAAAAGAGGGTTCCATGACAACAGGAAGGAATGGAACACATGGTCTACCTTTGAGCCCCTTCACTACTCCACTTTCAATGATGTCAAAGGGGATTATAGAAGAAACAAATGCCACCAGACCCCAGTTACCTCAACTGACTGAACATCAACCAACTAGGAAGCCGGTATAGGAACAAGACTGGGATGCTTGCAAAAACCTGTGGAGGCAGCCACTGAAGAGTCTGGTCCTAAACATATGAACTAGGGACTTCTGGGTTTGGGATGCTCCTATGCCTAGATTTGGGAGTATGCCATCTGCATGATAGTTTCAGAAATATATTTGTTTTATTCCTCTTGCTTTCATGAGAAAAATAGCTATATATACTCAAACCACACCTGCATGGTCCCCTCTATTGTGTTAAACTGATGTGTGAATAGAAGTGAAGCAGAAGTGAAGAAAGAAGAATTATCTTAATGAGTGAAAGCCAAGCCAAGAATCTAATTGGATGAAACCACAGAGGAACAAAATGGCAGCTGCTGCCTACAAAAGAAGCAGATCTAGGGGACAGAGCTAGCTAGGTCTCTGAGAGCTGAGACTAAAGTTTCCCCCTGGGTGCCCTCTGCTGATGGGGGGAGCTCATAACCAATAAGGTTTACATGGGATTTTCCTGATTATTGAACAGGATTAAGCAAATGGCCCACTGCACCCTTTGCTGAGTTAATCTAATTGGTCTAAAGTATTAATGTGGCTGAAGCATTATTGAAGAGTTAATGTGCTTAAACAACTAATTTCCAATAGAAAATAGAGAGCTTTTTGACATGTTAGGAATTGGTGAGTAGAAATGGATTTTTAGATCTGAAGTACATTCAGGATAATGTAAAGTGTAGAAGGGATTTTCCAGTGAATTCTAGACCCTGCTGTGCCCATCATGACTCCACAAATACAAAATAATGGAAAAGGTAGTAAAACTTTTCAAGTGCTAAGTATGAGATTTACGGGGAGAAAAACATGAGAAAGAACAATGACAGAAGGAGCTAACTCTCTGATTTTGTTTTCTATATGACACTGGAAACATGGTACAATGAAAATTTTGTTTGGAAAAGGAGTACCTGTGTTCGAATCCTGGCTCTTCTATCTACCATCTGTTGGAATTGGGCTAGTCACAAACCTATCTAGGCTTCAGTATCCTTATCTTTTAAATGGGGGAGGGGTTGGTTTAATGACTTGTAAGGTCACCTCCTGCTCTAAATCTCTTATGCTATGAAGTCAAGTTATCCATGCAAATCATGTAAATGTCTCTGAGGGGCCACTGACTTTTTCAGGAAGTGCAATGGATAGAATGCTAGGCTTGGAGTTAGGCAGAACTGGGCTTGATTCTTCCCACTGACATTATGACTAGAGAGACAAGTAGTTTAACCTCTCTTATCATCAGGAAAATGGGAATAATGATACCTGTAGTACCTATCTCATAAGGTTGTTGTCTCTAATGAGATAATATATGAACTTTGAAATACTTCCTGCCATGCTCCACATTATTATTGTCATTATTATTTTCCTGAAGAGCTTCTATCATTGATAATAAATGTAGGGTTATTGGTAATGAAGTACTTCATTGTTATGTAGGAATGCAGGAGGAAATATTTGTCCTCACTGAAATCGAGGTAAACCCGGTAACTTCTCTCCTGACCTCCAGTCTTACATTTCCAACTGCCTATTTTAACATCTCAAACTGGATGTCCCATAGACATCTTAAACTCAACATGTCCAAGACTGAATTTATTATATTTCTCCACAAAACCTCCCCTCTTCCTAACTTCCCTATTACTGTGGAAGGTATCACCATTCTCCCAGTCACCCAGGGTTGTAACCTAGGTATCATTCTCAATTCCTCACTCTCAGGTTGTTGTGTTTGTCCTTCATTTTTGAAAAGGACCATGACATCAGGGAAATGATGACATGACTTGCAGTTGACTTTGATTTGAGTGAGGGAGGGCTGTGAAAGGTCACCAGCCTCACTTTCTCCTCCAGAGCCACCTGGGTCCAGAGGCCAGATATTCACCAGGATGACTGGAGATGGCCCAGGATGCATTGGGAGACTCTTAACTCTCATATCCAATCGGTTGTTAGAACCTATTATCTCTACCTTTGTTACATTTCTTACTCTCTTCTCTCCTTTGATACTCCTTTGACCCTGGTATACATTCCTCCTTGTCTCCTATCTAGACTATCGAAGTAGCCTGTTCGTTGGTTTTCCTGCCTCAGGTATCTCCCCTGCACTCAGCTAATCCATCCTGCACTCAGCTGTCAGCCCTGACCATGTCATCCCCCCACTCAATAAAATCCAGTAGCTCCCTACCACTTTCTTCATCAAATATAAAATCTTCTGTTTGGCTTTCTAAGACCTTCATATCCTGGGATCTTCCTACTTTTCCAGTCTTCTTACACCTTACTCCTTCACATACTCTGATACACTAACACTGGCCTCATTGCTGTTCTCCCACTTCTGAGCATTTTCACTGGCTGTCTCCCATGCCTGGAACTCTCTCCCTCCTTATCTCTGCCTCCTGGCTTCCCTCAAGATTAAGCTAAAGTTCCACATTCTGCAAGAAACCTTTCCTGGTCCTCCTTAATCTTAGTGCCTTTTCTTTGAGATTCTCCTCAATATTTCCCATATATATCTTATTTGTACATAGCTGTTTAGATATTGTCTCCCCTAATAGATTATAAGCTCCTTGAGAGCAGAAGCTATTGTTTGCCTTTCTTTACATACCCAGAGATTCCTGGCTCCTAGTAGACACTTAATAAATGCTATCGACTGACATACTGATCAGTGGGAATGGCAGGAATAATGCTACAAATCATGGAGTGATTTGTAGACACACCAAGTAAGGCTTCAACGTCCACTAGAAGCTTTGATGTACAAGGCAAGTTCTTGATTCTCTCTGCTTCTCTTTCAATGAGCAAAAAACCATATTCATGATCCTTTTTTCCCCTAAGAGGAATCATGGTAGGACCAATAATAGAACAGAATTTGATCATAATCTGATGAGCAGTCACAGGGTGCTGTCATTCATCCAGACAGCTCCCTCAGTAAAGGGGAAATACAGGAGTGAGAGGCAGGGGTTGACTTTGCTTACTTTTCTGGGAAAAAAAATCTTCTTAGTTTAAGTTTGTACTATTAGTAAATTGCTTAAAGTTCTGATTCATATCAGTTGGAACCTGGAATGGACTAAATGGACCAAGAAGAAAGAGTGCTGGACTTGGAATTAATAATAATTATAGCTAACATTTATATAGTGCTTTCTATGTGCTGGCACTGTGCTAAGCACTTCACAATTGTTACTTCAGTTGATCCTCACAACAACCCTGGGAGGTAGGTGCTATTATTATCCCCATTTTACAGATTAAGAAGCTGAAGCAAACAGAGGTTAAATGACTTGCCTAAAATCACACAGCTGGTACATGCCTGAGACTAGATTTGAACAGAGGCCTTCCTGCCTCCAGGCCTGGTGCTCTATCCATTGTACCTAACTGATTTCAAATCCTAGCTTTACCACTTACTACTGGGGAAATCTCTTCTCTTTTCTGGACCTCAACTTCCTCACCTTTAAAATGTAAAGATTGGACTAAATAAAGCCTAGATCCCCTCCAGCTCTAAGTTTATGATAATCCTTCTAATCTGACCAAACATACCTAATGCTAATGAAATATGGGGAATCCAAAGAATTGGCATCTGTAGTTGACAAGAGGATAGTCACCTTCTAAGACCGCCAGAGGTTGAGTTATCTGATTCAGCATGCACCAGAAAGGACAGGAGTACAGAGTGGGCCAACCAAAAGAGATGCACTTAGGCTGCTGCATGATCAAAATGCAGCAGAAAGACACAGCAACAACCCAGAGCAAAAGAGAAATAATTAGGCTCTAGCTCCCTCCCACTCATTCCTCCATTAGCCAAACCGCCGCAGTTGAGGACAAAATGGGATTTAAAAAAACAAACATTTTTTAAAAAATGATTTTTGACAAGTATCATGTTAACCAACGAATGAGCCTACTAACCCCTTCACTCTGTGCTGAATGGATCTTTGCACACACTAACAGGAAAGTGGAAGCAACATTTGGGTTGGTTGGCTCAGAAAGGTTGAAAATGCAGCCACATTGTTCCCCACACCAGGGCATTTGCAATGGTGTTTTCAGAGGAATAAGAGAAGCGCTGTACTCTGACAAACAGGGGAAGGATAAAGAGAGCCAGGAAGGAAAGAAACAACAGCTGAAGAATAGAATAGGCAAGCTGACACTGGAAACCAGAGAGTAATAGAAATGGCTTCAGAGATTTTGTGAGAAAGACAGAGAAAGTTTACCAAGATTCTCTCTCCCTTGGATTGAATGGCCTGGTATATTTAGGTCTGTGGAACAAAATGTTCAATTCAACTCGATACATCAATATCAAATCAAGAGATTCACAAATCTACATATCTGGTCCTAATTTGTTTCCTGAACTCATCACCTGAATCTAATACTGATTAGCTAGGAAGCTTTAACTCATTCCCTTCTTCTGACCTGGACCAATTTGCCACTCCTTAAACAGACTCATTTTTTTTTGGGGGGGGGGAGCCCTCTCATCACACCAGACTTGCTTATTTGGCTTTGGCCATTACTGAAGAACAGAACTTCTAAATTCAAATGATCTAGCAGCCTCAGTATCCCCAGCTGCAGAGACTTTTGGTGTCCTTCACCACCCTGCCAAGCCTCTTCACTTTACATGTGAAGACACTGGGTCTCAGAGAGGTTATGACTTGTGTTGAGTCACAAAGTAGCATGAGCTAGTCAGAGGGAGGATTTGAACTAGGTCTTCCTGGCTTCGAATCTAGAGCTCTACCTCCTACACCATGCTTATATGTGCATATGCTATATTCCCTAACAGAACGCAAGCAGACCTTTGAGCAGGAGCTGTGTTTTTGTTTTGAATCCACAGGACTTCTCACAATCCCCTGAACACAGTAGGCGCTTGTTGAATTAAGGTGAAAATTTCCCAAGTGCAAGGTGCTTCCCTTCACTTCCACTGTAACTCAAGGCAAACTAGACTATCCAATGTTCCTTGGAGATGCTCTTTAAATTCTCCCCTGCAAGTCTTCACTTCTGAAATTTCCTGGATTCCTTTTCTCCAACTATAAAATCCTGCTCATCCTTCAAAACCCATCTCAAGTTTTACCGAGAGCCATTCCAGATCACTCCAGCCCACAAAAATTAATGCTTTTGAATTACTGGAGCACTTCATGTCTGTACGTTGACTTGATATAAAGAGTCTTATGTTGTAAATTTTCTTTTTATCTGTATGTTCTATCTCCCAAAGTAGTTTGTAAGCTCCCCAGGGGCAAAGGTCAAATCTTCCTCATCGTCGTAACCCTCATAGTGAGTAGCATACTTTCTCAAACAGAGATGCTCAAAAATGTTGGTTGATTGTCTGTTTGAACTGCAGTTTATACCAGCTTTTCCTTAAGCAATCCCATAGATACCAGTTTCTCTCTCTCTCTCTCCTTTTTTTTTTTTGAACAAAAGAGTATGTCTCTCCAGGGCAAGTAATTCAGTGGTACATCTACCTCTCTGGCTTGACTATAGATCATGCCCAAATGGAATTCTCATATATATGTACATACATATTAGAATTCCATTTGGTCTATATTCTTACCCCTAATACATGCATACACACAAAATATACATATATGTGAGATATATACATATGTAAATCTATATATGTTTGTGCATTAAGGATGAGAATTCCATTTGGGGATGGTCTATACTTACCTCTAATGCATACATGCAACCATATGTGTGATATGTGTGTATATATATATAAACTCTATATACGTGTGATATGCATCTATATATAATCTATATGTGTCTATTAGGGATGAGAATATCATCTTGGGGTGGTCTATATTGTATATGTCTATATAGTATATATACGAATAGACATTATATAGTATAGTATATATAGTATATATATGAATAGACTTATAGACATATATATATAATACACATTACATATATAGTATATATATGAATAGACTTATAGACACACATATGTGCACACATAGGCATATACACTAAAAAATAACACTAGTTATAGGCTATACTCAGCCAAATTTGGGGAAAGTGAGGCCAATATTAGGACCAATATGTTATTTCTGAAAGATGTGAATAGAGAAGTAAAATGATAATGCCCATTCTGAAGCCCCAGAAATCACTCTATTGGTAATAATTTAGGGAGCTATCCTCAAATTGTTATCGCTGGTGATGTAAGATGAGGAGTCAGGAATATAAAGAAAAGCATGATTGGGAGAGTGAAGGGAAGGGGTAGGATGGAGGTAACCCACATAGTAGGGAAGTCATTAAAACCTAAAATAACTTTGAATAATAAAGGACTTAGGAATTGGACTGAGAAAGGGAAGCTGCATAAAATCAAAGGGAGAATCAGTACAAAGAGGGCAAAGAAATACATCTACACAGAGAAAAAAGCCACATATTATTCCAGAAAATACCCTAATCTGAAAAGTCAAAACAAAGAGAAGAATAATTGTTATCAATGATCAATCTAGTAGGCTTGGGTTAGTTAGTAATTTTTTTAAAAGTTGAATGCATTTAATTATATAATTATATTCATATGGATATCCTAATATGGATTTGCAGCCATGTGGACCACTATGGAAAAACAGCCACCCCTGACCTAGTGGGTCAGAGGCAAAGGGATGGATTTGTGTGAGATGGTAATAATAAAAATAATAATAACAACAATAATAGAAGCTAGAATTTATGTAGCACCTACTGTGTGCTAAATACTTTATAAATATTATATCATTTGATTCGCACAACAGCCCCAAGAGAGAGATGCTGTTATTATCCTCATTCTATAACTAGACAGTAGCAAAACTCATTTAATGACCTCAAACTTCTCCCTGAAATGGAAATGCATCTTTTCTAGTATCATTATTCTATCAGTGATGGTATACCACTACAAATTGTGGAAAATTATAATCTCTGAAGAATAAAGATTAAGTATCACAAAGTATTAAGTTATCACTAAGTATTACAAGGACAACAGAGAGATTCAGACAGGGCATTGATGAAGAGCTGGTCACAGTACAAAAGAAAAAAAACTGTGAAGAACTAGAGGAAAGGATGGATAATTGGAAAAGAGGATGTACTAATCATATGTCAAGAGCAAGGGACAGCTAATCAGTGGCTAGCCTGTGAGTCGTCACTGATATCTCAGGAAGTCCCCAAAGCACATTGGATGGTCCTACCAACGACTAACTTATGAGAAGCCATAGACAAGAGTCACACAGGATGAACAGATGTGGTTGGGCAGGCAATCTGTATTGCTGGAGGGAAAGTCATATTGGTTAGATCAAAGATCTGTTTAAATACCTGAGCAGTGGAGACAAGATCATCTCAAAGGGATCTTCCGGTCCAGTAGCAATATGATTCTGTGCTTCTGTGGGGGATCTTGAACAAAAGAGCAGAGTATCTCCAAAAAGAAACACACTACCATTATCAATGTCTTCTGATATATTGGTAGCAGGGTGGGTGCACTGGATAGAGTGCTGGACGTGAGCTTAGGAAGAAATGAATTCAAATCTTGCCTTAGACATTTACTATCTATGTGACCCCTGAGCCAGTCACTTTAACCTGTCTGCCTCAGTTTTCTCATTTCTCACTTACCTTACAAGATTGTGGTGAGGATAAAATATTTATGAAGTGCTTTGCAAACATTAAGGTGTTATATAAATGCTGGACATTATATTTCTGTGTGTATGAAAAAATAGTAATAGCCCCGAATGGGAACACCATCTTTGCGACAACTCATAGAGATGCCTAACAATGCCTGTTGCTTCTGAATTATGCTATTAGTCTTCTTACCTTCCAGTCAACAACCAACAAACACATACTATATCACAGATTTAAATTATAGGGCACATCCTAGTTGAGTGTAATATCTTCTCGTAGCTATAGGATGAGACCTCTTGATCATGGATAAGGGATCTGAGCTATTTCCTAAAGAGTAAAATTACTAAACCACAAAATACCAGATTAAAAAAAATTGTTACCAGAAACCCTGCTGGATTTCAAGTGACTAGGTCAGAAATTCAATAGGAAATGCTGTTTAAGGAAAAACAATACAGAAAACCTACTAGCAAAGGAGGCCAAATAGAGCATTGTTTTAGTTACTTAGGGGATAATGACAATGGAATAGCACATTGTCACAGGGTAATGGTCTCCTGCTGCTACATAAATGCCAAGGTAAAACCAATGCATTTATCAAAAACAAACAAGCAGGCAGAGTAGCTACCTTAGTTTTAAAGCAAGACTTACTGATCTTAGAGCAAAGTTCTAACTCAACACTTTAATTCTATTATAGAAATGTATGAGGATGAGTCCCTGCCCCATTAGGTGTTTGCCTGGGGAAATACAGTCTTCTTGCAATGGTCTTCTGGAATCACTGAATTCAGCTAGGCTGTAGGCTGTTTTAAAGACTCTAACCTGTGGGAAAACAGTCTTTCCATAAAAACACAATTACTGGTCCATGTGCCTTGGCGCCTCATTGGCTGAAATGTTACTCTTGGTTCTTTTCCTTTGGTACACACACACACACACACACACACACACACACACACACATCCCTTCATTCTTTTCATGCCTGTTGATGGTAGATACAAGCTCTGTGTGATATAATTTTGCATCTGCTTAACAAGAAACCCTTGTTATTATAAGCATCAATCAAGGATGCACTGGGTATGAAACAAATAATCCATTAACCTGACACAGAGAGTTGATGCTTCCCCATCTGTAATCTCTTTATTCCTTTCAAAGTTATTCCCTTGGGGTTAGAGAGTCTCTAAAGTATAGGTAATTTTCTGAGCAAAATAAAAATCCAAGCTAAAATTTTTTTTAAGCAGTTACAGATTCCTGGGTTTTGTGCAGGGTAGACAATACAAATGCTGTCATTTGTGAGCAAAAAGAAAATTTCAGAAAGGACAGGTTTTCTATGGGTTTGAAAACTATGCAGGCTTCTGGAGAAAACACAGTTTGAGTTGCCTTGTACAGACTGAACAGGTCTGAATGAAAGTCAATATGGTGGCATTCTCTTATTCCTCCAAGCACCCAGAGGTACTCAGAACCATGGAACACTGGAGCTAGAGGGGACTTTTGGCAGAACAGCTAGTCCAACCCTTTTACTTTATTGATTTGAAAATTCAAGTTCAGTTTTCCCTTTTAGCTGATAAGAAGCATTCTAGAGATCCCTTTCCCTAGAAGATTATTTTATAACCAGTTGAAACAAATAAGAAGTGGAATTTCTTGACCCCATGACTGGATGTGATGCTGACTTAATTGGAGAAATTTGGACAGCCATTTCCTTTTCTGGTATCTTCTGTTGGTCTAAGAATAATTAATACCCTCTCCTTCCTGAGGGATGGGGTAGAGACTAATAATTCCAGTTCATGCTTCTAGAATTAGGGGTGTCTGTTTGTATTACTGAAAGAATTATCTAAAATGACTATTGCCTTGTACTACTTTTAACTATAACTTTTCCATTTCTTTGCAAGCCAGATTTTGGTATGAAGAGGGAAACGAAGAATGGGTTATTAAGGGAAGTTAGCAGTATTTGAGAAGTATCCTTCACCATTTAAAATTAGAGAGGGTTACTATGTCCTTCCAAAAATTTTGCCTCGTTGCTACTGGTGGAGACAGAAAATCGGTTTGGATGAGCCATTGACCTGAGAAGCAGTACTTGCTTGTGACTTGTAGTCATAAGACCTGGGGAATTGGCCATGTATTAGCTGTCAAATATTAGTCAAATCCCTTAACTTCTCTGAGCACATATCAGTTTTCTCATCTATAAAATGGACATAATAAAATCTGTTGTGAGGGGCAGCGTGTTATAGTAGACAGCTGGCTTTAGAGTTAGGAAAACTTGGCTTGAATCCTACTACTGGCTCATATTAGCTATGTGACCAGGGGGAAATCACTCAAGTTGCCTATTTGCATCTGGGAGGGAGGGAATTTCTATACTTGCAGTTCCCTCCTTACACCATAGAAAACATTTTCCAAATGGGGGGAAAACTATTCTATAATATCATAATGCATGTAAAGCACTTTGTAAACCTTACAATGTTATATTACGACATGGTTAATAGCATGTATATATGACACTTCCTGGCTAAACTGTTGCTTTGCTCCACAGAGGGAGGAAATGAGTCACTACAGGTTTTTTAGGCAATGAAATAAGATGGTCATTCCAAAAATCACAATCAGTCACAGTCACATTGGTGTAGGAAAGGAGAAAAGGGAGGGGAAGGGGACCTCTTTAGAATAAAGAGACAAAAATCCAAAGAAACACTCATAAGAACAGAAAAAAGCTTTAAAGCTGAAATTTAGTTGATAAACATCAAAAGGAAAGGATAGAAATACAGGGCCATCATCAGGGTGGCCTAGTGCTATCAGATCCTATAACTACAGACCCTAACTATAAACAATAGTCCTATAGGAACAGTCCTATAGACAGATAAACTAGGTCTCTGCAAATTAGAGGGGTGGTGACTTCCTGTTGGATTTGAAGAAAACCTGGCCAATTCAGGCTCCCAGTGATACTTTGTCCGTAATGGCATAGAAATTCTAGAAAAAATGTGGATTGTAGTGGCTTCCATTATCTAGCCAAAGGCTTTCCTTTTTTTTTTTTTTCATTTTTCTTGTTAGGATTCTAAAAAATTATTTACTTTCCACTCAGGCTACCTTACACACCCAATCCAAACTGCAGAAATAGGCATGATGCATCTGCAGCAATCCAGATTTTGCAATAAAGCAGATTTTCATGAGAATTCAGTGTAGTCCAAATGTTCCAATGCCCTGGGCTTCTATTCAAATAAAAGGTCTGTGTGTACAGGAAAATGCCTAGTTAGAAGGCTATGGCAAACAGATTTAAAATAGCAAATACTGTAATACTGTATCCAGTTTGTCTCTTTGGGCGTTATCACAGACACTTTCTTAGTAGAAAAAAAAATTCCCTGTGAAGGTAACAAAGTTCAAGGGTATTTTTTAAAAGTTTCATAAAGAATTGGTCAATAAGGTGTGAGAAAGGTAGCTTTCAACTTCAAGTTTGGTTTAATAAAAACAAACCAAGTTTCAATCACTTTAATATACACTTTAAAGGTACTTTAAGATACCGGTAGTCCCTCTATCCACGGTACACCTTAATGGACTTTCAAAGGTGAAACATTCATGACTGTATTCAGGAAAAGTTCTCTCAGTAATTTAGAAAAATATTAAAAACATGGAAGCAATTGAAAACTCCCTTTCACCTGTGCAATATAATCTTTTATGAACTCTCCAGTTACAAGACTAGAACTACAGAATGTCACAACACTTCCAATTTTTGATGGCTATGTGGCTGTAATTCTTTGCTGCTATGTCATGCTATTGAAAGGAATGGTATTCTTTTCACTTTCATCTCCTCCCGTTGTTTAAAGCAAACCAAAAATAACTGAAGAAATTAACCAGCTCTGATAGTTCTGGATGGCCACGAGTAAGTCTCTTTATCTCTCCAAGTCTCAATTTAGAAGGTTGGACTAGATCAGGGGTTCTAAACACAGGGTCCATGGACCAGATTTCAGGGGGTCTATGTACATGGAAGGGGTGAAAATTCCATCCTTATTTCCACTAACTTTTAACTGAAATTTATCGTTTCCTTCAATTATTTAAAAATATTATTTAGAGAAAACATTCACACACTTCACTAGACTGCCAAAGGGATCAAGAACACAAAAAAATTTAAGAATCCTTCAACTAATGGTCTCTAAGGCCCCTTTCCAGTTCTAACATGCAAATGTTGGGAGAATGGGAGCAGGAAGCTGAGAGGAGGCAGAGTGAATTTTTTAAGTGCTTCAAATCTACCAAACAAAAGTTAGTTTATAAAAACTAATAAACTATAAAATAATGTTTATAGATAATATAGCTTGTAGATTTAGAACTAGTCTGAACCTCAGAGGCCATTTAAGGCCAACATTTTCATTTTGCAGATGAAGGACTGAAAGGCCCAAGGAGGCTAAGTATTTGCTCAATGTCACACAGGTTCCTAGGGAGCAATTATGATATCTTAGATTACTTCCCTAGGCTCATCTTCGAAATGGGTCCAATGTCCCAGTGACAGAAGTCCTCTGGCTCCTCTGTTGATATGGATGAAACCCTCCCCTAGAGCCAGAGGTACTGAGGCAATAATCAATTTAATATAAATTTTAAAAAGCATCATGGCCTCTCTAATCACTACCAAATACTCAGTCCTCAATCTCCTGCTAAAAGAATACATCATCAATAGGTGGGCTGGTTTGAAGGTTTCATCTTATTTTGTCTTTCATGGGGTTATTTTTGGGATTTGGAGGTGGCATGAAGTAAAAGAGGGGAAGAGGAAAAGAGGGGAATATGAGCTGATGAAAAAATATGAGCTGATGAGAGAGAGAGAGAGAGAGGGACAGAGAGAGAGAGAGACAGAGAGAGAGACAGAGAGAGAGAATGAAAAGGGGAAGGGGAGAGAGCTTGGGGGTTTGGGAAGGGAAAGAGGAAAGTTGGGAAGACTCTCAGGGTATGTCGGGGGAGAGAAGGGGAGGGAGATAGGATGTATAACTGCTGGAGCAAGGGAGTTACCTAACTCAAGATGCAGGTGCCAGCAAACAGCCCACACGCTACCTAAGGGCATGTCTTCTCTTTCTTCTCGCTTGGTCCAGCCTCAACCACACCCTGTTTTAACCCATGGGAGTGTCTGGGCCCCAACCCCAGTGGTCGCAGCTTTCCTGTAGACCCTGGGATGGATGGTTTTGTTAAATGAAGGCAGTGGCTGAGGAAGGATGGATGGAGAGTGGGTTCATGGGGTCAGTTGGGGTGGGAGGAGAATGATAATCTTGCTGTAGTTCCTATAGTGGCACAGGGGTAGAGAAAAAAGCGGGTGGTGGCTGGGTGTATCCGGCCGGGTGTATCCCCTGGACTGCCTGTCTGGACTTATAGCTGGTGCTTCTGTGAGGCCTCTGGCCGTGGAAGCAGCAGAACAGCTTTGAAAAAAGGGGTGCCCTCCACCCCTTCTTCCCACCCCTCCCCCTTGCCAAATCTCAGTTGACTTCTTTTCGGTTGACCGCAGCGAGGTCAAGCCTTCCCTCCGAGGTTTAACCGGGCTCCAGACAGGCTTACCTGCTAAATGGAGTGCACTGGTTTTTTTCGAGGGGGTTGGGGAGGATGGAGTAGAGGCCTGTTCGAGGGGCTTTCTTCACAGCCTTGCTTTTTTTCCGTCTCCCCCAGTACCCATTCACCCTCACACCCTCCCGCCAACTTGCTTCCCTCCCGCAGCTCTGAGGCCAAGGGCAGCGGGTGCGTCTGTCTCCCTCCTCTGGTCCATTACACCGCGGGCCTCCCCTCACCCCGGGGACAGTCACTCCGATCCCGCAGCGGACCCGGCAGTGGGGGCTCCGCAGGAATATTCATGGGGGCTGGGACACAGGGCGGAGAGGCGGGCGGGCTGCCCCCAGCTCCGGGACCGAGGAGGAGATCTCCCTCCCGCCTTCCTTACACCCCCAGCCCTAACCCCCGCCCCCAGGCCCCCAAAAGATACTAACGTGCATAGGTCCTTTTCTGTCTATTTCTTGGGCTTCTTCCCAGGGCCCCAGACTCAACTCCCAAGAGGCAGAAAAGGGGGGGGGGAGAAACGTATGTTTCCAGTGGGGAAGAAAGAGCAAGCAACACACACACACACACTTTCTCTCTCTCTCTCTCTCTCTCTCTCTCTCTCACCCCTTCCACGTACCGCCCTGAATTCCTTCTACGACCCTCACCCCGCCACCCTCAATGCAGGCAGCGCCTTCCTCCCCAACTACTCCCTCCGCCATCGAAGGGAGGGGGAACCGAGACTGAGGCAGAGCTGGAGAGCAAAGAAAGTTACGCAGACACTTTGTTTTTGCATTTCTCCGTTTCCCTCGCATTAATAGCATTGAGAGGGAGATGTAAGCCTGGGCCAGTCCTCTTTTCACCAAGGCAAATGTAAGGAGGGGGAAAGCGTCCAGCTAAGGCCCCTAGCCCTGGGCCACAGGTGTCTCTGGCAGGTGATGCCACGCTGAACTGCGGGGAACTGATCCCAGCGCGGCCTGGTGAGCAACTACTGTGTCTTTCCCTATGCCCACCCCAGAGCCACCGGACACCGTCAGCGCCTACAAGCCCAGCCTGCTTTCCCCCGACATCGGAGGTGGGGACAAGGTCCGCAACAAGACCAGTGCTACCGTCCAGGGGAAGAGGAAGAAGAGCACAGATGAGCCTATGAGGGCTCTCTACTCTTTGAGGCCAGAGGCAGGAGCGCCCTAGGATTTCAGGGTAAAATTTGGTCTTGTAAATCCTACTTGTTATTTTCCATCAAATAAACACACAAACACAAAGTCAAATAAACACACAAACCAAAGTTGTGTAAAGGAAAAAAATTTACATGCGTTCGCACTCAAACAGTGCCCCAAGGCTGGGTTACAAACACTGTCCACAGAATGCTTATGCTGGGTGATTTCGTTAGTTTCTCGCTCAGACCGCTGAAATCGTGTCAGAAACATTTTGTTGCAGAGAACCTTTAAAACGGAATCGGCTTTTTCCAGGTCGAGGAGTCTACGTCAGATCAAGATCTGCCGACTGGCTTGGCAAATTACTAAGAGAAGGACATTTCCTAGAGTCAGAAAAAGCCAATTCAGCTGCCAACAGGCTCCACTGCTTCTGCATCAGAAGTCGTGACCTCGCTTTGTTGGTTTGCTCCTAAGATGGTGAGAATAATAGGAATACGCCTAAAGATAGCAACGTCAACACTCTGGAAGAGAGAAGTCTTCTTGAGGGATGTAGAAACACATACACACGTACACACACACACACACACACACACACACACACACACACTCCCACCATGTGGATCTCTGTTTTATTTGTGCAGTACGTTGGAAGTCTAGAATTGTCCTCAAATGGTCTATTTACAGATTTCGCACATGTCTCCGCAAGAGACCTTGTTTATCCTCCCAAGAGTAGAGTCAGAAAACGAGATTAAAGCATTAATCTACCGCCCATCCACACAAAAAAGGTTCCTAGGACCACGCTTTTCACTTACCTCGGAACAGCCATCAAAGGGACATACTGTACTGTGCAATGGGGAGAAATTAGATGGCGGCTCTCTCTTTAGCAAAACCATTACCTTGACTTTCTACAATAAAGAAAACCCATAAAGAGGAGCTATTGAAGGTTTCAAATGACATAACGATGGTTTAGAAGGTTCCCCCCTCGCAGCCTTTTTTTTTTTTCTTGCGAGTCAACTGAGAGCAATTTTAAAGAGTGAGTTCCTCAAAGGAGGAACAGTAACTGGCATTCAACCACTGGAGGGCAGCTGTCGGTTTATTTTGTTTAATTTCAAAGCACCTTTTAGGAAAAAGGAGGGAAAAACCACAACTTAGAGATATTGCCCCTAATAAGGGCAGGCCCTGGCCTAAAGGTGAACCATTGGCTATTTCGGGAGACCATTACACCAGTTCCTATATCCTGGGCTCCTAGAAATAGCATCTATACCCACACCTCTCCCCAAAGGAGAAATATAGACCAGATGGTTCCTAAACCCTAGCAGAATTCCCAAGGAATAAATATATTTCTCCTCTCTAGTTTTGGTCGCCATTTCCCTACCTGCCTGTATCTCACAGGCATACGAACCCCTGAGACAGATGGTCTTTCAGGGCTGAACAAACACACCGACTCCCAGGAGGACTGGGGCTCTAGCAGAAAAGGTGCCCAAAACTGATTCTGGGGGGACATGAATTAATGTCTCAGCCACAGTCATTCAACAAACACTTATTAGGGGGTCTACCAGGTGCCAGGCACAGTGTTAAGAGCTATCGGCTAGGCTAAATTCAGTCTCAACTATACTGTCCCACTCGTGCTGAGAAAAGTGTATCTTAAACCCGAATTTATTGTTAACGGATTCCTAGTTAAATCAGAAAACTACTGCATCTCACTATAATGCCAGCTTTTATCTGTCAATGACCGTGTGTGTATGCCTATATGTATATGTGTGTTAAAGAGCAATACAGGTACATACACGCGGTATAGACGGTATATTACACATACACTAAATAAGCAATCTGCAAGCAGTAGGTAGCCGCCACACGATTTTTAAAAGTGTGATTGTGAATCTCACAGGCTTGTGTGAATATATACACACACACACACACCAAGCCATCCCAATACGAGGTGCTATGATTCTCTAGGTCAATGTCAACTACCTAAAAAGAATCTTAATCCCAACGAAATTTCCCAGTTTAACTCGGAAGGAAATAACATTTAGAGCCACAGCTCTTAGCCCAATGCGTCCATCCTTCAGGGCGATGAGCAGAGACAGAAGAATGACCCCCAGGCTTTCTCTCTAGCTTTTCTGAAGAAAATGGCTGTTTGGGTCGCTCAGGCACACGGAAATGAACTTCGCAGCATATTTCAGGGACCGAGGAGAGGGAGTAAATTAAGACTCCAGAGGCGTGATCGCGGCTCTTCGCCCATTAGCTGAGCAGCACTGCCACCTAGTATCCAGGGTTATGATAAATTCTCCAGGCCGCTTGTGCCCTTCCGGCCGGCAAAGGGGCGCGGCAGTGGGATGCGGGTGGCGCTGCGCAAACGCAGGCGGCGGAGGAAGGAGTCCAGGCCACCTGAGTAGATGAAATAACCAATTGCCCGCAGGGCTACGGGTGGAAAGAGGTAGAGCCGCGCAGCGCTGGTGGTTAATATCTTCTTCCTTCCCTACCCATTTCTCGCCTTCTCACTTTCTCCTTTCCCTCTCTCCTTTTCCTTCCCCTCCCCCTTTTTTTTTCCGTGAGAACCTCTCTTGAAATTTATAAATATCAGTAAACGACCCGGGTTCCCTTGCCGGCAGGTAGTGGGTTCTGGTTTTGAATGTGCTATATACAACCTCTTCGACCTTAAGAAAACAGTTTCTTCTCCTTGAAATTCAGATTCTTTATCTAAATACTGGCCCTTCCTCCTTTGCAGGGTAGTTGTGAGGGTCCAATGAGTAAAGGAGTTCCCAGAGAAAGATATACCGGCTGTATGAGACTGCTGGACTTGGACTCAGGAGGTCTAGCCTTGAATCTTGTCTCGCTAGCCTCGTGACCTTGGGCAAATAACTCCAGTCTCAGTTTTCTCATCTGCAAAATGGGGATAATAGTACTTGCACTACTTACTCCACAGGGTTGGTAAAGTAGGGTCTTTGCTAACCTTACAACTATAGAACTTTGGGTGATAATGGAGGTGAAAGTGGTCTTTGTAACCCCATGCCATGCAGATGTAAAGGTTTTTGCTTTTTTTTTGGGGGGGGGGAAGGTGTTGGTTTTGTTTTTTTGGTTATCAATTCCAACAAAGCCTGGTATAGTGAATAGAGCCTTGAAGTGTGGAAGATCCGGGTTCAAGTGCCACATCTGACACATACTCAAGCACTTACCCTCTCAGTGCTCCCGGCAATTCTCAAGCTATAAGTTGCAGACAAAGTGTCAGCTTGCATTGGTAGAGGAGTTTCTTCATCAGGGAGTTCTTGGGCATTAGTGAAGTCACAGGTTCAGAGGGATTCATGGCATATGCCCCAGAAGGCAAACATCAAAAGGAGGGCTCTAAAAAGTTCTTTAATGAAGTCATCAGCTTTTCTCTCCTTATCCTTTCTCAGCAGGAACATAGCATCCTGTTCCATGCCTCTATGCCAGGTCCCCCAATGCCTTTGCAGAAAGGGCATGAAACTAAGGGTCAGGCACTATCCAGGGAACACGAGTGGTGAGATTTTGATTTGAACTTCTTTGCCCTCCCTTGATCCACATCCCAAACCCCTACATAGCACAAAAAGTGGAATTCTGAAGAGCCAAAGTAGACCAGAGGAGAGAGGAATGGCCCACTTAGTGGGGCCTGACAGGGGGTGATTTTGGGAGTGTGGGAGGTATCCAGGCCAGAGAGAAGACAAACCAGATCAAGTCATTTTCCCAGGTCCTTTCAAATGAGGCTGTTGGGTTAGGTAATCCAGCTCTGAAATTCTGTCTTTCTCAAATTAAAGGTAAAGAGACATTTTAGTTTGGAAATGATTTTTTAAAAAATAACTTCTTCCATTAATTTTCTCTCAGTCTCCAAAGCCTTTATTTGGTTAACTCCTGTTTTTCAAAAGAAAAAATAGAGAGGGAAGGAAAAGGGAAGCTCCTTTCTAGTTCCTTATTCGTTCAGGCACTGCAGCATGTCCAAGCCCCAGGCTTCAGTTTCAAAGTTGTAGCAGCTAGGTATTGAAGAGGACTGAGTGTTAGGAAGACCTGAGATCAGATTTGGCCTCAGACACCTACTAGCTGTGACTAGGGCAAGTCACTTAACCTCAGTATCCTCATCTGTAAAACAGGACTGATAATAGCACCTATGTCCCAGGGTTGTTGTGAGGATCAAATGAAATAATTATTGCAAAGCCTTTAGAGCAGTGCCTGGCATATAGTAAGTGCCATGTAAAGGTTAGCTATTGTCATTATTAAAGTGCCAGTGCCAGGAGTTTGTCAAAAATCTTCCAGAGTGAAATCTCTGAGCTCCTTTCATTGGGCAGTCCTTTTCCATTGGCCTGGGAGGAGAGAAGAAAGGAAATGGCATTTATGCGGAGAGCTCTGAGTAGTAGCCTGAAATTCCACCCAGAGAAGCTGTTCTACCCCTAGCTCTCCACAAATCTACCTTCCATAAGGGGGGAAATTTTGGCCTTCCCCGTATTTAAGGGAAGGAACTTGCCCTTCTCCATATATCCACAACACTAGACAGAGGGGAGCATGAGCCAGGAAACCTGGGTTCCAGGTTTGGTCTTGCCACAGATTTGGCTTTGTAATTTTAGGCATCACCTTACTCTTTTTTTGGGAGGCCATTGGGGTTGACTTATCCAAGGTCAATAAGCTAGTAAGTATCAGAGGCTGGATTTGAGTTCAAGTCCCCCTGACTCCAGGCCTGGTACACCATCTAGCTGCCCCACACCTTTATTGTGCCTCAATTTCCTGCTTTGTCAAATGAAGGGATTGGACCAGATGGTCTTGAAAATGATCCAGTTCTAGCAATTTTTCATCATAATTCTATTATTATAGTTAATTCTCGTAGACAAGTAAAAATATTAATTGGGAAATCTTGGGTAAGTTGTTTCCCATCTCTGAGCTTCAATTTCTGACCTTGTAAAATAAAGATTAGAAGCTCATCAGTATATATGTGGAAGGGACCACCTTTGAAGCCATCCAGGAAATTGAAACTGAGAGAGATGTCAGTAGTGAGTTTGGATCCGAGGTCTACCTACCTCCAAGTCTAGCATTCTATGCAGAACAGCTTCCAAGGGCCTTCCTATTTCTGATATTCCAAGGCTGAGGGATTCACTAGAGTGCCCATTAATCATTCCTCATTCTTGGTAGTTAGAGACAAACCTCTGCCCCCTTGCAGTGATTCCCAAATTCTCAGCTCTCTCCAGCATTAGAAGTCAAGGCTTAAGTTCACTGGTCTTTCCACTTAACTAGGACAGACACTGAAGAGGGAAATCTATGTGTGGTATAAATTTTACACATACACACACAAACACACACACAGACACTGAAGAGGGAAATCTATGTGTGGTATACATTTTATACACACACACACTCGGACAGACACTGAAGAGGGAAATCTATGTGTGGTATAAATTTTACACACACGCACACACAAACACACACACACACACACACACCTGCCTCTGACTCCTATTGCCCAGGGTCTTTAGGGAACTCTATATCAAATGTACCCTCTCCTCAGAGCCAGAGCTCAAGGCTGTGGAGGCCAACTCAGTGGAATTTAGAAGTAGTTTGGTCTTCGCTCCTGGGGAGCACATCACTTTTCCTGTATATAGTGACCCAGTGTGTATGTGTGTGGAGGAGAGGGGAATGGAGATTTAAAAACCAAGCCATCTTCATTCCTTCCAGAAGACATTCACTGCCAAAGGTGAACATTTGGTACCACTGTGGTTCAGGATGGGAATAGGTCCACTTCTTGTTTCCACCTCATTAGGTATCATTATAGCCAAGTTAATCGTTTTCAGACTTCTTTTTTTTTAAAGGGGAAAGAGAGTCATTAATTTTAAAAGTAATATATAGCCATATTCTATGACTTCCTCAGTCTTTCCCTCTGTCTCCTTCCTCTGCCCTCGCCTCCTCTATCCTTTCCCCTCACCTCCCCTCTCCTCTCCTTTCCCCTCCTCTCTCCTTTCCCATCCCCTCCTTTCCTCTCCCCTCTCTCTGTTCCCTCTTCTCCCCTCTCCTCCCCTCTTTTCTCTTCTCCTTCCCTCCTTTCATAAACACATAGTACGAACCCACAACCCTCATTTCCACCATTTCATGCTGCACCATTCTAATTTCTGAACTTCTGGCTGGCCTCCCATGTCTCCACTGGAACTAGGGCTTCTGAAATTCCTCTCCAATGTTCCAGCCTAGTGTGATGACTTATCCCACCAACCCCCAACCTCTGGGGGCCCAGCCTCTCCTCCCCTCCCTTTTTCTTCCTCCTCCCCCTCCCTCCTTCACTCCTACTCCACCTCCCGGCCCCCAACCAGGCTTCAGAGCCTTTTGAGGAACATGAGCTGGTCCCAGGACTGATTTGGTACTTGCAATGCAACTAGAACAACTCGGAGCAGGGTCCCCAGCCTGCCTACCCCAGTACTGGTGGGGGCTACAGGCATCTGAGACTATCCATTTCTCCAGACCTTGGATTACAGCCCACAGCCCACAGCCCACAGCCCACTGCCCATGCTAGGGGTCTCAGCTCCCTCTGGTGGCAGAAGCCTGGCACTCACCTTCCAGCTGTGGTTTAAGTCTTGGCCAAAACAACCTGTGCCCTTTCTCCTCCACTTGGGCAAGCTCCCCATTCTGAGGAAGCAGAATCCACCTGATCCCAGGAGATCCACCTGAGGTGGATTCAGGGCTTCATTGGGGTATCCAGGGTCACACCTGGGACAGCACCGGCCCCACAACGCCTGCTACAAAGATTCTTTTCCGATTAAAAGCCATTGATTTCAGATTATAGACATGACTGTCTTCAATTTATGGGCATTAATCTTACCCAGTGCACCCTGAGCAAGTGCTGAGGACTTCCCCAATTTTAGGTGGGAAAGGGAAAAAAACCAAATTCTGGCAAAGCTAAGAAGGGGGTGAGGTGGGGAGATCTGTAAAGTGGGACATGCTATGTGAATGTGAACTAGCCTTATTGTTTATATATTTTTAAAAGATCCATTTTCTTTCCTTTCCTTTGACCTTTCTTCCTAATTGGCAATTAATGAAATCAAAAGGAAAAACTGCATCTCAACCAGAAAATAATACCCACAGCCCCATCATACCCTTTGCCCCTTTATCTATCTTCCACCAATCATGGCATAGTTTGGGGTAATATTTTAGAACTTAAAACTAGGACAGGGTTAGTTGCTCTCCAGAGCATCCTCTTCCTCCTCTAGAAAACCTATAGTGACCGACTGGCCATGTCTGACACAGGAGACACTCTAGTCTTTTTGCTGGCTGGCCTCCATGCCTGGAATGCCTTTTTCTCTCGCTTCCACCTCCTTCCTGCCTTGCCTTTAAGACTCAGCTTAAATCTCATCTTCTGCAAGAGACTGTTACCAACCCTTGCCCCTTTTCTCTGAGGTTACCTTCTACTTACTTGTAAGTGTGCCATGTTGTCTGTCCCATTAAAATATGAGCTCCTTAAGAGCAGAAACCATGTTTTTGCCTTTCTTTGTATCCCCAGTATTTAGCATAGTGCCTGGAACATAATCAGCTATTAATAACTGCTTGTTGACTAACAGGAAAAAGGTGGGGGCAAGAATTCCCTTATAGAATCCAAAATACTTTTTAACCTTTTTGGGAAACATGGAATTTAAGCTTGCATATAGAGCAGAATATCACCTCTCTAGCAAAACCACATTCCCCTACAATGTGCTAGAGTTCTGGTTAAGTGAGAGCTGGACAGAAATTCTTTCTTGTTTCAACTCTGGAGGAAAACCTTTGGGAAATACATTAGTCCACTTTCCAACTTTGCAAGCACTGAAGATAACTGATTGTTTGCTGTCTAATAAGAAAACATGCAGTAGTGGAAGTTCATTGGACTGAGGGGCAAAGAACTTGGGTTTTCATACCAGTCTTGTCATTGCCTAGTAGTGTGACCCTTACTTATAAAAATAAAGGGTCTTGGGTAGATGCAAGCCAAGGACCCTCCTAGCTCTAAAGTTAATTTCAATTAAACAAGCATTTATTTAGTACCTTCCAAGTGCAAAGGCATTGGGGATCATCCCTTCTGATTCTTGCAATTTGGGGTGGCAGTAGGGATTAGGGGTGGGAAGGAGGAACTGGACCTATTATTCCACTGATGTTGGGAACTCCCATTAATGCAAATCCCTTTATCAATGTCAATAAACATCTATATTGCAAGTGTAGTATTCAAGAGTTGGCTAGGGCATCAAGAAGTTAAGTGGTTTGCCCAGAGTTCCAAGCCAACCCTCCATAACTTTTGGTACTCTTGATTACGTCCTGACCTTGGGTACTCTGTCCTCCCCTGGCTTTTGCGGCTCTGCTTTTTCCTAGTTCTCTTCCTATTTGTCTCCTTATTTTTATCCCCTTCTCCGTAAACTTTGGTATCTCCACAACTTTCTTGTCTTTGGCTCTTTTCTCTCCTCCTTGAATCAGCTCCTATAGAGTCAATTATTATCTTGATGCAAATTGCTCTTAAATCTATTGGTCTAGTCTTACCCTCTCTTCTGAGCTCTAATGTCACATCATAGACTACCTGCTGGAAATCTTCACCTGAATGTCCAAATAGATATTTCAAATTCAACGTGTTCAAAAACAAAACCCATTATCTCTCTCCTCATCCTCCAATGTACCCCTATTCCAGACATCCTATTTCTGTTAAGGATACTGCCATCCTGCCAGTCACCCATGTTTATAGTATATAGATCATCCTCAACTCTTCCATCTCCCTCATTCCCATATCTGATCAGTTACAGTCTTGTTGATTCAAATTTGTCCTTTCCTTTGCTTTTGCTACCACCCTAATTCACCTACTCTTCACCCCTTCTTTAGAATGTTGAAATAGCTTCCTCTTTTGTCTCCCTGCTTCCAATCTTACCTTTATCCAGTCTATCCTATACATAGTTGCTGAAATAATTTTAAAGTATAATTGGACCACACTTTTCTGCCAAAAAATTTCAGTGGAGTGGTTCCCTATTGCCTTTATGATAAAATACAACCTTCTCAGCTTAGTATTTAAAGCTTTTGACAATCTGCTTCCAGGTAGGTCCCTTTCCAATCTTATTTCACATTACTTCCTTTCACACACTCTACATCTTGACCAAAATGGCTTATTTCCTGTTCTCTCAATTGTATGTTCCATTTCCCACCTCCATGCATTTGCATAGATTTATCTGCAGGCCTGCAAACCACTCTCTCTCTCCTCACCTTCATCTCTTAGAATCCTTAATTTCCTTCAATGCTTAGCTCAGGTACTTAGCTGTATCTTCTCAAGGAAGCTTTTCCTTATGTACTTCACCCCATGTTATGTTCTCTCTCTCCTCTTGTTATCTTATATTTACTTATCTGTATAACTGTTGCATACTGATCTCCATACCCATCCCCAGTAGAAGAACACAAGCTCCTTCATGTTGGATACTGGATTTTGTTCACTCTGTCACTCTGGGCTTGTTTCTTTATCTAAGAAATGAAGGGTGGCGGGTTGGGGTGGACTGGATGATCTCTACCATTTCTTCTACATTTCTATGAGTTTATGATTCAGAATTTTTTTAGTCCCTTAGATCCATGACTCTGAATGTGACCTGCCATAACTATAGCAGTGAAAGCGACTGAGCTGAATGCTTGCTAATTTCAGGACATACCCTAGAATTTAGATTTTTCTGTTAAATACTTGATATTAACTTATTTTATTGTCATATGACTCCATAAAGTAGAGGCTAAATTCTGGCTAATTGATGGTGCTGGTGAAATAATTGAGTTTCTGCTAATGGGGGTTTTATTGAGCATCCTTGGTTCTCACCTCTTTTAGGAGACAGGGCCTGTGCACTGGATAATTATTATGTCACTGTTTCATTCTAGATGGTGAGTGCCTAACAACCCACTGAGGCCTTAATGAAGGAAGAGTACCTGGTTAGGAGTCAGGAGACCTGGATTCCTGTCCTTTGTCAGTGACAGCGTGACCTTGGGGAAATCCCTTCAGCTCTTAGAGCCTCAGTCACAATTAATCCTAGGATTAATAAATTAGCAGTAACTAGCTTTTCTTAGTCATCACCTTCAGGGCTGCTATGTCCCCGGGCTACCAATAATCCTGCAATAACTATGTGTCAAGAGGAGGATGAACCCTTCTTGCCTAGGTCTATCCTTAGTCTCTCATACTTAGCCCATTTTCTCTAAAGCTCTCCTGGAGAAAGCCAAACTGTCCCAGGCCCCAAATGTGGCATTTACACAACAATGGGCATTGAACACACCTATCAGCAAAGGACCTTGCAGAACTGCGTTTAGGCTTATAAATGGTTCTAACGGGGATCAACAGCCTATAATTAGAATTTAACAATCCAAGTGAGGAGTAATATGCACTCTGCAGGAGAAATTGGAGCCTTTTTCTTTACTTCTGCATATTTGGTGTGTAGATTGGTTTCCAACTAGCCTTCTACAATGACTGTCCCACTGAGGTAAACATGTCACAAATAGGAACAATGAAATCAACAATAATATAACACTAATACTATAAACAAAAGAAACACCACCTTCTGCTCTAGTGGAATGGAAATCACACTGTAGACAAACTCACATAGCTATTTAAAAAACAAATTACTTGGCGGAACGCTTCCCAGCTCTCCAAAATGCTATTTACCGCTAACTCCATTACGAGCTGAAGCCTGTCCCTGAAATGTATCCATCTCTGCCATTTCATGGCACCAGTTGTACAGAGCCAAGGCGCTGGGACAAAGAATGGAAGGCCTCTCTGCGTAGGAAGCTCTGCCTCCCTGTGCATTCGCACTGTCTCTTTGATGTGCCAATTCTTTTATATTTTCTCTAAGATCAAGACATTGTCAGGGGCAGATATTAACATAAATGGAAAATAAAGCTTGTTTATTACTTCCTCAGCCACAGAATTTCCTCACATCCCACATGCCTTTTAGTCCTCTGAGAATGTGACAGACAGTGTGGTTCAGTGGATGGAGTACTGAACTTGGAATCATAAATACCTGGACTTAAATTTCACCTCAGGCACTTACTAGCTGTGTATCCTGTAGGTGAGTCATTTAATCTCGAAGAATTATCATTTCTGTCATTAGCAAAATGACAGGTTTCGCTCTGACCTCTAAGATCCCATCCAAATCTTTGATCTTATGGCTCTTCCCTGAAGACTCTATTTTTTTTTCTTCTTTTGAAGAGTAGTGTAAATGAATCCAAAGATTTCAGGACCAAGAGTGACTTTAGAGATGATTTGATTTGGCCTCTTCAATTTACAGAAGAACAAATGAGATCCACGGAAACAAAGTGACTTGCCCGAAGGCAGAGTAAACTAGCCCCCTAACTCTTAGTTCAGTTCTCTTTCTACCTTGTTGCCATGTTTAATGGAATCCATTTGTCAGGGTCCATGCTAAGACTGAAGGGATTTTGCAGAAGAATTAGAGGAGTTGGTTAGTGTTGACACTAACAGGACATATTCAAGGAAAGGCTCCAAAGAAAAGGCCATATGTCTTAACTGGAGACACTCAACAGAGTCCGAAGCAGGGATAAGAAGACCGGAATACCAGGTCATTCCCCTTACACTCCCCACCTTCATAATAGAGCCAGGATTGACATCTCCAATCTAGGTCAGCCTACTAATTCCCTCACTTGGGGACAGGGGCTAAGCCCTCCAGAGAGGGATTAGAAATAGAGAAGAGAAGGGATAAAATTAGGACTATAACCAGGGAACCTCAGGCACAGTGGTCTTCAGGCCATGTCTCTAAGAAGAAGTCCATAATGGTCTAACAAGAGGCTGTTCCTGGAACCTGGTACAAGGCTATATAAACCAAGCTCTTGATGAAACTCCTGGGCTCATTCTTCAAGGCACTTTAGGTAGCTCTTGGTTCATAGCAACTGGGATATTTTATGGATCGAGACAGATCCTATTTAGGCAGGTCTGATTGATTTCCCCAAGGTCGTGGGCAGAGAGAAACCAGTTAGGAAAGTGGGAGTTTCTAGCCTAGAATAGAAGATTTGGGGAAAGGTGTGGGGGTAGGAGTTGGGGAAGGGAGTCCCAGAGAAAGGCAAAACAGAAAAGAGAGTATACAAACAGAGAACAGACATCCTGTTGGAGGGCAAAAGACTAGGCCAGAAAAAAAAAACCAGATTCTCCCAAACTGACACCATTATCTACCACTTTCTAGCTACATGACCTGGCATAAGCTATTTAACCTTGGTAGCCTTCAGGAGCATACATGGATCATCTAAAAATGGGAATAATAATGCCTCATCTACCTGAAAGCAGGAGTGTAGACTACATGACTCTTAAGCTTTTTGCCCCTCCAAATTTATGACTATGCATCACATATTTGAGTGACAAAAAGGTTTGGAAAAAATGTCAATCAGAAGTGTAAATCTTGAACATCATTCAACCTCTCTGGCCTTGAGTTCCTCATTTATCAAGTGAGGGGGTTAGATTAAATGGCCTTTGAGGTCCTTTCCATCTCTAAGTTTAGGATCCCTTCACGATTCCAGTATAAAAGATGAATTTGACAGATCACATACTAACTTCCCAGAGACCACAAATGAGCATCAAGTAAACAATGAAAAATAGATCCAGTTAAAAAAAAAAGGAAAAAAAAAGAAAAATAGATCTAGTGACAAGACTCTGATCAGAGTTGAAAACAATGTAGATATAATAAGATAAACTTGTACAATATTGATTATGTGTGTATTTGGAGAAAAACAGATTAGTATTTATTTGGTAAACTCTGCTTTCTAAACAAATTTTTATGAACACAGGTGGTCTACTGGAATTTTGGCATTGCTCCTCTGCATAATCTTTGAGCAAGTTTGCTTTGTTGCTTTAACTTTTCTATCTGTAAAATAGGGAGGAGGATGCCTGCTCTATCTACTGCACAGAATTATTACTTTGATGGATCTATGATCTCATCAATATGAGTATTCCCTTCTCCCAGACAGGTTGTAACTCATGAATCCCATATAATTTTCCTCCATGTCATCCTTTAAGTGTTTTGTGGTAGGAGCAATAGCCTAATCTCTAACAACATGCTGGTTAGGTTAGTTTTTGGTTTGCTCAGGGCACTCAAGGCTCGGGCTGTTGACATCACTTCCTCATCATAGAGTACAAAATAGCCATGAAGAGCTCTGGGCTTTTTGATGCATGGCTAGTGCAAAGTGATGGACAATTCAGGCAAATCAACTTAAGGTCTTCAGTGACTACCCTTGTTGAATATTCTTCTGCTATCACTAAGTAAATCTCCTTTTGTTAACTGTAGAATGGCCTATGAGTATTTCATTTTGTTTCATTACTGAACATGAACTAACAGGAAGCTGGCCTGAGTCAAGCCCAGCCCAGAGCATCCTTCAAGAAATATCAACCCAATTTGCTAGAAATCTTCCTCTAGGTCTCATTTTTTAAAAAAAAATTGATATGTTTTGTATTTAATCTGATGTATATTTCCCAATGTATTCCTTCTCCTCTGCCTCCCAAAGAGCTAGCACTTATGATAAATAAAAAGGGAAAAATTAGTTCAGCGAAATTACCTCACGTATCAAAAAAATCTGGTATCACATAGTATTCCACCTTCGTTGTCTCCTACCTCTGTAAAGAAGCCAGGGAGTAAAGTTCCACCTCACAACCACTAGACTGGCAAAGCTGATGAAAAAGGAAAATGACAAATGCTAGAGAAGCTGTAGGAAAACAGTTGTGAACCATTATAACCATTCTGGAAAGAAATTTGGAATTATGCCCCAAACTACTAAATTGTGCATATCTTTTGATCCAGTGATACTACTATTGGGTCAATACCTCAAGAAGATCAAAGGAAAAGAAAAAGGACCCCTAAGTACAAAAATATTTATAGCAGCTCTTCTTTGTGATGAAAAAGAATTGGAAACTGAGGAGATGCTCATCAGTTGCATGATGGCTGAACAAGTTATGGTATATTATGTGATGGAATACTACGGTGCTGTAAGAAATGTTTCCAAAAAGCATGTACAACTTGTAATGAAATGAATGATGCAGAACGAAGTGAGCAGAACAAGGAGAATAATTTCTATAATAATTGAAAGACCTTGGAACTCTGATCAACACAGCCACAAGTCCAGAGGACTCAGGATGAAACCCACCTCCTGACGTAGAGATGATGGACTCGAAGTACAAATTGAAGCAATTTTTTGAGGGGGGAGCATGGCTAATATGGAAATTTACTTGCTTAACCATATATGTTTGTAATTTTTTTCCCCCTCAGTCGTGGAGGAGGCAGGAGGAAGAGAATGTAGATATGAAAATAAATTAAAATTTAATTTAAAAAAGAAGCCAGAGATTCTTTTTAGTAACTTTTCTTTGAGGTCAAGTTTGATTAATTACAATTTTAAGGTATTTAGCTTTGGCAGCTAAGTGGCACAGTGGATAGAGGATCTGGAATCAGAAAGACCCGAGTTCAAATCCAGCCTCAGATATTTACTAGCTGTATGACCCTGGGCAAGTCACTTAACCCTGTTTGCCTCAGTCTTTTTTTCATCTGGTGAAGGATATGGCAGATCACTCCAGCATCTTTGCCAAGAAGACTCCATAACGGGATCATGAAGAATCATACACATCTCAACAACAAATTCTGTTTAGATTGTTTTATTAGTGTTCTTTCCATTCACATCGTTGTAGTCATTGTTTATATTGTTCCTCTGGTCCTATTGTTTCACTTTTCTTAAGTTTCTATCACTCTTTCCATGCATCCTTGCATGCATCAAATTCATTGTTTCTTATACTTTATATAGTACTCCAATATGTTCAGGGACAACTCACTTAACCATTTTCCAAAGGAAGGGCATCTACTTAGTTTCCGATTCTTTGCCTCTGCAAAAAAGGGTTGCTATAAATATTTTGGTTTATATGGGGCATTTCTTTGTCATTGATCTCCTTGGGACTCTATACCTAGGAGTGGAATCTTTAAGTTAGAAAGTCACTTTCTCCACATAATTCCAAATCACTTTCCAGAGTGGTCAAATCACTTTATAGCTCCTTCTTTAAAGGTCTTTTAATATGTCATGGTTACTCACACAGCACTCAAGCTTTCTGTCTGTTGTCTCTTGCCGTTCTTTTCTCATCATACATTTCCTTTATGATATCTTTTTATTCCCCTTCTTACATGCAAGTTGACATTGCTGTCATTTACTTCCACTCGCTGTGCTCTTTGGGTCAACCACAGTTTCCCCATTTCCGTTCTTTGGCAATTATGGTGCTCCATAGTCATATCACACCACTAGGAAATATTGGTGTATTAAAATAATTTGTGTGGGGCAGGGAAGGTGGGGACAGGTTGGAAACGTTGAAAACATAGTAGGATTTCCTAAATTCCCCCTAACCTTCTTTCTTATTCAATTCTGAAGCTAGGCACAGCAGATGGATCATCCTAAGACATTATGTTGATGGAATAAGTCACTGGGTTGTCCATCTGTCTGCATGTCGTAATTTTGGCAATAGGAATCTATCCTTCCTCATAGTTTTTGCTGTTTGTATTATTAGGCTGATCTCTATTGGATGGTAATGGATCCCTCTGAAGAGGATCTGTAGTATTCTGGGGCTTGATACCATCAACACAATGCCATCTGAGAAGAGGAACGTCTGGTGGACCTCCCCAGCTGTAGAGAATCCCTCTTCAATTTGGTCTGAGGACTTGGGGTGGTATTTCTCAATCTTCCATTCCTACATTGCTACAAAGTGTCTAAGCACCTCATAGTTTGTTGTTGTTACCTTGTACCAGTTTATTGAAAGAATGGCTGATGTTTGTATTATCTAACATGCAAGATATATAGTCTTAACCATTTCCTATAAATTGTTAATCTCTGGGTCTTCTTTTGTAATGGAAGCAAAGGTACTGGCATGACCTCCATGCATGGAAGTACAAGGCCCTCAGAGGCTGTCATAGTTCCCGATAACTGAATCAAGTTGTGAATTTAACATCTTCATCTTAGGACAGGTAAGGGATGTATAAGATCACATGGAGGGCAACAGCTCCCTACTGACTGGACTGTGAAGAAAGTCTAGCTATGCTGTCTGGTCCAATCCCAAGTGGTAGAGAAAATGCATTATGTTTGGCCAACTGAAGGCCAGAGTAGATGGCAGAGAAGCAAACTAGGTATGCCTTTTTCAGTCAAATAAAGCTTTTTCCAGAGGGAAGAGAACACCGGGAGTCTGTTTTCACATGCCTCAACTAACTATATCTGCAGCAAGATGCCTTTTAAAAGCAAAAGCTAATGCCTGAGATACTTCAGCTTTTCAAACATTTCTCATAGCTCTGGTCTCATGTGTACAAGGGGAGAGCAGAGTGTCTATCTTTCAAAGCAAGTTATCTTCACTTGTCTTCCAGCTTGAGCTCCCAAAGTTGATTTGTGCTTAACGTTGAAGCCAGAATATTCCCCCTGGAGAATTGCTGTTGAAAATCTCTACCAGGTCATCTATCAACTAAAACACAAAAGAAAATAAAACAAAAAAACTAAAGACTCAAATATTACAGGGAATCTTACTAATTCTATTTCTTCATAATCACCATCTCTGTACCCTAGAACATAAAAAGCAAACATTTTTCAACAATATAATGATAAAAAATGACAGTAATGATTCAGTTCAAAAATATTTATTAACTATATATTATGTTTAAGGCACTCTCTTACCTATCAAGGATTCAAAAGCAATAATCCCTGTCCTTACGTTTGCCTTCTACTGGGTGGGGATACAACTTGTGCACAAATAAAGAAAGAGGAAGCATATATGAAGTAACAAAAATGAATTTCAGAGTTGGAGAGAATGTTAATAACTGGGGTGAAGAACAGAAGGGAAAGGTCAAGAAAGAGCTCTTGTAGGAGATAGCCCTGAGATGTGATTTGACACTACAAGGCAGAGGGGAGAGAGGGGTATATTCCAGGCATTGAAACCACTAGTATACAGGTACAGGGCCAAGAGATGGGATGTCTTGTGTGAGTGAAAACAATTGCCATTAAAACTTGTAGCTTCTAATTTCTTAAGGTGGACTGTGAGATCTGATGTCTGTCCTCTACTGTAACCAGGGAGATGGCTAGATTTGGGTTTTAAGAGGTCACCCACAAACTATTGCGTGGGAGAAGGTCCAGTCCTTCTCTCCTTGAGTGTCAAGTGGATCTTTTGGAGGGGCGGGAGACTTCATTTCATCTATTAGACATGCTCAGTTTTGGTAAAATAGCTTAGCCATTCACATACAATTTTCACTTGATGACTTTCATATTCATGGATTATTCCTGAGCCTCGAACTCTTCTTCCATCTGTTTCAAGACATAAAAAGAAATTTTCATTCTCTAGAGGTATTATTTTCCCTCACTACAACTTCTGCTCAAGAAACAACTAAATGGACTAGGCTAGGGAAACCTGAGTCATCAATATCGCCAATGATCTGTCCTTAGAGCTCCCTCTTGTGTCAGTTAGTGAAAACAATCCAGTTTTAAGAATTTTCCTTAGATTTGGCAGTAGACTAGACAGCCTCTAAGGTCCCTTTCAAATGACATTCAGGGTACTTGAAATGGATGAACTCAGAGTCCCCTCGCATGAGGCCATGGCCTGATAAATACAACAAAGACAGAAATGAGTACAGCAGATCCCTCTTCTGACCATGTTAAAAACCAGGGTCTGGGAATCTGAGAAGTAATCATTAAAATGATTTTAAGGAAATATATTGAACAATTCTCCTTTTGGTTCTGCTCCTGACTTTCCAGACATGGATACTATGACTTAGTTGCCATCTCATCCTGGGGCTTCCCTCCACCTCTGTAACCTTTTCATGCTGAAACATCCTTCTGTCATGCCAGCCCCCTTCCCCAGTTGGTGGGTTCCTCCCAGGGTCTCCATTTTGGGGAGGGGCCAGGCTGGCCAACTCTCACTCCTCATTGGACTCTGCTTCTGACATCCTTGTGTGATGTCTTTTCTTCATTAGAATATAGCTCCTTAGGGCAAGGACTGTCTTTCTTTTTGTTTGTATTTGTAGCACCAGTACTTAACAGGATGTCAGGTACATAACAAGTTTTTAGTAATGGTTATTGACTTGCCATAAGTTCACAGATCTTGAGCTATATGGAACCTCAGAGACCATTTAGTCTTACATCTATCATTTTATAGATGAGGAAACTGAGGCACAGAGAAGTTAAGTGACTCATCCAAGGTCATACAGCAACTAAATATCTGAAGCAGAATTTGATCCTAGGTCTTCCTGCAGGTTCAGTGCCTTATTCATTACTCTGTCTTTTGTGCTTTCTTCCAGCTCTAGGACCAACTTCTTGGCTTGAGAATCTACTCTGGTCAGTAATTTGCTCACATGTTCCAAGTCTTTGGATTTCATTATTTCATAGACACCTTGTTACCAATCTGACCTGACTTTTCAAGTTATACACATTCTCCTTCCAATTGGGTCCCATAACCTCTACTCCTACGTGGAAACTCCCCTTACTCCAACTATTTGCCTCATTACCCACCTTGGAGATATGGCAGCTCTATAAATTGGATAAAGGGAGATTCCCTCCCTATACTGCAAGCAGAGTCCTCTAAAGAGTCTTGCACAGAGCTGCAGCAAGTACAGACCCAGGCCACTGAGAAGCTAGCAATGCCTTTGCTACTCAGAATGAAAAAAAACCCTCTGGATTTGGATGGCCAGGGGAGTCAGTCATCCTGGTGCCTCAATTTTTTGCTGATCAGGCAGGTGACTTCCTAAGATTTCTGTCTAGTTTTAGCTTTTTATAGAACTCCTCCCACAGGAAGTCCTCACGGACCATGGTAAGGTCACCTTCTTTGTGTCTCAGGTAGAGGAGTAAACTGCTCACTAAAATGATTCCTCACTGAATAATGTGGAAAAGTTTTGTAGGAACTCAAGAAGAATTCCTTCCCCATTAAAGAGTAAGCCCCCCTCCTCTATTATTATCTCTCTCTTACTCCACATCTTCCCCCCAAACTAAAAGCTGAGAGGGCTAACTAGTCATTTTTTAATTCCAATAAGGGATTGTGATAAGAACCAAAAAGAACTGATATATTCCAAGTCAGGACGTGACATGGAATACCCCTGCCCTGGAGTATCATTTTTTGAGGGATCAATGACATTCGTCTATAATGAATTAGTCTGGGTGGATGTAGCTAGGGACATGCACTATATGAAAATTTAGTTTATGTAAGGTTAGACTTGGATTAGGAAAGGAAAGAATGGGAACCAACAGTTGTGTAGTACCTACTATGTGCTAGGCGCTGTGCTAAGTACTTTCTCATTGACCCTCACAACAAGCCTGCAAGGTGGGTGCTATTATTATACCATTTTTCAGTTGGAGAAACTGAGGAAAGAAGAAGTTAAGTAACTTGTCCCAGGTCATATAGCTAGTAAGTGTCTAAAGCAGGATTTGAACTGAGGACTTGTGCTGCCAGCTGCCTCCAGGAAGAGCTATGTTTGAATCCAGCCTCAAGTTTTTACTAGCTGGGTATGAAATGAATAATACATATATGATTATCCTGACAAAGTTGTTGTGGGATTTAAATGAGATAATATATGCTGAGTGTCATTTGTATTATTTTTTGAATTTCATTTATTTTATTCTGAATTTAAGAAATAAAACAAGCATTTCCACAACATGGTAAACTAGGAAAAAAAGATCATATATGAAACTGCAAATCTATTTTCTACAACTTGCTATTCCTTTTAAATATATGATAATTATCATGAAACTTTCTTTTTGTTTCTTCCCCCCCACCCTAGAGATGGCTACTAATAGACATGAATATACATGTGTATGTAAAACTGTTCTATACACATTTCTATTTACTAGTTCTTTCTCAGGATGCAGATAGCACCTTCCTTCATAGTCCTTTGTAGTTAATTTGAGTATTTATAATAGTCAAAATGACTTAGTCACTCCAAGTTGTTCTTAAAATAATATTGTTGCTACTGTATACAGTGTTTTCTTGGTTCTGTTCATTTCACTCTCCATTATATCCATGTTTTTTTTCTAAAATCATCAAGCTCATCATTTCTTATAGCACAGTAGTATTCCACCACAACCATATACCGTAACTTGTCCAGCCATTCCCCAACTGGTGGGTATCCAATTTCCAGTTCTTTGCCGCCACAAAGGGAGCTGCTGTAAATATTTTAGAACATATAGGTTATTTTCCTTTTTCCTTAATCATCTTTAGAAATAGATCTAGTAGTAGTATTGCTGGGAGTCAAAGGGTATAGGCAGTTTAATAACTCTTTGGGCATTCTATACATGCAAATTTCTATATGGATTGTGAACTCTTTGGGTTCCACGTGTATGTTCTTGTAATAAACCAAGTATTCATGTAAATTTCATGAAGTTGTGCTTGCTTGTTGGCCGCAGTGATATTATGGGGTCATAGAGTATAAGCAATTTAATAACTCAGGGCATAATTCCAAATTGCTCTCCATGAGTGTTGGATCAGTTCACATCTCCACCAACACCAAATTGGTGTCCTAATTTTCCCCTCCAAGATTTGTCCCTTTCCCCTTCAATCATTTTTAGCCCATCTTATAAATATAAAATGATGTCTCAAGGTTGTTTTAATTTGTATTTCTCTAATAAATAATGATTTAAAGCATTTTTTCGTATGACTAAATTGTTTTGATTTCTTCATCAGAAAACTGCCCATTCATATCCTTATCCTTTTACCATTTATCAATTGAGAAATGACTCATATTCTTATGGATTTGACAAAGTTCTTTAGGTATTTGAGATATGAGACCTTTATCTGAAAATTTGTTTTTAAAATTTCCTCCCAATTTTCTGCTTTCCTTCTGATCATGGCTATATTTGTTTTATTCGTACACAACCCTTTTAATTTAATGTAATGAAAAGTATCCATTTTACACCTTACACTGCTCTTTATCTCTTGTTTATTCATAAATTGTTTGTCTATGTGTTAGTCTGATGGGTAATATTCCATGTTACTCAAATTCTCTTGCAATATCTCTCTTTATATCAGGTCACATAGCCATTTTGATCTTATCTTGGTAAATGGCATAAGATATTGATCTATGCCTGATTTCTGCCGGATTGCTTTCCAGTTCTCCCAATAATTTTTACCAAATAATGAATTCTTATCCCCAAAACTTAAGGCTTTATTCTTGTCAAATACAAGGTTACTGTATTTATTTATGCTATAAATTGTATGTCTACTCTGTTCTACTGATCTGCCTTTCTATTTCATAGCCAATACTAGATAGTTTTGATAATTATAGTCTTATAGTTTAAGATTGGGTATTACTAAACCTCCTTACTTTACTTTTTTCCATTAGTTTCTTTGCTATTCTTGTCTTTTGGTTCTTCCAAATGAATTTTGTTATTTTTTTCTAATTCAGGAAAATAGTTTTTGGTAACTTAATTGGGGTGGTATTGAATTATAAATTAGTTTACATAAATTTTTTTATCATATTGGCCCTGCCTACCCATGAGCATTTGATATTTTTCTAGTTATTTAAATCAGATTTTATTTCTAATTTTGTTTATATAGCTCCAGGGTTTGTATTAGCAAGTGTGCTTTCAGGTATTTTATACTGTCTAGAGTTATTTTAAATGGGGTAGCTCTTACTATCTCTTCTTGCAGGGTTTTGTTTGTGATATATAGGAATACTGATGATTTCTGTGGATTTACTTTATATCCTGCTACTTTGCTAAAAATTATTGTCTCAGCTAACTTCTATTTGAGTCTTTGAGATTTTCCAGGCATAACATCATCTCATCTGCAAAGAGAAATAGTTTTTTTTTTAACCTCATTCCCTCTTCTGATTCCTTCTATTTCTTTTTCTTCTCTTATTGCTGTTGACTAATATTGGTGACAGTGAGCATCCTTGTTTCACACCTGATTTTACTGGGAAAGCTTCTATCTTATCCCCATTATAAATAAAGCCTGCAGATAGTTTTAGGTAGATACTTTCTAGGTAAATACTTTATATCAGCTTAAGGAGAACAATCCATTTGTACTTTTACTTTTAAGTGTTTTTAATAAAAATCAGTCTTGTACTTTATCAAAAGCTTTTTCTGTATTTATTGCTATAGCCATATGTTTTTTTAAACTTTTGTTGTTGATATAATCAATTATGTTAGCAGTCTTCCTTATGTTAAACCATCCCTGCATTCCTGATATAAATCCCATTTGGTCATAATGTATAATCTTTGTACTATATTATTGTAATCTTTTAGCCAGTATTTTATTTAGGATTTTTTGCACCTATATTTATTAATGAAATTGATCTATAATTTCCTTTTTCTGTTTTTACTCTTCT
>CM053624.1:72352097-72387995 GCA_028646595.1 Phalanger gymnotis | reverse complement strand
AAGTGTTCTTTTTTATTAGACAACTAGAGGGCACATTAAGCTGAAGATATTTAATCTGTGTGGCAAATCACATGGCATGAAACGGTTCCCCACCTCTCCCCCCATGTATACATAGAATACCTCTCTCACAAACACCACGAGTGAGGGAGGGCACACAGACAAGATGACCAGGTAATACAGATGGAAGGCTCATACACAGGAGGCATATGTGGCCAGAAAACCTGTATGGAGAAGCACCCATGCCTAGAATCCATGTGGCCAGAGTACATGTTTGGGTGGCACACACATAGGGATTGGTGTTGCTAGGTGACACATGAGCCTTAGAGCAACTCACACCCCTAACAATGCAAAGCCTATGAGGTCATTGTGCTAGTCTGTGTTGGGCATCATCATACCTCTGCTTTCTATGACATCATCTCTACTATCTCTGCTGGTCTCATGGTCATTGACATACCAAGCTGCTGTCTTCTTGGATGTAGCAATTAAGAAACTCTTCTCTGGTAAAGTAAGTATAAATCTCATTTAAGCTCTAAGCCTAGGGCTATGACTTCAACACACTAACCCAGACAACCAGAAAAAGCTAGCAAGGTAAGTTAAGTCCATACCTTTGACTGATTTTCTTATGGTACTGACTCAAGGTCCTTGACAGCCACCACCTAACCTGGAGTAAGAAAAACCCTTTTGATTTCTATCAAACCCTTCATTATTGGTCTTTACCCCCCCAAACCATGTGAAGGACAGCCCTCAATCAAACCTCATGGTAGTTGTAAAGGGGCTAGAGTAAAGAGACTCCCCTCAGTTCTCATAATACTCCCTGACTGTCGTGCAAGTGGGCCTAGAGGCAAGAACAAAAGGGGTAAGCCAAACCAGGGGAGCCCCGGGTTCCATGTCGGTGCCATATTCTTTCGTCTATTATGCATACCTGCCAGGAACAAAATCAATGGTCCTTGTCATTTTGACCAACATAAAGGGATTCAGAACATCCCCAAGAAAATGGGTATGTCTGCATAACCACCAAAGGTACCCCCTCCACAAATTTAGGAGATTATCTCATCTCAAATAAAAGTAGCTTTCTCATGCTTGGCAATATTTCTGATATATGCCATTCTCTTTAAGAAAAGAAATTCTGACGAGACTTTATTCCATAAATGTGGTCATGACCAATCAAAAGGTCAAAATAGTCCAAAGCAGAATCTAAGAAATGGTGGCCAATGAGATCACCTCATCACCAACTGTTTAAACACCAGAAAATTTAAAGCAAAGACTGAAAAGTAGGGCCCAAAGAAAGCTTCCAAGAATAAAAGAACTGAGCTATCTCTAGGTCTATAATCATAGTAAGCAACATCAGCAGGCTTATGCAGGCGCAAAAAAACAGACAACACACACACACACACACACAAAATCATGCCCTTTGTGGGAGGTACACACTGTTTACCAGGGACAGTCTGCTGTGGAATAGTTTATCTTTGTGGGTTTTACTGCATCACGTTGGAACAAGGGCATGTAAGAAAATGCAAAAGAAGTGCAACTAAAAGAAACTGTGTTTTAATCCTGAGTGGATCTCAAAGACAGAGACTGACTGAACTATTTACCATGATAAATCTTGACACAGTGATTGACCATTTCTCAGATGCTTTGAACTAGATTCTCACTACTCCAAAACAGTATTCCATCCATCAGTTACCAAGTCCTATTCATTCTACCTTATCCACTTTCCTGATTGCTGCCCCCTTCCTACCATTCCCAGCTGCCACCACCCTACCCTAGCCCTTATCATCTCTTACCTGGATTAGTAGAGCAGCTTCCTGCTTTCCCTGCCTCCAGGCCCTTCCCAGTCCACTCTGTTCTTCATTTGGTTGCCAGGTTTAATCTTATTAATGCATTAATGTGATCTTATCATTCTTCTGCTCAAAACCTTTCAATGGTTCCCTGTTGCCTGCTGAATAAAGTCCAAACTCTAATTTGTCTCCAGCCTTATCTCCTCCTTCTCCCCTTCATACTCTCTTCCCTTTAGCCAAACTGGACTATGGCTAATCCTCAAACACCTCCCAGGCTTTCAACCTTCAGCCTCTTAGGTTGCTACCCATTTCTGATATTCCCAGGACATTTTAAAATTTTATTTTGTTTTTCTCAATTCACATGTTACTGAAGCCTAGCTTGCAGAATCTTAAGTATAACCTTGCTGGCGTGTGCAAAGAGCACAATGGTTCAATTATTTGAACATTCTTTGGCATTGCCCTTCTTTAGGATTTGGGATGAAAACTGATCTTTTCTATTTCAGTGGCTGCCATTGAGTTTGTCTAATTTGCTGGCATTTTGAATGCAGCAGCATCTTTTAGAATTTTAAATGTTTCAGCTAAAACTCAATCATCTATACTAGTCTTGTTGTTAGCAATGATTCCTAAGGCCCACTTGACTTCATTCTCTAGGACGCATGGCTCTAGATCAGTAACCACACCATGGTGGTTATCAATGCTGTTAAGATCTTTCTTATATAGTTCTTCTGTATACTTTTGCCCCCTCTTCTTAATTTCTTCTACTTCTGTTAAGTTCTTACCATTTTTGTCTTTTATCATGCCCATTTTTGAATGAAACATTCCTTTGATACCTCTAATTTTCTTGAAGAGATCTCTTGTCTTTCCCATTTTATTGTTTTCCTCTATTTTCATTGCTCATTCAAGAAATTTTATCTCTCCTTTGCTGTTCTGTAGAATTCTGCATTCAGCTGAGTTTATCTTTCCCTTTCTCCTCTTTTCCCTCTCTTTCTTTCCTCAGTTATTTGTAAAGGCCCATCAGATAGTCATTTTACTTTCTTGCTCTTCTTTTTCTTTGGGATTTTTTTGTTGCTGTTATGTAATATTGAACCTCCGTTCATAATTCTTTGGGCACTCTGCCAGATATAATTCCTTTAATTTATTTATCGCCTCTATTTCATATTCTTAAGGGACTTTATTTAGGTCATACCTGTGTGGGCTAATGGCTGTCCCTACTTTCTCCAATTTGTTTAAATTTTGCAATAAGAAGCTCATGATCTGAGCCATAGTCAGCTTCAGATCTTGTTTTAATTGACTATATAGAGCTTCTCTGCCTTTGGTTGCAATGTATATAATCATTTTGATTTTGGTGTTGTCCATGTGTAGAGTTGCCTTTTGGGTTACTGAAAAAGAGTATTTTCTATGGCCAGCAAGTTATCTTGACAAACTCTATTAGTCTCTGCCCTGCTTCACTTTGTACTCCAAGACCAAACTTTTTTGTTATTCCAATAATCTTTTGGTTTCCTACTTTGACTTTCCATTCCTTTATAATAGATGTGACATCTTTTGTGTGTGTGTGTGTGTGTGTGTGTGTGTGTGTTATTTCTAAATGATGTTGTAGGTCTTCATAAAACTGAGCAACTTTGCCCTCTCTGCATCAGTGGTTAGAGCATAGACTTATATTACTGTGATGTTGAATGGTTCGCCTTGGATTCAAATAGATATCATTCTGTCATTTTTGAGATTATATCTCAGTACTGCTTTTCTCATCCTTTTATTGACCTATGAGGGCTACCCCACGTCTTCTAAGAGAATCTTGTGCATAGTAGTATACATAATGATCACCTGAAATAAATTCACCCATTCTAGTCCATTTAAGTTCACTGACACCCAAGAGGTTGATGTTTAAACTTTCCATCTCTTGTCTGACCACATCTAGCTTACCTTGATTCATAGATCTTGCATTCTAGCTTCCTATACATTGCCGATCTTTACAGAATCAGATTTTCCTTTTGTCACCACCTATATCCATAGCTGAGCTTCCTTTTGGCTTTAGCCCATTCACTTCATTCTTTCTGGCACTCCTTGTCTTCTGCTTGTTAGTAACATGTTAGACCCTTCAAAACTGAGAGACTCATCTTCAAATGTCATATCAATCATCAGTTTAGTACTGTATGTGGGGTATTCTTGGCAAAGATATTGGAGTAACTTGCCATTTCCTTTTCCAGTGGATAACCTTTTGTCAGAACTCTCTACTATAACCTACCCATCTTGGGTAACCCTGCATGGCATAGCTCATAGTTTCATTGAGCTATGCAAGCCAACAACAAGACAGTATTCTGGGAATAGACATACCAAGCACTTAATAAATTCTAACTTCTTTTCTTTCTTCCTTCTTTATATTTCCCTTAGTTCTGGACTCAATAAACACTCGTTGGTTGCTATCCCAAGGGAGGTCATTAGGTATCATTAGGGTAGGATATCAGAAACAACAGACTCAGAGGGAGCTCTTGTCTTCCATTCCCCTAGAAAATGGGCAGGATGGGTTAAAGACCCATACCCGAAACACGAAGCACTCTGAAAAAATTGATTCTGTTTCTACCTGTGTAGTGTAGGTTTTGATGACCTTTAACTCACAGAAGAGTTGGTAGTTGATTTGTTGGGCCACTATGCATCATGACTGAGTTTGAACAGTGGAGTTCTTAGATAGAAAGTAGACTAAACAAGTCTACATTCAAAGAGGGCCCCATGTGAAGTAAAAGCTGGTAAAGCATTGTAAATAGTAAATCAATAAACCTTCATTAAGCAACTATTATATTCCAAGCATTTTATAAATATTCTCTCTTTTGTTCTTCACAGTATCTATCCCTGGGAGGTAGGTGCTATTATTATCCCCGTTTTACAGATTAAACTGAGGTTAGATGACTTGCCTAAGGTCACATAGCTAAGTAAGTGTCTGAGGATAGATTTGAACTCAAGTCTTCCTAACTCAAGCCCTACCTAGCAGCCCAGATGTTGCCAACAGA
The DNA here is from genome assembly GCA_028646595.1 of Phalanger gymnotis. Classification (NCBI taxonomy): domain Eukaryota; kingdom Metazoa; phylum Chordata; class Mammalia; order Diprotodontia; family Phalangeridae; genus Phalanger; species Phalanger gymnotis. Next base: position 72,383,215 of record CM053624.1, on the reverse strand, counting down.
GAAAGGTATAAAATAGACAAATGCAATCCCAAATACTCTTTAAGCTGTGCCTCAGCCTAATACCAGATGCCTGACTGGAAAGCAGGGTCCCAATCAGAGATAATCTGTAAATAATAATAAATAGTCTCATTGAACATTTTGAGAGTTGAACTACAGACACCACTCTTTGGAAGCTAAAGCTGGGGGAGGAAAAACCCCAAATTCCAGATGAAGGCCATCCTTCTCAAGCCACTGGCTGTTAGCTACAAAGTGGGTCTCTGTCAGCATTGTAGCTGACCAAATCAATAGCGGTTTGGGGCTATGGTGATGGGGGGTTAGGGTGTCATCTGACCAAATCTTGATCTAATCAGTTTCCAGCAGCTTCCTGACTCCTCTGGGATATTCTCAACTAATGCACTGAAAGTAGAAAAGTCCCTCATTCTTCATCATCTTTGTGGGATGATTCCGAAAGCGAGACAGGCTGCTGGCAGACGATTGTCTTATTTTCCGAGCTCTGTCCAGGAGACACGTGAATTCCCAAATGTGAAAAGGCCTGCCTCCAGAAGGTTTTCTTACTTTCCGAACATTGACATTTCATCACTCCACCTCTCAAACTTTCCAGTATTCACTGAAGATGAACATTCAAAAAGAAATTTCTGCTACAGAGCCTTTGGAGCCATCTTCCCAAAACTCTTTTTCATCTTTCTTTTGGTCATCTATGCTGTGCTGGGAGCAGCCCTCTTTCATGTTATTGAGGGCGGTAAGAATGAGAGAAACACCGAATTTGAGGCATTTTTGAACAAACTCTGGACTTACTATGAAAGCAATAAAACAGGTACGTGAAATTCAACACTGAGAAGTGATTTCTGACCAGGATGAACTGTCCAGGGTACGCTTGACTTTCTAAAAAGGTGTTCAAAGGTATGTCTTTAGAAGGTTTCTGGTTGATTTTTTTTTAAGTGAACCTTTTTTGTTTTCTTTTGAAGAGTTTGGTTTTCTGTGGTTAGCTCCCATTGTCTTTCAATTTAAGTAGTTGCTGTGGCATTCGGCTGGTAGAATCCCTCAGGGATCCAATCTGAGAATATGGCTGCCAGGTTCATCCCTTAGGCAGGACTAGTGGAAAGTGGGACTGCTTCTTTGGATGGACAGGTTTGCAGCTTCCTAACTGTTTCTTGCTTAACTTCCTGGCATGAGAATTTGTTGACTATTAGGTTATCTCAAGGAGAGTTGAAATGGGTCCCAGGAGAAAAAGCTGTTCTGAATGAGCTGCCAACTCCCAGGAGAGAGAAATTTGATGAGGCTGACATCATGAAATATCAGAGCATTTAGATGCTGAGGCTTTGCTAGGTAGTTATAGCTAGCAACTCTGGTGCCCATGAACAATCCATTTGGGGGTACTTGAAGAGACCTTCTGGGCTGTTAGGGTGCAGGCTTACTAGGGGAAAGACTTCTGGTCCTCCAGAAAGTCTACCTTGAACACCCCCACCCCCAGCTCCCCAAGCTCTGGACAGTAACCCTTGACTGCCCGACTCATTAGATGAAGCAGAGTAGGAGTTGAGGGAGGAGGAGGAGGCAGCAGCAAGTAGAGGTCATGACAGTGGGAAAAATCTAATCCTTTCCAACTATACCCTTGACTGAAGCCAAGCAAAGGAGTGTTTATGCTAAGAATAAAGAGGGGTGGGTGGAGGACCTCAAGATGTGGTATCACAGGGCTCCAAGATCACATACAAGGACAAAGCCCTTCACCCTTGTTAGGATGCTGGGCTTTGGTGCAAGAATCGGACCAGAAATGCTTTTTCTACTTAAAGTGTTCAATCCTTTCCTCTTTGTTGAGTTCAAAGAAGAATTTCATGGTGAAATAAGAGGGTAGTCCTAGTTCTACCACTGACTTGCTAATGGCCTTGAACAAGCCACTTTGGTGGGGTTTCTGAGGGGGGGGGGAAGTGGTTTCTGTTTCCTTGGCGACAGTTCCCGTTAAATATATTGGCCTCAGAAAAGATATCATTATGTGATAGAGAAACCAGGTTCTAATCCTATACCTGCCATGATGGCCAGGATTATAGTTCCCAAACTGGTAGGGACCTTAGAGGACTCCTCCCCCACCCCCCCCACCCCCATTCTATCCCTCTATCCTGACTCCATTTTACAGATGAGGAAACTGAGACCTAGAAAGAGGTTAAATGGACTTGCTCACTTTCATATAAATAGTAAGTAGCAGAGTAGGGATTATAAGCAAAGCCTCTGACTCCAGATCCTGGATTGGTTTGTTTATTTGTTTTTCATGTGATATCTCCTCCTCTAATTAGCACTCTATAGCTGAAAGTAAAACACTCCCTGAGCCTTCTTAGCCTCATTGGTCAAATGAAGAGTTTGATCTGGAGGGTTTCTTAGGACCCTTTCTTCTCCATGTGTCTACAACCCATGTGGAAGTCCTTGGAAGAGTCAAAAAGCACCTAACTGCTCTATGGATGTCAGGTCTTTTTATCTTTAGAGTAATGCTTCAGGAATGCTATTTCCTTGGGAATTCAGCTTATCTCTTTTTCTCTAAGAACAGGACTGAATAGCCTCAGGTCACTTGATCCAAGCTGTGACCTTCCCCTTTCAGATTGGGGTTGGAAAAGGTGCCTTGTGAGAGAGATGGTCACTGAGGACCTTCTCGGGAGTTAGATGACCTGGGTTGAAATCCAGACCTCCCCTGCTAGGGAAAGTCCCTGGGTCTTGGTTTCCTCATGTGTTCAATGAGAACAATTGGACTAGAGATGAGCTCTTCCAAGCCTACATCTATGATAACAATAATCTCCTAGGTGAGGAAAAAGAATCTGCCTAGAGATACTAATGACCCTTAGGGAGATCTAGCTTTGTCTTGAGTCTACCCTAGCTGGATGTCTATGGAGGAATGTGGCATCCTGGCCCACAAGGGTTCAGAAGAGCAAAAGTGGGGCATAGGTGTGAGGTTGGGTGGGTGACATCTGAGATTCTTCCAATCCACTCAGACAAGGCTAGAATAACTGGCCAGATAGACTGACTGAGAACCAGGAAGCTTTCTTCAAGAAGCTAAAACTTGGTTAATGTCTAGTTGTGCCTGTCAGTTGAATTCTGAAAAAGAAAAAGTCTTTGTTACTTAAATTCTTTGGGGCCCCCAAGAGGAGCAGATACTGTCATATCCAAACATGATTACTGAATTCAATCACTCCTACTATTTTGTCCAAACTTGTATTTTCAAGGATTTGAGGAGATCCTGATTAATAAACTCCCATTTCCTGCAATTCTTCAGCAGTTTGTAAGCTAAAAAAAAGTTCTTTGAACACTATGAAGTTAAATAATTTGCTTAGGATCACACAGCTAGCCTATCTCCAAGGCAGGACTCAAACCCAGGACATCCTGTCTCTAAAGTCCCCCCACCCACCCACCCACACTTTTTTTTTTTTATCAGTATACCATATTGCCTGCCTCTGTTAGTTATAGCTACTCCTTATAAATGTTTGCTTCTTGCATCCCAATTCCAGGCCTGGCCTCTACCTTCTGCCCTATTCTAGCAGTTTGAATGAGATGGGAGTCAGCATCTCTGTTCCTTCTGATGAAATGTAGAATCATTAAGCCTTGCCATCTGTCCTATCACTGCTATCCTTTTTTTTATAAATTTATTTTTATTTTTATTTTTAGTTTATAATACTCAGTTCCACAAGTTTTTGGGTTCCAAATTTTCTCTCCTTCCCTTTCTTCCCTCCTTCCCCTCAAGATGGCATGTAATCCAAAGTAGGTTCTACAAATACCTTCACACTGAATTTATTTATGTAATAGTCCAGTTGTAAGGAAGAATTATACCCAATGGAAGGAATCATGAGAAAGGAGAAATGAAACCAAATGAAAAAAAGGGAAAAAAGGAGAGCAAAAAGTTTGCCTCAGTCTGCATGCAGACTTCATAATTCTTTCTCTGGATGTGCATAGCTTTTCCATCACGAGTCTTTTGGAGCTGTCTTTGAACCTTGCATTGATGAGAGGAGTCAAGTCTATCAAACTTAGTGCTTACAGATACCATGTGTCTGTAATCATGTAGAATGATCTCCTGGTTCTGCTCCCCTCACTCAGCATTAGTTCATTTAAGTCATTCCAGGTTGTAATGAAGTCCATCTGCTCCTCATTTCCTATAGCACAATAGCATTCCATTATATTCATAAATCACAACTTGTTCAGCCATTCCCCAATTAATGGGCATCTCCTTGATTTCCAATTCTTTGCCACCACAAAAAGAGCTGCTATAAAGATTTTTGTACGTACGGATCCCTTTCCCACTTGTATGATCTCTTTGGGATATAGCCCTAGACTATCACTGCTATCCTAAGGTCATCCAGCCCTTGCCATCTGACCTGACTCTTTGCCCTCCAGATCTCAGGCATAGTCCCAGGACTGAGCACACCTGGACCTTTCCACCATCCCTGCAGCTGGACTTTCATGTGTTGTCTCTCTCATTTAGAGTGTGAGCTCCTAAAAGCAGATACTGTCTTCACTTTTGTTGTTGTTGTTTCTAACAGGTACTTAATAAATGTTTTTTTATTCATTCATTCATTCATTGCTTCCTTCATTCCTAGAGGCAGGCAGATGGTACAATGGATAGAGTACTCAGGAAGACTCAAGTTCAAATCCAGACTCAGACACTTACTAGCTGTGTGACCCTGGGCAAGTCATTTTACCTTAATAGAGATAATAATAAAACCTGCCTCACAGGGATGTGGTGAGGACCAAATGAAATAATACATATAAAAGCACTAAGTACAGCATGTGGCATATAGTAGAGGTTTAATAAGTGCTTTCCCCCTCCCTTGTTTGTAGAAATTACAGAATTTGTAGAAATAACACATATATGCATATATATGTGTGTGTATATGTGTGTGTGTATGCATATATGTATGAATGCCTATCCCCCTCCCTCATTTGTAGAAATGCAAGGGACTTGCATTTCACTTTTCACAGATTTTTTTGATCCTAACAAACCTATTGAGGAATGGAGAAACTATGGTTCAGAGAAATTGGTGTCCCTAAGGTCACACAGCAATATGGTGCCAGGACAAGCATTAGAATTTGGTCTCCTGATTCTGGCCATTAACCCCCGGGGTGACCCAAGAGGTAAGAACAACAGAAACTGTGTTACCATTTTCCCAGGGCCTTGGAGAACTACAGTATGTAGTCATTGTGTGGTCAGTAAGGTCTGAATCTCAGCCAAGTGGAACATGGAGGCAGTAAGCCTCCATTCTAGTGGTGTTAATAGCTGTTAAAGTACATTTGCCAGTCCAGCATCTAGGAAACAGGCATTTAACTATCCTGGGCAGGGGAAAAAAAACTCCCTGGGAAAATTATTCTGCCTCTTTGACTAGTGTAGGTCATGAGCTGACTGTTCCATCTCACTTGTCCAATTTTCTTTATAGAAACAGAGAATGATAGAAAAACGAGGTTCATGACGATAACCAAAAAGCTGATGCAGGATGAAATGAAGCATGAATGGCTCCTGACCTCCGAGGAGTGGTCATTTCTGGAATCCTTATTTTTCTGCTGTACTGTATTTACCACAGTGGGTAAGACGAAAGGCCCTGGGTTATAGCCTCCAGGCTTGAGAAGGAAAAAGGGAGAAAATAGAAAACTAGGATTTTTCATTGGGAGAGAAGTTGATGGACAGACAGCATTTATTTAGCCTCTATTATATTCCAGGCCTGGGAATGCAAAGATGAATGAAACTGAGTGTGCCTTCCAAAAGCTTGTATTTTTAATGGAAGAAGCAATATATTCTTAGAGAAGTTTTTGTTCTTGTTTTGTGGTCCAAAATTTTTGATGTCATCAATGTGGGGAATTCCCAGTGAGGAAAATCTCTCTACCAGTGCAGGTCAGCAAATATAGCTTTAGAAAGTTTCATAGAGTCATTGAGAGGTAAGTGATTTGCCTGGAGTCATCTAGTCAGTATATGTCAGAGACAGGACTTGAAACCAAGTCTTTCTAACTCTTAGGACACATACCCATAACACTCCATTTGCGAATAGTGAAATTTCACTATTAGAGCTGAATTCCTTTAGCTAAAAATGTGATTCTTGTTAAAAAAAAAAACTCCTTCTAACCATTGTTAGTCATTTATACTCTAATGTGAAAACACTGAAACAATCATATCAATACCGCACTTTCCACTTTCATTTTTCTTCTTCATGGCTGGTCCTAAACGCTTCCCCCTCCTCCATCACCCTGTTGCCACCCCTACCCCCCTCCCCGCCCCCACTTCACTGTAACTTGGAATGTCTGGATAGAGCACTATTCAACCTTACCTTCAAATTGGGAAGAGACATTCACGTTCAGATTGGCCTTTGGAAACCTCAGGCAAATTCCTACAGTGCTAGAAACCATTAGAGAGTTTCCAGAGACATGAACAAAATTCTCAAGGTGACAAAGCTTGTCTTTGGCATCCATTGATTTTTGATTTTCAGATCAGTGCCTTCTTCCCAATAACAATGAATGTCCTTTGCCTCTCACAGAGGACATTTGCCTCAATCTCACGTCCACTCATCCAACTGTCTTGTCAGGCAGCCTCCTAGAGGCGTTTGTATTTTAAAAGGGGACTCTTAAAGGTGAAAAGGTTTTTTAAGACCTGAAGTAATAAATGCGGATGACAGTTGGGGAATTGATGTTTTGGGCATGAGGGCTCCTCTCAAACTCCATGGTGTCAGTGGTTATCTGTTCTGCCTGTCTGGAAGGGTGGAACTACAAAGCAATCAGTGTCATCCTCTCTTGTGAAAGCATGAAACTTACAGTTTTCCTCCTAAGTCCCCAACCAATGGAATGTTGTCTAATTTAAAAATATGAGCCCATTTCCCTCTTCCCTATCTGGTAAATATAAAATCATAGAGTCACAGAATCTCAGAATTGGGAGGGCTCTTAGATGTCATCTAGACCAATCCTCTCATTTAATGGTGAGGAATTTGAGGCTCAGAAAGGGGGAAAATCACCTTTTGAAAGTTATCTGGAGGTTAGGGCAAGAACCGGAGTCTAGGTTATTTTTATCCACAGTCTAGTGCTAATCTGGACCTCCTCTGAGCTAGTCTCTTAATTTTCAAAAGCACTTGTGAGTTGGATCCCTAGATATACTGCTACTGTCATGTCCTAGGTATATATGGTAGTCATGTACCCTTCCTTAAACTGTGGCACATGAGACCCCATCAGTGTCTTTCCCCTTAATATTCAATCAGTAGGAACAATTAGCTCACAGAAAAGGCATTTATGCAGAGTAAAAGCAATATCTATAAAACATGCCTGCCATAAAACTGCAGCATTCCTTCCTATAAATACTTACAGAATCTATAGGCAGAGTGGGTGCAAATTTAGATTACAATGGTAATGAGGGACAAAAATGGGGAACTCATGTGGCCAGGGCAATTCAGGTGTCTGGTCCTGCAAAATACTGATGGTCTTATCTTTCCTTGTGGAGTCCTCATGTAGCTCCCCTGCTGAGAACAGTGGGTCTGCTGGGCAGATGGCTTAGCTGGGATCCCAGGGTCTGCTCAGTGGTGGGATTCAAATAAATTAACAACCGGTTCTCCACGGAACTGAGCCGAGGCCCCGCCCCGCTAACAACTGGTTCGCTGAACTCAACCTAAAATTAGGTACTGGTTCTTCCCAACTGGTGTGAACTGGATGAATCCCACCTTTGGGTCTGCCCCTCTCTATTTTTCTTAACTTGATTCTTGATCACCAGGGCCAGTTCTCCCAGTTCTCCCAGTTCTCCACCATTCTCTTCTCTGCTGACAAAGGTTGCAATTCTAGAAGTTGCTACCCACTTTGAGTCTTCTTCTGTATGTCCATATCTTGCTAGAGAGTGTCTGCTCCCAAATGGATTGTTTCTTTTCTTAGTTGAGTAGCTTTCCTTCAAAGCATCATGGCTGATGGGGATAGGTGGAAAAGAGAAAATCACCTTCTCTTCTCCTGTGGTGTGGACACAGGGGGCATATTCTATCACAAAAATGCTCTTTTTTTGATACATCCTCCCAGCTGGTAAACACAGTGGCTTTTTAAGGGCCACTGTGGATGTGAGAAATCCTCTTCCTGTCATTCCTTGCTCCTTCCAATCCAATCAAGGAAAACTCCTTCATATTTCCTAAAGGTATGATGGGACATTGATTTCCGCTACCCTTCTAATTCTTTCAAAGAGAAACTTTTTTCCACATTTCATAAAAAGTTAAAATAGGGTATTGATATATCTTTTAACATACCAGTGGTTCATTACCTTTGGTATCTGCTCCTTTATTTCTGCAATTATATCAACTGTGTATCAAAGAGAGGGTAGAGAATCAATTGGTCAGAGACCCAACTATGTACCCTATGCTAGCATATGCACGGTAACAGCAGATGTTTTCTGTTTAAGTGCGTTAAATTTCTTTTGAAATGACAGTAAGAGGACATTTGGCCTCATGGTCAGGAAAAACATAAATAATAAGAATAAGAATAGCTGACATGTGCTAAGTAATATACTGTGCTTTACAAGTATTATCTCATTTAAGTATTGCAACAACTCTGAGAGGTAAATGCTATTATTATTCCTATTTTATAGATGAGGAAACTGAGGCAGACAGATAAAGGGCTTTGCAGTGGACCCAAACTGAATTCTTGCCCAGTATTAAGTGATTTACTTTTTTTTTTAAACCAATGAAGAAAAAGTGCCAGGGGACCTTTAACAAGATAGCTAAGGAAGGTATTAGAGTGATCCTGACTTCCAGGGGAAGATAAGGGCTTTCTGAGGCAAAGATGACTAAGGAATGATGGAGATTTCCAGATTTGCCCTCTTCCTCTCTATTTTCACCCCTGTTACCATGATACAGAACCTCATCATCTTATATCTATGCCTCCTGGCTGGCCTATTTCACTCTGGTCTCTTCCTACTTCATCCTGCACGTGGTTGACAAATTAAACTTCTTAAAACATGGACTTTTTCATGTCACTCCTCTGATCAGGAATACTCTAAATGTTCTTCATTGCCCAGGCCATCAAGTCTTTGTTTCCCAGGCTGGTTTCAAGGCTATCCTAAATGTGGCCCCTATCTATTCCATCTAACCTAATTCTCTGCTCCTCACCCCCTCACACCTCCACTGCAGTCAGTTATCTTACATATCAGCAGAACTCCTCCTCCTCCTCCTCCTTCTCACTTTTGCTCATGCAAAGGTCCTCTCACCAGTCCTACCCATTTGAAAGATTTTCTCTATCCATTTCACTTAGCTGTCCTTCACCACTGCTTCTATCTTCTCAAAGTACTCAACGAGAGGAACCCTGATTAGCTATGACTCCTGGGTGACTTTTAAAAGTCAATCTAATCAGTCCATGCAAAATTCAGACTCAAAATGAAACTCAGGTTCCTGATGAAAAGCATGGAGCTGGAGAAGAGGAAGCTATGAAAACTTATGTGAAGCAGAGAAACTGGACTTGTTTGCAGATGCCACCATCACAAAGAGACGGGGCCAGATTTCTGGAAGCGAGCAAGGTCACTAGGACTGGAGAGTGTCAGAACAGATTCTGTGTTGCCGATGTTATCCCCTGTTTCAGACCATTGGCTCCCAACGTGTGGTAATTCTATATCTCCTTTTTGGGCTCCCCCATGAAAACCTGAAATCTATTTCACTGGGCTCAGGAAAAGCCTGTTTATCTTTCTTAGTTTACTTGGTTTGCATTTACTTTGTCTTTGTAGGCAGTGTTAAGCACAGGCCTTTGATAATCTGGGTGTATCTATTGGAAATGTAGGTGAGAACACACAATGAGGAAGGACATCTTCAGAGAAGAGAGGGAGGTAGATCTAACACAGAGCTGTTTGGCCAGAAGCTCTGTCTCTGGGTGGGGTCCCAGAGATAAAGAGAAACAGAGACAGACACACACACAGAGAATTACAGATGCTTTGTTACAACTTTCTACAGCAGAGGAGTTTTTATAAACAATACCTGTCTGTATTAGCGAGGCAATAATCACAATATAGACAATAATTGTCAAAATGCCTATGTGATTCTGTATCACAAAATATGAGACTTTCCACATGGAAGGTAGAAGAAGTAAACCATTTATTCAGACACCAGAGGACCAGATCCTGAAACCAATTAGCCCAATCCATCACAGCAGCAACGAATTCAATACACAACATCACAGCATGGAGCCTTGCCATCCCAAAACCACCTGCCTCCCTGCTGGGGCCTTCCCACAAACAAACTCACTCAGAGGCACCACATGTCTCCTCTTTCCCTCAGTTCTAACTGCTCTCTCAGCATTTCCTGTGACAAACTTTCCTTTTCCTCTCAGCAAGCTCCTTCTACCACATGTGACTTAGGCTTCCTGTGATATAAGCAGGTCACATGGCCTATTAATGGGTGGGAAAGATCTTCAAATCTAAATTGTTATTACACCATCTAGGAAATGAGTTAATTGCAGGGTGAGTGGCACAAAAATAGGAGACATTAAACAACCCTGCTCCCCACTCCTCTCCACCATTGCTGTATTATTAGGCTTTAGGGAGGGACCTTATAAATCACCTAAACTAATGCCTTTATTTTACATGCAGATAGCAAAATTGAGTCTCAGAGCATTGAAGTGACTTACTCAAGATCATATAGATGGTTTCAGAAGGGGGCCAGGGTTCAAATCTGGGTTCTTCTTGACTTCGAGTACTGTACTCTTTCCACTAAACTCTGCTCCCTCTGATGAACTCATGTTGGCTCATAATACTCACCACTTCTGTGACAAACTATTTTAATAATGTGATCTAAAACTTTGCCCCAAATGATTCCATCCATTTGTGTTTGTCAAATATCATTAACTCTTGTCCCAGCAGGCTTGGAATGTTTGCAATCCTTATCATTTGAGGGAGTATCCACAACAACGAGATCCTGGATCCTTTGGAGTCTTACATTACTGGAACCTTATATAGCAATAGGATTTTTGAGGTAGAAGCAACTTGCCCAATATTACACAGCTAGTAAATCACAGAAGCAATCTGCTTTAGGACTTCATTGGAATGGTAAACCAAATTTCATTGACAAAGCAGTATATCATGGGACAACTAGCTTAGGAACTATAAGACTTAGGTTGTAGTCCTAGTTCCACTTACTTGCTATGCTGCTTACTGCAAGCCATGTACTGACTTCAATGTCTTCATCTATATGTTGTTCAGTCATTTCAGTCATGTCTGACTCTTTGCGACCTTGTTTGGGGTTTTCTTGGCAAAGATACTGTGTAACAACAATGTTGCTTGCAGCTGCTGTGAGGGCATAAGACCAACAACACTGGCACACAGGAGGGCTGCTGGCACAGGTTCTTGGATTTATCTTTCTAAAGGAAAACAACTTTAAGGAGTTAACAATCTTATTTTAATTAAACATACATATATCATTCCCTTAGCTCAGGGGAAAATGTCAGCACCCTGACCTTCAGAGAAACCACAAATAGAAAAATAACACAAATCAACAGACAGGCTTCTAACTGTCTGACGATAGCAATACATACAGTTACCAGAAAGAGAAGCACCAATATCCAGGTTTTCAAAGCCAGGGGGATCCTTAATGGCTACCCAGAGTCTCATCTGGCCAAATCATATGAACACTCTCCCAATGAATGATCCCCAAAGCAAAATGCTCACCCCAGAGTATATATACTGTTTCTAATCCAGGACTCTTGATTCAATCAAAGACTCCTGATGCAAACAAAGGCAAGACTCAGTCAAAGGCACCTGATTGCCTTAGTGCTGAGAAGCCCTCCAAAAGAAAAAAAAACAGCAAAAAGTCTCACTTTGCTTGCCATTACAGATACCAAAGTGATTTGCCATTCCTTTCTCCACCTCATTTTACAGATAGGGAAACTGAGGTAACCAGGGTTAAGCGACTTGCTCAGAGTCACATAGCTAGTCAGAGTCTGAGGCCAGATTTGAACACAGGAAGATGAGTCTTCCTGACTCCAGGCCTGGCTCTCTATCCACTGCAATGTCTTGCTACCGCTTCATCTATATATCTCCATCAAAACTTTCTTTACAGTGAGCTTATCAGGTTCCACAAGTTCAGCTATCATCTCTAGAGAGCTGACTCTCAAATCTATATATCTAGTCCTCATCATCTCTCTCCTTAGTGCCATTCTCACATCTCCATCTTCCTATTGATCATTGAGAACTGGATATCCCATAGGCATTTCAAATTCAACATGTCCAAAACAGAACTCATTATCTTGTCTTCCAAACCCCCCCCCTTCCTCCTCACTTCTCTTTTTGTGTTGAGGGTACCACTGGCCTTCCAATCAATTAGTCAATGAATCATGTCCTGATTAAGCATCTACTATAGACATCTACTATAGCCAGGTAAGTGTTAGGCAGTGGATATACAAAGAGAAAAATAGAAAAAAGGCCTTGCTTTTAGTCACTTTACCTTCTAACGGGGAGGAAGGATGTATATACAGGGAGAGCTATATGTAAAGTTCAGGTATTAGGTGTATGCAAAACACACACATAAGTAGATGTAAGGTAACTTTAGAAGAGAAGGCTCTAGCAGCTGGAACAGATGGGGAAAAGGAGAAGAGACTAGGAAAGACCTGCTACAGAAATCAGTGCTTGGATGGAATCCTGAAGACCACCAGGGATTTTGAGAGGCAGAAATGGGGAGGAAAAGCATTCCAGTGGAAAAAGTCCCACACAAAGACAGGATGATGGAGTGTCCTATGTAAGAAACAGCAAGGAGGCCAGTATGCCTAGACCATAGAGTACATGGATGGGAGTAATGTAAAAGGCTGGAAGGTAGGATGAAAAGGGTTTATTTTTTATCCTAAGAGCAAAAGGGAACCACTGGATTTTATAGAGAAGGAGGGGTGACACAATCAGATCTTCTGTATAGTTAAATCACTTTGGCAGCAATGGGAATTATGGATTGTAGTGGGGAGATACTTGAAGAAAAACAAACTAGGAAACCATTGCAATAATCCAGGGAAGAGAGGAACAGAGTCTAGACTAGGGTGGTGGCTATTTGAATGGAAAAAGGGGGACATAGAGACAAAGGGGTGAACCTTGGTGACTGGAAGGATGGTGGTTTCATTGACATTAGAAACGGAAGCTCAGAAAAGGGGTGGGTGTGGAATGAAAGATAACGAGTTGTGTTTAGGATATGCTGAGTTTGAGAAACCCATGGGACATCCAATTCAAATGCTCAATAGGCAGTGGAGAGGTGTGGGACTAGTCCTCAAGAGACAAAGACTAGGGTTAGCTATGTAGATCAAGGAGTCAACTGCACATAGATAATACCTGAACACATGGGAGCTGACACAGTCACTAAGAGAGTGAAGAGATAAAAGAGAAAAGAGCCCTGGACAGAGCTGTGGGAGCCACCCAAAGGAGTTTAGAAGAAAAAGAGAAGAGAGGAAGGGTAGGCAATTTATATAGATAGCTTTTCATGTAGTTAGGGAGCATAACATGGATGATGATCCAGTAAAGGGGATTGTGAATGAGCAGTCAGGTCGAAGGAAAACCAGAAAAGAGCAGTGTCAAGAAAACCCAGAGAGAAGAGAGAATATTTTTCTAGAAGATAGTCAAAAGTCTACTACTGCAGAAAGATCAAAGAGCATGAGAACTGAGAAGAAGCCATTAGATTTGCCAATTAAAAGGTCATCTGTAACTCTGAAGAAACAATTTCACCTGCATGATGAGGACATGAGCCAGATTGCAGAGGGTTTGAAGTAGAAGAAGAAGAGAAAAAGGGTAGGCAATGCGCTGTGTTGTTTCATTCGTGTCCTACTCTTTGTGACCCCATTTGGGAGGTTTCTTGGGAGGAGTTTGGCTGCAAAAGGGAAGAGAGCTACAGGACAATAGCTAATAGGGATGAAAGAATCTAGGATGGAGGAGATATGGGTATGTTTATAGGAAGCAGGGAAGGAAGGATCTAGTATATAAGGAGAGATTGAAGGTGTGGGAGATGGGGGGTGGGAGTGAAAGGGAAGAGAGAGAGAGAGAGAGAGAGAGAGAGAGAGAGAGAGAGAGAGAGAGAGAGAGAGAGAGAGAATGAGTAATAGTCACCCAACCTCACAGTCCAGGACTTGGCCCCAGTCTTTCCTCTCTCTTATCCCAAATATCCAATCAATGGCCAAATCATGTTGACTGTACCTCTATAACATCTCTCACATCCATTCCCCTCTCTGTACTGACATGGCTCCCACCCTGGTTGGACCATTACAATAATCTCCTAATCTTTGCTTCTAGCCTCTTATCTATTCACTCTCCACACAGCTACCAAATTAATATTCCCCAAACATAAGTCTGAACATCTGGCTCCCTTGCTCTGGAAGCTTGTGTGGCTCATTATTGCTTCTAAGGTAAGATACAAAATTCTGTGCCACAGAAAATTCTTCCTTGGCTCTAACTTATCTTTTCAGATTGGTTACACATTACTCACCATAACACATTCTACATTCCAGCCAGAATATTACCTATATTCAATTCCCATCTCTCACCTCCCAGCCTTTGCACAGGCTTTCCTCCATGCCTAAAATGTTCTTCTCTCCATCTCTTGAAATTAAAATTACAACTCCCTTCAAGGCTGAGTACAAGTACCACCTCATTGAAGAAAGCCTTTCTGATTCTCCTCATTATTAGCTCTACCCACCCCATCTCACACAAATATTTTATTTCGTATGTCTTATATTCAATTATCTGAGAATATCATGTGTCTTCCTAGTGAAATGTAAGCTTCTAAAGGACAGGGATTGTTGTATCTGAAGTGCTTGCCTCAGTGCCTGATACAGTGTATACAATGCATCTTTATTGAAGGCTGAGAAATGCTTTCTGAAATTGTCAAGTACCATGTGCATATATTATGTACCCATATATTATTTGTGGTCCTGAAACGATTTCTTTTAGGCTCTAGGCTCATTCAGCTGGATGTTAATACAGACCCAAACTTATCCCTGGTCCCCTTCTCTTTCGACATTCTCAGCTTTCACGAAGGCTTCTAATACTCCCAGTTTCAACAAAACTATACAGTTGAATGCTGAACTTCCTACTCGCTTCAAGGTAGCTCAGACTCCACCTTCTCCCTATCTCCTTCCTCCAACTATTTTGTTATTCTTTATATCTTCTTATTTCTTACTTGTTCTTACTTATTTCTTATTCTTATGTCCCAAAAGTCTTGATGTAATTTTAAACTAAAGCTTAAATATATAATTAATATATGTTAATTCTGTGTATTACTAATGTAGCATTATAATGTAATCTAATATTTGATGTGAATGGAATGTAATATAATAATTACACAACAAGTACAACAACACTTTAAGCTAAAAGCTTAAAACTGCACCAAGACTTTTGGAATATCCTGTATCCATACACGTAGCCTATGCCCAATGGAATGTTAACTTCCCGAGAGTAGAGACAATTTCATTTTTGTCTTTGCCCTCCAGGGCCTAGCACAGGGTCTGGTAAATGGTCAATGACTAATAAATGCTTGTTGATTTATTAACGAATATCAAATCTGTCTTTCTATCCTGGTCTTTCACACTCCAGATTCATCTCTCCAGGCCTGGAGGTCCCACTAACACCTCAAAATCAACATGGTCGAAGCTAAACATCATTTCTTTCCACACAAGCCACTCCTCTTGCCTTGTCCTGCTTTTCTCTCTAGCTCGCTGGTTCGCCCATCCAGGTTTATCTTTGTCTTTGAGATCTGGTCAATCACACAGTTTTCCTGACTGTGTCTCCTCTACTATTTCTTGTATCCATCCTCTTCTCGAGTCCCGTTTGGATGACCCTTTAACCATTCCTCCTAATGATTGCAACAGCTTCTTATGGGCCTTATTGCCTCTACTTTCTGCACCTGCTCCAATCCATCCTTTGTATTGCTGCCAGACGAGTCTTCTCACACGTAAATCTGGCCGTGCCATTTTTCTGTCCCCAAACAAGAAGAGCTAAAATCTATGTAGTACTTTGAGATCTACAAAAGATTTTACCTACATTATCTCATTTGAGCTTCACAGTCACCCTATAAGGTAGGTACTATAGGTCTCATTATTCCCACTTGACAAAGAGGGAAACTGAGACCCAGAGAGGTTGAGGGCTTTTCCTATGGTCATATAGCTAACATAAAATCCAGGATTCGAACCCAAGTCTTTGCTGACTTTAGGGCCAGCTTTCTTTCTACTACATTGCTCATCGTTTCCTTGGCAGTTAGATCTCATGTTCCCCACCAGGTGAAGTTCGAACTACTTTGCCTTTTTTTAAAGGCCTTCCAGCTAGATGCCCAGTTGTTCCCCTCCCCAATATGCAGAGTTTCGGTCAAACTGAACGACTTTCAGTTTCATGAACGCACTGTGCTTTCCTGACTTTATGCCTTTGATCACACTGTTCCCTGTACCTGGAATGTCTTTTTCTTTGCCTAAGAACTTCCATCTTTAAAAGTACAATAAGATATCATCTCCTTCATGAGAACTTACCTGAACCTCCTGGTTTGTAGCAAGACCTCATATATACTCGGTTTTATACCAAATATTGGTGTGTACTTATCACAGAGTTATATTACATTATGTCACATCAACATTATATTATGTTGTGTTGTGTCACATTATGTTATATCGTATTGTATAATATCATATCACATTATGTCACATCACGTCATATCATATTATACTCACTTCTATCAGGGAGTGTGAGGATCAAATCAGAAATTAGTAAGATGCTTTGTGTAACTTATATCACTATGTAAACTCTAGCGATTATATTAATATGCTATAACATAACATGAATATCACATATTATTACATTGCATTTATTGAATTGTGTTGTTTGAGGCAGCATGAGATAAGCGGATGCTAAAGTCAAGAAGACTAGGGTTGCCTCTGGAAAATACTGACTGTATGATTGTGGACAAATCACCCCACAGTGCTCTAGGCAATTTTCTAAAATAGGAAGGTGATGACCTGCTTCTGTGGAGAGTGTTTTCTTACCTGGGAGTTCCCCTACACCAATGAAATCAGAGGTCCAACCCCTGTCCCTTATATGATAATATGTTATAGCCTTTGATATTGGTCTCTCCCCTCTTTGACTGTAAACTCCACGAGGGTAAGGACTATGTCTTACCTAAATTTCATATCTTCTCTAGCACATAGCACAGTCCTATGTACACAGCATAATAAATGGTGAACTTGTCATTGAAACCTGTATCCTTGAGAAGAGAGGATTGCACGTTGGCTTAAGAAAGAGAAGATTGTTTAATGACGAGTGTTTCAAAACAACCACTCAAAAACCAAAGACCATGTGTATGGGAAAGGGGATGTATAGGTGCATTTCTTTCCCAAAGACAAAAGAACGCAAGATTCAAACCAATTTTTCTCTCTCCTCTAATGGAAATGCATTGGTGTTGGTCTTAGTTAAAAATCTCAGAAGTGATATTATATCTCCCTGTAAATTCACTTAGGATATAGCTTAACATCTGGTAATCATCCAAAGCCAGATGGTGGTGGCTTATTTTCTGCAGTGCTTACAGTCACTATTTGTACTTTTTAAGCCCTCTGATAATACTTCCTCCTGCCCTACTTTGGGCTGCATTTCTTGACTCCTGTAATACAATGTTGCCATTAAGTGTAGACTGAAGCACCTGCCAGGTGTAGGTCTAATCAATGACTGTTCCTCATTTCTGAGGCCACGTTGCATTAGGAAACCCTATTTTCTGCATCCAATCAATTGCAAAGAAAGTATTGAACAGAAGCAATCTAAGTGGGATGGAGAAAGTGAAAACTCTGGAATGTATCAATGCATTCAAAGAAATTATCTAATTTTCCTTTATGTGCTTCTGTACCTAGTAATTATGTTCAATGGTCCTTTCTGAGGGGATCCTTTGAAACTCATCCACTTCCCTGCTGAGTTTTTAGGACTTTAGCCAGAGAGCTAGAAAGATAAGGCCTTAAAAATCCTTTATTTATAATGAACTAGGTCTACCATTACTTAGGGTTGAATGACAAATTCAGGGAGACCACCCCAGTGTGCCAGAATGAGATTAAAATATATTTGGGAAATACTTAACAAAATAAATAAAAACACAATAATATGTCAATAATGTTCATATGTGATTTTCAAAGTTAATATGTGCCTGTAGGGATCTTTATGTACAGTTTAGCGGCCTCTATTTCTATGTGAATTTGACATCCCTGGTGTAGTGAAAAGGAAACAGAATTTACAGTTAGAACATCTGGATGTTAGTCCCAGATGTGACATTTACTAGCTGTGGGCCTGTGTGCATATTACTTTGCATGAAATAATGTACATGAAACTCTGCAAATTGTGAAGTGCTACATAAATGCCAGTTATTATACTAAAAATTCTTATTCTTATTTTTATTCTTTGAGGTTCAGTTTCCCTAATCATAAAACAGGGATAAAAATACTTAAAATACTTTTCTCACAGGATTATTTTGAGAAAAGCACTGTGTAAAGCTATAGATAAATTGAGATAATTTATTTATTGCTGTTATTTAAATTTCAATCTGGTAGAAAGAGCATGGGGCAGTTAGGTGGTGCAATGGATAGAGCTAGCTCTGTGACCCTGGACAAGACACTTGAACTATTATGTGTTTCAGTTTTCTCATCTGAGGTGACATTTGAACTCAAGTCTTCCTGATTCATCTGCTGTACTTGCCACTTCTCTATGTAAACAGCGTGTGAGTAGGGAGGGTGTACTAACATAGAGCAGCATCAGCAAAGCCTTCCTAATGGAAGTAACAATGAGCTGACCCCTGAGGGAAGCCTGTGCCTCTCTTGTGCCCTTACCCCCTCTCGCCTTCACCATAGTTACATGTCCATATCTTGTGTCTGTAAGTTCCTTGAGATCGTAGGATGGTGTCCTATTTGTCCTTGTGTCTCCTCCAACTCAACCCCACACAGCCCCTAACATGAGGCTTTACTCATATAGACACCACTAAATAGATGTTAAATAAATGACTCATAGCTGGAGCCTCTGGTCTGGAGTTCATGATTTGATTCACTTGGGAAACTAATTTTTTAAAATTTAAACTCAGTTTCTTCCAAAATATTCTATGGAAAAAAATGAGAATATTTGCCATGAGCTCCCTTTCCTTCCCTCTTCTTCATATTCTATCACTCAGGAGCTTTCTACCACTATCTCCTTCTTAACTCTGTCCTACATGATGAAATGGCATTACTCTTTAACCAAGACCAGCCCATCTATTTGTTCAAGTGATCTCATTCGATTTCAACTCCTCCACCAAATTGCTCCCCCATCATCTCCAAATATGTGTGTGCATGCATGCATATGTATATATTGTGTTCACATATATGTTTATATGCAGAAATATGTTTGCATATATGTATATATGTATATGTGTGTATAGATCTGTCTATCTAGCCTGGGAAAGAAGTGAGAGATGGAGAGATTGAAAAATGGGTTTAGAAATAGTGTGGCATAAAAAGAAATGGCATGTTTAGAGGACATCCATATAATGCTGCCCAGAAGGCAACTAAGTGATGTGGAACCGAAGCTAAGGAAAGAGATTATTAAGAATTACTTAGATTTGGGAATCATCTGTGTAGAAATGATCAGTAAACCTATGGGAGCTGATGAGGTCCCTGAGAGAGGGTATAGAAAGAAGGGGGCCCACGACAGAACTACGGTGGATAGCCACAATAAGGTAATTGGGATATTTGGGATAAAGAAATTGGGGTTTGTATCTAATCATCAAAAAGAATGACTTCTGCTAAACTACCCTTGGCATATCTGCCAGAGAACAAACTGCAGAAAGGGACAGAGTCTGGCCCAGTATGGTAGGTCTTAGATTCTTATATTATTAAATCAGTCTGGGACTGCTTTCTTATTCTGCCTGCCCAGGACAGCCTGTCGCCATACAAAGGCTTCTCCCTACCTTAGGCTCTAAAATAGCAACTGTTGAGGTGAATTATAATCATCCTTACCAAAATGAACTACAGATCTATTAAAAAGTAGCATGCATGTCCCTGGAAGAAGCACTAATGAATGCCACCACATTTTTGAAGTTTTTATAACTCATATCTTTAAGGTGGTTGTGTTTATGTGGTGAAGGGTGTGGGGTAGGTAGGAGGAATGGTAAAGGATTCTCTTGGACTTTTCATAAGATAAGTGTTCATGTCTCTTCTGTTTTTAGGTTATGGCCACATCTATCCCAGAACAAGACTTGGAAAAATTGCGTGTATGCTGTATGCTCTCTTTGGAATACCTTTAATGTTCTTGGTTCTGGCAGCCCTTGGTGATGCCCTAGCATCCGTCCTATCTAAGATTTACAGTAATTACAAAAATCTTCATGTCCCTCATATCACAGTATCACAAATCAGAAGGTATAATCATAGAACCACAGGCTCTGATGTTGTCAATCATATCTTTCCTCATGTTGATACAAAAAAATCAGGCCATAACATCAACGTGCAAAAAGACGACAAAACAACTCATCAACAACTGAAGGAACAACACCAGAATATGGAACTGTTTGAAAAGATTGTGGGCAAAGAAAAGGAAAACACATTGCATGTTACTCCTCAAATAGAAAGGAGCATTTCATGTCCTGAGCTGGAGGAAATCAAATCACATTACTCCAGTCATAGAAGTTTGAGAGATATAGGAAGAATAGTTCAACGTTTTGATGTTCCCATTCTAATAATTGCCTGTATTGTGTTTGCCTACATCTCCTTCGGAGCAGCAATTCTACCATTTTGGGAAACTCGTTTGGACTTTGAGACTGCATTCTATTTTTGTTTTATAACATTTACCACAATTGGGTTTGGGGATATCAAGTTGGACCGTACCTCTATTTTTCTCTTTTGCTCCTTTTATGTTGTTCTTGGCATGGAAATTGTCTTCATCACTTTCAAACTGCTCCAGGATAGATTGTTCCATGCTTACCAAACCATCGTAATGTTTGTCACAAAATGGGACATTCACTAGCCAATGAAAAAGTGAAGGGATGCTGGGGTTCATTTGCACAAATCTAAAAGGAATTTGGTATTCATTAAATCCCAGAGTTGGAAAGGACCTTAGAAATTCTTGTCTTCATTGTTTTCAGACGGCTCCAGGACAGATTGTTCCATGCTTACCAGTAGTATTGAGATAGGTTTCAACATTTAGGACAAATACTTTGGTTGAATGAAAATCAAGATAAAGCACTTTTGTTTTTCTAATTAAACTTTTGAAAGCATCTCCTGGTTTGATTTTAGAAGGATGAGGAGAAATTGGCACTTTTTAAAATATGCACTCCTTATATTGTTAGACTGTTATAATGGTCACAAATACAATACTTTATAGGATATCATGCTCCACAAAGCTCAGAGTACGCAGTCACCAAACTCAGTAATGCAGCATAGGAATCTAGGGCCAAAGATATGGACTTTCATTTTTCTATTCTATCACGCTTGGCCTATATTGCAACACATTTTTTGCTTGTCTCTGAGATATCATTTTGCACACTTCATTTTTCTCCCAATTTGTTTCTGTATACTCCTTTCACTCATGTCCTTTGCTGCTATTAAATGTGCATTATCAGGGAGTGGTTAACTTGCCCTTGTCTTTTGGGGTTCTGAGTCCTGAGGGAATTCTTCTATGACTAAACTTTGCCACTATGAATGAGGAGAAAAACCCTATGAACAACATCTATGGGTGTGGACAAATTAGTCAGTGCCTGGGTAAATACTGGTCTTTCTCCTGAGGTAAAGAATGACATACATAAATGCCAATAAAAAATATTCTGTTTGGGATAGAGAAAGTAACTACCTTTCTATATTGTTTCTTTGTTGATCCCTGTCTACTCTAGGCCTTATTATTAAAAAACTATCATGGCTGTTACTTTAATGCTTAGCATACTTGAAAGATCAGTGATTTCATAGGTATGGGTTTTCCCTCCAACAATGTGGTTTGCCACCCTTGTTCGACCTAATAGATAGTCTTGAAGAGTTTCTGCGACCAAAAAATGAATACATCAGTGATGAATCTCTCCCAAACTAGCTAAGCTTGGTCCTTGGACACAGAGTCATAATTAGGAATCCTGGTCCTCAGGGTAAATTCACATGAGAAGCATCATGGCAATTCTAGCCAACCAATTTTATCCATGATTGGCATTCAATAGAGAGAGTTCATGGAAGTTAAGGATACTTGAGGAACTAGGAGGCCATAGGGCTCAAAGGGGCCAGGGACTGGGGTGGAGAAGAAGATAGTAAGCCAGGTCCTGAGTATATTGAGAAGAGAAAGTGAACTGGATGTTCACTGATTATGGCTAAATGGATCTGCAGGAGAGAGTGAACCTCCGCTATCACTCTGCAAGCTGTTTCCCTCATTTGTTAATCTGTTGTTGACCTGGGGGAGCAAAACAAGGCAATGTGATTTTGTTCTATGACTGATATAGCAGGGGAAATGGGGCTGAGGTAAAACATAAAAATGATGCTGAAATACTGGCGATGTGGCTGCTTATTTTATACTGATATGGAGACTAGTTTCAAGATGGAGTCACTTATGCCAATAGAGGATATATAAAGGAGAGAGATCTCTGCCTTCACTCTCCCATACTTCCCTTATCCCCTCAATTCTATATCTCTCTTTGCCAACATACACATTGAATTGCCTCCTTCCTTCAAAAAATTTTTACAGTGGTATCACATGCTGCCTTGAGTTATCATTGGCTGTATAGCAATGAGAATGGGTTGCCAAGGGAAACTATGGTGGTTATTTTCCTAGAGATCTTTAAAGGTAAGAAAGATACTTTTCTTTCATAGTGAGTGACCCTATTTAAATTGGGGGTACATAACCTTTTTGTGTTGCAGACCCTTTTGGCCATCTGAAATAGACTTATCAAATTTTTTTAAAACAAGTTCATGGACCCTAGTTTAAGAACCTCTGATTTAAATTGGCTCCTGCTTTGACTTAATGACTTCTAGAAGTCCTACATACCTCAGGGAGCCCAGCATTTTAAGTCAAATAGTCTTCCTAATCATTACCAGGCCCATACTTGAACCATTTCCAGGTTAACAGGGCCTATCAGGTCTCGTCTTCTGCCAATGAGGTCTTCAAGAGCCCAAGGTCACCTCCGTACGATGGTGAGATATCAAAGTAAGACTTGACTGTGACAGCCCAGTGATGGACTACATATCTACTGTTTGAGGACCAGTCTAGCAAAGTTCAGAGAGAATTGCCACAGGGCAGTGAATTTTTTGTTACAATAACTCTCAAGGTCTATCTAGTAAGTTGTACAGAAGCTGTGATCCAAGAATATGGAAAAAGTGTGCACACTAA
Source organism: Phalanger gymnotis (assembly GCA_028646595.1). Taxonomy (NCBI): domain Eukaryota; kingdom Metazoa; phylum Chordata; class Mammalia; order Diprotodontia; family Phalangeridae; genus Phalanger; species Phalanger gymnotis. Next base: position 72,359,955 of record CM053624.1, on the reverse strand, counting down.
GGAAATTACATATCCTTGAAGTATCAAGGATTCTCAACTCCCCAGAACAGTGCCTGGCACACAACGGGGACATAATAAATGCTTGTCGAATGAATGAATTTCCCATTACTCATTGGCACAGCTGCAGTTTTCTGTTCCCATGTCCTAATGCCTTATTGATGAATATAACTTTAAGAATTTTGAAATAATGGAAAAGAAGCAAGCACAGAATTAGATTAGGAGACTTTGATCAACTCTAAACCTGAATGAGAAAGCCTACATTGTCCTACCCAACTTCCCACTCCCCTTTCTCAAGATTTGCATGAGACTCGGTAAAGAGTCACCAGTTCCATTTTATGTGCTATGACAATGAGCAGTAGGATTTGTCAGCCATTTCTCTGTCAGTTTCTATTTCTCTTCTGATATTAATGGGATAACTTTCTTTATTTCACATTGTAAGTGACCTACCATGTAAAGTGCTAATGTTCATATGAGTTGTCTAAATGAATAGACAGGTGACTCAAGGGGAGACAGTGATAGATATATCTAGAATCTTGCCTACCCTTTAAGGGAGACTGTGATTCCTGCACTTTGAGGGGAGCAGAAGACTGGCCACCTTATTAGAGAGAGAGATCAGAAAAGAATTTTATCCGTCTTCTCTTCTAAATAATCGTGGTAGAGCGGCAAAATTTTGGTTCAGCACAAAAAGACACTAGCTTCCCTAGCACTATCTTTTGAAGGATGGAAGGTACTCCTTAGCTTACACTCCCCAGTATAACTCCTTCCCATTGAATGCTAGTTACACAAAAGATCATTACAAATACTGAGGAGCAAGTAAACTTATTTATCCAAACAAACAGAAACCAGAGAAGTTATACAAATCAGGATATCACAGAAAATACACAGACTGAATGAGCTCTCTCCCTCTGGGAAACAGATCCTCTAGCTCAACCAATAAAGAGGCTCAGATCTTACCCAAGCAGAAAGTCCCTGAAGTCTTTAGGGAGACGAACTGGAAACGAGGGACATGTTGAAGAGCTGGTTTCCCCAACTTGTCTTCAAGAGTAGCTTTTCATTGCTCCTCCCTGAAACAGGTCCTAAAGAGAATCTGAAACCATGTGTGTTTCTTTCTTAAAGGAGAAAATAAGAATGTCTCCTCTTTCTAAATCTTCTTGTATAAGCTCTACCCCTCATGTAGGCATGGGGTGCCGTATCAGCATCCTCTGCACCAGTTAGGAGAATCTTATGCAAAACATTTGATTGGAAACTTGGGTTACAATGCTCTTTGCAAACATGGTAAGAAATTAATATTCCTCAGCATAATGTTTTATCATTTGTCTGTTTTCATTCATGCGAACAAATATGTATAACTGGAAGAGACCTTCAAGGTCATCTAGTCCAAATTTTATAGGAGAAACTGAGGCTCAGAGAAGATGCCTTGTCCATGGTCACATAAGCAGTAAGTGACATAGGAAGGACTTGAACCCAGGCCCTCTAATTTCAATTCCAGTACAATTTCCCCTGGCTCCCATCAAACAAAGATTTCCTGAGCTCCTACTAGGTGCCAGTGTCTGTTATAGCTTACAATTGTAGAGAGAAAATTTCAGGACAAAAACCAACAGAAAGAGAAAATGACCTCTGCCAAGTGTTTTGCAAGGACATTTGCTTCCTTGGGGCCAGGATCATGAATAGTGGTTGAACCAATACTAGATGTTCGAAGCTTAAGTCTAAATGCCTTAACTAGCTGTGCGATATTTATCGGGCGTAGTTATTACTCTGGGCATCTGTTTCCTCCTCTCTCAAATGAATGGGATAGTCTAAATGAGCTCCAAGGTTCATCTGTACACCACAAGAATCTTTATTGTCCTTTTCAGAAATGAGTGACTACTATCCTATTAGGGTAATTGAAGTCCCACCGACCATACATTCTGGTTGTGGGACTTCCAGGCACATCATTTAATGTGACCCAGGCAACTCCCAGAAAACATCAGTTGTAGCAAAAGATGCTAGGTCAAGGAGAGGGATTTCCTTCCTGAGAGCTCCTTATGCCAATTCATTCACAGGTCTGGTTTTAAAAAAGAGAGTGGATGGTCCTTTCCCAGTGAGCTCCATGTGCTTGTGTTGTTCCCTAGGATTTTCTCAGGATTCTGGCAGCCAGCTGAGGGTATGACACATTAAGCTTACATTTCTATAGCCCTTTACAGTTTGCAACATCTTTTGTTCCCAACCATTTTTGGAGGTAGGCAGCCGAAGTACCATTACTGCTGCTTATCAGATGTGTAAGGATTGACTATAGAGTGGGAAGGGAGTGGCAGGCTGCACCAGAAAGTCCCACATCATCTTGGTGTACAAATATATACAAATAAGCTATATACAGTGAAAGATGGAAAAACTTAAAAGACGGAAGGCACTTACATTAAGAAGGGCTGGGAAAAGTTTCCTGTGGAAGATGGAACTTGAAAAAAGCAAGGGCAGACAATGGGCAGACATTAGGAGGCAGCAGACATTCCAAGAATGGGGGACAGCCAGAGAAAATGCCCAGAGCTGAGAGATGGATTATCTTGTTCATGACACAGCCAAGATGTCTATGTCACTGACTTGAAGAGTAGGTGACAGGGAGTATGCTATAAGAAGACTAGAAAGGTGAAGTGGAGTGGGAATGGGGATCATTTATGAATGGCTTTGGATGCCAAACAAAGGATTTTGTATTTGATTCTGGAGAAGACAGAGAACCACTAGAGTTTATTGAATATTGAGGTGATATGGTCAGACTTGGTATCTGATCCTTTGAACTGTCTTCTAGCCTATGGACTTTTTCTCAGCATAATGTTTTTAGATGCATACAACAAAATACATAGCATTACAAATGAAACCAATTGCATTGAAATACAGATATCAAAAAACATTTTTTTAAAGATCAAATTCATAGACCCCAGGTTAAGAATCCATGCTCTAAGTCCTTTGACTTGGGTAAGTACCTTTCCCTCTTTGGACTTCATTTTCCTTATCTGTAAAATGAGGACAAAGGTCCCATTCTGAAGTTTCATGACAGCATGGAAGTGACCTTGGGTTTTCAAAAGCTATGCCAACAGAGCACAAGTTCTGACACATTCTATCATACTAGAAAAGCTTTTATTATGGCCTGCCGTTTTCATGCCTCACCATGGAAAGGCATAGCACCAACAGGCTAACCACTTGGGGATGAAACTTTTTTAGCCATGATAACCCATGAAATGGATAGCCAGGTGGTTCACTGGATAGAGCACCAGGACTGGAATCAGGAAGACCTTAGTTCAAATCCAGCTTCAGAAACTTATTAGCTGTGTGACCCTGGGCAAGTCACTTAACCCTGTTTGCCTCAGTTTCCTCATCTGGAAAATGAGCTGGAGAAGGAAATGGCCAACCACTCCAGTATCTTTGCCAAGAAAACCCCTAAGGGGGTCACAAAGAGTTGGATACAACTGAAACAACTAAACAACTAAACCAAGAAAAAAAATTTAATTAATGGACCTCAATTCTATGCAGTCCCCCTGTGCCTCAGGGCAAAGCATGATAAGAATCTCATAGCTGGAAAAGCATCAACAAACTTGAGTTTGAGTGGTGGTACTCAAAATGTGAGCTCCTTGTATAATGACAACTAGTGGAGATATTTTTGGAGGAACTGAATTATATTAATCTTAACATTTTTGCCATACCTGAAACTGAAAGAAAGAGGGAAGGTGCAACTACAATGAAGAGTGTTCTCAGGAGAGGCTGAGAAAGGAGTCAGTGGATTAGGTTTTCTAATAAAACTCTTAAATGAACAACAACAAGAAATATTATTACACAGGATATTTGGTCATCATGGTTTGTGAAACTAACTGGTAAAAAAAAATCTGCAAAAAAAGGGTTTGTGGTTAACATGAATTGCCAAGGATAATATAGTAGAGAAATTAGAGGAAAAAATGTAATGAGCACCTCCAAATCAAATCAACAGACATTCTTGACTTTAGTGCAAAGGTGGGAAAAACTGAAGATGGAGAGAAACATAAGGGAAAATATGGTTCAGAAGAAAGAAATGAGAGAAGTCAAAAAACTCGTAGGTAATACAAAAGCCCCATACTTCTGTACTATGAATACTTTCTTCCAAAAAAAATAGTGGATATTGGATATGGCAAATACCAAGTAAGGAATAAAAATGCATTTTAACAGACAGAGGAAGACTTATTACAAGTCAGATGTCTGCACACAGTGAGACCATCAACTTGTCAGAACCGAGATTAGAACGTATAATAAACAAAAAGAATGGTAATGAGAAAAACATATTGGTGTACAACTAAGACCATTTAACCCTGAATTATTTGAAAAAACTTTTAGAAATTTAAAAATGGGAACTGGACAACAGAAATGACATTAACACTGACTATAATAATTTCATCCAGATGTTAAACTAATGTAAATTAATTGCTACAATGAGGAAATAAAAGTTGTTTTTGCTTGCAAAATGGAGAAATATGGCTGCAAAAGGAAACATCAGCTTAGGATATAAACTCATCTGTAAAAGAAATGTGACAGACAACTGTTAGTAGTAGCATACTGTAAAGCAGAGAGAAGGAACGGAAGGCAAAACCAGCCTAAAGAAAGCTTGGCAAGATATCAAATTAAGTCATTCAAGGATAAAAACAGAAATCGGAATGCAAATAGAGAAAAAAATGAAAATGATTTACAAAATCTAGTACAACAAACTGTTTTCTCCTTCAATGGATAATGGATCCACCACTTGGACCCCAACTTCAGTCTCTCAGCTGCTTATTGAGGCAGTAAAAATGGTAGTAAAGAGAACAATGATGGGAAAAGCAACCAGATAGAATCAAGTGTATCTAGTGAAGATCCCTGAATGAAGTGATACAATGGTGGGGGCAAATAGATCTATTTTAAAAGGTCTATTGTCCAGACTTCAGCATGTATCCACAAAGCTGCTCTGACAATAGGCATATCTGAGAGAAACAGTATGATAATCAACTGGTCCCAGAGTTGAAAAAAGTGGAGACTGAGCTCAATGGAGGCCTTCGAGAAATTGAAAAGCACTTTAAAAGACATCACTTTGAAGAGGATTCTGGGAGGATGGCAGAACAAAACAAGAAATACTGGGCTCCCCAAATTTCTTCCACAAATAAGAAAAATATTGCCTCGAAGTGAACTCTGAGTGGCAGAAATCATTAAAACTCAGGGTAAAGTAGTTGTCCTCCTAAGACAACTTGGGAGGACCTTAGGAAAGACCTGACCCCAGGAGCAGAGAACTGGCCAGATTGAAGTGCAAACCCTTCAGGCAGACTCCACTGAATCAACAAGCAACAAGCCCTGGCCAGCAGCAGCCTTGGCTTCAGGAATTTTCACCTCATGGATAGTGTCAGGTTGGATAGCTTAGTAGAGGAAGATGGAAGCACTTGCCACTGTCGTGAGACACCAGACCCAGTTGTGCTGACCAGATATGGTCCCAGGAGGCAACAGTGGGCGAGGAGGAGTGAGCACATGCCTGGTGAGTGTGGTAGCAGAGGGGCAAGGACCTTGCTGGCTGTGGGTACTTGCAGGAGAACAGAGTCCCTGGTTTCAGTTCCAGGGCAGAAGTGGGGAGAGCAGAAACAGAGATAGAAAATTACAGAACAATTTCATTAATGAATATGGATGCAAAAATCCTAAATAAAATATTAGTTAGGAGACTGTGACAATATATGACAAAGATTATAAATTGTGACCAAGTGGGATTTATACCAGGCATGCAGGGATGGTTTAATATAAGGAAAACTATTAACGGAATTGATTATATCAATAACAAAGGTAACAAAAATCATAAGATTACATCAAGAGATGCAGAAAGAGCTTTTGATAAAATACAACATTCATTCATATTAAAATATACTTGAAAGCATAGGTATGAAGGAATTTATTCTTTAAAATGACGAGATTTATTTACCTAAAAGGATCGGCAAGCATTATTTGTAATAGGGATAAGCTAGAAGCCTCCCCAGTAAGATTAGGTGTGAAACAAGGATGTGCATTGATGCTACCAATATTACTCAACAGTGTATTAGAAATGCTAGCAATAGTAATAAGAGAAGAAAAAGAAATTGAAGGAATCAGAATAGGCAATGAGGTAATAAAACTGTCTCTTTTGCAGATGATATGATAATATATTTGGAAAATCCTAAAGATTCAACTAAAAGTAGTGGAAACAACAATTTTAGCAAAGTGGCAGGATATAAAATGAATCCGCATAAATAATCAGCATTTCTATATATCAGCAACAAAACCCTGCAAGAAGAGATAGTAAGAGATACCCCACATAAAATAACTATAGTCAATATAAATACCTGGGAGTATACCTACCAAAACAAACCCAGGAACTAAGCAAACATAATTACAAAACATTTTTATACAAATAATGTCAGATTTTTAAAAATAGAGAAATATTAATTGTTCATGAGTAGATAGGGCCAATATATTAAAAATGACAGTTTCACCTAAACTAATCTATTTATTCAATGCCATCCCAATTAAATTACCCCCAAATAATTTTACTGACCTAGAAAAAATTATAAAGTTCATTTGGAAGAACAAAAGGTCAAGAATACCACAGAAATTAATCAAAAAAAATGTAAAGGAAGGAGGTTTAATAGTACCAAATCTTAAACTATACTGTAAGGCGGTAATTATCAAAACTATCTGACACTGGCTAAGAAATGGAAAGGCAGATCAGTGGAAGAAAGTAGACATATAATACATAGTAGCAAATGATCATAGTAACCTTATGTTTGATAAATGTGAAGCTTTCAGGATAAGAATTCATTATTAGGTTAAAAAACTGCTGGGAAAGTGAGAAAGCAGTGGCAGAAATTGGCATAGATCAATATCTTTGCCATTTACTAAGATTATCAAAACTTACTGGCTAAGAAATAGACAAGAGGAACAGAGCAGACATACAACTTATAGCACCAAATAAATATAGTAATCTTGTATTTGACAAGTATGAAGACTTAAGATTTGGGGGTGAGAATTCATTATTTGATAAAAAAAAACATAAGCAGTCTGGCAGTAATTGGACATAGACCATTATCTTACACCATTTAGCAAGATAAGGTCAAAATGGATATATAACCTAGATATAAAGAGTGATATTACAAGAAAATTGGAAGAACAAGGAACATATTACTTATCAGACTTATGGATAGGCAAACAATTTGTGAATAAACAAGAGATAGAGCAGTGTGAGGTATAAAAGAGATAATTTCAATTATATTAATTTTAAAAGGTTGTGTACAGATAAAACAAATGTAGCCAAGATCAGAAGGAAAGCAGAAAACTGGGAGAAAAATTTAACAGACAGTTTCTTAGATAAGGGTCAAATATCTCAAATGCAAAGAACTTTGTCAAATCTATAAGAATGTGAGTCATTCCCCAATTGATAAATGGTTAAAAGATTATGAACAGGAAGCTATTCAATGAAGAAATCAAAACAATTTATAGCCATATGAAAAAATGCTCAATCATTATTGATTAGAGAAATATAAATTAAAATGACTTTGAGATATCATTTAATGCCTATCAGATTGGCTAAAATGATAGAAGGGGAAAGTGATAAATGTTGGAGGGGATGTGGAAAAATTGGGACACCAACTCATTGTTGGTGGAATTGTGATCTGATCCAACCCTTTTGGAGAACAATCTGGAATTAGCCCCCAAAATTATTGAAATGCCTATATAACTGTAGTAGGAAGGCCGAATTTATGATCTCAAATATAATCATGTATATGTTTGAATGGTCCGAAATGGCAAGGTATGAGAGATTCTCTAAGGAGAAAACAACAAGAAATTTATTTAGGCCCCACCGCAGCAAAAACTT
>CM053624.1:72330497-72351597 GCA_028646595.1 Phalanger gymnotis | reverse complement strand
AGTACTCACTATTACTCTGTTCGGTTATAGAGGTGTTCAAAGAAGACAAGTACCTCTGATTTGAGTCCTTGCTGAGCCATTTTCAGGGCTGCTCATCCATTTTTGGTGGCTACCTGTGTTGGTAAGCAAAATGGGCTCTTAGCACTTAGTTCAACAAGTGCCCTTGAAGAGTTTGGCTTTTGTTTGCTTTGAGTAATTCAATGTATTTCACTGAGTCTTATTAAACCCCTATTAGGTGTTAACCTAACCTATGTGGATGTGAACCTCCCGGGGTCCTAAGGGGAGGGGCTAACTCAAGAAGCAATCATAGCAGGCCAAGTTCTGATCATTCAGATGACATTTGATGACATCTGAAACCTTATAAGAAGAGAAGACAGAGCCATTTGCGCAGGGCTCTCACTTGTGATGGTGCTAATGCAGAGACTCTGGGCAGCTGTAGCTAAGGAGCCCTCCAGCTCATAAACCCGGATGCTGAGACTTTGTTGAACTCTGGTAAGTATGCATTGGGATTTGAATCAGACAAGGTCTGTATGTTGATGTTTGTAATTTGTTTGTATTTTATTCTGAAGTCCAGGGTGCTGCCTTTTCCCCCTGAACTAAGTGAATGATATTTGTATGCTGAATTAAAGTAAGCTTGTCAAACCCCTTCACGTAGCTTTCCTTAGTTAAGCAGATCAAAAGAACCTGGTGTTTTTGCAGCATGCTGGTAGCGTTCTTGTTGTTGGGCTTTCACCCCCACAACAGCTGTGGCTCCAAGAAGCTATAGTGTTAGCAATGGCCACACTCTGGTAAAATCCTCTCATCAGATGGACCAAACTAGGTTGAGGGTAACCTCAAGCTCATCAGTGAGTTAGGGAGTTAGGGGGTGTCTACTCCAAGCATGGTGTAGACCCAGGTGGAATGGGTAGATGAGAACAATTTGTTCCAAAGGCCATGAAAGTGGTTGAAGCAGGTGCTGTGAAGAACTTAGAGCTTGATCAGACATCAAAGATGCTGAGGTCACCCATTGCATCCCAGGCTATCACTAGTCATCTTGACTTTTTTCTTACAACTGGACTTTAATGATTCTGGAAGATAGAGTGAGGCTGACAACTTTGTGCAACTCTGCCTCACTTAAATCCAATTCATACAAAAGTCACATACCCTGTGATGTCATTGGTCCTCTTTGAAAACAAAAGACAAACAACAACTACTCTGTACTAAAGTGATGTATGAATTACTTGGGACAAAATAAAACAATTAAATTATTGACTTATACAATAAACCTTATAAAATTTTACATTTTAAAATATCTGAATATATACTATGTTCTTTTTGTTGCTGTTATTTTTGCTGCAACCTCTTGTTTTATACAACTCGGCCTATGATTTTGCCACATGTTCTTTAATTCTTCATGGTCGAAGGATATGAGGGAGTTTTCAAAAGAAGAAATTGAGTCTATAATAGTCATATGAAAAATGCTCTAAATCACTAATAATTAGAGAATGCAAATTAAACCAACACTGAAGTACCACCTCACACTATCAAATTGACTAATATGACAGAAAAGGAAGATGACAAATAATGGAGAGGATGTGGAAAAATAGGTATGCTAGTGGTGGAGTTGTGAAATGGTCCATCCATTCTGGAGGACAGTTTGGAACTTTGCTCAAAGGGCTGTAAAACTACATACCATTTACTCCAACAATACCACTACTAGGGCTATATCTCAAGAAGATCAAAGAAAAGGGAAAAAGACCCATGTGTACAAAAAAAATTTAAAGCTGCTCTTTCTTGTGATGGCAAAGAATTAGAAATTGAAGGGAGGCACATCAATTGAGAAATGACTGAACCAGTTGTGTTAGATGATTGTGATTTAATACTATTGTGCTGTAAGAAGTGATGAAGTAGATAATTTCAATTTTTTTATAGCAAGGATTAGCTATATTTTTGTATTGGTCTTTTCACTATTTTTCCATCTTCAAATGATCTTAGTCAGTGTCATGTTACCATCAAAATGGAGGACTTGACATTTTCTTCACTACAAGGTTTATACTCCAAGGATGTATATTGATTAGGAGGCCACTGATGAAAAGAAAGTCTCTATATACACCAAAATATTTATAGCAGCAATTTTTGTGATAATAAAGAGTTGGAAACAAAAATGATGCCATTTGAATGTAAAATGGCTAACCAAATTATGGCACACAAATGTAGCAGAGTATTACTGTGGTATAAGAAATGATGAATGTGATGAATACAATGAAGCATGGAAAGATATACATGAAATGGTGCAGAGTGAGGTAATCGGTGCCAAAACCCAAAAACAAACAAACTGATATACACAATGATTACAACAGTGTAAATGAAGGAACAGCCCCCCAAATTAAAAGTGAATAATGAAAAATTGCAAAGAATAAATAGGGCTCTAAAGAAGAGGTGGGAATATACATCTACACCTTTACAAAGCTGGGAGGGCCACAAATGTGGTACATTCCATATATTTTCAGTTTTTTGATATAATGATTAATGTTGATAATTTTTTCTTTTTTGCGTTCATATATATGCATATATATGTACATATATTTTTATATATGCATATAAATATGTCTATATAGGAAGATTCTCCCTCCCTCTGGGAGGGAGAAGGGAGGGAGTTGAGGAAAACTTTGGTGATGTAAAGAAACGAAAAATATTTTTAAGGTATTAAAAATAAGAAACCTATGCCAAGCTTTTGAGGAATCAATAACAACCCTCCAGCTGCCTGGTACCTCTAAAAGTCTTTGCTTATTTTCTGAGGATTAATTAGGCCATTTTGCAGAAATGGTTTGTCAATTCTTGACAGTGTTTTTGACCACATTATTTTGTGCTTTGTTTTAACTGATCTTGTTTCCTTGTGAATAATCTTTAATATGTTTGACTTCCACCTACAACTGCTGTAATATCTCTAAAGGTCATTGAAGTGTGCTCTTTAAGAGCTACAAACTTTGTATATTTCCTTGGAGAAATCAATTCTTAAAAAAACTCACAGAATTAAAATACAATAAAAAAAATCAACGGACTACACATGTATGGCAGGGAATCTACATTCAACTAACAAAGAATTAACCAAGATTGGAGAAACCTTCTCAATCTGGTTTTATCTGTTCAAGGTCAGATTTTCCGAGGCAGCTTAGAGTCACAACAGTGTCACAAAATGAAACTATATTCCACTTACTGCTTGTTTGAAGTAATTTGCTCACTATTCTAGGATGCAGTCCCTCCTAAATATTATCAATATTATTTGTAATATTAATTTAATTAATTATGATATTAAAATAAATATTAAATATTTATTTTTCCAATTACATGCAAAAACAATTTTTAACATTCATTTTTTTAAACTTTGAGCCCCAAGTTCTCTCCCTCCCTCCCTCCCCTTCCCACCTCACTGAGAAGGTAGGCAATTTGATAGAGGTTAAACATGTGCAGTCATGCAAACATATTTCCATATTAGTTGTGTTGTAAAAGAAAATAGTAAAAAAGAAACACACATACACAAAATTAAAATAGTATGCTTTGATCTGCATTCAGTCTCCATTAATTCTTTCTCTAGAGGTGAATAGCATTTTCCATCATAAGTCCTTTGGAATTGTCTTGGATATTTGTGTTTCTAAGAACAGTTAAGTCAGTCTCAGCTGATCATCATACAATATTGCTCTCACCATGTACATACAATGTTCTCATGTTCTGCTCACTTCCCTTTGCAGTCAGTTCATATAGGTCTTTCCAGGTTTTTCCGAAAATATCCTGCTCATTATTTCTTATAGCGCAGTAGTATTTCATCACAATCGTATAAGACAACATGTTCAGCCATTCCTCAGTTGATAGGCATCCCTTCAATTTCCAATTCTTTGTCACCATAAAAAGAACTGCCATAAATATTTTTGCTCATATGATTTTTGTACCTTTTTAAAAATCTCTTTGGGATACAGACCTAGTAGTGGTATTGCCGAGTCAAAGGGTATGCACAGTTTCCCAACCCTTTGGGCATAGCTCCAAATTGCTTTCCAGAATGGTCAAATCAATTAAATAACTCCACAAACAGGGCATCACTGTCCCATTTTCCCCACATCGCCTCCAACATTTGACTTTTTCCTTTTCTACCATATTAGCCAATCTAATATGTGTGAGGCAGTACCTGAGAGTTGTTTTAATTTGCATTTTAATAGTGATTTAGAGTATTTTTTTCATATTACTATAGATAGCTTTAATTTCTTCATCTGAAAAATGCCTGTTCATATTCTTTGACCATTTCTCAATTGGGGAATGATTTACATTCTTATAATTTGACTCAGTTCTCTATATATTTGAGAAATAAGGCCTTTATCACATAAACTTGTTATAAACAATTTCCCTCAGTTTTCTGCTTTCCTTTTAATCTTGACTACATTGGTTTTATTTGTGCAAAAACTGTTTAATTTAATGTAATCAAAATTATCTATTTTATATTCTGTAATGTTCAGTATCTCTTATTTGGTCGTAAATTCTTCCCTTATCCATAGATCTGACAGGTAATCTATTCCATGCCAAGCTATTCCATACCATAGGGGATCATTCTTTGAATTTTCCTCTTAATGGAACTTCTGGCTTGTATTCTCACCTCTCATTCTAGTCCATACTTCCTACCACTGCCTGAATAATACTTCTTAGACACAGATCTAATCATGGCACTTCTCTGCTCAAAACTCTTCCATGTATTTCTATTGCCTCTTAAGTAAAGCCCAAATTTCTTCCCTGGTATTCAAGGCCACCCATCCCTTTCCATTTTATAGCATATTACTCTCTTCCTTCTACTCTATGGACTATTCCCTGCACCCCAAAGATGCTCTGTGCTCTCTTATCTCCATACCTTTGCTCATGGTGATCCTTGTGGAAGGTTCTCCCCTTTTATCTCTTTCTTCAAAGTCTAATTCAAATGCCATCTTCTTTATAAAGGTTTTTTTGATCCTCAAGTCAATAACTTTCTCCCTAGACCTCATGTAGGAATTTTTTCACATCTCTCTAATGCACATCTCATGTAATACAATTTATTAGAAATACCTATGTGGGGGCAGCTAGGTGGCACAGTGAGTAGAGCACCGGCCCTGGAGTCAAGAGGACCTGAGTTCAAATCTGGCCTCAGACATTTGACACATTTACTAGCTGTGTGATCTTGGGCAAGTCACTTAACCCTAATTGCTATGCCTTCCCCCTTCCAAAAAAATATACCAAAAAAGAAATATCTATGTGTATCTTTCACACATTCACATATCACATTAGCCTGTAAGCTCCATGAAGGCAAGAATTGTGTCTTAACTCTATACTTCTCACATTGCTTAGCCCAGTGTTCTGAATTCAGCTGGTTTCTAATATTTTCTGAATGAATACGTGATCAGCCAGTCAGTCAATAAGCATTTATTAAACACTTTCTATGTGCCTCATACTGTGCTAAATGTTAGGGAAGGGCAAAAATACCATTCCTACCCTCTAAGAGCTCATATTCTAGTATGGGAAACTATACAAACAACTATGTACATACAAGATATATAGATATATATATGTGTGTGTGTATGAATGTATATATATATGCACATGTAGGTAGATATCCATATGTAGAGGGACAGAGGGGGAAGAGAGAGAGAAGAGGGAGGGATGGAGAGAGAGAGAAGAGAAAGAGGGAGAGAGGGAGGAGGGAGGGTGACCATGGGCAAATTACTTAACTATGTTTGCCTCAGTTTCCTCATCTGTAAAATGAGCTAGAGAAGGAAATGACAAACCACTCCAGTATCTTTGCCAAGAAAACCTCAAAAGGGGTCATGAAGAGTTGGCTACAATTAAAAATAACTAAACAACAACTATGTATGTGTGTATTTATATGTGTGTATATATACATACATATATATGTATGTATGCATATATATGTATACACACACACACACACAAGATGGAAGGTAATCTCAGAAGAAAGGTACAAAGTGAGGAGGACCAGGAAAGGGCTCTTGCAGAAGGCAAGATTTGAGCTGTGTCTTGAAGGAACCAGGGAAACCAACAGGCAGAGGTGAGGTGGGAGAGCACTCCAGGGATGGGGGCAACCACTGAAAAAAATACAAAGTTAGGAGATGGAGTGTCATGCATGAGGAACAACAAGAAGGAGGTTGATGCTAGATCATAAAGCATGTGGAGGGGAGTAAATATAATAGACTGCAAAGACAGGAGGAAGGTTGTAAAGGGCTTTAAATGCCAGATAGAGGATTTTATATTTGATTCTGCAGGTAATAGGGGATCCTGTCCTGGATAGAGGTTCTTTGCAAACCATTAAGTGCTATATAAATTTCAATTCATTGTAATTCTTCCCCATGAATGAAAACAATGTCAGTGATGCTTAGTTTTTCCTCATTGCTTCAATTGGGGTTTAATATTAAAAATCATGTATTCTAGGAACATCCTAGAACTCATGCATGTTATGCTGAGCTGACCTAGTTATCCAACCATTTTCCTACAAGTCAGCAGTAGTACTCATAGGCAAATGGCATCCCAGAGGGAGAAAAGGAAGGCTGAGAGTACTGGCAAACAGAGCTGCTGAAATGAGCTGATTTTTTTTCTCCCTGAAATAGCCTCAATCTCAAAAGAGATCTAAGTATCTGACTCTCTTCTGCTTATGGGCTTTGACATACCGTCCAGGAAATGACACAGACCAAGAAAATAACTCCTTTCCCCCAGGCTGGCATATCTGCAAGCCAATCTTAAACTCAGGTCTTGTTTTTGCCTCACAGAACAATAGCCACCGTAGGGTTACCATTTGGACTTAGATCGAAAGTCCTGAGGACTCATCATTGCTTATTTATTCAAATACAGAAGGAGAAACACAGAAATCCAGAGACTTGCTTTTTAACTGCTTAACTCGAAAACAAAACTCTAACCTTTTTCAAACTAATCACTTCCTCTGGTGACTGCTTCCTCAAAACTAACTGGGCTCTCTCTGCTTTCTCATCTATAAAGACATGTTCTCTGGCTCAATAGCATCTGTTCTGTTGAGTGCATTGCCTTCTTTGAGTACCCTTTCCCACATACCAGGATCTGATTTGAAGAGCCCAGAAGGCCACAGGTACCCCACCTCTGTGAACATGTCCTGGTTGTTAAGCCTCTGATGTAGCAATTCCTATTTAGACATAGCTCAGGATTACATAGAGCTTTCCAGTTTCTTCACAGCAAACCTTGTTGGGTGGGTAGTACAAATATTATTGCCTCCCCCCCTTTACAGAAGAGGAAACTGAAGCTTAATGACATGAAGTGACTTGTCCTAAGTCACGCAGTGGTGAAATGGGAAAGCCCAGATTCAAATCCTGGTCTCCTAACATCAAGTTTGTATAGACCTCTTCTTCACTGCAAAAAAAAAAATGAATAGGCAAATAAATAAATAGATGAATGAATATATACGTGAATGAATGAACAAATAGATGAATGATCAAAATAAATGAATAGATGAACGAACAGGTGAATGAATGACCAAATAGATAATAAATGAATGAATGACCAAATAAGTAAAGATTAAAAAATTAAACAGTTGCCAGCTATGGCCCATTCTAGTAGAAAGAGCAT
Organism: Phalanger gymnotis; assembly: GCA_028646595.1. Classification (NCBI taxonomy): domain Eukaryota; kingdom Metazoa; phylum Chordata; class Mammalia; order Diprotodontia; family Phalangeridae; genus Phalanger; species Phalanger gymnotis. The sequence continues at coordinate 72,343,998 of CM053624.1, read as the reverse complement.
TGAACTGAGAGACATAAGACATGGGCTCTACTCTACCTCTTACTAACTCTATAACCAGGGGCAAGTTGCTTTACCTCTCTGGGTTTCGATTTCCTTGTCTGTAAAATGTAAATGACTTCTCAGTTCTGGTCTTCCTGTGACATTGTGCAGTTCTAAACGGTACTGAAAGAAACTACCTGACTGAATTCTGAATAGCTTGTACTGGACTTTCTCTGTCTAAATTAATTGCAGAAATGGATGTTTCATTGTCATTTTCTCTCATTTTTCAAGTCATCAATTTTTCCTCCCTGAATTCTGGAGGAAACTTATTGGCCCTGATTTTATTCCTGGAGTCATATAGGGTGGCATAGGCCTCAGCATCCTTTTCAGGAAATTTGGACAATGGAACAGGAAAGCTGCCATCTCTCCAGGCCCAGGTACTGACTGGCTGTGTGAAAGATTGATTATCTGAAAACAGACATATTAGGAGCACTTTATCCTTTTAAACCACTTCCAAATGCATATATTTCCCTTATCACAACTATCTGAGAGAGGCAGGGCAGGTGGTATAAAGACCATTTCATAGAACAGTAAACAAACCTGGAGTCACTTGGCCCACGGTATTGAAATAACCCTAGGCTGGAAAGTGTCTAGATGTCAGGCAGGTCTTGTGCTCTTTTCCACCTCCCTGCTTGTCATTTCTTATTTGATCCTCTCTCCCCTTCCCCAAGGTTCTTGCCTATCACATACACAAAAGAAGGCAGGGGTCTCTTGCTTGCTGGGTTAGTGGAAACCAAGGAAACCTTGCAGAGAAGGAAACTCAAACCTGTATCTGACAGCTCCTTGTCAGGGGTGAGTGAATGAACAGACTGCAAGTGTTAAAGGGCTTGTCCCCACCACACACACACACACACACACACACACACACACACACACACACACACACACACACACAAACACACACTTTAAAGGCAGGTCAGGTTGACGTCTGGTGAGCTGTCCACGCGGGGAGGGGTGATGGAGGAGCTGAAGGGACCGATGGGGTGAGGTCAGGGCACGATCCAAGCTTTTGGTCGCCTAGGTGGGAGGGGGTTGCTCTCTCCTCGTCGCCCCCTCCTCCCGTGCTCTGGTCAGGTTGGTTGGCAGAACAAGGGAGATAAGGATCGAGCCGTGACGTCAAAGGAGCAGACCCGCTAAAGCCGAGCCTCTGGAGGGCATCGTTGAGAGGTGGAGACACAGACTCCGACCGAGACCTGGACGGAGCTAGCGATCACAGCAGTCGGGGGGGGCTGGTGCTGCTGCCAGAACGGATTCGACTCATTGGGACAGCTCCCCGCTGAGACTTGCGCTCCGAACTCAGCCCCAGCGCACGTCCCTAGGTAAGGGGCACTGGAGAAGATCTAGTCCCAGTAGTAGCTCGCTACCTCCTCTCAGTGCTCAGACACACTGCAGGCTTGGCTTGGCTAATTTGAGAGGGGAAGGTCTCTCCGCCCATGTTAAGCGGGGGTCTAGTTGTAGGGAGACTAGGGCATGGAAATCGGGAGACCAAATGGAAGGGAGGGTTTGTTAGGCGCAGAGGAGATGAGAAAGGACCGTGAGAATTTGGGAGCTGAGTTGGAGGGGGCTAGAAGAGGAGGGATTTTGGGATAAATTCTCCCCAAGTGACCCCTCAAATCCATCTACTCCCTGGGTTTCTCCCCAAAGCGGAGTTTGAAGGAAGGCTTTTACCAACCTGGGCGACCACAGATAAAACCTAAAGTCCCATTCACACACATCTCATCAGGTCCAGAGACAGAGGCAGATTCCGTAGAGGGTTAAAGTCTTTGTAAAGAAAGTGGGTCCCGCCGCTTCTGGGCTTCTCCCGCAGAAATACCGCTGAAATTAGACTCACCCCCTTCCCACCCACCCCTTTTCATTTTCATTTTATTTTCAAAAAGTCAATCTTGTCTTATTAACGAGAGCTCAAACAAGGTCGACTTGGAAGGGATGCAATTGAAAGGGGGATGAAGATTCGATTAGTTCACTTATATCCCTCATTTCCTGGGTTGTAAAATGGGAATGGAGTCAGAGGCAGGGGTGTTTCGGGTTGAACAGAGCAAGTGAGATGGGCAGATCAAGGTTTAATTTAACTATTTGTCCTTTTTATTTGCAGCAAGAGTCACGCCCAAAGAAAGGATCGAGGAATCATGGCTCTGAGTGAATTTGGTCTCCTCACCTGGCTTCGGGAGAGCCGGCAGTCAAGGAAATTAATCCTTCTTATCGTATTTCTTGCTCTGCTCTTGGACAATATGCTGCTCACGGTTGTGGGTAAGTGGAAGCCTCTTTTCTTGGCTTCCTTTTAGATGAAAGAGGGCCATAGCTCGTAGCTACGCTATGCATTTCTGATAACCATAAGCCTTGAGATTTGCTTCTACACAAATTAAGGAAATTTGACACTCTTCTCAAAAGCACATGGCTAGAAGTTGGGGCTCAGGATGCTAGGGTTTTGTTTCTGCTACTGAGACATTATTTGTGGCTTCATTTTCCCTTGTAGTCACATTGGCAAATAACTCTCCAGATAAGGAGCAGAACTTATGTTTCCTCTTGATAATACTTCCCCTCCCCATTTCGTTGTGGTGGAAAAGATTTCTGTTGCATAAGAATATCTAAACGTCCTAATAGTCTTCTGGCTTTTAAAAGAGGGTGCATTTTATTTTAGGGTCTACATTACAACCATGAGGACAAATAACATTATTCCCCAGCTCCAAAACCCCAGAAGTGAGAGTTAAAGTTCTTGTAGGATTCAGTGTGCTGAGCCAGGGATATTTCCTGACCAGCTACAAAGGTAATTTTGAGAGGATGTCAACTTCAGCCTCAGACTATATTAGATTATCCCTATTTGAAAAATGGAAAACTAGGTCTCCTAAATCAAGCCCATTAGCAAAAAGCATCTGATAGGTTTTCTTTTCCCCGAAATATTCTCGTTTTAAATGGCTCTAAGTGTCATTTCTAACAGAGGGTTCAACATGAGATGACTTCTGTTATCTCAGTTTGCAGGCTTGCTGGACATATCTTCTGAAGAGCAAATAGATTCAGATTCTTGTATGAGAAAGAAGGACAGAAGGTGCAGGTCTCTCACTTGCTCTTGGTCATAGACTATCCTGGCTCTTTTATACCGATGGTCTGTCTTATGTATACTTACCTGGAACTTCAGTGGGGTCTTGAATGTTACTTGAATTCTCTGAAACCTTCAGAAGTATGAATTGCCCAGACTACATAATGAATACAAATTCCAAGTTTATGTAATAGAAAAACAGAATAAGCCTGTTGCAAAATTGTTATTTCCTGTGATGTTTTGATGACACATAATGCAATTTAGATTTCTATTTCCTTACTTAAATGTCTTTATGGCTGTATACATTCTCTGGATGGAGAAACACTGAACATTCTGGTTAAATGCTGACATTTTGCTTTTTAACTAGCCTTCTTCTTGGAAATGATGGCTTATGGTGAACCACCATATTATTAAAGGGCTATGTGGAGAAAGTAAAAGATATAAATTAACATTCACTTTCTTAACTGTCCCTGAGTAGGTAGAAGTTTAATAGGATGGGTGAAATAAGGTGAAGTTGTCAGACTTTAGTGAATTGTTCCTCCCACTTCATTTGGAGAGAACTAGTTGGCTGTTATCAACCGCTTTTCTATTTTGCTTATCTTTCTAGTGCCCATCATTCCCAGTTACTTATACAGCATTAAGCATGAAAAAAATGCCACAGAAATACAAACTGCCAAACCAGAAACTGGGCCTCCCACCTTCAGCACCATCTTCTCCTATTATGACAACTCCACAATGGTCACTGGGAATACCACTAAAGCATCTGGACAAAGACAGTCCTATAAGACAGTGACACAGCAGATGATAGTCAATGTAACTAGCATGCCATCTGACTGCCCCAAGGAAGACAAAGACCTGATCAATGAAAATGTTCAAGTCGGCTTGTTATTTGCTTCCAAAGCGACCATACAGCTCCTCACTAACCCTTTCATAGGGCCAATGACTAACAGGTAGGTTTTCCTTAGTGAAATCATTTGATACCAATATCTGCCAAGTAATATCTCTCAAGCTAACTTCCTACCTTCTGCATTATCTTGCTACTCTGTCCCTTGGAATCTGTTATTGTTTTCATCCATGAGGTATATTCAATGGAAGCCTCAGTAAATGGGTAATCTAACTGCTGCCATATCCTTTCCTTTACCCTTCCCCCACTGTCTTTTCTCTCATGCCAGCTAAAGATGCATTCCCATCTTTCTCTTTTTTTTCTACCCTCCAAAATAACCTTAGGTGATTGTTAAAAATGAGAGTAACTTTGAACTGTGATCCTGATCCCTCAATCCTGGATCTGATTATTGAACAGTTGCAAAAATAGCCTTTGCTTAATCAACACTCCACAGTAACTACTGGCTGTCTTGAATTTCTAAGTGTCATTTAGCTATGCTTCTTCCCTATTTCTCCTATCCTGGCTCCAGATCTCTTTTTGGGAACTTTCTTTTGGATTACATGGCCAAGAGGGAGGATTGTGAAAAAATGACACATCTAGGAGACTAGCTTACAGAGAGCATTTTAAAGGCAACTTTGGAGCTACAGGCGATGTGCTAATTCCTTCCATTTTACCAGTTGCTAAGACTCGTCTATACATAGGAAATTAAATGGCAAACTAATGCAATCATTCAAAATCCCCATCCCCTTAAAGATATCCTCAATATTAGGACCCATTATCTGAACATTACTGGCAAAAAGTGTTTTCTTGAATTAAAAGCTCTTTACTTTTTATGTGAATTGATAAATTGAGTATTTAGTGAGCAGTTAATATGTGCCTAGCATGGCACTAAGTGCTACGGAGTACAAAGTCATAAGCTTCGCTTACAAGGAATTTATAATTTTGTTGGGGTGATGAGACTCAGTTTCCTCATCTGAAAAATGAGAGGGTTTAGACTAGATGATCTCATTCCAGTTCTAATAATCCATGATTCTAGCAAGATACACACATATGAAACATTGAATAAACAAGACAGTATTACATGCATACATTTATGGACAAATATGTATATATTCATACATATAAGCATTTTAAAATTGCTATCAAAAGGTCTCAGTTGTCCTGTTTGATTAAGGACTAGAATAGTATATAATAAACAGATATGAGCATTGTGAAAGAAGTGGAGATCTCAGTCGTTTACCACCTGTGGGACTTGGAGCAATTTACTTAACCTCTCTGGGCCTCGATTTCTTCATATACAAACTCAGAGCATCATTCTATTGTATGTGGCCTCTTATATCTCTCCAATCCAAAATTGTGATCTTATGAGCCTAATGTGAATTGGAGTCATTGTGAAAGGCTCTACTGAGGATGCAGGTCTTAAGCTGGGCCACTGAAGGAGGTGTCGGGAGGGAGGATGATGGAGGGTATTCTCTATGGCAGTAACAGTGTAAACAAAGTCACCGAGGAAAAAATAGGTATGATGGAAAATGAGTAGGGTGAGTGAAGGAGAGCTATCTGGCTGGGGGAAAGGATCATTTGGGGAACAGTGAGAAATAAGGTACAGGTAGTTGGGGCCAGGTTCTGGAAGGTCTGGAGACATGCAGAAAAATTTAGATCCAAAAGGGTATGCAGTGGGGCATCCTTACAAATTCTTGATCAAGGCAGTGACATGAGAAGAGTCTCAGAAATATAAAGTCCATAGCATTGGACAGAATGGATTGGAGTAGGGGAGACCAAGCAGCCCAGTCATGCAGGATATAGGGTAAGAAGATGCACTAGAGTGGTAACATTAGAAATGAAGAAGAAGGGATGAAATGGAAGTGCCCAGACTATCTGGGAAAGTGTAGAAGATCTTAAAAGTATGAATTGCTCTTTGTCTAAAGCAATGGTCTCCAAACATTTTTGATCTCACACCCTTATCAGTGAAAAACAAATAAATATGAGACTCTATTTATAAAGTATACACATATTCCACTGTACTAACAGTTATGTAAATTAAGAACTTGCCCCAAAATAAAAATGAAAAAGAGGAAGTTGAAATAACATTATATTAATTAATAATCCAAACCCTCTTTTGTTCTCACTAAAATACTATTAATAATGATATTTTAGTGAAAGCAACATGGTTGAATATATTTCACTATTTTTGAAAATCTTGGTTTAATATTTTTTGTTACAGTGATTCAAAGATCTTGTTCTAAGTTCAGTTTATTAGAATATTTGATATTGATGGTTGTCATAGCTGAAAAAAATCTGTCACAAAGATAAATGGAGGAAGTGCATTGTTGCCCATTACCAAATCATGATATTCAGTTTTTCAATCCTGTCCACCAATTAGGCAAAGATTTTCATTGAAATTCAGCTAGGAAATTTCCATCTTCTTTGACATCTATCAGTTGTGCAAACTTGACAGAATGTGTTGACTTTTTATATTTTAACAATTGGATTCAAAACTCATTGAAAAACTCTTTTATTTGTGAGGTTTTAAAATAGGTTAGGAAATTCCGCTCCCAGGTTTTTCTAAGTACAGGTGAAAGATGTGAGTGTTGATAGGTGACCCATGTCATTTTCAGCATCCCAAAGAGAAGAGAATAAATATTTCAGAAGAACATAGGCCACAGTGTCAAACATAGCACTGGTCAAGAAGGAGGAAGATTGAAAAAAAGGCTGTGAGATTTGGCAATTGAGAGATCTTTGAGGAAAGCAGTTTCAACTGAGGGAGGAGTTCAAAATAAGGAGAAAGTTGAGGCCCTGGAAGACTAGAAGGCTGAGGGTGCCCTCCATGGAAATAGAAAAATTCAAAAGAGAAATGGGGTTTGGGGTAAAAATAACGTGTGGCCCCTGCCCAACACCTCCTGCAAAAGCCACAAGTCAAAAGTGAAGGACAATATAAGAGTGAAGGGCAGGGCATGCATGGGTATGTGGGTTGAGGTTATCTTATAAGAGTACTAAGAGGTTCATAGGGCAGTTAGGTGGTGCAGTGGATAGAGTACCAGGTCTAGAATCCTCTTCCCGAATTCAAATCTGGCCTCAGACACTTACTAGCTATCCGATCCTGGGCAAGTCACTTAACCCTGCTTATCTCAGTTCCTCATCTGCAAAATGAGCTGGAGAAGGAAATGGCAAACCATCCCAGTATCTTTGCCAAGAAGACCCCAAATGGAGTCATGAAGAGTTGAACACAACTGAAAAACAACTCAACAACAATTACAAAGGGATTCATGCCGGGGGAAGGTTTGACGCAATCTGTCTTCCCACCCTTTGATTGGTTGACCACAAATACACTGTGGGGTCATACCATTAGGAAACCGTGGGTCTAGAAAGATGGCATTGCTGACCCACAGTCAGGAGGACTTAATGCATATTGTAACTTGTCTCCATTAGTTTCTTAGACTTCTAAGTGGCAGACTGCAAGGTCATATTAAAGCCATGATAACGCCCCCAAACCACATCCTGCCCCTATTCTTGTTAATTAGTCAGAAAACTATTTTTAGATGGCAGGGGGAAAAATATGCTCAAAAAATTAATCCAAGGCTGGTTTGAGATTATGACCCACCTGAAAAGTACCATCATAAATACAACAACACATTTTTTGTCAGCAAAAGAAAAATCAAACAAACTTAACTAGTTATGATTTCAAAAACATTTGGGTTTCTATGTGTGGGAAGACCAAGTAAGGACACTTCACAAAGACACATCTAATATAATTACAGAAAACTGTTCAAGGTTTTGTGTTCTGAAAAGGCAAAGAACTCATCTAGCACGCAGCAAAGCGGAAGACATTATCATAATAATGCCCTTGCCAGACACCTAGTGGGAGTGGTGTTAAGGCAGGGTAAGGTAGGTACTGGGAAACTCAGGGATTGAAATGATTGAAGCATCACAGTTCTCAAAAGACAAACAGAAAATGAATGAGTTTTTAAAACTGGCTCATACTGTAATGCTTTACTTTTGTCAAGGGAAGCAGCAGTGGCTTTTTCATTACTAAACATTCAGTATGAGACTAATGCTGTAGCTGCCCAAGGCTGAAGTTTTACACACACACACACACACACACACACACACACACACACACACACACGGCATGTATGCATGTTTCTGTATGTATGTATAAATATATGTGTATGCACATGTGTGTATATACATGCATGCATGCACACACCTTTCTCTGGAGAGAAACCTTGCTTTACTTGGCTACCTTTAATATGTAGGATTAACCATCCAATTAATTAGCAAGCATTTATGAAGTATCTAGTGTATACACACTCTTCTAGTTAATGAGGGGTACAAAGACAGGAATGAAAATAGTTCCTGCCCTCTAGGAACTCACATTCTATCTGGGGAGACAACATATAAATATGTAAATATATGCAAAATTTTAAAAAGATAATTTTGTAGGGGGTGAGGTGATGGTAAAAGAAGCACTAGCAGCCGAAGGAATCAGGAAGGGTAGAAGGTGGCATTCCCAGTTATATGTGGTTCCTAGAGGCAGCTACATGGCACAATGGAGAGAATGCTGGACCTGGAATCAGCAAGACCTGAGTTCAAATGTGACCTCAGCTACTCCTAGCTGTGTAACCCTGGGCAAGTCACTTAATTTGTTTGCCCTGATTTCTCTATCAGTAAAATAGGGAGAATAATACACCTATCTCCCAGAGTTATTATGAGAATAAAGTGAGATGATGAAGTTCTTGGCAAATCTTAATGTGCTATATAAGTGCTAGTTTTTTTTTATTATCATTACTCCCATTATCCATGAGTGGTTCACAGAATCCTAGACTTGGGATAGAAAGGGACTTGAGACTATTTGCTCCATCCTCTGCTTGAGCCTTACAACATCTTCTACGACCTCCTCAGGTTGCCAAGGAACCACTGCTTCAAACCCATCCTGTGATAGGGGATTTTCTCCCTCCAGAAGCAGCCCATTTCATTGATGTGACTTATCCTCCAACAAAATTTTTTATGCCAAACCAGTTTCCTTCAGACATCCAGCATCTCTCAAGAACATCTCCCTCTTCTAAAACTATATGTGTGCTCAGGGATCATAGGCCCACAGAATAATAAAGCTAGAGCCAGGGAGGACCTCAGATGCCATCACAATGGTGTCAAAAGCAAATAGAAATGATCCCGGTGGGCCACATATTGACTTAGGAAAGCACAATTTAACATTTTATATATTGTATTTCTATTTATTTTGTTAAACATTTGCCAATCACATTTTAATATGGTTCCAGCAACACTCAAGCCCAGAGTTTCTCACTCAGGACTTATTCAGGTAGGTAGTGCTTACTTCCCATACTCAACATCCTTCCCCTCTCCACCTACAATCACACTTAAGTTCATAGAATTTTAGGACTAGTCCAACCTCCCATTTGACAGATGAGGAAACTGAGCCCCTAAGAGCAGAAGCATCTTGCCTGTAGTGAAAAACTACTGTCTGTAAAGATGGTAATAATAATAATGATGATAACAATAATAATGCCGTTTATAAAATCTCTTATCTGCACAACAACCCAAGAAGTTAGGTGCTATTATTATCTCCATCTTACTGATGAAAAAACTGAGGCAGACAAGAGGTTAAGTAACTTGCCCTGGGTCATACAACCAGTAAGCGTCAGAGGTGGAATGTGAACTCAGCTCCAGTGCCATGAACTCTATGTGCCATGTTGCCCACCACCTGGGTATTAGGAGCTAGGTCTTCTGGATTGTCTTCTTCCCACTATACAACGCTGCCCTTCGCTTTCCTTACCCTTCTCACTGCAGTGTGTTTTTATACCTTTTGCGAAGATGAACTACTTTTCTGCTCCCAAGTAGGGTTCTTCCTATTTGTACCAGGTTGAATTGAACAAAGTCAAGACTGCTGTTGTTGGTCAGTCACTGTGTTGCATTGTTGTAGTGTTGTTATTGCTGTTTGTAAATCAGTGCGAGATATTTCTTGTAGGTACTTCTTGTTGGTCACAAAATATTTTTTATTATAAATTTTGGCTATCCTGAGCTAAGAGATTCCTAGGTATTATGGAGGGAATGAGGTTTTGGGGGCAAGACTCACAACACAGATTCAACCATTTTCTGCTCATAATTGATGCACTATTTAGAGCAAAATACTCAAATTAGAAGAATGTTAGAGTCAGAGGGTCATAGAACTAAAAGCTAGAAAGGTCCTTAGAAATCATTTAGAAATGATTCTGAGACTTTTTTGTGTGTCTCATGAAGTCATGGGAGTCTCATGAAGACCATGGATACCTTCTTAGAATGAGGGGTTTTAGATGCATAAAATCAAATGTAGAGGATGACAAAGTAAGACAATTGAAATAGTTATCAACATGTTAAATAAGTTTGTAGACTCTAGGTTAAAAACTCTTGGTCTAGCCCACCTTGTTCATTTTTCAGATATGGAATATGAAACATATAGAGTTGAAGAGAATTGTCCAAGGTCATTGGTTGAGACTTATGATTTCAGTGGTATAGAGAACTCTTGGGGAGAGATTTCCTCTACCAATTCAGATAGGCAACTGTCTTCCATTTTATAGTCTAACGAGTTGCCTGGGATATTCAGGGATTGCATGACTTGTGTAGGGGTCCCACACACAGTCAATATGTATGAGCCTTAGGACTTGGATTCTGGTCTTCTTGATTCTGAGGTCTGCTTTCCATTCTGCCTAGTTTTCCAAGGTCATATATGTAGTGAATAGTAGAGCCAGAATTTGAATCTAAAACCTTTGGGTTGTGTAGTTTCACAAAATAAGAATGACAATTTCTCCCTATGAGACCAAGCTTCTTGAGGACAGAAGAACTTGGATAAACTCTAGACAAGGTTTGAAAATTGCCTCCCCTATGTGTCACTGTCCCCAGAAGCTTTGTTCCTTCACGATAATGCGTGATTTTGACCTATCGCAAAATTAATTCCTATGGATCATGCATGGAGAATGGAATTTTATGGCATGAACAGCATATGCATTTATAAAGAGTCATTTTTTGAATGACTCTTGTTATCTTTCCCCTATGTAATATGCCCTCATTACCTTGTCTACCTTTGATTCAGGGTCAGTTGTGGGAGCAGGTAGATATGGGAGTGGGGCAAGGAATGTGTTTTTCATTTTTGTATGTCCCACAGTAAGAATAAAACCTTGCACATGGTAGGCATTTAACGAATCAGGAAGATTTGGATTTGACTCCCACTTTGGACACTTAGAAGCTATTTCACCTAACCCCTGAAGTCACTTAATCTCTTCAAGCTTGAGTTTTCTCATCTATGAAATGGAAATAATAATGGCATTGACTTCACAGAGTTGTACTGAAGATCAAATGAGATAATGCATATAGAAAGTATTTTGCAAACCTTAACATACTACATAAGTTCATTTAGTGTAAAGTTCATTTAATAAATGGATAGGTGGGACGAAGTGCCCAGATTTGAATCTGACACCCTTCTCTTTTTGTCATATGCAATGGTAGTAGGTTCAAAAATAATCTTTGAACCCACCAAAGCCTGACAGTGCCTTTGGTCATTTGAATTATATTTCTGAAGGACAAGTAACCTGCTTCACAGTAGGTTTCATTCAACTAGCATACGAAGGTGAAAAGTATGGTGAGTTTTTTCAGTCACAAAGGTGAATTTTCTGAATAAAAACCTAGAAAAGAAAAACTTCTTGCCAAGACAATGTAAAACTCTCCTTTCTATCTTTTCATACTAACTCAAGTCAAATTGTTGTTAGAAGTGGTGGGAGTTGTGAATAGAGGAGATTTCATTTGACAAGTGTGAGGGCCAATATTGACAGAATTTTTAGAATAGGAATATACCAGGTCACCAGGCTCAGTTTGATTTCTCAGCTTCTTCCAGTAATGGCATCTTCTCCAATGTCATCTTATGCTTGTCACTGTCTCAAAGTCCTGCTTTTACCAAATCAGCATCAGTGACTGGATTACGATACTAGGTCATAATAATAATAATAATAATAGGTCCTAAGTAATAATCCATATTTTTCTCATATAACTTGAAATCCAGGTGTTTTTCCAGAAAATTACATGATGTACACCAAAATGGGGACTTCAGAGCTCACCCACTCCAACCTTTTGATTTTGTCAATGGGGAAAAATAATGCCTGAAGTAGAAAAATGACATGCCCAGAGAAAGTAAATGTCAGAACCAGGACTAGACCAAAGTCTCCTGACTTTTGATCCAATGATTTGTACACCCCAAACACTGTCTCATTTTAGCTAACATCAGGCCAACAAAAACAAACTTATCTAAAACTATCTTGTACTTAATTTATAGAGGTTTTCTAACTGCTGTCACTTGGTCCGAAGTGAGCTTTCTGGTAATAAGCAGTGACCTTTTCAGTTTCTCAGTTGGTAGGAAGAGCAGCTGTTTGGGAAAAGACTCTCCAGTTGGAGATGTTGTTAAGTAAGTACACAGAAAATGGTCCAGTCTCCTGAAGTCAGAAAGATAATGGTCAGAAGAGTGTGGCATTCTTGTCACATTAAACAATCAAGATAATGTATTTGAGAGAACAAGAAAAGTGTTAACAGAAGAGGCAATCTACATTACACTAACCCATAGGACATTTAATGTGTCACTTGAAGAAAAACTGATATATGGAAATATGGATTAATATGCAAGCAACTAACGAGCTTGTAATTAGTCTTTTCACAATAGGAGTGTGTATGTGTGTGTGTGGGGGGTCACAATAGCATTACCTCCAAGAGCAAGCTTCCTTGGTGCATTTACAGGTTGATTTACAGAAATTCGTTTTATACGCTACTTGTGTGCACATTTGTAAAACAACACGAGATATATCTGTGCCCTCTTGGGAGAGAATTGGGATTAAGAGCACGGTTTGAGGACATTTAGCCTACCTTTAGAGCTTCCATGTCGGACAGGCTAATCAGTCACATTATCACAGGGTTTTAACATTTCTATTTATTGGCCTCCACAAACTAAGCTAATGATAAATAAAAGGAGTTGAAAGTATAGGAAGTAAACTACATCTCCCCGATACCCTTCCACAGAAGGAACACATCAATAATAGTCTGATAGATTGACTTAGGACTCTGTCAGCCTGTGTGATAGGAATGACATCCTTTGCTAGGATGACCAAGATGTGACAGTGCACATCCATAGGCCTCGATGAGTCACTGCCTTCTAGTATAATTGTGTTAATAAGCATCTTCCTCACCAGCCAGTCCCACCGTACCAGATTCATTGGGTCCCTGGCTCTGAGCAATTGATATACAGACACTTCCTCTCTTTCAGGCTAATTTTAGGCACTTTTAGCCTCAAGTTGAAGCTTTTGTCTTCTGGAGAGAGCCAAGATTTAGACTGGATCTTGTGGTTAGCTACTGGGAATCTTAACCCATGGTCCGTGGACTCTCAAGGGGTCTGTGGATAGATTCCGGAGGTTCTATACAAATGTGCATATTAATATATACAGTTCATATGTATGTGATTATAGATATTGATAGAAATAATATATATGAATACATCAATATACTTCACATATGAC
>CM053624.1:72314549-72330397 GCA_028646595.1 Phalanger gymnotis | reverse complement strand
AAGGTCATAAATTAGTAAGTGGCAGAATCAGGACTAAAACTTAGTTCATCTCTTTAAAAAATTTATTGGTATCTTCTATTTTTATATCACCTATACTTCCCACTGGAATCCTCCCCCAACCCCTTTTAGAATACTATTTTTCGTGCAGGAGTTCTTAACCTTTTTGTGTCATGGATATCTTTTTCAGAATAATGGTTTGTTACCTACATACATAATTGAAGGTTAAATTTCAGCTAGTAAAAACAAAGATATAACTTTTTTCCCATTCCAGCTTATAGATACCCTGAAATCTAGTGTTTGAGGGCCTATAGACTCTAGTAAGAATCCTGATATAATAAAAAATTAAAAAAAAACATTTAGCAAAACTAATTGGCATATCGAAAAAATCTGACATTATACAAAGTGTTCCACATCCATGTTCCCCCAACCACTCTAACTAAGTGGGGAAGTATCTTCCCACATCTCTTTGGGTTCAGTCTTAGTCATTACAATTTCATGGTATTCACTTTCTATTATTTTGTGGTTTTTTCTTGCTGTCATTGTGTACATTGTTATTATTGCTTAGTTTTCCTTCCTTCACTTTGAATGAATTTGTATGTTTTTTTTGTTTGTTTGTTTTGTGGCAGGGCAATTGGGGTTAAGTGATTTGCCCAAGGTCACACAGCTAGTACATGTGTCAAGTGTCTGAGGCCAGATTTGAACTTAGGTCCTCCTGACTCCAGGGCCAGTGCTCTACTCACTGCGCCACCTTGCTGCCCCTGAATTTGTATGTTTTTCTTTGCTTCTCTGTATTCCTCATATTCATCATTTCTTATAGCACAGTACAATCCCATTACATTCATGTACCATAATTTTGTTGAGCCATTCTCCAAACAGTGGGTATCTACTTTGTTCTCAGTTTTTTCCTACCACAAAAAGTGCTGCTATAAATATTTGTTGTCCATGTGGTCTTTCTTTTTGTCATTGACTTTCTTAGGGTATATGCCTCATGGTGGAATCTCTACATTAAAAAGTGTGAACACTTTGGTCACTCTATTCACATATTTTCAAGTTGATTTCAAGAATGGTTGGAATAATTCATAGCTCTACCAACAATGTACACATCTTTGCACAACTTCAATATTTACCATTCCCAACTTTAGTCAACTTTTACAATTTACTAATGTGAGGTGAAATCTTAGAAACCTAGGTCTTCTGACTCTTAAGTTGCTCTCTTTAAACTTAATGAAAGACTTCATAGACTGTGAAGTACTCTACAGATTCACAGTATTGCTATGGCTATTATAATAATTATAACCAATCACAAACCCCTACTTTAATTCTTCATCATGGCATGAAGATGACCTTGGATTTCTATAGGGTATGTCTACAGACAGTAAGTTCTGATAGTTTCCATCAAATTTGTAAAGCTTCTAGTACAATCTTTACAACAAATGGAGAGGTTCGATATCAGTAGGTTGGTCAACTGATAGTTAATTCTCTGGCCGTGGAAACCCATAAAGGAAAAACAGCTGCAAAATGGTCCTTAGTTCTCTACAATAACAGTGGCAGAGGATAGCAAACAGGGCAGTGTGCTAAGAATCATAATATTTTTAACTCATTTATAAACATTAACTTGGCCATTGTTACTCTAAATATAATATTCTAATCCAGTAACCAATAGATAAATAAATTCCTCCAGGCACTGAAGGAATTGAATTCTATCAATTTTAATACCCTTACTGTAAATGAAACTAGAAGACAAAAGGAAGTTGTAGATAAATGAAAGGATGAGTCACAAGTTCTGGTTACTTACATGGAAATCATTTTTAAATCTTCCGTCTGTGTACTTTCAGGTCACCAACTTGTTAGAACAAAGATTAAAATCAGTATTAAATTAGAGGAAAGGACATGAATATTGGGCACAAAACTCAGATAATCCAACTTAGCCTGTTAATCAGTTTAAACTGAAAAATGGGAAATGGACAAAGTAAAAGATATTGACATAGACTGTTATCATTTCTTAAGAAAGTTTAACCATTATATATCCATTGCTACAACAATGATACCAAAAGAACCTCAAACACCTCAGTCAGCAGATATTTGATCTCTTTGTCAGGCAGAAAGAGATGGCGGCCAGTAAGGGAAATACTGGTTTAGAGCATAAATTCATTTATAATCCCTTGCAGAAGGAGGATGGCATAATACTAAAACAATATCATATATAAAACATCAAAAAAAAAAGCAGTATAAGGGAAGTCATCTCGAGGACAATTAAGGTGAAACTAGATGCAGAAAACCAAAAAAAAAAGAAATTAAATGAGAAAGATTTATAAAGATTTTTATAACAAACTTGTCTAGTCACTAGGAACTAATAAATATCATAGCCCCCAAGGTGCTCCACAAGGCAGTAGAATTACACTAAAGAAAACAAAGTGAAAAGCAATCAAACCGGATTAATTATACACAAAGTATGTATAGCTGTGCTGTAAATGACACAATTTTGAAGGGATCGAAAGATCAGTTCTCAAAGTAACTGAAATAAGGGAAGATGCCAAAGTTCAGGGAAAATCTTGGATATTATTGTTACCAAAACAACAGAGGTTCAAAGAATACCAATTAGTATTGACTCATATGCTAACTTATTCATTTCTACAAAATTTTTATGAGAATAATCTACATGGGCATTGAAGGCATACTTGATGGGGGGATGGGAAGGAAGCAGATAGGCTTCTATACAAATGATATTCTCTAGCAAATAATGTCTTTAGTCATGCAGTTGATTGAAAGATAAAAAGATAATGAAAAGGCATTTTATTAATGAGAGCAAAATACTGCCTTAAAGGTTGTCTTTTGATAAGATGTCTCCTATGCATATTATAATTTGAAAAATACAAAGATAGAGAACTTTGTTTGACGACCATCTGATTACTAATATCAAATGAGATCTAATAAAGGAAGATGGGTCCTCAACAAAGGTCCGTACTGCCAACATGAAGGATGCCCATTACAGAATCAAAATAGAAGAAAGGAATTCATTCCTATCCTGGGGCCCATGATCTTATTTTTAAAATATTTTCAGAACTTTTTTGAATATAATTAGTTTCATTTGTAATCCTATGTATTTTATTTTATGTATTTTAAAACATTATTCTTAGAATGGGTCCATAGGCTGCCAAAGGGGTCCATACACAAAAGGTTAAGGATTCTTGCTGTAACTGATGAAGTCCTTCAGATTCTTGGTTTGCGTTGTACTGGTTGCATCAGATCCCCGAACATTGCAGAGCCTCCTATCCAAATTCTATAATCATTTAAAATAGGTCAGCCTAACTCTCCATGGCACAAAAATCAAGTAGATAAAGAATGTCTACTGTTCAGGCAGTTGTATGGACAAACCACAGAACTGGTCTTGCAGTTACAAAAACCTTGGACTGACCTTACACATCGATGATGAGCTGGGTGGGGAATCGATCAGAAGTAGAGGATGAATTCCTTTTGGAAAACTTTCTAATTCTTTTGATGACTCCAAGCTTCTCCCTGAACTAAAGGCCCATCTTCTTTATAATGGTAGTTTTTAGATAATTCCATATGGTTCTGAGTCAAGGAATGCATAGTCCCCAAAGAATTTAAGCTGGTCACTGAAGGGCAGTAGAAAAGCTTATGGTATGTGCCAGTGGACAAATGTTGTCAACTGAAAATTGAGCAAAAGAAACATTAAGAATGCCCAGAGAGGTGTATGATTAGAAAAGAAGGTAGGAAGACACAAGAGATTTTTTTTTAACCTAAGTGTAAGACTTAACATTTATCCCTTGTAAATTTCATCTCATTAGATTTGATTCAGTGTTCTAGCTTGCCAAGGTTTTTCTGAATACTGAGCCCAGATTCATAATTATAATGAATGATGATATTATTCATTATAATTAAGGTAAGTCAAAAATTATTAGCTACTCTGATTTTGGGAGAAGAGAGAAAAGAGGGAGAGAATAGGAGAGAGAGAGAGAGAGAGAGAGAGAGAGAGAGAGAGAGAGAGAGAGAGAGAGAGAAGAGAGCTTGTGTGCTTCACTGGCATTCAGTGTGGAGGGGAAAAAAGCCACCAGCACCAGGAAGGATCTCCTGTAGAGGATTTATAGGAGGATCATAGATTTAGATACAGAAAGAGCCTGAGAGGCCATCTTGTCTAATTACCTCGTTTTAACAGATAAGGAAACGAAAATAAATTAAGTGATTTACCCAAGGTCATATAGGTACTAAATGACAGAGACAGTATTTAAATTCAGTTTTTCTGACTTCAAAGACCATTATCTTTCCACCATTGTTAATATCTTTACAAGATGAAAAGGCACAGATGGGCTGTGATTTTCATTCTGAGGGAGACTTCCCACATTAAGGAGAGTACAGACCCATTGAAGTATCAAAGTGTGGTCAACCAGCCTTACTGATACTGAAATACAAATGAGAAACCTAACATATGGTAGAGCCAAGTTGGATTATTGGGGATTTTTGAGGGAAAGGAATAGAGCATTCTGCAATGGTGAACAGTATCCTTTTGAAACCAGTGCTATCCATCAGACTTTACCTTACTTAGGGGAGCACAGGTGTTTCATTTGGTTATAGAAATGAAGAATGCCTTAGGGGTTGAGAGGGCTTAAACAACCAAAATAACGGATTAGTGGAATGGGAATTATACCACTAATTCCAACAGCTTTGAAAAATATACTAGCCCTCCAGCCACTGAATTTTCCAAGCAGGATGCTGAAAGGAATAAAGAGTTTATTTTGTTCTGTGGAGCCAGAGGCAATTTCAACCCTCACATATCCATCCATTCTTGCAACATATCCTAGTCAGATAGTAATATACTGTATAAAGGCATGCTGTGGTCTCTTACCTACCCTGAAGGTCTTTGCTAAACTGTTGAATCCAACCAGCAGAGAAACTGGTGGCAATTTTCACATGAGAAATGCTTCTTTGTCACTGGATACCTAGCCTAGAGCCTTGGATACAGCCAACAAGTTTTGGATACTTGGATATGGGTCCACAAGTGTTGGGGGGAGGGAAGAACATATTTTATTAAATTTAATTTTTACAATTAAAAAATATTTTACTCCCTCTTGTATACTCTCCATCCCATTGAAAAGGGGGGAAGACTCTTGTAACAAGCATGCGGCCAAGTAAAACAAATTCCACTTTGGATCATGTCTAAGATGGCTAGAGTACCAGGCATGGAGTCAAGAAGACTCATCCTCCTGAGTTCAAATCTAGCCTCAGACACTTACTAGCTCTGGATCCTGGGCAAGTTACTTAACCCTGTTTGCCTTAGTTTCCTTATCTGTAAAATGAGCTGGAGAAAGAAATGGCAAATCACTCCAGAAACTTTGCCTAGAAAACCCCAAATGAAGTCATGAAGAATTGGACATGACTGAAATGACTGAACAACAACAAAAAATATATGCCTCATTCTGCACCTTGTGTTCATTCCTTCTCTGCCAGGAAGGGGGTAGCATGCTTCACCATCTGTCTTTTCTGGAATCATGATAGATCATTGAATTAATCGGTATTCTTAAGGCTGTCAGTGGAGCAGTGGTACAGTAGATAGCGTGTCAGGACTGGAGTCAGGAAAACTCATGAGTTCAAATCTGGCCTCAGACATTTACTAGCTGTGTGACTCTAGGAAGGTCACTTAACATTATTTGCTTCAGTTTCCTGATCTAGAAAATGAACTGGAAAAGGAAATGGCCAACCACTCTAGTATCTTTGCCAAGAAAACCCCAACTGGGGTCATGAAGAGTCTGAAATGACTGAACAACATAAAAAGGCCTTCATAGTTGTTTGCATTTATTATGTAGTGGTATAAATTCTTCTCCTGCTTCTGCTCAATTCAATCTGCATCAGTTTATACAAGGGTTCTCAGGTGTTCTCTGAAACTGTCCCCTTCATCATTTCTTACAGCACAATAGTATTCTGTTACATTCGTACACCATAACTTGTTCAGCCATTCCCCAGTTCATGGGTATCTGCTTAATTCCAAGTTCTTGCTACCGAAGAAGAGCTTCTATAAATATTTTTGTACACGTGGATGAAAAGCTATGTCTGAGGTGTAGGAAGTAGGAGCTATTTTAAGTTGCATTCCTCTAATTTTTAGTGATGTAAAACATTTCATATGGCTATTGGTAGCTTGGATTTTTTTCCTTAGCAAGCTTGATTCTTCATATTCTTTGGCCATTTATCGATTGGGGAATGGTTCTTATTCCTGTAGATTTAATCCATTCTTTATGTATCTTTGAAAGAGACACTCATCAGGGAAATTTGATGCAAAAATTTTCCCCCAGCTTTTTTCCTTTCTAATTTTAGCTGCATATGCGTGTGTGTGTGTATGTGTGTGCGTGCATGTGTGTGTAAAAATTCTAATTTTACGTATTAAAAACTTTTTGTTTTCTGTGGTCCTCTCTATCCATTGTTTGGTCAGGAATTCTTTTCCTATCCATAGATCTGACAGGTAACTTCTTCCTTGCTCTTCTTATTTATTTATAAAGTCATATTTTATGTCTAAGTCATGTAGCAATTTGGACCTTATCTTAGTGTGTGGCACAAGACGTTGGTCTATAACTAGTTTCTACCAGATTGCTTCCTATTTGTCACAGAACTATTTGTCAGACAGTGAGTGGGACCCTTATAGGGCAGGCCTAATCTGTTCCACTGATCGACTCATCTGTTTCCTAACCAGTACCAAATCATTTTGATGATTGCTATTTTGTAATATAGTTTGAGATCTGGTATTGCTAGGCTCCCTACTTTCTCATTTTTTTTATTATTTCCCTTAAGAGTCTTGACCTTTTATTCCTACAGATGAATTTTACTATTTTTTCAAGATATATTCCATATGTATTTGCTAAATTTAATTGAATCCATGGAAAAAGACAAGGCTAAAAAAGTCTAATTTCCAGGTCACAGCTGGCTTCTAGAGGAGGTATCCTGGCCATTAGAATGAAAGGATATATCCTGCTTCCTTTGTTCCTTTCATCTCCATCCTACATGGTGTCAATACTATGAGGTCTGCCCTGCCTCTGGCTATAGGAGTTGTTGTTGTTTGTCCTTTGTCCTCAAATAGGACCATGACATCAGGGAGGTGAAGTCATAACATGCAAGTGGATTGAATTTACAGGGAGGGCTGTGCAAAGTCACCAGCCTCACTTTTTCTTCTGGAGCCATTTGGGTCCAGTGGTGAGATATAGATCAGAATGACTGGAGATGACCCTGGATGCAGTGTGAGAGCTTGGCCTTTTTAAGCTAAGTTCTTTAACAGGTCTCAATTTGACTGAGGCAGTGCCTTTTCAGTGATTAAAGCTTAATAAAGAATGAGACAGAGAATGACCTCTTTACCTAGTTAAAAAAAATAAAGCTAGGTTATTATAGGGGACAGAAGGAGAGAGAGAGAGAGAGACAGAAAGAGAGAGAGAGAGAGACATGCGCGCGCACACACACGCACACACACAAAATATAAAACATGGCGCAGAGATATTCAGTACAATGGTAGGATTGCATACTTGGGTGGCAAGGGAGACCTTGGAAACAACCTAGTTCAAAATCCTCATTTTACAGATGAGAAAATAAAGGCCCAGAGAGTTGAAAAGACTTCCCCAAGGTCACATAGGTAGTAGACAACAAAACTGAGATTTTAATCCAAACCCTCTGACTCCAAATTCAGTGTTCTTTCCATTATACCACATTGCCTCCTAATTCAGTAAAACCAAGCTGCCATTTGAAAGCACAGGGTAGCATCCCAAGGGAAATTAAATTCAATAAACATTTATTAAACATTAACTATTGACAAAGCCCTAGTCTTGAAACTTCAAAGATAAGGAAGCTATCATCTCTGCCCTCAAGGAGTTTACCATCCAGTAAGGGAGATGAGATCGTGCACCGCTAAGACAAATGAGCTTATGCTAAGTGAATAAGAGGAAACACAGAGTCCTCTGAAAGCTGATGGGGTTGGGGGATCATTTCCAGTTGGTGGGGATCAGTCAGGGCTTTACTGAATGAAGCTGGTGGCATTTGAATTGTACTGTAAAGAATGAGTAGGATGTTGGCAAGCAGAGAAGGGAGGTGGCAGGTAGTTAAAGGGAAGTGTCAAGTACTACAAGGAACAGACTTAGTAAAGGAGGGGAATTATGGACCATGTTGGGGGCACAATGGGCAATTTGACATACACAGAATACAAAGTAGAACATAAATAACTAAGAGAAAGATATTCTGCTTTATGCAGCTGATTCATTTAAGGAGCAGAGAGGCAGCATAGTAGTGGATAGGGCACTGGGTTTTAAGTCAGGAAGAGCTAGGTTCAAATCCTGCCTCAGACACTTGGGACTCTGGATGGGTCACTTAACCTTGTTGTGCTCCAGCTTCTTTGTCTGCCTTAATGGTCTTCTAAGGCCCCTTTGGGCTCTAAGTCTATGATAAGCACTTATTAAGTATCTACTCTGGGCAAGACCCTGTGATCAGGATACAGACAAAATAAACAGTAATGCCTGGCCATATGTTTTTTTTAATGCATCAAATAAATAGTATCATTGTGCATTCCATAAACATAACACATACATGCGCATGTGTGCACACACAAATATCTGAGCATGTTATTATAATAACAAAGGTACATGTACCTTCTGGGGCCTGTTAGGGAACTATTGCGTAATTGTGACAATCCATTTGTATTTTTAATAGTCTTTTTGGGTACATGCAGAATAGTAAAGAATAGGATTAAGAGGAAACTTGGTATAATGGAAATGTGTTAACCTCATATCATAAATAATTCAACTGTTCCTTGCCTCAGTTTCCTCATCTGTAAAGTTGGAATCATCATCACAACATCAGAACTGGAAGATAGCTCACTCATCATGTAGTTGAACCCACCCATTTGACAGATGAGGAAACAGAGACTCAAAGAAATGATTTGCCCCAAATCTCTCATTTGTCAGTAACAGAGTTAGGACAAGAACATAGGTGGTCTTCTTATTCTCAATCTGCTGTTTGGTGTCCTTTCATAGGAGATAAAGGGAGAGATGATCAATTTTCCACCTCTTCTCTAGGAATGTTTGGTTCTTACAATTAAACAAATTTCAGGGTTTTTTATATGGTTATATTCTTCCAAAGAGCATCATTGTAGTCATTGTGTTTAATTTTTTATATGTCTATGCTCTATCACTACTGTAGTTATTATGTATGTTGCCTTCCTGTTTTTAAAAATGTTTATGTTCTTTCTATTAACATTGTTGTAGTCATTGTATATACTGTTTTCTTACTTTATTCTGCATTAGTTCATATGAGTCTTTCCATGTTTCTCTGAATTCTTCATGTCCATTATTTCTTTTAGAGTAGTAATATTCCATTATACTCAAGTACCAAAATGGTTACCCATTCCCCATTTGATGGACTTCCTTCAAGAAAAAAAATTATTAAGCACCTGTTATGTTGCTAGGCATTGGAATACAAAGGCAAAAAAGGAAATAGCTCTTACCATCAGAAAGCTTACATTCTGCAGAGCAAACATTGCCTTTATATCTATGCCAAAGAATATTAGCCACGTATGAATGAATTCATGCTTGAAGACAGTTAAACATCGAAAGGTCAGATGGGAAGTGAGAGGTATGTTACTGACCGAATACTTTTCCCTTCCCTTCATCCAAAAGAAAATCAACTAGAGAGAATGGATGTGTTGCATCTATCAAGGAATCTCGTATGATTTTAATATATGAGTGGAAGACATCCTTGTTCAACACTAGCTTTTAATGTCAGCATTTTGCCCTAATGAATCAAATACTTAAAAAATAGTCAACAATTAATTCCTTCTTCTTCTCTCCCTTTCCTCTCCGCCCACAAAAGAGCACAATTGAGGGCAGTCCTGACGTGTTCCTATTGGTTTTGTTTTACAGAATAGGCTACCAGATCCCGATGTTTGCAGGATTCTGTATAATGTTTGTGTCCACTATCAGTAAGTACGCACTGTTTGTATCCTGGGCTGGAATGTCATACATCAGAGACTGGGCTAGAGACAGGGATTCTATACTAGCAGAGACCCCAGAAATAGACGACTGCTTTTCCCAGTCTCTCTCCATACCTTATTCATTGAGCTGTTAACTGGCATCAGATCATCCAGAGATGGTTTTAATTGGCCTTTATGCCGTCGATAGCTGGCCTCATGCCAGTCAGTAACAGGGAACACAGAAGAATGGAGGATACTGAAGGAATTCTATTCCCCAACCACACTGATTCCATAGAAGAAGAGTTCCTGGACAGCCGACTATCTGAGGATATAAAATGTTATTCCAGAAAGCATTCTGGGCTTAGGATTAGGAGACCTGAATCGTAATCCTACTTCCGATACTTATTAACTGTGTGATGATGGTGAGTCATTTCACCCCATTGAAATTAAGGATCCTTGTCCATATGAAATTGGGGATCAGAAAACTAATACCACCTGTCTGTCTCACAGGGTTGTCATGGGGAGGAAATGTGTTTTGCAAACGCTAGGTAAAATATGAGTTAATATGATTAGAGCATATTACTGCTATAAAAATGTTGGCACCACAGGGGATGCTACTGAATCCTCAAGTCACTGCTTGGTGTCTTCCTTATCACCTTGTAAGTAACCAGGGGTGGAGTTCAAGGGGAAGGACTTCAGTTGGTGCTTAATGTCCCCAGTGCCCCTTCTGGGTGTGGCATGGATCCCTTTGGCAGTCTGGTGAAGCCTAAGGACCTTTTCTCAGAATGTTTTTAATGCATAAAATAACATACATAGGATTCCAAAGGAAACCAATCATACTGAAATACTATTATAAAAATATCTTTTGAAGAAAAATCATGGACTCCAGGTTAAGAACCCCTGTTCTACATAGACTTAGCAATTGCAGAAGAAAATGCAAGCAAATGACACAGTGTTATTATTAGCACCAAGCATGACCACTATCATGCTCATTCAGTACTTCGAGAAATTACCTCAGTTTAGAACGCTTTAAGTCCCACTGCAATGAGACTTGGTTTATTCACTGCCTCGCCTCTGTTCTCTTGGTAGTGTTTGCTTTTTCGAGGAGTTACGCTTTACTCCTCATAGCAAGATCCTTGCAAGGCGTGGGTTCTTCTTGCTCTTCTGTAGCTGGTGAGTATGGAAATATACGCTTAATTCAATAAACTACAATGTGTGTTCAGAACCCTCCTCCCATCCTCCCCCAGTGACCATCATGTCCCCATGACCATTCTGCTTACTTATTTAATTAGTGAGGAAAAATCCAATTCATTGTGACATTAGATACAAGGTGTCTAAGACCTACTGTGTCTGACATGGTGCCAATAATGCTGTTCGATCTTGACTGTTTCTAAAAGGCCTTAGATCTTGTCTGACATTAGCACATAGAGAGAAAACCAGGACCTTAGAGGATTCAGGATCAAAGATGTAAAGCTGGCAGGGGACTTATGTAAATATGAGTTAATATGCTTGGCACATAGTAAACCCTTGATAAATTCTTGTTGACTTGTTTATTGACCTTGGAGGTCATGTAGGCCAACCTCTTCATTTTATAGAAAGGTCACATGAGTAGCAATTGACAGAGCCATAATTCAAACTCAGTTCCTCTGACTCTCAGCATGGCACTTTCTCTTATTCTATCTAAATGTACCAGATCAGCAAATCAACCAGTCAATCAACAAGTATTTATTATGCATTTAGTATGTACCAGGCACTTCGCTAGTTGCTGGGGATACAGAGAAAGGCAAAGTTGATACACACAATCATGTTGACTAAAGAAGAAAATAATTCTCTCTATCACGTTTCATTGATTTTTAAAATTTTTATTTAGGGATGGGTATGCTGGCCAGCATTTACACAGATGATGAAGAAAGAGGCAATGCCATGGGAATTGCCTTAGGAGGTCTCGCTTTGGGAGTGCTAGGTTGGTAAAACTAAAGTATTTAAATGACTTAGGGGAAAATGATTGCTTGAATGGACTGTATGGAGCTGTTCCTTTCCTTCCCTCTTCCTCTGTTAATCATGGAGCTGCCTTAATCAGTTTGACTAGAGGCATGGTCCTTTCCCCCCAACTTCACCCCAGGGAGGAGTCAGTGGACCAGGGCTAGCTGGTTACATAACCCCTGAGTGCAAGACTCCAGGACCAATGTGAAATCAAGGGCTGGATATGTTGTTAATGCTGAATCTAGAGATGAGCAACCCCAGAAGACACACTGGATGCATGGAGGTTGAAGGATAGAAAATAGGGGGAAAGTGTTAGGCTATAAAATGGAGCTTTTCCTGGTTGATTGGGAAGTGGGTCTACCCTGGCATGTAGAGGATCCACCAGGAAAATAAAGCATTGATCCTTTGAGTCACAGCACAACCCTTTGAGTCATCCCTTTGTTGCTCAGCACTGATGTGAGCAAGCTAACTTTAATTTCCTTATAAAGAGAAAGAGAATGAGATTTCTCCCTAACAAGAACTGACTGGTGTGATCCAGAAGATGTAACTCACGTTGACAGTGTCGTTCTTGCTCCTCTTCCTTGATCCATCCTCATCTGGAAGGGGTTTGCTAGTATCTGGGTGGGGGTGATGGGGAGGTGTGTGTGTGTGTGTGTGTGTGTGTGTGTGTGTGTGTGTGTGTGTGTGTGTGTGAATGTGTGTGATCTTATCACTTGCTGGCTTCCATGAATGGGAGATTCAGGATTCCAATTTCTTTACCTTTCTCTCTTTCCTTTTGAGTTTAGAAACGTAAAAGACATATCCTTGTCAATTTCTAAGTCATGTTCTCCTTCACATATCCCCTTGTGCTCATAGGAGATGCTTTTCTAAGTCTAAAGACTTGGTCTAATAACTGAGATACTGATTCTCTCTGACTGACCATCCCTTTCAAGGTTAGACTTTAAAAGAATGTTTACAGGTTTTGCCTGTGTCAATATGATCCCCAGAAAAAATCGATTGCTAGGACACCTTAAACTTATGAAATGAATGGGGCCATTCTGTGGCCATCCCGGCTAAGTCACTCCATGGAGACTAGGGAGCTTCCCTTTCTTCTTTCTCTTCCTCATAGTGGGGCCACCCTTTGGAAGTGTGATGTACGAATTTGTGGGGAAGACTGCTCCTTTCCTGGTCCTGGCTGCCTTAATTCTGCTGGATGGAGGTTAGTAGAGGCAACACCAAGAACTGCAAGGCTGAGGATCTTCAAAGCCTACTTTCTGAAGATCCTCTTGGCCTTTTTTTCTTTGCAGCTATTCAACTGTTGATTCTCCAACCATCCAGGGTTCAACCAGAAGTAAGTAGTGCTACCACAGCGTCTTTGCTGATAAACTGGGAATGTGCCTGCTTTTAATCATGAGTTCTCTCTTTGGCAGAGTCAGAAAGGAACCTCGCTAGTCACCCTGTTGAAGGATCCCTACATCTTAATCGCTGCAGGTAGTTAGTGTTTTCAGAATGATTCTTCTCCTTACCAAAAGTGCATTTTACAAAAACTGCGTGTGTGTGTGTGTGTGAGAGAGAGAGAGAGAGAGAGAGAGAGACAGAGAGAGAGAGAGAGAGAGAGAGAGAGAGAGAGATCCAGACAAAGAGGCTTCATGGTCTGAGGGACATCTTTGGAGTCAAGAAGATCTGCCTTAAAGTCCTGCTGCTGACACAAAGATCGTAGTTGTGTGGCTATGGCCAAGCCATGTGATCTCTGAAGGACCCCCAAGCAACACTAAGACTCTAAGCTACTAATTGCAGATCTCTATCCTCGAAGGGAGTTTCTGCATCAGGTGTTCCAGTAACCACATCAGTTTCCCTAACTACGGGTGTTGCTAAAGTCTAGACATATAGGCAAAAATTCACAATTACAAGAAATGAAATGAATGAAATTTTCAACAATATTTTATCTAATTGGAACATTAAAAAATAGCATCTTCAGTGTGATTTCCGTCATTTGTGATGCAAAGGTTGATGCACTTTGCAAAATTCACATGAACTCGGTGCAATAACTCACTCTTTATGCATTCAATCAAGTGTGTTGCATCTGTTATTTT
Source organism: Phalanger gymnotis (assembly GCA_028646595.1). Classification (NCBI taxonomy): domain Eukaryota; kingdom Metazoa; phylum Chordata; class Mammalia; order Diprotodontia; family Phalangeridae; genus Phalanger; species Phalanger gymnotis. The sequence goes on along the minus strand of CM053624.1, from coordinate 72,316,390 downwards.
CATTGAGTACACCTTCTCCTTTAGCACACCCCAGAAAAAGAAATTGCTGAGCAACACAGAATCTTCGGTGAAATGGTTAATGAGATGTTAATGAGATTCCCTATGTGTCCAGACTTCAGGGACACTGTATATATGGAGAGACAGATAGACAGAGGCAGAAGGAGAGATAGAGGGACAGAAAGAGAGAGGCAGAGAGAGAGAAAAAAGGGATATATATATGTATATATGCATGTTCCTATATATACACATGTATATGTATATATATTATATCCATCATGTATACATATATAAAAGCTTTAATAGTTTTAAACTGCACTAAGACTTTCGGAAAACCATATATATGTTGACAGATAGATGGACACAAACAGACAGAGACAGCGATATAGGGAGAGGTGGAGAGGGAGAGGAAAAGACAGCTAATGCAGGAGTGGGGAAGCTATAGCCTAGAGGCCACACTAGGTCCTTGGGTGTAGCCTTTGGACTGAGTCCAAGTTTTACAGAATGAGTCCTTTTACTAAGGGGATTCGTTCTGTGAAGTTTGGATTACGTTGTAATGGATAAAGATCTAGACTAGGAATAAGAAAGACTTGTATTCAAATCTTCCCTCTGACACATACTGGCTGTGTGATTTTGAGCAAGTCACTTAACCTGCCTCAGTTTACCAAGTAATCCCCTAAGACCATAAATTGCAAAGCAGGTGTAGATTTGCCTTGGGAGATAGAATTTCTTCACTGGAAATTCCTAAACACATGAAATCATGGGTCTGGCAAAAAAAATGTGTATATGTATTTTATAAATACGTGTGTATACATAAATAACCATATATCATAAAAATTTTCTACCTTAAATAGCCTCTGAAGCTCAGTCCAGATTATCTGTTTTCTGGTACTAAAGTATCCCATGGATGTGTAAATGGAGCTATTTTTTAAAAATCATTTACATTTTTATTTTACCAGAACACAAAGGTAAAATAGAGAAAAGAAACGAAAACATATCATAAACTTATATATTGAAACTTAAATATAAAGTAAGAAAGAAAAAAGCATGTCATGTGCATAGCAGAACATAGGAGGGGATTCAAAATATGTAACAATAAATTTTCATTTCAAGAAGGTCTGTATGATAAACAATACACCTTGTGTTGAGAATTGTCCATCTTTTCTTTGCTTCCTTGTGTTTTCTTTTGCTCTCTGCTGTGCACTTTTTTACTTTGTTTTTTTCCCTTCCCCCCACCCCCAGAAGACTACAATATAATTTAGATATTTCTTGATATATACATAGACAAATAGATATATACATACACTTACACATATATACATGCATATATAGACATATACTTTCCCAAACATAATCTACTCCTGATCTTTGTTTTTTATGTTTGTACATCTTTTGTTTCCTATCCTTCCTGACTCCTCTACTTTACTTCTACCCTGCTACATCTCCCTCCTATTACTTGCCTACCCCACTCCTCCCACCAACCACCTTGCCCTCCTATTACTTGCCTTCCCCCCTCTAAGGATCCCTTCCCTATCCCCCGTTCCCATTAATCTAAACTCCCTTTACCTATTCCCTCATTCTCCCCTCTAAAAATCCTTCCCTTGTCCTAATCCCTCTCTTGTCCTTTCCCTCATCACTATACCCCTACCATTTTATTTCTTCTAAATTTAGAAGACTTTTATACTCCTCTAAATATATGTATGTATTATTCCCTCTCAAACCTATTCCTGATGAAAGTAGGTTAACAGAAGTACCAGCCCTCCTCCCCATATAAATCCTTTGTATCCTTTCTTCTTCTTGCATCTCTTTTGTATAAAATAGTTACTGTTTTTAGTTGTTTCTAA
>CM053624.1:72281570-72314449 GCA_028646595.1 Phalanger gymnotis | reverse complement strand
TCTATTAAGTTGAGGATTTTTTTAAACAAAGTCTTGAAAGTCTGAGGGTTTGTCAAATGTCCATTTTTTTGCATTCAATATAATACTGAAATTTGAAGGGTATGATATTTTTGGCCAGAGCCCCAGGTCTTTTGATCTTCGATATATTATGTTCCAAGACCTGCAGTTCTTTAATGTCTCTGCTGCCAGGTCTTGTGTAATTCTAATTGTGGCACCATCATATTTAAATTGCTTTAATCTTGATGCTTTTAATATTTTATACTTGAACTGGGGGTTCCGGAATTTGACTATGATATTCCTATGAGATTTCCTCATAGGATCTCTTTTAAGTGGTATGCAATGGATTTTTTCTAACTGGAGCTGTTCAAAGGTAGATGAGGGCTTCACACACATGTACACACACACACACACACAAACACACACACAATGGACACACATACACATTTTGCTGAATACAGAATATAATACCTGTATGCCAAAGGCCATTGCTCTCTATCCCTGGAACTCTCTGGAAATGAGCAATCTAACTGCAGACATTTTAGCCAGTCAGCCTAATTTATCTTGGCATATTTGAACCAAGGCAGACAACAGTCCCTGAAAGTGCTGAATGGTGTGGTGAGAGGAGTGATATTCTAAGGGAAATAAAATATCTGAGAAATAACAGAAAGGCTGACTTTTTTTAAGGTAGACTCTGGTTAAATTAGGTTGTTCCCTTGTATCTCTGAAACAAGAAGACTAAAAAACCACAAACCCTATGGGACCTTTTGACTCCAGCAAATAATAATGGGTTAAGTAGTTTTTCACCAAAGATCTTTCTTGCTCGCATTTTCCAGTGGCTGAAAGTTGGCTTCTTTCTGTTGGTACCAGGTATGACAAAAAAAGTAGGTTGATTATCTTACATAAGAAGACGTGGGGCTAGCAGATGGAAATTATAGAGAGACAGATTTAGGCTTACTATAAGAAAAAAGTTTTTTTTTTTAGAGCTGTTAAAAAATGTTCTCTATCATGGAAAGATTTCAGATTGTGCTAAGTGATCACATACCGAAGCTACAGAGGAAATTCATGCTTTAGGTAAGAAATGAACTAGATGTCTAAGGTAATCTTTCCTACTACATCAGATCAATGGCCCATCCCATCCAGAATCCTGTAGCCAAGAGGAGATTCAAAAACTATGCCCCAAGCAGCCTGGTTGTCTTCCCTGAGGTCAACCTTGAAGCACTGTCCAGCTTCTCAGTAGGCATTCCTGAACCTGCTATTCATAAATTAGCCCAAATCCTTCTAAAATTCGTTTAGCTTTCCTGTCATTACCACTTCTTGTGGGTAATGAGTTCCATAAACTAATTACCAGCTATGTGAAGTAAGGTTTTGCTTTTATGGTGATTTTAATGGACAAGGGCTAATTACAATGATCATTCTGTCGGATAACCAGCAACTACAATGGCTCTTCTTTATTTGTCCACAGATATATTCTGGGGACATTAGGGAAGTTTCCTGGACCTTGGTTTTTCCATCTGTGAAACAAGGCTGTGGAATATTTGCATTTCTCACAGGAGTCACAGAAAGACAGTGAAGACAGCAGACAATGCTTTGTGTAACATGGAAACTCCTTGCTAGGCACAATGAACATGACTGAGGTTGGAACAACAGATGAGGGCAGAGCTCTAGACAGAAAGGGGGCACTTTGAGCAGCTGCTGGGGAAGCTGTTACCTTTTTGCTTTTGTGCTATGGGTCTTGTACATTATTTGCCCCTTTCTTCCAGCCACAGGAAGAAAAAAAGGCAATCAGCAATAAATGTCAAACTACTGACAGTTCCAGGTGCTGCAGCTTCCACGTGGTCAAGGGAAGGGAGATACATTTGTATTTTTATATTTGACCATTATTTATACAGACCGCCTTTACAAGAGAATGACACAGTCCTTTGCTTTCTTCATTATGTAAATATTGTAATCTTTACTGCTCTGGTTCTATGAGGACCCAAGTCTAGCCAACAGAGGGTGGATGGTAGTGCTGCCTGATGCAATCAACATTCTTTGCCCCTCTAATTGGGTTCAAAGAATAGCACAGGAAGCTCCTATTTGCTCCAAACGATTAGAGAATGAATGGGGTGTTCTGGTTAATTGAATATTTTGATTCCCTCAGGGTTACCATAGAGATTTAATAGATTCATCTTTTTCAAAGAATTAGAATTTCAAAGCACTAAGATTGTTTTTATTTATTATTATTTTATTTATTCTGTATTTGCCCAACAACCTCCTATAGGGGCTCTACTCAAAACGCTGGGAATTTTCCCTCTGTTCTTTGAACATCTTAGAAGCACCAGTACAGGAGGTGGGCTGTCATTTTGATGTCTTTCCTTCCATTAGATTGTAAGTTCCTCAAAGGCAGAGATTGTCTTTTGCCTCTTTTTGTATCCCCATTGTTCAACATAGTACCTGGCACATAGTAGGTGCTTAATAAATGTTTATTGATTGATTGATTCTTCCTCCATGATTAGCAGAGGAGATTGATCTACATTGTACTGATTAAAAGGTACACCGTGGACATTGCTTTAAAGCAAAAAAGAAAGAATTTTTGGAATCATCTTAGGGGATAAGGATGAGAATTGTGATGTCATTGGTAAAGAGAATGCCCAGGGGGTGATGAAATTCCCTCTACCAATGCACATCATCATCTCCTCTGCAACTCTGAGTCTTTAGAGAAAGAAAGACAGTTGGAGCTAGATTGTGGAAGGCCTTAACTGCTGGGATCAGGAGGTTAAGCTTTGCTCTGTAGGCCAAAGGGGAATCACTGAAGGTTCTTAAGTAACAGGGTGATGCATTAAAAAGATTCCATGGGGCAATAATGTATAAGATGGATAGTACATAGACTAAGAACAAGAAGATACCAAGTGGAAGTGGTGTTTCTCTCTTCTGATCACCGAACATTTTATGTGTATCCCGATCATATTCTATTTGAACTATAATGGTGTGTCTTGTCACACATATTAGATTGGAAACTCCTTGGAAGTATTATCTGTCTTGCCTTTTCCTATCTTCCCAGCACAGTAACAGGTATTTAATAAAAGTTTATTAAGCGAAGAGGTGAAGAGAGTTAAGGAAAGATCCCAGAGCCCAAATGAAAGCAAACTCTCTTCTCTATTAAAGGATCGATCTGCTTTGCAAACATGGCTATTGCAATGCTTGAACCGGCATTACCAATCTGGATGATGGAGACCATGTGTTCCAGAAAATGGCAGCTGGGTAACGTACTAGAGTCAGCTTTTCCACTCCTGGGGCTTTAACTGGGCTCTTTCCTTTGGGGTAGTCATGCAGAGTTCCTAGTGTGAAAATGACAAGCTGATTGCTTTTATTTGGTACTGTAGGAAGTGAAGGCTTATTTAAGCAGTGAGGCTTGTGGTATTTACCTTCTCAGCTCCCCCTCTGCTCATTCTAGATCTGGCCTGGAGGAGCTAGATTTGAAGTAGAAATTCCAGAAGCTCACACAACAATGGCCGAGTCAACATCTTCTCTACATTTCTGGAGTTACCTGAAAAGTGGCCAACTAGCCTCTGCTTGAAGACCTCCAAGGCCATGACAGAGCCCAGGGGTTGGTGGGAAGAAAGAGGTTGTTATAACCTCTTAAGACAGTCCATTGCCTTTTTGAAAGTCAGAAGACCTGGTTTAAAAGCCGGTTCTGCCACTAATTAGCAGTGTAATCTCTGACCAATTATTCCAACTCCTGGGGGCTTCCATTTCCTCATCTGTAAAATAAGGGGTAGCTAGGTGGTGCAGTGGATAGAGCACTGGGCCTGAAGTCATGAAGGCCTGAGTTCAGCCAGGTGGGTACTAGCTGTGTGACCCTGGGCAAATCACTTAACCTGGTTTGCTTCAGTTTCCTCATCTGTAAAATGGGCTGGAGAAGGAAATGGCAAACCACTCCAGTATCTTTGCCAAGAAAACCCCCAAATGTGGACATGACCGAAACTGGGTTTGGATTAGATAAACTCTAAAGTCTCCTTCAGGTTTAAATTTCTCTGATATACACGAGAGGCTTCCTGCTACGATAGGAAGAACACTCAATCAAAAGGCAGGAAGAGTCCAGGGTTCCTGTCCAGACTATTTGACCTTAGGCAAGTGGTTCAAATTCACAGAGCCTCAGATTCCTCGTGTGTGAAAAGGAACAATAATTCTCGCCCTCCCCAACTTGCAGAGTTGTTCTGAAGATCAAATGAGATCCTGTCTGTAAAGGAGTTTTGCAATTTAAATAGGGGTCTTCAGGGCTTCAGTACAAAGAAATATAGCCCCTTGCACAAAGTAGACCAAGACCTTTTAACCTTTCTTGTGTTGTGGTCCGCTTTGACAGTCTACAGTAGCCTATAGACTGCTTCTCAGAATAATGTTTTGTTTCCTGCGTTTGTAACTGAAGGAAATGCTAACCGCAGGTAAGAGAGAAGTTAAAATAAAGACGTATTTTTTTTGGTCCAAATTCACAGACCCCCTGAAATCTTTCTATGAACCTTTGGGAAGAGGATCGATAGACTTCTGTAGAAGACATTTAGTATTTGTTGAGTGAATGTTGAACAGATGAAAGGAATGACCCTGTTGGTAATGCTTTCAGGAATTCTAGAAGGCCAGTGGGTAAGGTATTTTGTGGGGAAGGAGGGTGTTGTCTCTCACAGCACACTTCCTCTAATTAGGCATTGGATCAGCCTTGTTCATTAGGTCCTGTATTCATAAACGAAGTCAGTTTTGTGGGTTTCAGTAGGTCTGCAATAGAAGGCTGAAAAAATGAGCTATGGTCTGAGCAGGCCTCTGTATACAGACAACAAGGTATAGTAGATTTGCCTTAAAAGTCTTCCTAGGTTGAAATGGTTTGGGGATATTTCTGATGACTCCACTGAAATGATTTAATAACCTCACTAACTGAATGTATGCCAGCCAGCTGTTTGCTACTCAGGCAGGCTTGCTTTTCCCAGCTCTATGCTATGACTTGGGGCTTTCAATAAAATAGGTATTAAAACCTTCAGGGAAAGAAGGCGGGGGTGGAGTGGGGTGTCTGGTTTAGACATCAGGCAAACAGGTAGGCTTCTTGGATTTATCAAGAACACAACCATGTAGGGAACTTAATAGATGGCTAGATGTAAATCTGTGAGGCAAGCAGAAGGAAAGACCTATGCATAGGTGAGAAACGTCTGCAAAATGCCATATAGGCAAAGCCGGAGTCCCCATTAGGAAATAAATACAATAAATCTACTTTTTTCATTTATTTTTGCACAGCTTTGGGAAATACCTGGATTCATTCATTTCAGTTTCTATAAGACTTGAACTTGAACTATTCTATTCAGCTCAGTCCTCACCATGCCGAGCCTCCATTAAATTATTCTGCTCTTCAGTTCTATTAAAATCAGCAAATACATATGTGCTAACATTGTGCTTGGAAATGGGTGAATGTAAAGGTTATGTACCTTAAACTGTAAGAGACCTTACCTAGTGCAACCACTTCATTTTACAGATGAGGAAACTGAAGTACAAAGAGAGTTTAAGTGACTTAGTAAATGTAAGACATAGAATTTGAACCTAGGATTCCTTACACTAAATCCAACATATTGAGTTCCATATGGCCTTTATCATTTTAAAACACTGATCATATGACGTAGAAGCTAATGATTTGCCCCATAATCAGATCAATATAATGCTACAGATAACAGCATCTCATTTGACTCTAATAACTACTCTGAAAATACTTGAATGCCCTCCACCTCCAATTTTTTTGGGGGGAATGATATCATCAGTGTATTGAGCTCTTGGTGAGGAATTTCTGCTACCAATTCAGACCAGCTTTTTCCTCTTCAATTTATAGTCTGAGAGCTGCCCGGGGCACTAAGAGATTCACTGGCTGACGCAAGTTGACAGAGTCAGACTGTGTAAGAGAACCCAGATCCTCTTTGATGCCACGGCCAGCTCTGGCTCTACCCACTCCATTGCACTGCCTCAGCCTCATTTTGCAAAAGAGGAACAGCTGAAGTGATTTGTCCATGTCTATAGTACAGTAAGCAAAATAGAGGCTCTGAGCTAGCTTTCCCAAGTCTAGTTCTTTTCCTAATAAACCACACTGCCTTTCCTTAATTTGCTTGGCCATTGCATCTTGTTGGGTATGGGGAAAACGATTCTTGAAGCACAAAATTAAATTTCATGTTTTGGCTCCTTGGAGCTCCCCAGTCTTGTACGATGACGTTTAAAAATTTAACTTAATGGACTGAACCCCTTGGTCTCACCATGTCAGAATGGCCAGTGGCTTCCTTGGAGCATTCGTAAGTGAATGACTACAAAAATTTTAAAAGAATCCAGTAGAACATAAGCTCCTTGAGGACAGGGAGTTGTTAATTTTTGTCTTTTTATTCCTCATGCCCAATACAGTATAGATACATACTAAGTGCTCAAGAATTATTTGCTGAATTAACCTAAGTAAAAGGCAGACATTCACTTGTGTGTATGCTTTTTAAAGTACTAGCAAAGAAAGGCAAAGGTATAGGGATTTGATTTCAGCCTGGGCACCCGGAACTGAAGGTTATGCAGCTCTTGCTTAGTTTTTATTGCCTTTGGAAAGATTTTTAAGTCAAATCTTTGTATCTGGGCTAGTGGGGTACACAAATCAATAACAGGATGGAGGGTAGAGTGACCTTATCTCTAAGGAAGCAACCTCAGAGGCAGAGGTTGGCAGACATCGGTGCCCATGGGCAAATTCATTGGAAGAAAACCAGGTTCGGATTTGATTAATGCAGAGTTTTTAAGGAAGCCTTTGAAGTCCTCAACAGTCAAAATGCATGACTCCAGAGCAGGATAACAAATGTCTTCTCTCCTAGAAGAGTATTATTCTGAAGTTTTCCAAATGACACTTGAGTTCCATTAATATTTCTGTATCTAACATATAGAGCCAGACATTCTGCACCGAGCTCTCAGATCTCGATAATTCAGGGCTGCCCATTTTGACCTTGTGTGTAAAACTTACCACCTTTAGCAGACCTTAATATAAAAATTTCAGAGAGAGATTATGCAGTTGATAGTGAAATAAATGTCTTTCATTTCTATAGCATCACACGGGCTTTGTATTTGATGGATAAATGGTGTGGGGCCTAGGCTAGACGTATAACAGACAGGATATTAGATGCTTGGGTGCAAAGCTACAGGGCTTCATGTGATATGCTCTAATCATAACAGCTGTGCTACATTTATTAGTTTTTCTAACATTTGGCTGAAATCAGTACTGATAAGGTGTCCCTTTCATAAATTTTCAGGCGTTGCTTTCCTACCAGCTAGTATCTCTTATCTTATTGGAACCAATATTTTTGGGATACTTGCACACAAAATGGGAAGGTAAGATTAATTTTTTTTAAAAACCCACTGTACTTATGGAGTTCCTTAAATGTTTTTTCAAGTATTTCTAGCTGATCCCCAAATGTAAAGATTTCTCAATCTAAGTCCTTTTAGAAATTTCAAATGACGGTTTTGAAAAAACAAACAGAAAACAATCTACTCTCCTTGATATCTGGGGCTTTTTCCTTTGGCAGGTGGCTTTGTGCTCTCTTGGGGATGATCATTGTTGGAATCAGCATTTTATGTGTGAGTATGATATGACATCTTTAAATGAAAACTCAATTCTGTCACTAAGATACAAAGTATTCAGCTGTGGGCAAATATTCCCAGTTCCTACCAAATATTTTTGCTTCATGCTACATATTCAGTTATTTTTAGAAATTTGACAACATTTTTATTTTCATGGACTTAATTATTATCTCTATGCAGATGACATCCAGATAAATCTACCCCCACCTAGTTCCTCACCAACTGTATCTATATCACCAACTGCCTATTGGACATTTCAAATTGGATGTCCTATAGGCACTTCAAACTCCGTATGTTCAAAATGGAGCTATTTATTCCTTCTTTCAAACTTACTTGTCTTCTGAACTTCCCTATTCCTGTTTAATTTGTTGTTGTTACAGTCGTTTTTCAATTATATCCGACTCTTCATGATACTATTTGGGTTTTTTTTTTTTGCAAAGTAATGGAGTGGTTTGCCATTTCCTCCTCTAGCCCATTTAACAGATGAGGAAACTGAGGCAAGCAGGGTTAAGTTGACTTGCCCAGGGTCACGCAGCTAGTAAGTGTGTGAGGTTAGATTTGAACTTAGGAAGAGTCTCCCTGGCTCCAGGCCCCGTGTTCTATTCACTGCACCATCTGGCTACCTGGTATCCCTGTTGAAAGTGTTGCCATTTTTCTAATCTCCCAGGTTTACAATCTTGGTGTTATCTTTGACTCCTTCCTCTCCCTCACCCCCACACATCTAATTGATTGCCAGTCTTGTTGGTTCTATCTCTACACATCTACCCTCCCACCCCTACTCAGTACTGTACTTTTGGCACCAACAACTTGGTTCAGTTTCTCATATCCTCTCATCTGGACTATTGTAAATCTTCTAATTGGTCTCACTGTCCCAAGTCTCTCTTTTCTCCAATCTGTCCTCCACATAGCTGCCAAAATTATTTTCCTTAAGGACAGATCTCACCACGTTAACTCTAGTGGCTCCCTATTGCTTTATCTATTTGGCATTTAAAATCCTTCACAACCTAATCCCAACCTACCTTTCCAGCCTTGATATACATTATTCCCCATCAATACACTCTGCCATCCAGCCAAGTTGGTCTTCTTGTTCCTCACACAGAATAATCCATTTCCCTGGTCCATACATTTGGTCTAACATTCCCCTATGCATGGGACACACCTTTTCTTCACTTTTGTCTCTTAGAATCCCTTGTTTTCTTTGACATTCAACTCAAGCACTCCCTTCTATGTGAAAACATTCCCGACTCCACCTTTGCCCCAGCTGTTAATGCCTTTCCTCCCCAAACCACTCTATTTTATAAGTTGATGCTTGTGTTGCCATAGAGACAAAAGACTTAATATTCTGTATTGTCACACAGATAATACTGCCTACCTTAATAGTATATAAGCTCCTTCAGGTCAGGGACTGCTCATGTTCCAGTGGCTAGTACTTAGATGTTTAATAAATGTTTATTGATTCACTACTGAATTTTCATCATAAAATGACTATGAATGAAACTTTTTATGGCAAAGAGTGAGGAAACACTGAGCTAATCCTCCTTTTTGAGGACAGAATAATTTCTGCTATTATTAATACAGAGTTTGATTGCCCTTGTTGGAAAACTAACTGGAATTAAGCCGGTCTTTTAAATTTTGCTTTCTATGTTTAAGGAGATGAAGAGAGTATCTTATTTATAACACCCTTTCTAGCTCTCAAATGCTATAATTAGGGATTTGACAACTGTGTGACCTTGGGTAAGTAATTTCACCTCCACAGGTCTCAGTTTACTCATCTGTAAAATGAGGAGGGTAAGCTAGATCATTGCTCATGTTTTATGACTCAGATTCTTATTCTATTTCCCAATTACCATATAAGTAAATAAGTATACCAGGTTTCAAAAAAATGTTAATGCCTCACTAAAATAAGCCTAATGGTATAGAATGACATTGCATGATTTAAAAAAATATGTACCTTTTTTTTGAAGGTACCATTTGCAAAAAACATTTATGGACTGATCGCACCAAATTTTGGAGTCGGTTTTGCAATTGGTAAGTCACATAAGCTTTGCATCAAAATATTACATTTACTGGTTACTCATGTTTGGAAATATTTGTTCTCATCCTTATTGATAGCAGCCTAAAACATTGTAGAAGCTTAAGATTAGATGGGCAGCAGCTTAAGGCTCAAATATAATGTGTAGTTTACCCAGATTAAAGGGAACTACTTCCAGATTTTAGTCATTTTCTTTATGAAAACCATTTTTTGCAAAAGGCTGATATTTACAAAAGGCAAGCTGACACTCTGCTGTTGACTCTGGGTAAACCGGGTATTATCTTCCACAGAGCACATTTGTACACTCTATATCTGTGAACAAGCTTACTTTTATGAGTCCCGGTATCAAATTGCAAGAGTCTCATGGCAAGGTTTAGAACTAAAAACATACATTGACTCACAGAGGGCCTAGTCAATGAGTATTTTTGTGGCCAAAGGCATCCAATTTTGTAGCATTAGCATTACAGAAATTAAGATTAGGAAATTCCTGCCACTGATAACTTGGAAGAATTTTATACTCTATGGGTATAATCACACAGAACATTCATGATGAATCTAACTGCATTGAAATAAATCCTAGGACAAGAGCAGAAATCAAACATTTGGACTATGCTATAGTCTCATTTTCCATAGAGGTGACATGAAAATTCCTTATTACTGATATGGTATCTATTATATGCTCTAAGTGCCACACCGGGGCAAGGATGGCACAAAGTTGAAGGGACCCCTTCCAGAGCTGAGACCAGGCAAGCAGGGAGTGGGCACAAAGTGAGGTTCAGGAATGAAGAGAACTGAGGAATAAGGAGAACACAGATACCTTGGGAGCTTAGCAAGAGCTCAGGAACAAGAGATCCGTGGGAACCAATAAGAGATATAGGGAAAGATTGAACAAATCAAAGAGATAACAATAATGATAGCTGACATTTACTTTGTTTTAGGCTCTCCAAAGCACTGCTTGTAAACATTATTCTCACTTGATCCTTCCTAAAACCTTTGGGAATAGGTAGTATTATCACACCCATTTTACAGATCCAAAGAAATAGGACCACAAAGATGCTGTGCCTTGCCAAAGATCATGAAACTCACAAATGACAGAATTGGGATTCAAGTCCAGGACTTCTGCTCCCTAGAATCTAGTATTCTTAGCCCATCACCACCCACAACACTTTTGTGCCTCAAAAAAAAAATCAGAATAATTTCCTACTATATTCCCCAAGACACTGAAATCTCTCTTCACAATGAAAAAACCCCCCAAATCCTGCCTTTTGCTAGCCCTTGTCACCCTAACAAATTAACTATTTCATAGCACGTGCCTTATTAGCACTCTGTAATCCCCCACCTTTCTGCCAAGAGAGGGAGGCTGTTTCCTCTTTGCCCTGGTGCCAGAATTTGTCATTGTAGTTAACTGGCTTCCTGATTGTCTTGCACCACATCTCTATCGATGAGTGTATCGGCCATTGTAGATGGCATATTTGGTAACACTGTAGGGTGATTCTCATACACTTTGTTGTAATCATTTGCCTTCTGTTCTTTTCTTGGTTCTACCTTCTTCCCTCTCTGTGCACCAGCTCATGCAAAATTTTCATGCAATAAGTTCCTCTGAATTTCTCATATTCCTCATTTCTTATGGAACAATCATATTAAGCTAATGTGGCACAGTAGTAAGGTTACTGGACTCAAGAGTAATAGTATTTGAATTCAAATCCTGGCTTTGCCACTTAACTCTCACCCCTTAGGGCTGTTGGCAAGCCATATCGCCTTTCTTTTGACATCCTAAGAACCTTCCATTTCTAGGAGCATTATCCTTTTTACATCCACAGGCCACAATGTGGTCTGATTCCTGATTAATGGACACCCATTTTGTTTCCAGGGTTATTGTTGTTGTTGTTGGTGGTGTGTGTGTATAGTTTAACACAAAAAGTACAGCTCCGAATATTTGTTATATATAGGATCTTTCTTTCTCTTGTTGACCTCCTTGGGGTATATGCCCAATGGAGGGTTGGAAAGGTCAAAGGATTATGAACAATGTTCTTTCCAACAATAGCTTGGCTCACTAGTAACAAAGAAAGGACAGCCATGATTGAAGCAGCTTGTTGTTGCAGCATTAGTGACTCTTACTCCTCTTGCCTCAGGAGAGCACAGCCCTAGTAACCCTGGCCTGAAAACCTGTTTTTGTATTAATTTTTTAAAAAGCTGGCTAGGTAGTGATTCTTGAGTAAAAAGAAGGTATTCCTTTGGAAGAGCAAGTTCCCTGCTGGCAATTCACATATGGTGAAGCAAACAAGCATTTATTAAGCATCTACTAAGGTGCTAAGTGCTTTACAAACATAATCTCATTTGATCCTTACAACCATGGTAGAAGGTAGATGCTATTATCCCCCTTTTATAGATGATGAAACTGTGACAGAGGTTAAGTTAGTTGCCCAGGATCACACAGCTAGTAAGTGTCTGAAGTCACATTTGAACACAGGTCTTCCAAACGCCAGGCCTAGGGCTCTATCGATTGTACCGCTTAGTTGCCTTCTGATGTTAAAACCCAAAAGGTAATGTTTCTTTGTATAATGTGTCTCTGAATTATTGGCAGGAATGGTGGATTCCTCAATGATGCCCATCATGGGCTACCTGGTAGACCTGCGTCATGTCTCCGTCTATGGGAGTGTATATGCCATTGCAGACGTTGCCTTCTGCATGGGGTTTGCGCTGGGTAAGGCGAGTCTTTTTTTTTTTTACTAAGTACTTTAAAAGGATTAAATTATTTAATAGCATAAAATATAACTTTAAAAATTGTACATCTTGTTGAGTACAACATTTTTAGGGAGCTCTCTAATTTTCTATTTCCTAAAAGGCCCGTCTGTCGGTGGAGCCCTTGCAAAGGCGATTGGGTTCCCGTGGCTCATGACAATTATTGGGATCATTGACATTCTCTTTGCCCCTCTCTGCTTTTTCCTTCGAAGTCCACCTGCCAAGGAAGAAAAAATGGTAAGAAATCTTAGAATGTGATGGGATATTTTCTGATTGCTAGCATGAAACTCTTATTCAGAATGGAAGGAATACTAGAGGAGTAGAAGAGTTGGGTGATAGTTCTAATCCTGTTACTAATAATTTATATTTACATATCATTGGAGAGTTAAAGAGCTTTTCTCAAAGAAAGCTTTGAGGTAGGCAGTGCAAAAGCTATCTTTATTTTTATAATCAGTTCACAGAGGGTGACTTGCCCACAATCACAGGGTGGTACCATGTCTTTTAAGTCCAGCGCTCTTTCTACTGAGTCATGCTTATTTCCAGTTTTGGGGACTTTGGGCAAGCCACTGCCTTTCTCTAAGCCACCTCCTCATCATCTGAAAATAAAAAGGGTTGAACAAGTTTTTAATGACGATCCTAGGAGACAGCTCTCCACTGCAGTCTCATAACTCAAATGTAAAACATTATCTCCTTTGGAATGGAAACCCCCACAACATAAATTGGCCTTACTACCGTCATGGTGTTTTAGCTGAAAGTTCCAAGGAAATTGTCTCATTTTAGTGAATTGTGTATTACCAGAACAGCTCCCAATTACTCAACCACTTGTATCTTACAAGTTAAGGCTGTTTAAACGTTAGTACTGGGAGCAATAGATAAACGTGGCAAGCAGATTTTAGCTCCATATACAGGGGGTGGGGTACTCAACCACTTCTTAACAGGTAAAGCCAAATAAGTAACAAATAGACATGTTCCAAAAGTAAAATGGGAAGACTTGGAAGTGATTTCCACATCCTTCATTATCTAAAATCATGTTGTTTCCTCACAATAGACTTTCAGGGAATGAATATTTTGGTTTGGTTATTTGTTTTTTTGTGGGGGAAGGTCTTTGTGCACTTAGCAGTATCTTGTACAGAGTGCTTAATGTTGAATGACAAGAACTTGGGAATGGGGGCTAGTGCCTTCCACTACATTGTGAGCTAGTACCAGCAAACCCTAAGGTACTATGTACACGTTAGCTACTTCATTCCTGTATTCCTTCCATTAGATTTTGTAGCTATTCATTTTAATCCTGAATGTCTAAACTCTTCAACAATGGACTTTTTTCAAGTGTTTAATAATCAATTTTTCCATGGCACTGCTGTCTCCCTCTCATTACCCAAGATCATTTCCTATCATTCTCTACTCCACTCCTTCCTGCTGAGACACAAGTAGCAGCTGTTGATTTGCAGACTCAAATGATGCCACTATGCCAGCCTCTAATTATGGGCAGTAAGTGGCACATCTCCAGTCTTTAATGACTCATCTTGCTAAGCATTTATTTAGATTTTTGACAGATTAAACTGAAAATGACTTTCTGGGAACACTATAATACCCCCTTTGCTGTTATTCTTGTCCTCTTGCTCCAAAAAATTATTTAAAAAAAAAATGAAACGTGGTACTGGCCCTCCCAGAAAGTGTGGCATAACTGAGCCCTGGTTTTTTGGAGTCAATTTCTGCCTAGCAGAGGCAATCTATGTGCCAAGGGCCTCTCGCTACCCCTAGACAACTCTCTGAGACTGTAAGTTACAGATGAATTGTTTGGTGGGAGAAGTTTCCATAGTACCTAACATCAGTGAAATCACAGGTGTGGAGCAAAAATAAAAATGGCATCACCCCCAATGTGTGCTGGGTGGGTATGCAGATTAGTCACCTGCAGGTAAAAGCTGGTGGTGTGATGGAAGGAATACTAACCTCCAGAAGCGCATGGGTTGTCATTCAACAAGCATTTACTAAGTGCCCCATGTCAGGCACTATGCCAAATGCTTTATAGTATTTCAGTAGATCCTCACATGGCCCCTATGAAAGTTACCATTACCCCCATTTTACAGAGAAGGCTGATTAGATGAATGACTTGCCCAGTCGCCCAGCTAATAACAGTGAGGTAGGATCCAATTTCAGGTCTTTCTAACTCCAAGACCTGCACTTAATTTACCATGCCACGGTGATTCCAAGTCAGGTATCAAACCTTTGCAGAAAACCTTCCTAGGCAAGACAGGGAAGGCAGTGTGGCATAAAACGCCCATGCTGGACTTACAGGACCAGGGGTCCAGTCTCGTTGCTAATGTTAAACCTGTGTCTAAAGAGGTAAATCACGCCCCCTTTTGGACTTCACTTTCCTCTTCTGTAAAACAAAGGGATTAGACTGGACAGTCTCCTAAGGCTTCTTCCAGTTCCAAGATTCTACAACAGTATGTGGCGGTGGCTGCTCAGCTGTGTCCAACTCTTCACGGCCCCATTTGAAGTTTTCTTGACAAAGATACAGGAGTAGTATGCCATTTCTTTCTCTAGTGGTTTAAGGAGAACGAGGCTAAATAACTTATTCATAGTCACATAGCTAGCATCTGAGGCCACATTTGAACTCGAGATGAGTCTTCCTCACTCCAGGCCTGGCACTGTATCCACTGTGCCACCTGGTTGCCCCTCTAATTGTAACATTCTAAGAATAATCCACCTACTTATAACTTGCATTTCCAAGATATTTTATTGTTTTATGGATTGTTGGCTACCAACCCTCATTTTGATGGGTCTAATTAAGTCATACGAAGAACTTTCAGGCTCAAGAAAACTTTTCTTTTGCCTAAAGTCTTGGACTACTTTTGAAAGGTAGTAGGTGGTGCACTGGTTAGAGCAATGGACTTGAGGTAAAGAAGATGTGAGTTTGAATCTTACCTTGGCCCCTTATTAAAGCTATGCAAATCTGGGCAAATCACTAGTTTCTTTTCCAGTAAAGTGGAGATTATCACCTACTCTCATACAAGATTATCATGAGGGAAAATTGAGTTAACATAGGTGCACTACAACTTCAAAAGGCTAAATAAACGCTGCTAATAAAAGCAGACCCTTGGTTTGGGCACTCACTGACTGCTAGAGGTTCCAGGCTAACTGGCTCCTTACTAAAAAGAACTTGCAAATGAAGAATACTTTTAAAACTCAGAATTATAAATTATGGTTTACATAATGAAAAACCCAAAGATAATACTACATACTTTTTTTAGGCAATCCTCATGGATCACAACTGTCCAATTAAAACAAAAATGTACACGCAGAACAACATTCAGTCATATCCAACAGTCGATGATGAAGAATCTGAGAGTGACTGACAACTTCAAAAGCCATAAGTATTCTGTTGTATACAATGCAGTGTTTCCTGTGAAACAGCTCATCAAAAAATCTTAGTTGTACTGTATGCTATTGGTGTAGTAAAGAAACCAAAGGTTAAAAACATTTTTTCCCAATGTTATGAGATTGCTAACAGCCTTATAAAGAAAAAGAAGCTTTTCTAGGGGTTTGTATAGTGTTGAAAAGTTTATTTTATGTATTTAATTTTATTAAATATTACACAATATATTTTTATTAAACTGTAGTGTAAATCTGTATAAATAGTTGAATCTCAATCAAGTATAATTTTTAAAATTTACATTCCCGAACACTTGGCAGAAGATTTTTTTCTGAATTATTACTGGTAACGTGTATGAACATATATATAGCACATTATCTAGTCTACTCCGATAATGCAAAAACCATTCAATGTCCAAAGAATAAAACTAATCCAACAATTATTTCAAAAACTTATCCTCAATGATAGTGCTGAATTGTAATTAAACTTGTAGCATACAAGTTAAAAACTGGCTGGTGAAATTAAAATTCTTTGGAAAGTGTCATTTTTGAATTCAAGGTTGTTACTAGAACCTGTTGATCACTTTTTTGGGCATATATGTGAAGTGACACTGGCATTACTTTTCCAGGTAACTACCTATACAGTGCTTTGGGAAAAAGGTATTAACCTGAAGTTATTTTTATTCAATAGGATTTTGATGGTAATCATAGACCCAACTAAAAAGAAATTTTGTTAAAAAGGAAGAGAAAAATACCAGCAAACATACACTGGCATTATTCAAAAACTTCCATTAATGCTTACTAAACCTTTGTTGGATATTTCACAGAGGGAGTAAATTATGAGTACTCAACTTACACAATTTAGTGTTCATCCACAGCCTGACAGATGAACTTTTAGTCCAAAATACTAAAAAGAAGCTTGAATGGCAACTATTTGCTTTAAAAAAAGAAACCACGTAAACAAAATCTCTTAGAACACTGTCTCGTAGTAGTAGGATTTAAATTTTGGGTTACTTGTAACTTTAGTATTTTCTACACATCTGAAATATGTTTACATAACTGATCTGTTTGAAAAAAATATAATTTAAAATGGAGGTGAAATGAAAATGGAATCACCTGTGTCCAAAGCCTCAAAGTAATGAAGCAAGAACAATTAGGTGCAGAGTAGAGTCCATTCACATTCACATATACGTTCACGCAACTGTAAGAAACAAAAATAAAACTGAGCTGTCTAAAAAGACTTAACAAGTAACAACATTTATTTCATGCAGTGTAATGTGGGATTTTACATGTGAATTAAACTATGTGCCTTTTTCCAAAGTAACAGCACATTCTGTGTAACAGTGGAGACTTGTTTACATATGGTTTTCTAAAATGTGCAAAGTGTATTTAGAGTATTGTGTATTGGTGTTGTGGAATACATGTGAAATGATGGTAGTGGCTAATTTTACAGTTTTGTGGTCGTAAAGCAAACAAAAGTAGCCAAACCTTAGTTACTAGTTGTTATAAAACTCTATGTTATAGACAGAGCAAAGAGCAAGTAACAAAACATATCTCTGATTTCATTATTTCTTTTTCTCTAGGACAGCTGACAGTTACACTCACTCCCATTTACCTTATGGAGAGTTTATCGAGGTAGTTCTATCTGATTAAAAGTTCCATTTCTATGTGTGACATACTCAACAGAACAAGTTACCTGTAGTATCTGATGTTGTACAAAACAGCCCAGGTGAAGCTTGGTTGGGGCTAAAACTAAAGGTCATCATCACAAATTCTCTAATTGTGCGTGGTTATACACAGGAGTGGGCCAAAAAATCCCATGAACTTTTGGGGGTTATGTGAAAGCAGCACAAAGACGAGGAACTGTACTTCAGCAGATAGAATTAATTTTCTTAAGAGAACTAGTCAACAGGACTTCTATCACTTACAGTCTGGAGACAGAAGATGGACATTTGAGGAGTATGAAAAATTCCAACTAAGAAAGCAAGTTAGTTAAAAATAATTCTAATATTTCAGATTAGTAATACCTGAAAAGAGGGATACATTCCTAATTACTTACCAGAACAAAAAGATGCACATATATATGTATATATGCATACATATGTATGTTTACATATCTTATACATATCATTATACACACACACACACACACACACACACACACACACACATAACAGCAAAATACCTTTCTCCCCACGACTGTTCTTGGAACAAAAGTAGGTGTCATGTTTGTAATTGGCTAAAAAACTGTGTTGATGAAAGTACAAGCTCATGCTGAGGCAGCAGTGCACATGTGTCTTTTTTTCAGAGGGATGAATGTACATGTTAAATTCATGTTTCAGTCAACAAGAAATAAATGGGCTCTGAATTTGATACTATGCCTATTTGCATTTGTTTTGGACACTGGGACAACTGAAGATTTTAAAATGAGTAACTTCATCTTGGCCACACATACTTCCTTCTGGAATCTCTACTGCATGAGGGTTTCTGGATTTGGATTGGTTTATCCCATGGTTTTAGGTTTCATACAATTTGATCATTAAAATTTGATCTCTTTATAATGAGCAGCACAGCTAAGACAAAGGTTGAGGCAAAAGACAGTTACACACCTGAATAGTCATGTTCACTGCCAGTATATAACTTGGTACAAAAAGAAAAGTGAGTATTTATTAACTGAAGGATGATTTTGTGATTACAATATCTAACTTTTAATAAAAGATAATGCTAATCTGAGGGGGAGATGGCAATATAAATTTTTAATTCAGAATAGGATATTTTTTATGGCTGTAAATGCATAATGATATTAAAAGTGAAGATGGGGGATGGGGGAATGATGCAAAGTTTTTGAGATCTTTTGGATAGACTCTTTAGATACTAACATTCAGAACAGAAAAAAAAATCCAGGCTATTTGTAGTTAAACTTCTAGTATTTAGGAGTCCCTCCCCTATTATAAAATGTCTTCATCTTGGAACCAGAGAAAACTATCTGCATACTTCAATTAAGAGTTAAAGAATACAAATATCATGCAAGATTGATATCTGGCAGCCAAGCAAATTAACAATTAAGTTACAAAAGTTCTGAGTCCAAAGATTATGTGGCTTATCTGAAAATATTAAAATTTCACTTTTATTGATTTGGGTTAAATAATACCTTAGAAAAATTAAGCTAAATATTCTCCTTACTTGTATATAGTGGAGATATACAGAAATCATCCAGGACTTCCTGGATTTTGACAGTAATATATTGTACATATTTAAAAAAAACCTTTTGAGCAGCTTAAAAAGACAGCTTTATTTAAAGAAATCAGACTTTATAAATGTTTGTTTTCATGACAAAATTCTAGTAGGAAGCAATCTCTGAAATATGTAACACCTACCAACTCTCTAGATGTCACAAAAATAAAAATATTCTTGTTTTCTGTGGTAGTCTTTATTATTTTTTTAGCTATTGATAACATAGCACGGCAGCAAAGATTACACATCAGTAATGTAATGTATTATAATTTTTCCCTCTGGAACCTCACGTCATATTAACTTAGGTTAACTGGATTGTTGCTTTACCCTTTTCAAGAATATAGAACAGCAGTCCCCTTCTCCCAGTGTATATAAAAAACATTGCACTACATTAAATCTTCATTTTACATATATCATTAGCAGCATTATATAAATAGGGTTTTATCTAGGCTTTCCAGAGTCATTCTTCTACATGGTTAAATACTTTCAAAACTTTCATGGATTTTCAGGAACCCAAAGTTTTCTGTTATTTCTACAGTTCCCTTAAACCAGGCAGAGATCTGATGGAATTCTTGGATGTCAATTAAAACTACCATGGTATTACCATAATCATAGTCACCAAAAAGACCAACAGCCCTGTTGGTCATTGATGGTAAGCTATTTTTAGGTGCCAAGATTTAGTAATAGTATAGGACAGAATTTTATTTTGAATTTGAATTACTGAGTAATTTATAGTATATGTGAACTTTTAAGGAAATTTGTGTCTGCAACAGTATATACATTTTTAATTACAGAACAGGCCTTTTAAAAAATTGGAATATCTTTTCCACACACTTGGCTAACAAAGAATTTCATGTCCTAAACACCTTGCAATTATTAAGTCTCATGAATGAGAGCAATTGCTCATTGTGAGAGTAAAGTAGCAGTCTGTAGATTTGTGTTTCCCCTTTTCCCTTTCTCCTGGATAACTGCCTTATTAGGCTAACAACAATAACCATCTTGCATTTGTGTACTTTACTTTTAAATATTCTCCCATACACAATGTTTTCCTCACAACAATCCTGTGAGGTAGATAGGGTAGGTATTATAAACCTATTTTACAGATGGGGAAACTGAGGCACAGAGAGGTTATGTGACTTGCCTAAGGTCGTAGAGCTTATTGGTTGAAATGCTTGGACTAAAACTCAGGTTTCAACTCTTCGGTTAGTGTCTTTTCCACTGGATCATTCCAATTTCTTCCAGCCTTAGAAGCTATCATACATAAACTATTTGTAAATTATTAACTTGTTTTATAGTCGACTAGTTTAATTTCCATTCGTTCTAAAAACCAATTCTCTTGTAAAGTACCTACCCACAAGGAAGAAAATATGCATATATAATTTCTATGTACGCAAAAAGATAAAACATTCAAAATATTTTAAGACAGAGAGGGGCGGCGGCAGGGGGGAAGGGAGAGAAAGAAAGAGAGAGAGAGAGAGAGAGAGAGAGAGAGAGAGAGAGAGAGAGAGACAGAGACAGAGACAGACAGAGACACAGAGACACAGAGAGAGAATGAGAATACATATACATACATATACATATACATCTCCCATCAATTACATGGTAGTAAGGGATGGATAATCTGAATCCAGAATCATCTCATCATTTCCTTTTCAGAGAAGCGGCCCCAATTCTACTTATCTATATTACATAAAAGCATTCTGAATGAGAAGACCCATTCTACCGGTCTAAATGCAATTTTGTGATATGGGAGACAGGCAAGGGATCAAACATCAAACATCTTTCCTAAAGCTTTCTTCAGTATAAATATAAACCTGTTTCTAAAACAAAACACAATTACCAACCCAACCGCTTTACAGTCGTCTGAAACTTGACATCGTTTTACACATTTTACTTTCTGCAGAATAAAGATTTTTAAGGTTCTAAATGTTTAGAACTTTAAATGCTTTTTAGCAGATACACCAATCTATAAAAGGTAAAGCTTCAATATTTTGGAAGGTTAAATATCAACAATCTATTGGTTATATTTTTCATAATTTTAAAATTCTTAAATTGACAGGCAAAAAATATTAGTGACTGGCTAGGAATTCTCCACCAAATGCATCAAACTGTACCTATTACTTTCTGCATTTCAACAGTGCAAACTCTTCAAAGGAAGCACTGAATTGGGTCTTAGCATCACCATAATTCAATTGTACAACTTTTGAAGAGAACATTTTTTTAAAAACAAAAGCATAGAAAAGCAAGCAACATCATATATAATAATATCTTTACTAAATCATCATAGACAAAATAAAAGCCACAGTGTTCGCTTTCATGTAACGTTTGGCTAACCCTCCCACCTTCCGCCCAATAAAAAAAAAAATGAAACCATTCCAAATCCACCTCCAACATCTATCCCCCATTGTTCCCTTACCACACCCACCCCCCACCAAGAAAACATTCTACAACAAATTTGAGACAAAAAGAAATATAACATGATCAAAAATTTCAAAACCTGTTCCCTCAATGATTGCTGTGTTATCAGTCTGGGCATGCCGCAAGTTCATAACTATCACCATGATGTAAATTGGAACATTTTAAGAATTCTGACTATTTAACACTAATTCAGAAACAAAAAAGAAAACAACATCAACATTAAATGTTAGTTTCCATAATAGAAAAAGTTAGAAATAAATTAGCAAAAATAAATTCCCACTATTAACCCCAAAACACATTATAATACAATCCAAATCAACCAATTTAGCCAAGTCAAATGGTCATACTTTTTGCTGGAAAAAAAAACAAAACCAACTATCGTTTTTTTTTTTTTTTTTTTTGCTGTTAAGAGAGGCAAATAAAAGTGGAGAAGCAGGCCATACATATTATATGAGTGTTTAAATGGGGGTGTATCTGAAGTATTTTAGTAAGTGTAATTTTTTCCCACAATTGTTTAGAATGTTAAGTAGGCAAACAGTCTACTACTACAGAGGGTCAGAAGTGTCAAATAATTCATCTGATATGCTGGTAAAAGGCTGTGCCTCCATTAGTTCACATATTTCATTATCGAGGTCTTCTTCGGCATCTTCTGTAGCCACTTTTTTGGTTTGATATAAAGACAGAGTTTCTAGTTCTAGATCTTCAATACCTGCTCTGTAGTGTATCATAAGAAGTGTTAAAGCTTGCAGTCTTTCACCTGATTTAGTCAAGGCTGTTGAAAGCAGCGCTTTTTTCTTTGAATCGGTCGCCTCTTTCTCTTCTCTAGCAAGTGAATTGTTGTGTTCCAGCTCCTGGTCAATTTCATTCTGCAGTTTATCTAACATGAATTCTAGCTTCTGGAACCTTTCATCATTAGGCAAACCCCTATAAAGGTCACGACCAATTTCTTTAACTGCAATGAAGACACTGTCATCTAGGCCTCCTTCTTTCCTTGCCAATTTGATTCCTGCGCTGCTTACCCGCTTGGAAGGACTATTTGGACCACAAATCTCTGTGTCACTGCCTTCATTATCAGAAGTGTTTGGTGTTGGCTTGGGTGAGGGTTCTGCCAATTCAGCAATTTGTTCAGCTTGGCTTCTTCTAACGCTTTGACGCAAGCTTAAGATGCGAGAGCTAGTGTTCCATAAATGCCTTGTTATACCTGTACTTTTACCGACTGATTTATTAGAAGACATTCCTAACATATTTTCTTGTCCTTCTAGCCGAAAGCTTTTCAAGATTCGGTCCACTCGCTTCTCAGGTCCTGCACAAAGTGGAGTTTCAGCAAAGCATTTTTCTTGACATTTTTTGTGGCAAACATAAGCACAAAATATGCACTGGGAAGCTGCTTTAGTCCAAACTTTCTTCTTACAGTAGTCACACCATGTTGGATTCTGGAATTGAGTATCTTGGAAACAATGTTTGTTTTCTGCATAATTCATCTGTCCAACAAAATACTCATCTTTATTAAGGTCAGGAACATCCTCTATGAAATTGCTTTCTTTTTCCTTCTCTATAAGATTCATATATTGTTCATGTTCTCCTTCTCTCAAATATTTGAAATGTATAGCAATGTCACCAAAGCAAAATTTTTCATTGAATCCCTTTTGCATACTCAGATTTCGCAATGCAGTTCTAGTAACCATAGCTTTAGGTTTCGGAGGATTCAATCTGAATTTTGTAAGATAATCCAAGTTTGAAGTAGCTAAACACCCTAACGCAATCTCTTCCAGTTTTATACTAACATGTCCTAAGCAGATGAGACCACCCACCTTGAAAGGATCTCTGCACCACAATGCAACATTCAGGTACTTATGGCAGCCTTCTATGTCAAATATACAAGTTCCCTTCTTTCTTGTCCATTTACCTACTTTATGGTGATAAGGAATTTCCGCTGATTCCCATGTTTGGTCATCTGCGCTGTCCTTATTAGCACTTTCTGAAACTGGGTCTTTTACCAGTTCCTGCTTTACCACAGATGGCTTTGACATGGATGTGTCTTCTGTAAGATTAATATTTGTTGTTAACTTTTCTGGTGGTTTTTCTAACTGTGCAAGAGAAGGTGGTTTCTCTGTTTTTTCAACAGGTGTATCTGATTCTGCCTGGATCTGAGTATCAGTAGATGGTGGAACAGATTTCGTTTGTGGCCTTGGTGACACAGAAGGCTTAAGAGATGTTTGTGATGCTCTTGTTGACTGTTGTGCTGGGTCTGAACTTTCAGAGACCCTAGGTCTTCCTAATTTGGGTGCATCTTTGAGTAGAGAACTCTGTGGTAGCATGTAATTCGATGATTTACGGTTTAAGTTCGGTGAGACAGATCCACAAGGCTTAAGCATTTGTGCTGTACTGCGTTTGGGACTCTGACTTGCTGATGGCACCTCGTCTTTGGGCTCATTTTGTACCCTGATATCACATGCCAAATCTTCAAATTCTAAATCTACGTCTTTGTTATCCACATCCACTACCATGCCAGCTACGTCTTCTTCACAATTCGGCTGACATGAATTTGTCAGAAAGCTCTGATCTTCCAGTGGTGTAAAACTATCCTGTGGCACTGGTCCTTGGTTACTCTGACCAACAGGCCTTTCATAATATACCATCACTCTGTCACCGGCTTGCTTGATGAGCTTTAATACTTGGATTGTAGATGTGATTTTAACTCCTATTTAGGATAAAAATAAAACAAAAAAAAACACAGTAAATCACTGCCATAAGCATTATGTAAGTCTGCTGTAAATGTTACAGTCAGCTTTTGATTATGTGCACTAATGGAAGGCTGCATGTTCTGGGATAATTAAAGAAAACTTATTTGACTATGGGGTAGATTTTTCTGAAATCATAGAACCATTGCATCCAATATCAAAATACTAATAAACAAACAGTTGAGAATTTATACTTTTTCAAACCAAAAAACATACTCAGAATTATTTTACTTTTTAAAATGTATTGAGAAAAAGGATAAGTGGCAAAAAGATACAAACAAAAAGTTCTCAAAAAAAATTACACACTATTAGCCTTCATGCGAAAAGACTGCTCTGAATCACTAATAATAAGAAAAATGCAAATTGAAACATCTCTTGAGGTTTTATTCGACACCCAGAATGTTGGCAAATATCATGAAAGATGGAATAGTCACTGTGGATGAGGCTGCGGGAAGACAATCACACTAACATACCGTGGTAGAGGTGTGACTATTTTGGAAAAGAACATGAAATCTAGAAGTAAGATGGTGTAACGGATGGAGCGCTGGCCACTAAGTCAGGGAGGCCTAGGTTCAAATCCTACCTCTGACAGATGTTGGTTATGTGGTCTCATACAAGTCACCCTAGACAATGCTTTAAAATTGTAAGTTGAAGAGTAGGTGACTTTCTTTGGTAAAGGGTTTTGTTTTTTTTTTAAGCTGGCTATGACAAGAAAATGATAGGTTTGTTCCAAAAACAGAAACTGGAATTGTGCTTTTAAAAAAATGACTAAATCGGCCCAGAGATCCCATTGCTAGGCATACACAGGAAAACAAAGGCAGAAAGAAATGTGCCATAAACAACAAAGTGTCTATTGGAGAGCTTTTAGGAGTAGCAAAGAATTGGCCACCAAGTTGGTGCTGTGGAGAACGGTTAAATAAATGGTGGCACATAAATATAATGAAATTAGGTATATAGGCTGTAAGATATAATTAATAGGAAGAATTGAGAAAAACATGAGAAACCATGTGAATTAACAAAGTAAACAGAACCCCAAAAAGCAACATAGACAATGACTACAACAAAGTAAAAGACAAAGAAAAAAAGGGAAGAAACAACATGTAATTGTAATGATCGAGATTGTTCCTTGAACAGATGGGAAAACATTCCCTTCTTTGAATATATGAAGGACTGTGGGTGTTGAATATTGCATATATAGTCAGACAAGGCTGATGTGTGTGTGTTAGTAGTTCTGAGAGAGGGCAAGGGGGGAAAGCACAGTCCACAAGATTGAGCTCCTGCTGGTAAGTTACCATCTGTGTTCCCCAAGAAATGGTGGCTAGGTAATTGTTGTATTGGTATTCAAGCCAGCATGGGAAAAAGCCAAGAAGCTATCACTCTAGTGCAGGGTTACAAAGTACTTCATGGGCTCCGGGAGAGATGAAGACTAACTCACTTGGAACCAAAAGGTTAACAAAATATTATGGATAAGAGTATCATCACTGGATTTAACTTTCAAAACTAAAGCAAATATAAAATAGGGTGTAGTTTGCTTAAAAGATAAATTAGTCCCTGCTTGTCATTAGGTCTTACTCTACTTAGTACTACTGCTTAAACAAAATAATTTATTATCTTTCTTGGAAGGGGAAAAGGGGCAGAGAGGTTTTAAAAACTGGGCATACAGATCCTTGAACAAGGTGACCCCTTCTTCCTCCTAGCTTTCTGTTTGTTTATCCTAGTATCTCAGGGCTACTCTGAATAGGCCACAGGAATAGAGCCTCCATCTAGCATGTGGGGCTCTGCCATCTGTGGCCTGACTTCAGGCAAGTCCCCAGATCCCTCTGAACTTCCGTTTTCTCATGTGTAAACTGAGGGAGCTGGACTTAATACCTTTGTTATAGGATGTGGTCACCAGAGCTTTGCAAACAAGTCATCCTCAAGTTTTCACTTCTAATTGTCACGTCAAAGTTGCCCACTCGAGGCCGTATAAACACTTATTCCTTAGGTAAAAATTCCACAGGATGATTTATTGATGGTCACTGAATAAGATTATAAATAAGGAAAATGAGATCATTTCTAAATTAGAGAACTTGCACTTCCTGACACAGATAACACGGCAAATATAGCATTAGAATGTAAGTTCCTTGAGGAAGGGACCAATTTAACTTTATATTTTTCTCAGCAACTAGTACAGGATGCTAAATTTAGTAATAATAATATATAAATGTCAGCCAAATGAATGTTTATCTGCATACATATACACGGTACTCCAAGATGATCTGTACATGAATGTCATCCCATTGCGCATCTTCTGCTAAACTGTTAGTCTAGGAGCAGGGCTAAGGCCTAGAGCCAAGAGGTACTATTCCCATTTATTCTCCTCACAGATGATAAGTGCTTATTCTCCCATACAGTAGTAGTGGTAGTGGTGGTGGTAGCAGCCAGCAGCAACAGCAATTATGATACCCTGCATTTACATAACATTCTTATATTAGGAGTCAGACATACTCTCATTAAGTTTGTCGGAAGGAGGAGAGTTATATAGGGGTGGGGGGGTGGGGCAAGAGCCTCTGGGGGGCAGGGAAAGAGAGGATGGGAGAAAAATGAATTGTGTAGTCAAAAGCTGATGAGGTGAAAAGGCAGGAGGGAAGGGAGTTGTGATACTGTGAATATCAATCCACTGGCTTAAAACCACACACTCAACATGAGTATTGTGGAAGGGTTATACATAATGATACGCATGTGGCCCATGTTGAATTGCTTGACTTCTTAGGGAGGGTGGATGGGAAGGGAAGCGGGGAGAGAATTTGGAACTCAAGGTTTTAAAAAAATACATGTTCAAAAGTAAAAAAGTTTTTTTTTCATGCAACTAGAAAATAAGATGCATAGGCAACGGGGCGTAGAGATTTATCTTGCCCTGCAAGAAAGGAAGGGAAAGGGGGATGGGAGGGGAGTGGGGTGATGGAGAGGAGGGCAGACGGGGGAACAGGGCAACCAGAATATATGCCATCTTGGAGGGGGGCAGGGTAGAAATGGGGAGAAAAGTTGTAATTCAAACGCCTGTGAAAATCAATGCTGAAAACTAAACATATTAAAAATAAATTTTAAAACAAGCAAAAAAAAACCCCACACACTAGTTGAAAAGTTATTTTTCTAAGTCAAAATCATTTAAGTTCATTGTAAAGAGCAACAGCAGAAATTACCTCCAATGGCTATAAGTCTGTCTCCCCGCTGAAGATCTGCAAGTGAGGCAGGGGAATTTGGCGCCACAGTCTCAATTACGACATGTCCACCATAGCCATCAGATGACTGAACCAGACGAAGTGTAAGTCCAACACTTTGTAAGTTTCCTTTTACTAACTCAGCCTTGATAAAGAGAAAATGTTCAAGAATGAATATTGATACAATGGACTTATTAGTAATAACAGTTCATGTTCACATAGTCCTCCAACCTTCTGCAGCAGGGTATACAAGGGGGATTATTCCCATTTGCAGATGAAGAGATTGAGGCTCTGTACAGAGCTTTAAATGCCCGGGGTTTCCAACTGCCTTTCTGATTGCAACGCCAGTATTTTGAGACAGGAAACTTATGTACAAGCCACGTTGGGTGGTGGCGGGGGAGGAGAGAGAGAAGAGAATGACTTCAACTGAAGAGGTAGAATTCTGGCTAAGAAACACTGTGGCAGACTTACTGCGGCTGGGGGTGAGGGGAGAGAGGACTTTACTATAGCAAGACAAATGAGCCTCAACCTGGGAGGTTAACTAAGTGGGCCTGGAGTAATCTGCACAAATCATCAAATTACTTTTTGGTCAAATTATCTTCAATGAACCTTCCTAACCTCTAGAATGGGTTTAGAAAGGCATTAATAAAATGGGTGCCTAGTTTTCAAAGGCCTGTAGTGTTAGGGTGTGTGTGTATGCATGTGTATACATACACAAACACATCTAAATATGTCTGTGCATATTTACTCTGTATGAAAGGTTATTTGGTGTCATAACTGTCTTGCAATTGAAATTTTAAAGAAAACAAGCTGTGACAGTTAACTAACAATTATAATTGAAAAGCATAATGATCAGTTCTTCCTGTTTGCAGATTGTGTAACAAAAGATGTCTATGTTAACTTCAACCAAGTTGCCCTTTCATGTGCCCTCGTCCTGATGTTCTGACATCATGGCTTGGAGGGCTGGCCCTGGCACTTCATCAGCTATTTGACGTTAGAGCCTCCGCTTCCTCATCTACGAAATGTGGAAAATACCTACTGTGCCAACCTCCCACAACTGCAGTAAAGATTAAAGAAGACAATGGAGGTGAAGTACTTGGAACTATCAGTAAGTGGTCCACTTTTTTCAACTAAAAATAAAGGCCGATAAAAATGGGACGTGTGTGTATGTGCACATGTATATTTAAGGGATGCTTTTAAATTAAGTAAACATAGTAAGATTTTCATTCTCTAAAATGCTCTGAGTATGGGGATTAGGGTTAATTTTCTGCTGAACTGAAAGTTAGATGAAATTTCCTTTTGGTTTGCAATCCTGTTGAAAAATTTTGAGATTTATGGGTCTACTGTTTTAACTCATTTCAAGAAGGATATAGTGTAACTGACGGAATCCTCCCCCTCCCCTTAATTGACTGAGGATCTTCCAGATCTCAGAATTATCATTCGTTAGAAGACAGTTTCCATTTTAGATTGCCATAAAATTATGAAGCACAGGTAACTGGGCTGAATGTGCCCTGACTTGAAGATAATACCTTGAAGCTGAGGATGGGGAGAAGCAACTTGTCTGATTGAAATTCATTTTTTATTATGTGCTTATTTTAATGTCATTTTTTGTCTTCGTGTATAAAAATTATGTGTTTGAGAGGAAGCAAGTTCCAGTTAATCCTGGTTAATTGAGTTTTTAATTTTAAAATGTGATACATAATTGTTTTGATGCAATAAACATATGCCACACATGTTTAAACATGTTTACTTACAGAATATGATCCATCCAAAACAATTCATTGAACATTTAGATAAAAGGGAGGTGGATGGATTCTTTAATTATGATACTACGGCACAAAAATTTTTATGAAGATTTCATAGTAAAAGAAATTCTTTAAAAAACTTAAACCACACTGTAAAGAGCCTAGACCAAGAATCGGGAAGATCTGAGTTCAAATCCTGTCTCAGAGACTCACCTGTGTGACCCTGGGCAAGTCATTTAACCTCTTACCCACCATTTCCTCAACTGTAAAAGGGCAATAAAAATAGCTTGTATTTCATAAGGTTGTTGTGAGGATCAAATGAGGTAAAAAATGTAAAATGTTTTGCAAACCTTAAAGTATCACATAAATGTTAACTAGTATTATCATTTTCTTTATTCAAGCTAAACAGAACTTTTTTTTTTAACCGCACTCTCCTTTTTCCAGTTTCAAATGATCCGTGACATAAATGTCACCTGAAAAATTTCAGGTTTCCAAAGGATTAAATTTCCCAGAACAATGACTCAGTTTAGAGGAAATATTAGATGAAATTCTGTTTGATCAAGTTTTCTTAGACACTGCTAGTGAATTCTCTAATGTGAAACCTGAAAAAGAAATCAGATACACACTACAGACTATACATTACAGCCTATGACTATATATGCTGTACCACTGTCAGACTATCTTGATTTTTTTCATTTGTCATAATGAATTCATACATTAATCTAAGGATCAATAACTCTACCACTATCATAATTTTAAAATGGCAAAGAAATTACAGCAGAAGCCTTGGTAACATGACCTCTTTCTATGCCAGAAAACACTAGGTTTATGTGACCACCTCCTAAAAGCTGGAAGATGGGGGGGGGTGGAGGGGGGAAGGGTGACAAGTCAAAATAATACTAATTAAAACCTTGCTTGGCCTCTGAAAATTCTTCTGCATTAAAAAGGGGTAAAGTCACATGGTGCAGTTCTACACTGCTGGTCAGCTCCCTCCACATTCACGATACTAGATAAATAATGGGTGGCACGTGCCTGATAGTTTCATGCTTTGTTGCTTTATTCAATTTAACATCCATTTATTAAACTTCTACTACTTACAAGGCCCCAAGAAAGGAGAATTAGGCAATGCAGATACCAAAACCAAAAGAAACCACTCCTGCTCTCAAAGAGCTTGCACTCTACTTGGAAGACAAAACATGGCCACCCGTTTAAATGCATACAAAGTAATTTCAAGAGGGAGAAGACACTAGCAAATGGGAAAGGCCCATGAAAGGCCTCGTGTTGGAGCCTCTGAGGAAGCTAAGCAGCTTACAAAGGGAAGAGACTGCATTCTAGACATGGGGGATGATTTGTATAAAAGGCAGGAAGTGGCAGAAGTAATGTCACGTGGAGGATACAACTAGTAGAACAATCTGATTAGAACAGAGATTGTGAAGGGGAATAACAGGAAAGGACACTGGAAAGACTAAAACATTGTGGAGGTCTTTAAATTCCAGGCTGGGGGAATAACATGGTCAGATCTATGTTTAAGAAATACTACGTAGAAAGCAGATTTGAGGAGAGAAATGCAGGGCAAGGGTACCAATGAGTAGACTATTGCTCTTATCCAAGAGGTAATGAGGGACTGAGCTAAAATGAGAAGAGCTGTTTGGGTAGAGAGATGGGGACAGATATGAAAGATGCTGTAGAGGTACAAGCAACACGACTTGGCACATGATTCAATATGGCGGTGGGTTGGAATTGAAGGAAGAAAGAGGTGGGGAAGACTTCAAGGTAGCAAGAGAGTGAACCTGGATGACTGGAAGGATGATGGTGTCCTCAGCAGAAATAAAAAAGTCTAAGAGAGAGAAGGGAACGTTTCATTGTGGACAAAATGAATGCATGACACCTCCAGGACATTTAGGCAGGTATATACTAAGTGAGCAGTTGGTAATGTGGTACTGAGTTCAGAAGAGAGATGAGGGATGGATATACAGACCTGGGAGTCATCTGTATACAAATCCCCACAGGCAACTCAAACTCAGGATATATAAAACTGAAATCAACATTTTTTCCTTTTGCCAAACTTCCCTATTTCTACTGAAGACTCCACCTTTCCTAACGTGATTCAAGATCTATGGTTAATCTTTTACTCTTCACTTTCACGTATCCTCCCCCCAAAGTGTCTCTTCCCTGTTTCATCCCCTTCTCTACTCACAATTACACTCCTGAGGAAGCCCTCATTACCTCTTTCCCTTTCTGATGATTGCACTAGTTTCCTAATTGAACTGATGGCATCCAGCTTATCTCCAAACCATTCTCCACACAGTCGCAAGATTGATATTTCTAAAACAAAGGTCTGAGCATGTTAATCCCCTGGGTTAAGAAGCTCCAGGACCTTTTTGGTTTTTAGCTCAAAGGTAAACTACGAATTCTAGTTTGCATTTAAAGCCCTCTACATCAAGACTTTTTGCCCTTCTTTCCAGGCTGATTACCCTCTTACTTTCTCCCATGTACTGTCCAACTGGCCTGCCTGTTGTTCCCTGAACACCATATTCTACATCATATCCTGACTCCTGCCCCTATGCTTTGGAACACATTGGCTATATCTGGAATGCTTTCCTTCTTCTCTGCTACCTCTTCAACTCCCTAAGTCAGTTAAAGGCTCAATTAAAAGTTGCATCCTATAGAAAGCCTTTCCTATTTCATCAGGTGATAGAGGCAAGTAGGTGGCATAGTAGATAGAGCGCCAGGCCTGAAGTCAGGAAAGACTCATATTCCTGAGTTCAAATCCAGCCTCAAACACTTACTAGCTGTGTGACCCTGGACAAGTCATTTAACCCGGTTTGCCTCAGCTTCCTCATCTGTAAAATGAGCTAGAGCAGGAAATGGCAAACCACTCTGGTATCTCTGCCAAGAAAACCCCAAATGGGGTCATGAAGAGTTGGACACGACTGAAACAACTGAACAATGACAAAATTCATCAGATGATAGTGCCATCCCACTTGAAATTGATACAGATCTTACATTTACTTCTCCATGTATGTGTTGTTTTAGTCAAATGGCAGGATGGAGATCCAGCCTACAGGGGGCTGAGAAACGAATGAGAGGTGGAGGGCAGATAGAAAACTGGACACACATGAGAAAGACTTGGGTTCAAATTCTACCTCAAACACTTACTAGTTGTGTAATTTCCTGCAACCCTACCTGCAAATCCTCATCTGTAAAATGAAGAGGATTCATTTGATAAGCTCTAAAGTCCCTTCCAGCTCTATATCTACTGTGTTATAAACCCAAATAAAGAGAAGTATGAAGGACCTCAAAGGAATAAATATGAATCGAACATAATTGCTTTTGCACTTACATTATTAACCTTAAAGGAAAATATCATTGGAAACAAGATTTAAATAAATATTACACCTTAGCTCAAATAAACAAGTGAGTAAAAAGAAGGCACTAATCGCCTCTTCTCTCTTCCTTACTCCTGTTTATGTAAAAGAAATCTCTCTTACCCACAGCTCTCAGCTATCCTTTTCGATTGTAAAAAAAAAAAAAATTGTTAAGCACCTACTTGTGTTGTTAAGCAAAATTGTCTCATTAGCATGGCTTTTGTTTCTTTTGAGTGGAAGTACTTTCAGCTGCTAAGTGCTAAGCCCCAGACCCAGGGCCCTGTCAGGTGTGAAACCTGTGTGGGTGTGGATTGGTGACTTAGGAGGGGCCAGCTAGGGAACCAATGGTCTCTGGTCATTGAGGCGGGGCTTGAGAACACTGGAAGCTCGGCTTCCAGGAGGGGTGAGCCGGGAGACAACTT
>CM053624.1:72259494-72281070 GCA_028646595.1 Phalanger gymnotis | reverse complement strand
GAGATGGGCTTTCTGGGCCTGGAGTCTTTTTGTCAAGATGTTGGAATGGGGAGGCTGGTTCAAGTTTTTGCTGCAGTGGGGCCTAAATAAATTTCTTGTTGTTTTCTCCTTAGAGAATCTCTCATACCTTGCGATTTCGGACCATTCAAACATATACATGATTATATTTGAGATCATAAATTCGGCCTTCCTACTACACTACTATGTGCAATGTACTGAGGCAGGTACTGGGAGATATACAAGGGGAAAAAACTACAATTCTTGTCCTTGAAGAGTTTAGAATCTATTACAGTCTTGTATGTATAAGGTTTGAATGTACACTCAAAATACAAATCAGTATCTAAGAGCATAAGACGAATACTAGTTTAGAAACTAAGGGGCAGGGAAAGTTTCCTTTATGCAGTAATCACTTGGGCTGGGTTTGAAGGATGGCCAGAATTTCAGTAAACACTCTGGGCATGGGTCATTCTAGGAAGAATTAAGGAAAAAGCACAGAATCAAAAGTATGGGATAAAAAGTAGTCAAATTTGCCTCAACTGTACAGTATACTAGGAGAGTTAGGAGGAAATCAGGTTGAAATGAAAAGGTAAGTTAGAGCAAGAGACTGTGTTGGCTAAGCAAGAAGTTTGGACTTCGGTCAACAGGCAATGGGAATCATGCCAAGTTCTAACATGTAACAAACAAAACTATGCATCTTTAAGAATAAGGATAGCTGACATTTATATAGTGCTATAAAGACTGTAGAGGTGTGTGGGATAGAGCAGAAGAGACTGGAGGCATAGAAACAGGGAGGAGACTATGGAGAATGAGGTCTTGATTTAAGGTGGCAACAGAAAAAAGAAAAGAAATAATGTAGAGACAGAATTCACAGGCTCTAAGGACTGGCTGAATTTAGGAAGAGAAAGAATCAAAGATCACTCTTAAGTTTAGAGCATGAATGCCTTGCAGTAATTCAATCATAGACAGATGGAGAGAAATACACAAGAGCTGATGGGGGCAGAGAAATGGACCATGGGAGCAACTTTTTAGTTTTAAATAAGATGGGACATCCAGAGAGGCAAAAGCAATTTAAAAAAGGTTGGTGTTGAAGTAAAGTAAAAAGTACTCTTTGAAGTAGTTTACAGTAAAAAGGGTGAGAAGAGACAAAGATGGTAGGTTAAGAAAGCAATAGGGTGAACGGAAACTTTTTCTTTTTTAAAAAGATAAAAGAGTTCTTGGCATGTACAGAGGGAGAGGATGACCTTTCAAGGTAGAGAAGCAATGACTGATGGGACACGATCCTGGAGGAGAAAGAAAGGATGTGATGATGGGCCCAGTGGAAAGGGTTACTTACCCTGATCTAGAAACAGAAATACATTTTTCTCTAGGTAAGAAGACGGCTTCATGTTTCCAGAGTTCTTTGTAGCTTTGAGGCAGGATTGGAATCCTGGATTTCAAGCTGGATAGTCTTGTCTTAATATACTAAGTAGGAAGTACGGTCATCTATGGAGAACCAGAGGAGGTCTTTGGGGAAAAGCATAGGTACTGAGGTAACAAATCAGGGTCGGCAGAGAAGGCCAGAGGAAGTCGGGTCGCAGCATAGTACAATCAGGCAGCCAATCCACGAGGTGAAAAGAGGTAATCCTCAGCAGCACCAGGCCAAGAGAGAAGTGGAGAGAGGAAGACAGCAAACAGTGGTGGTGAAGAACTCCTCTGGCCACTGTTCCTACCTGACAGTGTCTGGTATACAGATCCAGCAGTCAATTATATCTAGTTTGCGTATAATGATCTGTATACAGGGATTTTGCTACTGGGCATCTCCAGAATACATTCAATGAGAATAGGAAGTGTGTCCTATAATTATTTTTACCTTCTCAGACAAAGAACAGCTGCCTTTCACTGTGACTCTAATTACTTAACAAGGAAACCCAGAACCGCATATGAATTCCTACTCTCCAGGGGTGCTTCTAAACAGTCCATTCGGTCAAAACTTTCCTTTGTTGGGATAGAACAGAAAAGGAAAAAACACAACACAAGCTGGGGCTTTCCTTCCTGGTCTATGCAAGTCTGACTCCAATCCCAATCCCCTGATGGTTTTCTCCAGTCAAGACAAGGTTACCTGAGTAACTCCATTCTGAAGTACCCGCCTGCATTCCTTTTGAACTCCCCATCTGTATAAAAGCTCAATTATATTACTAATGCTAACAATATATAATTAGCTTCACTTCTGTAACTCCTGAGGTTTTCAAAGCTGGCTTTCTGCTCGTAGAAACTATTTCTTTCACAAGTCTTTCAAAGTTTTTACTCCTTCTGAATCTTTGAAAAATGCTTTTCAATGTAAGTTAGAAACTACCCACTGGCTTCCTCACAACCACTCTGCAGCATACCCAACACACAAGTCCACATGGGATAGAGACACGTCCAGTCAGGAAGCAACCTAATAAAAATAAGCAGCGTTCCAACGAGGCTCTCGAAAATTGCCATCAATTTCTAATAACCTTCCAAAGGAATCTTCCAAAATGGATCCTTTTTTGGTCCAACTGTTTCCTTCCAAAATGAATCCTTTCTTTGTCCAATTATCTCCTACCAGAATGAGAGGCAGTGTGCTGTAGTGGGAAGAACATGTCATTTAGTTCTGCCGCTTACTAGCTGTATATGCTCGGGCGAGCAAGTCAGTTCCAGGGCTCTTTCTTCATCTGAAAAATGAGGGTGTTGACTTTAGAAATCACTTCTAGCGCTAGATCTATGATCCTAAGACCTGAGTCCGAATACTAGATTAGCAGTCTACCTACTTGTGACCTTGAGTAAGTCATTAATCCTTAACTTCTGTGAGACTGCCTCCTTCTAAAATGAGGAAGTGAGATTAGATGATCACTAAGGTACCCCCCCCCCGCCACGCCCTGGGCAGCTGTTTGACGAAGGGGATAGAGTACCATCTGAAGTCAGGAAGACTCGTTTTCCTGTGTTTAAATCTGGCCTCATACACTCGCTAGCTGTGTGACCCTGGGCAAGTCACTTCACCCAGTTTGCCTCAGTTTCCTCATCTGTAAAATGAGCTGGAGAAGGATATAGTAAACCACTCCAGTATCTTTGCCAAGAAAACTTCAAATAGTCACACAAGCTCTAAATCTCATGATCCTGAAAGCGAAGGGGGAAAGGAAAGGGGAATACCTTCATACTTGCCAAACTGACTGGAGTCTAAGCCTCGTACATGGCTAACTGAGATGAGGGAAAATGCCTAACTGAAAACCTATACAGTCCAACAAACAGAACTGCTGAAAAGGATGTTCAAGGATCAATGGCTGGCAAAGTCGTATTCAAATGATGGAGAGTTACAAGTAGGGATGTGAAGTTTGGGACTTATTGCCAAGAGCTGTGTGAGTGTATGCGGAAATAAAATCAATTCCGGTGAAATTAATTTACAGGAAGCTCTGGGAAAGAGAGAGAATTAATTCAAGAAACTAACACACAGGTAATAGATGATGTATTTAAAAAATCAAAGGTTTTATTTTGTTATGTTATGTTTTGGGAATTTTAAGTCAGAATTTTCAATAAAAACCTCAATTTTGAGATAAGTGTCTTAAGAGTGCTAGAAATAAAGACACAAGATGTATTCTTTAATAATTTAAAGAAATCAAGAAGCAAAAATAGCCCTAAACAAACTTGTAAAATTTTATTTCTTAAATCTCTACCCTTTGTTTATATATGTCAAAAGACAAACACGTAATAATTCACCAGCTAGCAGCATGAATATTTTGATATGAAAACAGATATAAAGTTTTCTATGATCAAGTACTTAACTTTGTATATTTGATTAGGTTTTATTGTAGACAGGTCTACTTTCCATTTAGATAGTGATATATAAGGCAAGCACTTTTCTTGCTATAACAGGGAAAGCCTAAATATAGCTACTATCTTTATAATGTTGGTGTTCTATGACTTTTTATGTGAAGTTTTAAAGCCTCCATGAGTGATATCTGCATCTCCCTGAATTCAATCAAATTAGTAAGACAGACTCAATAGACAACAAGGAGCCTTGACAATCTAATCTGCTTCCCCCAGACATAAACTATCCAGGTAGGTAGATGACGCGTTATAAACCTTAAATTAATTAAAATTAAATGAAAATATGACGCTGTTTAAAACTAGAGACAGGTAAAAGAGGGACTCATTCATTCTATCTACTGAAAGCATACAAATTGTTAGATTTAAGAGAAGACTTATCTTATTCCATTTACAATTACCATGGCTAATTTAAGAAAGGGACATACAATTCCAGGGGCTGGGATTTGTCTAAGACATCTTGATTGCAACTTTACCTTTAAAAACAAACAAAAAAAGCCACCTGAGAGTTTTTTCTTCATTATCTTGGAATGTTGATCCAAAACCAGTTTTTAAAAGTCTATTTTAGTATTTTTCTCACTCTCATCTTAAAAGAGAAGTCTAATTTCATCTAAACTAAAACTGAAAAGTGACAAAAATTTATAAATCAACAAGTTAACTCTTCCCCTATTCTTTGTACTTATATCTTATCTGATAAATTCAGACAAATCCAACTCAAATAGGAAAGACAGTAGCTTTTAGAAAATTATTCCTTTAAGTCAATGAAATGCATATTGGTGCCTAACTATGGGGATTTTACTATAATTAGAAGTTATGATAATTTACCTTTGTCACTATTTACCCAGTTGCCTTTTCCATAATTTGTCACAGGCTCAAGGGAAGACCTCTGAAATAGTCAAGAATTTTTGTTTTGAACCACTAGATTTGGGGGATGGGGGGAAGGGTTGGACTGGGTCTTTAATTTTACTGGTACAGGGAACTTCCAGTGAGGAAATGCCCTACACCAATGAAGAGCAGCAACTATGTTATAACTTATAGCCATAGTCACTTGCAATCTTGAGAAGTTAAGCAACTTATTGTCACACAGTCTAATGTGTGTCAGAGGCAAAATAAGAACCTAGTCAAGTCTTTCTTCCTGACTACAGAACCATCTACATCATACTGCCTCTCATTCTATAATTATGTTGAATAATTTAGTGGCAGGTATCTAACATAAACCTATGAGATAGTTTTATCGTCATTATCAGTAAAAAAAAATTTATACCTGAAAGTCATTAAATGACTACCTTGTGGACACAAGTTTCTTTATGAATGGTTACTTTTTTACATGATGGGTAACTGGAGAGCAATATACAACTGCTTCTGAGCTATATGATGACTAGATCTGTGATCATCACCAGGCTGCACTCTGGACTTCACCATGCTTCAGAAATCTCTTCATCTACTTCATCCCTGAAATCCACATCTCTGACCCATACAGCCCCTCCCATTGATTGGAGGGAGCCCAGGCTAGCCACCACTTTATTTCTCTCAAGGGTACTGAATTTCTCCTTTATGCCATCCTTTTATGGGCTATTTTCCTTCATTATAATGTAGGCTCCTTGGCAGGAAACTATCTTTCTGCTTGTAATTTGATTTATAGTTTTATCCCTAGTGACTAGGTCAATAAGTCGGTCATTGAATAAGCATTGGGTGCTAGGTGCTAGGTTGGGCATTGGTGATACCAAAATAACAGCAATGCGGTGATCCTCAAGCCTGTGATGGTTTTTCCAATAACTGAGATTCTAACGATGCTGTTTACAATCCGTACAAGGACTGTCTTACAATAAATAATCCTGCAGAGGATGTATGGTCTAAGCCTTTTTATTCTCCCTCTTCACAGAAGAGGGGTCTGAGGCTTCAAAAGGCTGCCTTTCCCCAGGGTCACATGGGAATCACAACAGTCTTCTCTAGTGAAGAACAGGCAAAGCAAGAAGGGTAGTTATAGCGCAAATGATCTGGACAATGTGAAAGGTGAACCAAAAAGGCAGACAGTGTACCATGGCGGCATAAGAGGAGGTACAGACTAAGCTCCACTGGTCATAATTATTACTGTTGTTGCTGTTCAGTCATTTCAGTCATGTCCGATTCTTTGTGATCCTGTGGCACCGCTGTCCATGGGGTTTTCTTGTCAAAGATAATGGAGTGGTTTGCCATATCCTTCTCTAGTGCCAAAAAGAGGTCAAGTGACTTACCCAGGGTGACACATTTAGGAAGTTTCTGAGGCTGGATCTGAACTCAGTTCTTCCTGATTCCAAGCCCAGTGTTGTATCAAACACTTTCCACCTAGCTGCCCCAGTTAGCCAATACTATTTCTAAACTTCCACTAAAGTTCTTTTCTTATCTATCATCATGGCAAAAAGCTATGTGTGTGGGTTTTGCTGAGAGATTTTGCCCAAAGCAATTCTCCAAGACTATCTACTAACTCACACCAGACTACCGATCTTCTTAAAAGGAGGAGCCCACCAAATCCTGGCCTGACCTACCTATCCAAACTAATACCAATCACTTCGAGTAGCTCGGGCATAGATTGGGTAAGAAGGCAATTGCTTATATTTTCCACCTCCATCTCTCTTACCCTTCTGTTGTTCTGTTTTTCTATTCAATGTCCCACTTTTCCTCCTCTGCTGGAAAGTTTAACAAAAGCTAGCTGAATAAAGTGGTCAGAAGTTGGAGTCATCAAACCTAGGTTTCAAACCACCCCCAACGTTACATTTTTACTGACACCATGGATTTGACCTGAGAGACTGAGTAGTCTCATATGTAAAATGGGGATAATGATATTTCTGATACTACCTCATCAGCAGGTTTTGAGGGTCAAATGAGAAAAGATATGCACCTTAAAGCATGGTGGGTTTCACCATTACTATTTCTGGTGACCTCAAAGGTCTGGATGCTTACACTCTATCAAGATCTAAGTCTTAGGTAGACAATTATTTATGAGTTGCCACTTTTAAAGCAAACTATCTGAGTATCTTTACAATGACTTCTGACACAGTTATGTAACAGTGCTGGTTACCCATACAGGATTCTTAGGAGTACTCTGTGATTCAATTTTCTTAGCTGTAAAATGGACTGGACGACCTCTATGGCCAGTTTTGACCCTAAATCTATGATATTAATATGGAGGTATGAAACGTCATAGCAAAAAAATGACGTTCTTCTGAAAGAATGGAAACCCCTTGGTGACATGGCCTGGTGCTGCTTTTTGCCCCCTAGGAAACTACTCTGGTACAGTGCTCTCAGTGCTTAACAAATGCTAATGTAATTCAACTGAACCCCCAAGAGGAACCCGGGGCATGTCACAATCCCAGGAAATGACAAGAGTCAGGATTCAAACCCGGGTCCTCCCAATATGAGGCCTAGTCACTAGGCCATGCTACTTCTTCACACAGACAACTATGGCCAATAACCAAAAGCTCAAATGAAAAATACTAAATAATGGGGCTATAGACTAAATTACAACATACTATGAAAACTATGGTGGCAAAGTATTTTCTATAACTGAGTGTCAGTATTATTTTTTTGAAATGCTAGAAAAAGAAGAAAGGAAAGAAAACTATTTAGCAATTTCAAGAAGTGCTGATAGACGTTAACTAAATAGCAATTATGTGAGCTGAATAGCAGAGTTAAGCACATAAAGGGCAGTGGACAGCCTGCATTTAACTTCACCAATAATGTCAGAAGCAGGTAAAACCATTTCCAATTTTCTGTGCATCTCTCCTAAGGAGAGCAATTTTGTAAAGATCCCAATGTCAACAGATTGGCTTTAAGTGCTCTTACACACTGACACCCTTTTAGCCTTTATTTGATCCAACTGTGAGGCTATATTTCAACTTAGCAAAAATGAATTTTTGAACATTGATTTTTATCCCTCTCCAAACTGGCATCAATTTATACAGTGGATGGGAAGATGATGCATTTTAATATCAGTGCTGTATGACTCAGTTTTATTTTTCAAAAAGTTATCTTGTCAAGATTGGTTTATAAATAAAGACAAAAAGCCAAGAAAAAGTAAACAAGGTTTTCAAAAAAAGAAAAAAAAAACCTCTAAATTGGCCAAGCCTAGATTTCAGTTTTGAGTGTCCCTTTATCAGATATGTTTTTGCAAAAGACATTAACATCATTTTCTAGTTTCCTTGGTTAGACGGATAGTCAGGGAAAGAAAGGTGACAAAATATATAGTCTATAGCAACTAACAAACAGTATATTACAAGAGCAGAAACTTAAAATTAAAAAGTTTCATAAATCCAGACAATTATTCTTTTCTCTCAAAGAATAAAAATTCTTCAGCTTACCAGCCTTTTAATAACTTTACAATTTTTTCAAGTTTGATGAATGTTATACAAACTACATATAATCTATAATTCAGGGATAGTGACCTGTGATTCTGTTGGTCTAGGGTAGAGTCTAGGTCTAATGTAGGTCTGCACCTTGTCTGAAACATACAGTCTTAGTTAGAGCACTGCCCACAGCCCTGGGAGAATGAGTGGCTTGCCCCAAGTAATACAGGCAGTCAGACAAATCAGTCAACAAGCCTTTACTGAGAGCTTATCATGTGACAGGGATTGTGCTAAGTGCTAGAGATACAAAAAAGGGCAAAAGGAGCCTTGGAGATGCTCTCCAGAAGCTCACATTCTAATAGAAGAAACAAAACATGAATAACTACCTCCATCCAACATATATCTGGAACAGATTGGAGGTGGTCTGATCTGAGTGGAGAAGGACTAGCAGCCAGGGTGGGCCAGAAAAGGCCTCCTGCAGAGGTAGGGCATGAGCTTCCCAATGAAGCCTGGGGAGATGTGAGGAGGGAAAATGTTCCCACAATAAAGAATGACAGTCAATGCAACAGTGTGGAGCTAAGAGATAGAGTGTCATATGTGAGGAGCAGCAGGTAAGGCCAATATTACTGGGCTGTAGAGGGGGTGATGGATAAAAAGATAAGGAAGGCTCAGGTTATGAAGATTGTTAAATGTCAAATAGAGAATTTTCTATTTGATCCAGCTTCTACAGTTTGTTGAGTAGAAAGGTGACAAAGACAGATATATACTTTAAAAAAATTACTTTGGAAATTGAGTGGAAAATGGATTGGAATGGAGAGAGACATAAGGCAGGGAGACCAATTAGAAAGGCGTTGAAGTAGTCCAGGTGACTGCCACCTGTGCTAGGGTGGTAATTGTGTGAGTGAAGAGAAGAAGACACATACAAGCAATACAGTGAAGGTAGAAGTGATAAGACTTGTGGAGTCAGTGAAAGTGAAGATCTGAGGGTGATAATTAAACTTGTAAGCTGGGTGGGAAGACAGTGACGGCTTCAATAGTAATAGAGCAGTTGGGAAGAAACAACAGTTTTTGGGGAAAGATAATGAGCTCTGTCTTGGACATGTTGAGTTTAAGATAATCATAATAGCTAATATTTATATAGTGTTTACTATGTGCCAAGTGTTGTGCTAAGCACTTTACAATTACTACCTCACTTAATCCTCACAGCTCAGGGACACAGGTGCTATTATTATCCCTATTTTATAGTCAAGGAAACTGAGGCAAAGAGGTATCCCAGTGAATTGCCCAGGATCACAAGCTAGTAGATAACTGAGGTAAAATTTGAGCTCAGGTCTTCCTGACTCCAGGCCTGGTGCTCTATCCATTTTACCACCAAGCTGCCCTAGATGCCTACAGGACATTCGAGACATCTAAAAGGCAACCGGTGAGAAGTGTGACTGTACCTCAGGAGAAAGTTTAAAGCAGGGTGGATACGAAAACACATATATACAAAGAGATATCATCTGCAAAGAGAGAGATGATAATTCGACCTGTGGGAGTTGATAAAATCACAAAGTGATATAGTATAGAGCAAAAAGAGAATAGGGTCTAGGACAGAGCCTTGGAGAACACCCACAGTTAGTGGGAGTGACGTGAATGAAGAATCAGCAAAAGAGGATCAGAATGAAACATAAGACAGATTAAGAGGGGAAGCAGGAGAGAACAGAGTCACTAAAAACTCAAAGGATTGAATATCCAGGGGAAAGATGACCGATAGAGTCAAATACTGCAGAGAGACTGGGGGGAAGGGAGAGGAGGAAGCCTTGAACCCAGGTTCTTCTTGG
This sequence comes from Phalanger gymnotis, assembly GCA_028646595.1. Lineage (NCBI taxonomy): Eukaryota > Metazoa > Chordata > Mammalia > Diprotodontia > Phalangeridae > Phalanger > Phalanger gymnotis. Next base: position 72,271,103 of record CM053624.1, on the reverse strand, counting down.
CTGCAAAGACGGTTCTCTATCTATTATACCATGTTGTCTCTCTCTATAAACACGATGGTGACAATGTTTTCAGGATAATGTGAATACTATCACACAAGCTAATCTTAGAAATACAATGCTTGCAATAAATAATAGACCAAATATAGAATTACCTGAACAGAGATGGTGTGCCTAAAATGAATTCCTCTTTGAAAGGGAAAAAGCACACAAGCATACTTTTTTTTTTCAGGCAAAGAGGTTCCAGACCAGTGATACTTTTGGTGTAAGAAACTCCCTCTACTAAAGCAGATGGGCAACTGTTCTGTAACTTACAGCTGAAAGTTAAGAGACTTGCCCACGAGGCACAGTCAATATAAATCAAAGACACTGAATCCAGGTCATCCTGACCCAAGAGGTCAGCTTTCTGTCCACTACTGCCAAGTTGAAAAACAAAAACATCATTATGGGTCACACCTCGGTTAAGAGTTGTTGAAACAATATCAGTATGAAAAGGAAAGCTATCTGTAGGCTAAGAGGTAGACTCAAAAAGAAACTCAAACGATATGAAACCCACCTCTGATTAAGTAACTTAAAAGTTGCCTACGTAATCACTCTTTCACCAACTGACAACTATTAAGTAACTGTATGTGTTAAAGAGATTTTATGCAGGTGATGGCAAGTTTGAAGTCTAAGTTATCTACTGTATGTTTCTAAGCCTTAGATTCTAAGGTCTTCCACTCAAGAACTACCCCAGTGCCTCATCACAGCATGGAGGGAGCTGTGAGAGCTCAAAGGCTATGACAAGATGACACAAGCACTGGCACATCCTATCAAATGGAAAGGCTTGTGACCATTTTTGTGTCAGATGATAGTTCAACACCATTGCAGCTCAGGAGGATGGTCTACTTAAATCTAGAGGGTCTGCGGTCATATCGCCAGCAGAATCATGAATACCTGAGGTATCTCCAAGGTATACTTGATGTATTCAATCCACTTACAGCACTTTAAAGAACAAATAAATTCCCATACTTTTTCAGCTCACATAACTCCATGTTACCCTTCACCCCTCAACACATCCTGATAAGGAGAGGTGAAATAAATTGAGATAATCATCTAACCATGATTACACCTTACTTAACCCTTAATTCTTCAATCTCTTCCCCTGGGTTAGGGGACCCACACAAATGTTCCTGGTCTTGTTCTATACCACACAGAGATAATTTGAGTGGGAAAGGTATGTTGGAGAGAAGATGGGCTGGGGACTCTAGGGAAACACAATTAGAAGCCCCCTACTAATCAATCTGGATTTGGAACAGAGAAATTAGTACCGGACAATTGATGTTTCAAATTCAAACTTGTGTTTCTGCCGGCTGACTACAGAGAAAGAAGGAGTCTTAGATAAGGTTTTTTGTCCTCAAGCACTAAGATCTTAAGACAGAAAATGGTGAAATAAAAAACCATATCCTTTTCTGACTCAATTTTGGTTTTTATTCTGCTAAATCTCTCATATTATAACAGTTCTATTTTTTATTATGTTCTGATACAAAGAAAAGAATATTTCAACTATGTTATAGTTCATTTTTGGAATGTAGATATCACTGTAAATTGTAGACAAAACTCCTAGAAGGCTCTCTAATCAAAGTAATTAAGAATAACTACACTCCTACAGGGATGAACTAAGTTTACCTATTACTTGATGGTCTGATTATCACTTTTCGGGAGGTGAGAGGAAAGGTGAAGGCTAATGGATTCTATGACTACTGAATTTGGTACATTAGGAAGAAAAGCAGTTGTGGCAGTATTATTAAATATGTAAGAACAAGGATTTAGAGTTTAAGAGAATTATAGAAACAACCTAGTCTGAGTCTACTTTACAGATGATTTTTCACCTCTTAAGTAATTATAAATGAAAGGTGAAGATTTCCAATAAAGATAACTTTATATCATTAAAAGAGAGCTTGATAAGCCCCTCAGGTTCCAGAAAATTGGCACTGTGTATATAATGTACATAACAAGAAATTTATTATTCAATGTTTATGACTTTGTGGTCATTTCAACTGAATACCCTGTGTCAGATCTATTTGTGTACAGTTGTAGGGCACAAGTTGCTGCCAGGCATTAAAACAGTAGCTCACTGTCACTCTCAATTAGATGCAAATATAAACACAGTACACCTAAGGCCAGAGTTTCATATTGTTACCATTCATCACTTGTAAAAGTTTCTGTAACTGAAGACCTTTAACTAAATTAGTATAATACTGAAATCTCCAACACAGGAAGAAAAGGCAAGTTTATCTTATACACTTGGCAAACAACATTGCTTCTGTAGCAACTTCAAATATGCAAGCAGAAGAGGGGAATCTGTTGATTTGGAGGAGTTTGGAAACCTTGGAACACATGGAGGGAAATGAGAACAAAGATTTCCACCAAACCAATAAATAAACCACTGATGGAAAAGCAAAAAGTCTTTATTTGGCCCATTTTTAACTCATATAAAGTGCTTTAACTTGAAATATCCATGATAAGGGGAAGGAGAAGGAAGGAAAGGCAGGACTATAGTTGGGTCCCAGTCAGTAGACAGGCCAAGATACACTGGATCCCGGGAGGGGCAGAATCAACCTAGGACATACCCGGTGGGAAGTATCTCAATTTGACAATAAGAAGACAATAAGACAATAAGACAAAGACAATAAGAAGAACATCCTAGAATGAAGGATAAGCTGTGAAAAGATAGAAGGCAGAAGACAGACTGACACGTTCAGAAAACAGGAAGTATACTAGCTTGCCTAGGACAAAGAGTGCATGAGGAGCAATGTGAAATCAATCTGGAAAGAGAGACTGGAGAAAGACTATGCTGGATTTTTAATGCCAAAAAGAATTCCTATTTTATCCAAGAAGCAATAGGGAGCCCCGGATGCTTCCTGAGAAAAGGATTCACAGTCAGACTTGTACTTCCAGAAGGCTAAGAGGATATTAATCAATCATTCAATCATTATTCTAAGCAGTTTGTTTTCTTCTTTATTGCACCACCTTCTAGACTGAATGAATAGGGTTTTATGAAGATGGAAACAGGAATATACATTTTGTGTGGAGGAAGATGTGGGCATGCAGACATAGGTACTTGGAACTTAGGGGTGCAGTGAGGTAGAACTTAGTAGGTTAAAAAAAAAGAACAAAAACCAGTGCAAACTCTCTTCCATTCCATGCTGATGTAAAGGGCTCTGAGTATGGAATACTGCATAAACTGTCAGAACGGGTACATCTCCTTCATTTTGCTCCAAATTATCTTTATTTTGTTTTTTAATTTTTTAACAAGGGAAGGCTCACAGGCTAAAAAAGAAACATAACTGGAGATGATAGTGATGTAAAATCAAGAGCTGTGAAGAAAGTAAGAGGGAGAATTAGCATTGGGCTATTTAAGAATTTTACCTAGGCATGGCCCTGAGCTCAAGCAACAGGAATTAAACCACCCATTTTCTATTTTGCTTGTCACTCCTATACCCCACAGTTGGACTACGAGCCAGGAATGATTTTATTTGTATTCTCATTATGAATTAAAATTAAATGAATTGTGAATTTTAAAGGATTTTTAGGGGGCAGGGAGAACACAACATGAAGTGGGAACTTCACTATCACTTAAAATATTTTTCTAAACACTTTTCGAATTCCAAACATGGCATAATCCATATGAATGCATTTCCTGAAAATATAATCATCAACTAGGAACTGCAGCATTGGCTCCCCCCAGTTCAAAAGACAATTAATTGATGACAAAGCATGGCTTAAATAATGCTGAAAGTATATTGTATCATACAAACTCAATTTTTTTAAGGGATCTAAGTAAGAACCAACGAACCATTACTATCTTTAAAAAAAAGAACTATGAGGAAAATTTGATAGTTTCTGAATGAGTTTGCTATTATATACTCATATTAACATACTCACAATACACTCAGAGTTTTAATTGTACGGTTTCCATTTGTGCTTTTGGCTTTGAACTGATTTAAACTTTGTATGATCTTTACCTAGAGATATTGTGATTCTGACAGAGACATAAGTGATAGATTTGTTCTCACTGTCTCTCACAATTACATTGAGCCCTATGATTCTACAATACTGAACTTAAGCTAAATTTCTATAAGGCACTATAATATAGTTAGATGGTGATTTACTGTATATTAAAGAAGTCTGCTACTAAAATACCAGAAGAGAATAAAAATATTCATATTTTCATTATGTAACTCTATCTCCCCTTACCAAAGTCTAGGAGTAAAAAAAATAAACTTCAAAATATATAGTAAAACAAATCTAGAAAAAGTACATACATGTGATCTTGAGGTGCTGGCTCCACCTCTTATACCTGTAAATGTAAGTTCCTAAACTGAGTATTTTTTTGAGTAGGAATTCTTTTTTGAGTCATTTTTAAGGGAATAATGTGGCACTTGATTAGTTCATACATATTTACCATTTTGTACATACTGTTATTGCTATTTAGTTAAGATGAACATGTCATGAAGTTAACTCAAGACAGCAAAATCAAGCTTGAGATATCAGCTGCAGGTCTGGTGATAGCTAACCAGCTAGTTTCGCCGTCAGTTTTCCACTTCTGCCATTTGTTCTTTGATATGTACATAAATCATTATCTTCCTTTATTGGTGCTTTGAAATTCCACAATCTCCATCCTGCTTATGTAACCAAAACCTATATAATATGGCTTAAAACTGCTGCTGCTTAGGGTTCACTGATTTGTAGTGATGCCTGCCCTCTGAGCATAATAAACAGCAAGTTCCCATGACTGGTGGTGGTACTTAATCAACAGATCCTTGGACTATTTTTGTCAACTGCAACATATCTTTTTTTGGTCCTTTTAACATCATTGTTATTTCAGAAAGGCGGCTGCATTGTGAGGATTACAAAGGTTTCAAGAGACATAATTTCCGGGTAATTTGATCATTTTATTAATGAGGCCAGCAGGTTAACAATAAAAAGATGGTCATGTGACCATCTCTCTCAGACCAAAGACCGGTGGTGGGGTCACAGTTCATAAGTCCTCTGAAGAGGAGATGTCTCCAAGGGGTGCCTACTCAACTCTGATTGGTTAATCAAATGGAAGGTGGGCTATCTTGAGGTACTGTGACTTAGGTTACTCAAATCTTGGTCAAAGAGACATCAATTTCCATATCACCTGTCTTGATAATAAGGAGAATCAATATTCCCAGACCCACCAGAGCAAACATAATGGACAGGAATACTCTCATTAGCCCAAACTCAGAATTTCTTTTACTGTCTGATTAGATTTTGGCTTGGGCAAATTTTTAAGAGAGATTTCCCACACTGGTTGGTTTCTGGATGATGGAAGTAGAAAAGGGGAAAAACCTTGATCCTAATACAATAATTAGTTACTACATGTAAGAGAGAAATATTTATTTCTCACATTATAAACTTAGGTGAAAATTTTTAGTTAAACAGCAATCTGACTCATGTTATGTGGCAGTATGTTTGAGATAACTAAAACATTTAATTAATTTTGATCTCCAAATCTGAAATGTGAAGGCAGGACTAAAGTTTATTTTAATACTCCATAAGGAAAAAGATTTTACTATAAAAATTCTAATGTAAACTAGACAGCAGAAGGATATTTAACTTGATCTGGAAAACAAACTAAGTACTTTAAGGAGCTTTTATTTGTATACATTTTACGTGCCAATTATAAGCCTACCTTACAGAAGTTAAGCTAGCTAAGAATTTGTCTTATCTAAGCTTCTGATCTTCCTTTAAACCACTACAAAGTACCATGAATACAAAAGGGCATAATGTTTGTTTAAAGTCAAACAAGGCCTTGTTAAGCAAAAGTCTACTTTGTTAACTCTCAGAGACAGAACTTTTAAATGTTTCTGTATTTGCACAGATTTCTTAAACTAAGTTAACTAGATTTTATAAATTGCGCATTAATTGGATAGGTTATGATGTAATGTGAAGACTGAAAGACAGTTCAGAATTAAATTATACATGTAGTTCAACTGAAAGGAATTACAAACTATAATAATAATGAATATTACTGAATTATTAATAATCATTTATATTAATAATAGCTTACATTTAAAGTACTCCAAAAAGCACTTTTCCTCCATTAATACCTTTTATCTCATCTTACAACAACAAATACAAGAACTGAAATGTGTAAACAAAAAAGAAAAAGGCGATTGTAGATAATGTACACCAGAAACAAGTAGATTCTTTAAAATGTGTTTATCTTAAAATATTATAACAAAAATCAAGCAGGTTCTGTGACCCCCTTTTGCACTTTTTACATATATTTGTCCAGATTTTGTTGCTGCTGCTGCTTTTGAGTGGTAGGTAATGTAAGGTACAACCTTCATTCAATTTGTTTCAACAAACATCTATCAAGTGTTAACTTAGAAGGTCATATGTATATCAGGTTCAGTGCTAGATGCTGAAAATACAAAGACAAAACTAACTCTCCCCCACCAAAAAAACCCTTGCCAATGACAATCCTTTCAGATTATTAACTCCGATAATACCCAAAGCAGCCAAACCGATTTTGCTGTACTCTAAAAATGCCCCTTTCTGTGTCAGCAACTTCAAGACCAGATAAGGTTGACAAGGAGTATCTTTCCTGTTGGTGACAGGATGTCTGCAACCACAACACTGGGATTTCTTTTATCTTGCTATTCTAGGGACATCTGCATCTTGCAATCATAATCTCTAAGTGACACTACCTTGTCAATTATCTTGTTAAACTAAGAACTTCCTTTCTTAAGATATGGAGATCACAAATGGAAGTAGGGATTGTTACTTAAACCTTGTCTTTCTTCTTTCGGTCAATCAGATTCCATGATCATGTATCTGCTAGCTTTAAGGGAATAAACTAAATGAATTTATATATCACCTAGCCTGTTTGCCTCCTTTAACCAAACTTTCAGGTCGACACCCACAAGGCATTCATATTTTACTGATATGTAATATATTACCATTCGTCCAGACATTCCTAAGTTATTAAGAGCATAATTTGTTTCTAGATTTTCTTCCTATTACAAACAGCGTTGCCAGGAATATTTTTGTACAGTTATTCCTTTTCCATCTGTCAATAATCTCTTTAGGGAATAATGCTAGTAGGCTGCTGTAATTAATGATGTAAATAAAAACCTTTGTAGTTTTTCCTGGATAATTCTGTATTAAGGATAAAGACAGGATATGATTTCACTGATATAGGGAACAACCAGGTGAAAAAACTCCCTCTACTACTGGTAGGTAGGCACTTTCTCTGAGCCTTAAGAGAGATGCCTAAAACAGTAGTTTCTATTTAAGGAATTCACAAAAATGGTTCGAGGGGTTCACAAACATGGACAAAGAGATTCAGGCTAAAAATTACTTAATGGCACTTTTTGTTTCTGTAGCCCTTGGAAACTGTCATGATCAAACTTACAATGACTTAAATGCTTGTGAAGCAATTGTATCAATCTCTGCTACTGACTAAGCACAATATGTTCTCACAGTTTCTTGACTTGTTATCAAATTGTTTCCAAACAACCACAGGGGTTCTACAGTCAAGAGCAACCAGGATGATCAGATGAAAGATGACTGAGCTAGCCCTCATTGGCATTCTGTACACTGCACCAGAGTAACTGCTTCATTCCCCTCTGTTTTTCTATAATTGTACCTCAGGGGCTGTGTGACCATGTGATCAAAATGTTATGAATGGTTGTGTTCTAGCAGCACAAAAGTTGGGCTTTCTGAAAATTATGGTCAATGGGCATGTACATTATTAGCTATTTTGAAACCATGTTAGACAATCATAAACTTTCTGCAGATACAAATCTTATATTTCCTCTCACTGAAGCATTAGGGCTGTTTTTTAATTAAAACCTATCCTCCACTTATGTTTCTGCTCTTCTTTTTGGCAGATATTTTAAATGTACTAGCTGGCAACACTGATCAGTCATTTGGTAGGACTTCTATGAGATTGTAGCTAAAGTACCAGTGGTAGAAGAGAAGAACATTGCATTTGAAAGAGATCCTTCTCTTACAAATGCTAGTTTATATATGTGTGTGTGTGTGTGTGTGTGTGTATGCATATACATATATACATACATATGTGTTTAAAAAGCAGTATGTGCCAGTTATTCTTTAAGTACAATTGTCATTTAATAAAACACCTATCATTAGCCAGCAGAATGACAGATGCTTTATACTGTAACTAACTATACCATTTCCTCTGATTGGTTAGGTGGCTAAAAATAAAAATATGAATTTCCATCTTTCATCAGAAAAGCTTGTAAGTCTCCTACCATTTTTATCATGAATTTATGTGAGTGAGAATTTTTAGTTTTATTCTTGTCCTAAATAAAAATGCTGAAATAAACTCAATGCAGAACCAGATTTAAGACTATCTGGTGTTGAGTTAAATATTGTGAATTTCTGTTTTAAAAAGTCCAATATTGAAATTCAGTTTACATATGATTATAATATTATGTTAAATGTCTTTCAAGTTGTACTTATTTCATTAAAAATGTTATTTATGTTTAATAAGATTTATAAAATAAAGAAATTTTGTAAAGTCTTGTAGATCACAGTTAAACACAAGGTCTTCCTTGATTACTTCTTTTAATTCTTATGGAATGTCCTACATTATTTTAAAATATTCATAATTATTTTATAATTAGGGTTGTGTAATTTTATGCTTGAGTTTTCATAATAATAGGTAAAATTAAATTTTATATTTCATAATTACATAATGTCAATTTTAATTTGGAGTTTTTGAGGGCAAAAGCTATTGTAGTCATTGTTAAGTCCTTAATGAATCCAACTAAAAGAATTATTACGAGAACTATATTAAATTACTCTGGAGGTTCACGACATATTTCTTTGTTACTGTTGAAAGGTCTTTAGAGAACAAAAAACAATGGGAACCAATGGCTTCGAGCACTGAGAGGTTCAGCGAATTGTCTAGGGTCACAGAGGCAGTATTTTCTGAGGCTGGACACAAATTCTGATTTCTGATTGAAGACAGCTCTCCACTAAACCACACCTCTCTCATCACTATTCTGTAGTATCTTACAAAAACCTCTGCCACTGGCCATTCTATCCCACTGAGCTACTGTGCTCACTTTTCACTTCCCTTTTCTGATGAATTCTGAGGAAAAATCGCATAGCCATGACTTCTCTCACTCCCTCACAACTCATCTTTCCTTGACCCCCTGTACTAAGGCCTTCTTCTTTATCGTCTACCAAAGCTTCCTTTAAATCGCCAAATCAAATGAATATTTTGTTCATGCCTCATTCTCCTTGACTACTCTAAAGTACTCCACTGCTGACCATTCCCTGCTTCCTTCTTTCTCCTTACCTTCCTTAAGCTTCAGAGACATCAATGTTCTTCTGGTTCTTCTATCTCTCTACTTGTTCCTTTACTGGCTCCTCATCTTAACCCCCTTATAGTAGGTATTTCCTAACATTTTGTTCTTGCCGCCCTTCTCTACTTATATACTCTTCCTTGGTAATTAATTTCATTCACATCTAAGGCTTCAATTACTAACAATGTGTAGATAACTACCAAATCTACTCTTAGCTCTGACCTCTGTTCTCCTGAGTTACAGAAAAATATTTCCAATGGTATACACACCTCTACCTGGATATCCCAATGACCCCTCAAACTAACCAGGACCAAAACCAGGATTATTATTTTCCCTCCAAATCTCTTCTTTCTAACTTCATTGTTTCTCACAGTGACACCATCATTCACCCAGGCACTGTCATTTGAAACAAGGGTGTTAATTAAGCATGTTATTTTTGATTCTTCCTCTTCTCTTCTTTATTTTTGATACCAAGTCCCTGAAATTCTGCCTAGGCAATGTCTCTCACACACCAATTACCAGTCCTCTACACAACTGCAGGGAGAATAGAACTTTATTACTATCTGTCTGGACAAGTGCAACAGGCCTCTCCTACCCCAATCCATTTTTAATCCAATAGCTAGGCTAATGATATGATCATTTCCTACCAAGCTGCTCTTCTGCACTTCAATATCTCCAGAAAATCATCATCCGACAAGATGTAATCAACCCTGTAACTCATACCTCCCCAGACCATTTCCCACTGGACTGCAGAACTTCATTGTACCAGGTCTTTGGGGTAGGGGAAGGGGTACATGACCTTTCCCTTTTTCAGCGACTTGGTGGGTGTAGTCTCATCCCCTTAAACTGTGAGCACCTTGGGGGCAGGGACTGTTTTATGCCTTTTTTTGTATCCCGACTGCTTAACACAGTACCTAGCACATAGTAGGCATCTAATATGTATGTTGACTGATTCTGACCATCCTACCAGTCATCCAGGCTTGCAAACTAGGAATCATCTGCTACTCTTTCTCCCCATTTTGGCAGTCAATTGTTAAGTCCTATTGATTCCACATAAGAAACATCTCTCATGTACCCTTCTTTACTGACACTACCACCACCCTGGTAGAGGTCCTCATCAGCTCATCTCTGGATTATTGCAAAAGCCTGCTAGTTGGTCTTCTTGCCACAAGTTTCTCCCCACTGCAATCCATGCTCCACTCAGTTGTCAAACTGATTTATCCTAAAGCACAGGTCTTATCATATAATCCTACTGTTCAAAATACCTTTATAACCTGGTCTCTTCCTACCTTTCCCATCTTCTTATACCTTAGTCTCCTCTACATATTCGGAGATCCACTGACACTGGCCTCCTTGTATTTCGCATAAAATATTCCCTTCTCCAACCTGACTCCTGACTTCCCTGACTTTCTTCAGATACAGGATAAAATTCTACCTTCTGCAAGAAACCTTTTCTGATCCTGCTTAATCCTAGAGCCTTTAAGATCATCTCCAATTTATCTTGCCTATATCTTGTTTATACATAGTTATTTGCATGCTATCTCCCCCTATGACATTGTGAACTCTCTGAGAAAAGGGGCTATTCCCCCCCACTTTGTATTCCCTGCACAATGCGTTATAAATGCTGTCTGACTTAAGTTAAACTACTGACAAGTCAAATCTATTTAGATTATTTTTACTTCTTTTTTTAAAAAAATATTTATTTTATTTTTCATTTATGGATAAAGCATTTCCATAACATAGTATAATAAAAAAGATGCCTGCATATGAAACTGCAAATCTATTATGCACAACTTGCTATTCCTTTTAAATAAAATAGTTATATAAATTTATTTTCCCTCCCCCACCCACCCTAGAAATGACTATTATTAGACACAAATGTGTGTGTGTGTGTGTGTATGTATGTATGTAAAATCATTCTATACACATTATTTATCAGTTCTTGCTCTGGAAGCGGATAGTGTCTTCCTTCATATGTCCTTGGTAGTAAATATGAGTATTTGTAATAGTCAAAATTACTTATTCACTCACAGTTGTTCTTAAAACAAAATTGCTGTTACTATTTTGCTGTTACTGTTTACAATGTCTTCTTGGTTCTCCTCATTTCGCTCTTCGTTATTTTGTGCAAGCCTATTCATGTTTTTCTAAGATCATTAAGCTCATCATTTCTTATAGCACAGTAGTATTCCATCAAAATCATATACAACTTGTGCAGCCATTCCCAATTGATGGGCATCCCTGTAATTTCCAGTTCTTTGT
>CM053624.1:72224326-72258994 GCA_028646595.1 Phalanger gymnotis | reverse complement strand
TGCAATGAAAACAACTCTAATCTACTAAAACAAGTTATTCACTGCAAAAAGTAAGGAATGGATAGCAAAAAAGACACTGACACCTAAAACAAGAGGTAGAAAAGTTTAATAAATGTCTACAAACTGTTAGAATTAAGGAGACCCCCCCCCAAAATCTAAAAAGTCCTCAATCAGGAAATACCTGTTCTATCTGTTAAGTATGGAGAAAAGGCATCCAAGATTTATACAATTTTAGGATATAAATTCATTAGCAAAAATCTTACGGAAAAAGAATACAAGGAGAGGAGACTCAACACCTGGAGACATATCATTTTACCTTCGGACAGTAAATATTGTTAGGAAGATTTTCCTGACATCAAACAAATTTGCCTTTCAAATCTTCACTCAATGCCAAGAGAAAGTGATCAAGGTCCTAGCAATTATGTTAAACACAAAGGAGGACATTAACATAGATCAGAGAGCATGAACAGGCATGCATTTGTTGTAACCTGCACTGTTAGGATGAAATAACAGATCCACCGCAGTGTTGAAATACTTGTTCAGTCATTTCACTCTAAACAGTAATAGGAAAATGGAAAGAAGAGGGGATGGGGGCAGGGGAAGCAAATGAGTTCTGTTTTTAATACTCTGTTCTTAATATGTAGTGTTGGAGATGACTACAGGACATCCAATTCAAGATACCCAAAAGGTATGTGTTTTCTTTTTCATGACCCCATTGGGGTTTTCTTGGCAAAGATGTTGGAGTGGTTTGCCTCTTCCTTCTCCGGCTCATTTTATAGATGAGGAGAATGAAGCAACGGGATTAAGTAATTTACCCAGGGTCACATAGCTAGGAAGTATCTGAGGTCAAATTTGAACTGAGGTCTGACTCCAGGGCCAGCAGTCTATCCACCGTGCCACCCAGCTGCTCCCTAGCTGGAGTATTACCAGATAAAAAGAATATTACAAAACTATCATCAAAACTTGGCTGAAAATTAGGAAAGAAAAATTAGTTCAGCTTAGATCTACAAAACTGAAAATTAAACAGGCCAATGTTCAACAAACCCAAGATTACAAACTACTAGAAGGGCTTCTCCTTCAACCAAACTGAAAAACAGCATGGCGGAAAACTGGTTTAGACCATCAAGTTCCATGATATACTACAAAAAGCTCCAAATTAATAAGCAACCTTTAACATAACAGTCATATTATGGAAAAAAATGTTTTGCTCAGAAGAAAAACGAAAGGACAGATCAACATTCTGTCAATGTTCTGTAATATGCATATCAAAGTCATTTATTTTGTTCGGTGATATTTTTAACAGCAAAAATATAAGAAAAAAATATATCAGAAGTAAAACAGAACTCACATAACACAGCTTATTTGTCCTTTGGAATGTAATGTGCCCCACATATAAACCTGACACATTATGGAAGCTTTATTTTCAGAGAACCTAGGTTCAAATACCAACTGTTACTTTTACTACATGTGTGACCTTGCAGAAATTACTTAAGATGGCTATATGTTGGTTTCCACATGTATGGAAAAAAGGAGTTGGACTATATGACATCTAACAGTCCTTCTATGGGTCATCTAGGTGGCACAGTGAATAAAGCACCAGGCCTGGAATCAGAAGGACCTGAGTTCAAATGTGACATCAGACATTTTTACTAGCTTTGTGACCCTGAGCAAGTCACCCAACCCCAACTGTCTCCAAAAAACCCCACAAAACCCCCTCCCAAATAACCCTTCTAGCATTTGTCCTAGGAGCCTATAACTAAATATATAACAGAGGCTTTATAACATTATCAGTTCTACCCTCTCAACACCAACATAAGGTTGTTTAATATACCTTATTCATGACAAGAAAAATTAATTTAGTTGTAGGCAGTCAAAACAGGGAAAAGTATGAGATAAATCTCAAATATGAGAAATGTTTCAACTGATTTAGACCAGTAGGGTTTTTAAAAAAATGTCTTCTTTTAGTGTTTTTTTTAAATTAAATATCTTTAGTTTTTTACATACTTATAGTTTTCCCCAGTATTCCTCCCTCTTATCTTCCTAGGGAACTATACCACATAATGGAAAAAAAGGGAAAAACTGGCAAAACCATTCAGTACATAGAAAAAGTCTGAAACATGCAATGAACAATACTTGTAGACTTCCCACCTCCACGAGCAGATGGGTTGGGGGTGTCCTTTCATCTCCCTTCTTTTGAGTCATGCTTGATTTTTATCATCTTGCTACATTTACTTTTATTTTTTTGGTATGGTTGTTCTTTCCATTTGTACTGTTGCAGTCATTGGCTGTTTTCTCGGGTCTACTTACTTCACTGTACATCAGTCCATGCAGATCTCTCCATGCTTCTATGTATTCATCAGAGAATTCTACATTTCTTACAAAACAGTAGTATACCATTGTTGTTCAGTCATCTTCAGTCATATCTGACTCTCCATAACTCCATTTGGGGCTTTCTTGGCAAAGGCACTAGAGTGGTTTGCCATTTCCTTCTCTAGCTCATTCCAGATGACGCAACTAAGACAAACAGGGTTAAGTGACTTGCCCAGGTTTACATAGCTAATAAGTGTCTCTGGCCAGATCTGAACTCAGAAGTTAAGTGTTTCTGACTCCAGGCTCAACATTCTATCCACTGTACCACCTAGCTACCCACAATAATCCATTACATTCCTACAGCCCAATTTGTTTAGCTATTCCCCAGTCAGTAGGCATCTGTTTTGTTTCCAATTCTTTGCTATCATATAAAAGTGCTACAAATATTTTTTGATATATATGGGGACTTTCTTCTTATCAATGGTTTTCTTGGGATAGGAGCCAAGTAATGGAGACTTTGAGTCAAAGGGCATGGACATTTTAATCACTTTAGATAATTCCAAATTGCTTTCCAAAATGGTTGTACTAATTCAGAGCTCCATCAACAATATATTAGTGTGCCTATCAACTCACAATCCTTCCAACACTGCCTATGGCCATTTTGGGGTCATTTCTGCCAATTTGCAGGGTGGGAGATGAAATAACTTTATGCTTGTTATGATTTGCATTTCTCTAGTTATTAGTGATTTGGAGCATTCTTTCATGTGCTTGTGAATACCATACAATTCTTGTTTTAAGAATTATTTGTTCATATCCTTTGATCACTTATCTAATGGAGATAAACTAATTTTTAACATATCACATAGAAGTTTCAAAAAAAATTCTATGAAGAAAATAATCTACTATCCTAACCTATTTACTATCAATTTTCAAAATGTTAAAATTTTAAGTGCTCTGCTGAGATATAACTTTTCACTTTTTAAACACTTTATAATGTCATCATCCCTCTACTGATGCTGATGTCAAAGCCTCTATATCTTGATAGATGGTCTTAAACAGTGGTCAAACTCAGATAAAAAGATATCCCTGGAGCTACATACTAACTTGGAAAATCACAAATTAACACTATTTATGTTGTGTTGTATTTTTATCTATTTTGAAAAAAAAATCTCTCAATTACGTTTTAATCGGGTTGGGCCTTGACTTTAACAGCTGTGTTTGTGAAGACTGGCTAGGGCTATGGCATATTACTATCCAGATGATAAACTTTTCTGAACTGGCTAGGCTGGTTTCTCTACGTACAATCTGTCAACTGAGCATATGCTATAATAGTTTAAGTGGGAAAAGTGCATATTTTAAAACACTCAAAATTCCAGTTCTCCCTAGCAACTCAATTTGGTAAAGCCGCCATAAAACAACACTATAGCAGCTCCATCAAAGCATAACTTATTAACATTCAGTTGAAAAGACTTACACTACTGCCCATATATGAAATGATAAAAAAAAAAACAAGTTTAAAACTAGTTTTGGCCACAATAAGCACAGGAAAATGTCCATCTGTGACACTCACTTGCATTACTGAATTTGGGACAGTGGGTTATTTTCTTTAGCTACCTATGTTTTATGTTTCTTCCAATGCCAAAATCTGTTCTGAACTCATAAAAACAACTAAGGAAAAGAGCCTGGGTTCCATTCATAGAAGTATACTGTAAAATTACTGCTAATAAAAAGATTCAATTTATTTTCACATGATATATAATAAAGGCATTCGGGATAGGCAAAAGTATTGAAATATAAATTATCTGCTCCACATTTTATTCAAGACCAGTTTCTAAAAATCACAAAATGAGACATTCATAGAAAACTCCATGATAATAAAAGTAAATTGATCTATGTACCATTCTGACAAACTTGGTCATTTTTAAACAGGTCTTTGTACAAAGAGGAGATGATGAATTATGAAAATGTATGTTTAAAAATTAATAACCCAGGTAACTATAGTCCATTCATTATAGAAAGCTAAATCAAAATAAGAGTATCCACCTTCCAAGTCTTTCCATGGCTCTTTTTCAAAATGTAATTGATTTTTGCTAATAGAAAAATTAGTCATTACAGCTTTACTCAGTAACATATTACATTCAATAATATTAAAGAAGCTCTCTTCCTCCTAAATGTTGTAAGAATTTAGCATTGTATTTTGAAATTGTAGTGTATATTCACATGTAGTTTTAGAATTATAGTTCTGAATAAATGAAAAAGCATTTACTAAGTGCTTACAGGGTCAACATGCATTTCTTAAGTCCCTGATATGTGCTAGTCACACATTACAAAGGCATATAGACAAAGAAAGGCTAGAAAACAAACCTGGAGCTCATGATAGAATGGTGGAGACAAAGTGCAAACAGCTGTATGCAAATAAGACACACAAAGGGTAAATTAGAGTTACGCCAGGAAGAAAACACTAGGATTAAGCTTCCTGCAGAAGACGAGACTTTAGATAGTACTTAAAGGAAGATAAAGAAATCAGAAAGTGGAAATGAGGAAGGAGAACATCCCAAGCATGGAGGATGGTCAGTGAAAATGCACAGAACCAGGAGACAGAAGGCCTCATGGAAGGAACAGCAAGAAGGCCAGCGTCACTAAATCACAAAATATATCGTAAGATATGAGAAGACTGGAAAGGTAGGAGGGGGGCAGGTTAGGAAAGGCTTGGAAGACCAAACAGGATCCTGAAAGCACCTATAACAATAGTAATGATAGCAGTAACAACAACACTGACACAAAGCTTTAAAGGTTTGCAGAGTGCTTTACAGATGTCATCTCACTGGATCCTCACAGCCCTGAAAGGTAGACTCTTATTATTAACTTTCATTTTACAGATGACACAACTTAAACAGAGAGCAGTTAAGTGCCTTGCCCATGGCCACGCTGCTAGTAAGTGTCTGAGGCTGGATCTGAGCTCAGATCTTCCTTGCTCCAGGTCCAGTACTGTCTCCGCTGCACCACCCAGGCTTTACTGAATAAGACAATGACATGTTCAAAGGAGGATGGACGTGAGCAGGCTATTACAAGAGTCCACATGTAAGGTGACAGGGGCCTACACCAAGGTGCTGGATGCACTAAAGAAAGGAGGCATACATGTGATGTTTTGAATGTGGAATCAACAGGCCTTCCTTGGATATAGCAGATGAGGTTGGAGTGAGAAGCTGAAGATAACACCAGGTTGCAAGTATGGTGCCCTTCACTATATTAGAGAAGGTAGGAAGAGGAAAAGGTTTGGCGGGAAAGAGGGGTGGGGAAAATGATTTGATTTTGGACATACTGAGTTTAGGATGGCCATGAGACATCCAAGTAGAGATGTCCAACAGGTACTTGGAGATGTGAAACTGAAGGTTAGGAGAGAAGTCAGGGCTAGATAAGAAGGTCTGTGAATCATCTTCATAAAGATAACTGAATCCCTGGGAGCTGATTAGATCACCAAGTGAAATAGTATGAACAGGAGAGGAGAAGAGGGGAGGGAAGGGGAGAGGAGAAGAGGAGTTAGCTGCATCCTAAACACTTAAAAAAGCCTCAGACACTGAAACTATTTTGTATAGGTATGGTATATCTATGGGCAACTAGGTGGCACAGTGGATAGAATGCCAAGTCTGAAGTCAAGAAGACTCATCTTCTTGAATTCAAATCTGGCCTCAGACACTTACTGTGTGACCCTGGTCAAGTCACTTAATCGTGCTTGTCTCAGTTTCCTCATCTGTAAGATGAGCTGGAGAAGGAAATGGCAAAACACTCCAGTATCTCTGAGAAGAAAACCCTAGACAAGGTCACAAAGAGTAAGACATGATTGAAACAACTGAACAACATCATATCCATTTACAGCCAATTAAATAGAGTATTTGTCAGAAAATACTGTGGAAGTATATTTTTTAAAAAATTGTATTTGTTAATACTGAAAAAAAATGAGAAAGGATATTTTACCCAGACTAATAAAAAGACTTCTTCCCAGTTTCAAGCAATTTAAAGGGGAAAGGGTCTTTCATTGGTTAGTGGATTCAGAGTGATAACTTAAATAACACTAGATAAGAACAACACTGCCTTTTCCCATTCTTGTAATTGACAAGATATTCACCCATCTAAGGGCAATCTCCTCCTTCAAACACTAGAAGGGACAGTACTAGAGATCTACTCCATGGGAAAAAAACCCTATTCATTTTCCATCCTCTATATAAGTATTTGGGAGAATCCTATTAATTCTTCTAGCATAGCAGTCTGGGAAAAAGGGGATAGAGACCTGGTTATTCAACTAGGAACTGTATTGTTACACTATCCTGATTTTCTCTTCTGTGTCTCTAAAAATGTTGTCAGAGGGCATGTCCATTTTAGATAGCTCCCTAAGTCAGAAATGACTTGGAATTAGATTAGTCTTAAATTAAATACAATTATCTCTAGAAGACTGGTGCTTAAATGGAGAATACAGTATTTTTTTTCTTTGATAACATCCAGAACTTACTCTGTGCCTCTGATGATGGATAAAAAGGAATATACTACTGTATATGTATCCAAGCTCTGCTATTACGCCTGGGGCCAAAAGGAAAAAAATAGTAAAACTCTCAGCTGAAGCCATTTTTTTTTCTTCTAGGTCTTTTGACACAAATAGAACTAAACTAGAGAATGATATTCACACATTAATGTGATAGTTCCTACAAAGTACAGGTGTAATACCCCAAATGATGTGGTACTATGAGGTTGGGTGTGTGTGTGGGGGGGGGGAGGCGTTATTAGAGTAATAAAAACAACAAAAGCTAGCATTTACATAACAAGCAAGTGTGAGGCTGGATTTGAACTCAAGTCTTCCTGAGTGCAGGTCTATCACTCTACCAACTATATCCACTATACCACCTAGATGCCTCCTTTCTTCCACCTATCTAAAGGTCTCTTTCTTTGGTAAACCATTGCAATCCTCTTCTTATGGTTTTTATCCCACCAAAAGGTTAAGAGGATACAAGTTTCCAACTTTCTAAATACAATTCCATCTCTGAAATAATAAGCTTAGTTCTCCTCAATAGGTGTTTCTAAGAGGTTTTACTGCTAATAACGATAAGAAAACTGGCAAAGGTTAAAATTAGGAATTAAAAGTAGAATGCTACAAAGTTAGAGGAAATCTTGAATGCTTGTGTGAATAGATATCTCTAGACTCCATCAAAAAGATACAAACAAAATCCCCTACTCTAAACACAAAATGACACCCTTTCTTTTCATTTTTATTCCCAGAGTTAGCTTCCTAGTCTTTTGAGCTTTATTCTTGGGGCTATTTCAAAATCACCAAAATTATTTTATGTTCATCTTCTTCAAAGAAGCGGGACTGAAATTCTGGCTCTGGTATACTTAGCAGCCTACTTCACCCCATTAGAACTCATCTGATCTGTAAAATCAAGACGATGGACTAAAAGAGCTTCTGAGGTCCCTGAGTCTATGGCCCTAAGGTCTTAGAATTTTGTTGAGAGGAAAAAAAATACCAAGTCAAACCTCTCTGGCCAGCTTTAAAAGCCACAAGTGATCTGAAACACCTCTTAAGTTCTAAGGCAAGTAAAGTTGATATTAAATATTTAATTTAAAGCTTTATGATGGTAACCGTATTAATTTTAAGCAATTTATGATGCAATAGATTGTTTTTATGCATTGCATATGTGTTACATACAAGTAATTTTAGTAATAAAGCTATTGCTTACAACAGATGTATTTATTATTACAATAATAATAGATTTATTGTCACAATAGACTCATTCAAGAAAGAACTGCATGAGATATAAAGATAAAAAAGATAACCCCTAACATTAAGGAATTTATAACCAGTAAGAGAATTAAGAAACATGACAAAGAGTAACACAATCTAAGAGAGAAAAAAAGGGCGGGAACAGAAGGGGAGGGTGTGGAGGGAGAGGGAGAAAGAGGTATAGAGGTACAATCTAAAAGAAATGCAAAGCAATGTGGAAACTGATTCTGGCTAGGATGATCAGGCAAGGAATGAAAATGCCATTTGAACTAGATCTCCAAGGATAGGGAAAATCTCAACAGGCATAAGCAGAAGGCACAACATGCAAGTTAGGGATGTCTCTTCCTCTGAGGCAGATATTGAATATTAGGGTAAAAATTATAATACTTTTTGGGCATTTTTCCCCTTCTAATAGTACCAAATATTCATAAGTTCAATAGAGAGCTAAAGGTCTGCTACATTACTTAAACTCAGATAAAGAACCAGAGTTATATTTCAAGAAGGGAAGGGATAAAAGGGAATTTATCTTCCATTCTCCAAAAAAAATTCTCCTAGGCATTCCTGTTTTCTCTTCTAATGGGAGTTAGCATTTTAAAATAGAATATGGAGGAAGAAGTTGCTATCTCTACTTGAATGTTTCCTTTTTAATAAATATACAGTGGAACATATGACTAAATCTTTGTTTTAAGACCTATCTGCAGTTCTAAGAAATCAAGCAGTTCTACCTGGTGTCAACCTTCCTATAGTCTTGTCTTCTAACAAAGGGTTTAAACAAGTCTTTGGATTGATGTAGGTTTTTTCTACTCTGCTAGTCAGCAGAGTAGAAGGTAAAATCTTATAGTGGGGGATTTAATCAACACAGTAAATTTAGTATTAAGGAACTTTCTTGTAATCTCATCACAATATATGGATAAGCCCTTAATCTATTTGAAAGGATCTTAGGGGTTAGGGCTATTGGATGAAAGGCAGATGATACCAGACAAGGAAAAAAAAACTCTTGTCATTGGTCCAGAAGATTATGCCACTCCCGTTGGCTGATATCCCAAGGGAGCTAGAGGAGGATAGCTGTCCTGTTGCTCACTCAGCCACCGAGGTTGCGAGCAAATGGCGCCTTTCTTTCTTTTGTGGTTATTCTTTCCTGATGTTAGGTGAAAGAACATTCTGAGCTGAGTGTCCAGGTGATATGGTAAGTTTGGGAGATTCAGAAGTCGCACTGGCAAGTGCAAGCAGTAGCAGTGGCTGCTGTAGTGGTAGAGTCTAATAACAGAAGCAGCACCTGCTGACAGATGTGGAAAGATGGTGAGAGAGATCCTTCATGGCCCGGAGAAGTGCTGGCTGTGAACTCACAAGAGGCCCAGCACTGGGCTACACCAAGGGGAATTTTATGAGAATTCTAAGAAAAAAGAAAAGGACTGCCAGGACTAGGAGCTGAGATGGGCCCCTTAGACACATGTGCTCCCCATGCACGTGCCAGATATCTTTGAACTTGAGTCCACTCTCCCCAGGAAGGAACAAGAGGAGAGTATGCAGGAAATATCTAGTATGAAATGTTCTTAGTAAATTTCTTTGCTAAATACTAATTCAAGCTACTGGCTGATATCAATGTGACACACACCAGACAGGGTTGGCACACCAGAGAGTAAGTAGCAACCACCCCTCTGGGGACTCTAATGAATATGGGTATAGGCAAGACAAAGTAGCTCCCAATGTGGCTGTTAAACATGGGGTCTTCATCTGACATAATCTTGGTGTCACTAACATTTAAAATGACCCACTAAAGAGATTCACACCTGAGACTCTTGTATACCACAGCTTTATGTGATCCATTAGAAAAAACTGGTATTTTTCCTCTTCTTTTAGATTGCTATTGGTCAGTCTCTTTTTCTAGTGTGTTCCCTTAAAACTCAAACCTATTCTTTTGAGATAACTTTTGTTTGAATGTTGATGTAGTAAAATCTGTCCAAAATCTTCCAACAATTACAAGTAGTGTGTCCAGTACACTGTAATAGCTCATGTATGGTTTTTTTTTTTCTTTTCTCTTAAGGTAGTCTGAGCTTTGCTTGCTGGACTAGACAGAGCATTTAATAAGTGCTTACTACAAGCCCAACCCTATGCTAAATGCTGGGGATACGCATAAAAGTAAACAAAATATCACTTGCCCTCAAGAAGCTTATATTCAAATGGAAGAAAACAACACATTAACAACACATTAAAGGGATACTAAGAGAGGAGAGGGAAGGGGAAAAATTTAGGAAGTGTCGGGGAGGCCAGATAGAGAGCAAGATTAGACAAAAACTCACCTGTCACAGCTTACCTATAAAACTCAAGATACAGAGAAATCAACTCCAAGTACTTAATCTCTTGGAGTTTACCTGATCTTTCTCTTTCTTAAAATACGCCTACTCAGCCTAGTGAGGGATGGGTATGGACACTCAGTTGGAATTTCCCAGGTGATACAGGGATTCCTGGAGAAACTGTGGATACTCTGTGTTGTTTTAAGGGGCCTAGAGGATTTGGGTGTGTTCCAGGTATGATGGGACACCTAGAGATGTTTTGTCCAGACCTCTACTTTGACTCCTCCTGTTTATGAGATCCCTGGAGAAATCCTGAGGGCCCAATGTTGTTGCAAAGACTCAGAGGAATTTTTTAAGAGAAAGTATCATATTATGGGCCAGGTGGGCCTGTTCAGCAGCAGCAGTGATTCCATCACTGACAGCCTGCCCTGGAATGAATTTCATGAGGCTCACACAAGGAAGAAAAACAACATCTTCAGAGGAAGATGTCACAAGGCAACCCTTGGGCCCATGTATTCCTCACTAATATTGTACTTTATGTTTGGTTAAGCCTATTCTCCCCAGGGAGAGAATAAGGGGCATGATGAGCATGGGGAACATAAGGGACAAGGTGAGCATGGGGAGTATCTGCCCCTGGATTGACAAAAACGTTTTGCACCAAGTGTTCTTGCTATAGTTTACCATTAAATTCACTTTTCTAAAAGTGACAGAAGTTGTAAAGATTTCTGCTCTATATAAGGAAAACACTTAACAATTAGAGCTGTCCAAAAGTAGAATGGGCTGCCTGAGGTAGAAAGTTTCCCTAATTTTTCCCCCTAGAATATTTTTAATATATTTAAACAAAGCAGCCAACATAGGTCAATCTCTCTCATGGGTCAGTATTTTAAAATAAACAGTTGTGTTTTCAGATGCATCAAGGATAATGTTTCTCCATCCCTAATCCTGGCTATTTAGTTCCCAATCTCTATTCTGGATTATTTCAAATTATTTTAAAAAAAGTTTGGGGTACCCCACTCACCAAATCAAATAACAATAATTAACATTCACATTAGTTTGGCAGGAGATGATCTCAAACTCTACCAACAGGATTTCATAACATAAAAATTTCTGGTGAACATTTCCCTAGAAATATTGTCTTTTCAGATCCTATTTTCTGGGAAGCTACTTATACTTTTATAAAATAAAAGAATTACTTTAACATGAGATTAAATTTAGGATTACAGTAATATAATAGATGAAGCAGTATAAATTGTCACAAAATTGGGTAAGTACAGATATTATTTAAATATTATTTACCTCATTTATCTTAGCTGAAATTCAGCAATGACAGAAAAACATACCTGCTACATTCTAGTAGGGTAATTTTAAGGCGGCCTTCTGTAAGTCCAAATTGTTGTATGTATAAATGATGTTCGTTTTCCTCCTTTGTGGTTTGTGCGACTTGAAATGGGAAAAACGGCTTGAATCTGACAAAAATTTAGAAGAAAGAGGTATAAATTTCTGGTTTACAAAAAACTTGGGAATAACATAAAATATGCTAACATGACCACCTGCAATAAAAGATCAGTCAATCCATTCTCTCTTTAGGTCTTGTTAATATATTTTTTTATTCCACTGGGCCAAGATTAAATTCAGATGTATATCTGAATGTATATCTAAAATTCAGATGTATATCTAAAATGTATATCTCAGGTTGGAAAACATTTACCTTTCCAAATCCAAACAAATCAACACTAAAGCCAAAAATAGAACAGAGATATGTTTTCTCCTAATTCCTTACTCCATGTCAAGATAACCATGCTATCTCTTAGGAATACCTAAAAGCTCTCAAAGGTCCTGCAGATTAATATCATATTAGTTTGAATGTACCTAAGAATTAGTGACTCCTGGTGAAATTCCAACCAAATACTAGAAAGTCTAAATCTAATCTGTACAGGGCAAAGAGAAGAGGGGCATGGGACATTAGTCAATTACATCAAGCAGAAGGCACTTGTGCTGAGCATACTCCTCTCTCACCATTCTCTTCTCTATGAAGAGGAAATAGTAAGTAAAGTTAGGGAAAAAAAATAAGATTACAAAATGGATGGAAATACAAAATTAACAATCATAATTATGAATGTCAATGGGATGAACTCACCCATAAAATGAAAGATAAAAGAATCCAACAATATTTTGTGTATAAGAAATGAATTTAAAAGATATTAATACACAGTTAAAATGAGGGTCTAGAGCAAAATCCACTATGGTTGAGATGAACTCAAAATGACAGGGGTAGCAATTATGATCTCAGACAAGTCAACAACAAATATAGACTTGCTTAAGACATAAACAAGGAAGCATACCGAAATGTGCCAAAGATAATGAATTAACACCATATATTCCAAAGACACACAGACACAGGCACACAGACACAGACAGACAGACACATACACACACAGATTAAATGGCAAAGCATCTAAGTACTTAAAGGAAAAGCTAAGTGAGTTACAAGGAAAAATAGACAGTAAAACTACAATAGTAGTAGTACTGGTACTGGTACTCATCATTAGGTACTAGTTAAGAAATTAGAAAAGTAGATGAGTACAACACACCAAATACACAAAATTCATAAGAAAATCAACACAGAAGTCTAGTATTTGAGGTTTGGTAGACCCAAAGATCTCAGCTACCAAGATAAGAACAAAAACATATTCAACAAAAATTCCTGAGAACACTCGAAAGCAATCTGGCAGAAAGCAGGCACAGACCAATATCTCACCACATACAGCAAAAAAAACCTCCAAATGAATACATGACTTGACACAAAGGGTGACATCATAAACAAATTAGAGGTTAGAAGGTTAGAGGTTAGAAGAAATTATTTTTCAGAGGAGGGTCTAGTTTCTGAAAGATGAGAAACTGATTCAAATTTATAAGCAATTTCCCAACTAGTAAATGATCAAAGGATAAGAACAATTTTCTAAGGAAGAAATCTAAGCTATCAATAGCCAAAATCAAGCTGTCAACGGGCATGAGAAAATGTGACCAAATCATTAATAATTAGAAAAATGCAAATTAAAGCAACTCTGAGGTCCCACCTTACATCCAAGATGTTAGCAAAATTGACAAGTATTGCAGGAAAACAGGCACATGAATGTACTATTGGGGGAGCTGTGAATTCTAATACCTTTTTATTTGTGGTTCATGACTCAGACATCAAGAAAGTTTTACACTAGTACTGAATTCCTGCAAAAAGATCCTTATCCTTCATAAGAAAAGCATGTGTGAGGAATAGCTCATGCCACGAGAAGCATTAGTCTCTCTCCATAAGGAACTAAGCAACAGTGATGGCAGTGGATCAGAAGCAGTAAGACCAAAAAATGAGAGTCTTTCTTGAGGTCTATAAGAAGCATGGATAAATTAAAAGACTCCTCTTATAATCAGAAGCAAAATAACTGCAGACAAGGGCACGAATAAAGACAAAGTATTTCAGGAGACAGAATGGAGGACAAGAGATTGTATTTTTGTTATTGGTTAGAAGTCTAAAGTAAACTTAACTGAAAGATCCAAGTTTAAAGAATTCACTTATTTTAGAAAGTTTTATGTATATAAACTTTTGCTTTTTATCATTATTTTTAACATAGAGTATCCTAGTTTTGCTTATAAAAAGAGAGAATTTCCATGTAGAAATTTCCTTAGAAAATCATGTAATTGATGAGCAATGGCTAAAAAAAATTTCACTGCTTTCAAGGCTCTGGGGCATACTGTGCCACAGTAAGTAGAAAACTTTATTTCCTTTGTCACAAATATAGGACTATATAGGATCGTAAAATTTTAGCAGTGGAAGGGGCATTAATAATAACTGACATTGATACAATGCTTTAACAATCTTGTGAGCTACTACAACTATTATTATTGCATTTTACAAATGAGCAAATTGGATCTCCAAAAACTGAAGGGAAGTAGCAAGAAGCCTTTCCCAGGGCTCCATACTCCTTGTGCCTTCCCTCTGAGATTGCCCCTGATCTGTCCCGGCTACAGCTTGCTTATACATACTTGTTTGCATGTTATCTATTAGACTGTGAGCTTAAGAGCAGGCTTTGGTCTGCACCCCCCCCACCTTTCTTTCTATTCACAGTGTTTAGCACTGTGCCAGGCACATAGCAATTTTTTAATAAATGCTAGCTGACTGACTGACTCCCTTATGCACAGCCAGGAATCACCAAAGGCAGTATTTGTACTCAGGCAAGCCCAATGCTCTTCACTATAACCTGTATCTTCCAGTAAGAGTCTGCCCAAGCATTCAGAAATCCATTTTATAATACTGGTGATGCTCATCTCTTATACTTTCCCTGACAAACTGCTTGTTCTCATTTTTCTATTCTGGGGAAGCTTTAATTATTAGAAAGTCATTTATACAAAGCCAGAAGCTCTAGAGGGCACATCATTTAACAAAGGTCATATAAGAAGTTAGTGGTGAAGTCAGAGATAAAACAAAACTTCAGAAAATCCTACTATTTTAGGATTCTACTAAGTTTTTACCCTCTCTAAAAAATCAGTGTTTGCAAGCATCTTTATCTTTGCCTTGTGATGGGGATACTATGATCTGGCATTTAGGATACTTATATAGCGCTACTTCAAAAGATTTTACTCATAGCAAAAATAGTCTCTAGGGTCAGTATTCTGAAAAAAAAAAAAGAAAAACCAGAGCAGGGATGATGAGAATGGGAAAATATAAAGGATTTACATTTCAGAGGCTGTAGAAAAGATGAAGGATAAATTTTAAGAGGGGTAACAGAGAAAATTCAGAGTTTTAGATTGTGAGGTTAGAATACTTGGAATGATGATGTGATCGTGGATATGACTGCCTTTCTATGTCAAAGTGGAGTGAGTGTGTAAGTTATGGGAATTGGGGAGGTTGATAAACTGGATGACGAGTGTGAGAGAGGATATCATTTTGCATAATGAAGTCACCAAGGGAAGTTTTTTTGTTCTATTTGGGAAGTGGGAGTGGGGATTACAAAAAAGGTACTGAGTTCTTCCCAAACAGAGGTGGAAATGAACTAGAAGCTTATAGACAACTGGCAAGAAGATTGGTGAGGATGAATAATTTGTATGGAATAAACCTTCAAGGAAGGGAGACTGCTGAGT
Organism: Phalanger gymnotis; assembly: GCA_028646595.1. Lineage (NCBI taxonomy): Eukaryota > Metazoa > Chordata > Mammalia > Diprotodontia > Phalangeridae > Phalanger > Phalanger gymnotis. The sequence continues at coordinate 72,243,490 of CM053624.1, read as the reverse complement.
GATGGCAGAAAGCTGCAGGTCTGGAAGTGGCGGTAAGAAAGAAAGAAGAGAGCTAGGCCTCCTCTGTCACAGCATTTTGGTGAGCATCAGAAAAGAGTTAACCTAGTTTTAAAAAAGGTTGCCAGGCTTGTACTCTAATCTAGAAAAAGCTAAGTTTTTGTGACTGCAAGAAAATAGGAGTATGAAAAAAAGAGGTCTGAAAGGAAGGTCAGCTAGCTAACATGGACTTCCAGGGGGCACAATGATAGTAGAACCCAGAACAATTCAGGGACACAGGAAGGGTAGGGGCTGAGGTGGGTGTGAATGAAAAAACAGGAGAAGGTAATTTTTGTTTAAACTACCTTAGATTTCCCTAATTCCAGGAGGAGGAGATACAGAATTCTTACAAAAATAGTTTGGTGTAGTGAAAAGGACATTTTAGTAGTACCTAGAAGCCCTTCGGCCCTAGATCCAACTCTGCCAATAACTAGCCATAAGATACTAAGAAGGTATGAAAACAATAATAACAATAACAATCATTAATATTGTTATTATAAATGAAATCAGACTAATAGTCAAATTTTACATAGCACTTTAAATTTGTACATCGCTTTACATATATATTCTCATTTGATTTTATTTTAATTTCCCTGTCTACCTAACCTTCCTTTTTCCCCCACTTTCTCAACAGCTGTTCCGAGGAACAGCTTGGAGTAGGGAAAAAGGCCCTAGACTTGGAGTCAGAAGACTTAGGACTGAATCCTACCTCAGATACTCACTAAATGTGTGACCATTGCCAGCCTTTCAAGGGCTTTGCAAAACGAGGCTAACAAAACTTACAGTACCTATTCCTCCCAGGGTTGTTATGAGAAAAGCAGTGCTTCATATAATTATTAATTATCAAGCGTTTAAGTATTACTTAAATGTTACTTTGGTATTAACCTCTACTCTCATAGCAAATTTCACTGAGATCTTGTTGATATAAGAAGATACACTTAAAAAATTATTAATTACCATTTTAATTTCAAGATGGTGGACAAAATATACCTAAATATTTATCTTGATCATTTTTAGTACGGTACTAAATTTCAGGGTAATCAAATCCTTCAAAACGTGAGACAATCGTGAAGAAGCAGACAAGATGAAACACAGATCTGAATTCCAACTAATAAAACATAATTCAAAATAGACTTTTTATTTACTTAATGTGCTATTCAGACACCATCCACTATGGGACCCTATAGATGAGAATGGGTGAGATAATCCTTCCTCTGATGATCTCTGCAGTTACAACTTAAAAATAAATAGACATATTTCATCACTACTTGCAATGAATTTAAGGCTTTAGCTGGGTGGGGCAGGAAAAAAGGAAAATCTTTGTGATAATTACCTGAAGGCATTTTCCTTCCAATTTTATAGCACTCATACTTAATATGCATTTTCTTTAAATATTCTCTAGAATCATAGTACTTGAATGCTGGAAGGATGACTGGAGATTTGGATGACTGGATGATTTTCTGATCTAACCTCATTTTAAAGATGAGGAAATTGGAGCTGAGGGGAAACAATTAGGCCAAGGTCACACAGCTACTGGAAAAGATAGAGCTAGAACCCAAGTCTTCTGATTCCAAGTCTAGTGTCTTTTCCACACTATACTACACTAACATCCTATGAGGCATCTGTTGAAAAAAGACCAGAGAGGATGAAGGAAACTTGTTCATAATGCAATAATCAGAGAAAGAGTTCTTTTTTTGTGTGTGTGTGTGTGTCCTGGGCACATTTGCCAGGCAGGTAAAGCTTATGAACCCCTTCTAAAAGTAATGTTTCTAACTTCATAAAATATATATGATTATAAAGAAAACTAATTATGTTGAAATAAAGATGTGGGTTTTTTTCCCATCCAAGCTCAAATACCCCTTGAAATCTATCCCCACATTCCAGGTAAAGAACTCTTCACTTACAGGCTTTGTGGCAAATGTAATGAAAATTGTCTGCCTGGAGAATCCAGTATTAAGAACTGAGGTGATAACAGAAAATAGGGGGTAATGTGGCACAATGCAAAAAATAGTAGTCCTGGAGTTAGAGAACCTGAGTTCAAATCCTACCAGTGGCATTTATTACTGGGCAAGTTAGTCACAATCTCCCTGGATCTGTTCCTTCATTTGCAAAATTAGGGCGACCTCTAGAGTTCTTTCCTGCCCTATATCTACCATTCTACAAAAACCCTGTGGTCTATTGAAATTTAGCAAAATCTAACCTAGTTGCATTCTTTATACGTAAAATATTTAAGGAGAAGAAATGCTCTGAGAAACATTAGGGGATGAGGAGAAAAGAGTGAATGATGAAATGAACCATAGTTCATAATTCTGCTCACCACAGAGTGAAATATTCTAATAGGCATGATTACCTGTAACTAACCATAAAAGACAAAATAAAGAGTAAATGGACCACACACAGAAGCAGCTATAGAATGATAGCTTAAATCTGCTGACAGACTACAGACAAAAAGGAATAAAAACAGAGATGAAGTTAAAAAGAACCAGTAGAGGAAATCGTGAAACTGATTAAATCTTTAGAAGCAAGACTTTGAAAGCATAAATAACACAATTAATCGTAAAAACTAAGTAGGCTGAGGTAGTCATGTCAATCTTCCAAAAATTCTAGGCAAATCTTAAGTCATGCTATAATGTTCATGGAAGTAATAGCAATGGAAGGATGTGGTTTTTTAAAAATCCACATTCATCAATGATTTATAGCCTTTTCCCCATTTGGTCAGGATTAATAAAGTTTAATGACTGACTTTAAAAGAATATTGTATGTGTATTCTTAATTCCCAGCAAAGTTCCTGACATACAGTAGGTGCTTAATAAATGCTTACTGATAGATTGATAAAATCTTAGTGTATTTGTCAAAATTCTTCCTTTTTTTTTTTACAGCTAGATAATCCAATAATTCTAAAGATTTATTTTTGTTTGGCATATTTTTCATTTAAATTTGATTAAAAATTCTATTAAAGTTGTAGACAGACATATTAAATTTAAGCGATCTTCAAAAATATCCTAGGGAACAAGTGATACGGTATACAAAGTTTTATACAGAATGATTTTTATCTCAATATCTAGCTCCTTAGAAAACAAATTTCTCTTATTACAAGCAACTCATAAGTCTTGCAAATCTGAAACCTCAGCTGTACCTTTCTAAAGCAATATATGCTAATGCTAACACTCTAGAGCTTTTAAATAGGTATCACGGTTGGTATGAAACTGGACCATTAGTATAGATAGAGCTTTGTATTTAAAAGCAGTACATATGGGTATGCTATTGTCACAGTGTTCCTGTAACAATTCAACTTAGAGACTAAAGTGAGTTGTCTATTCAGATTCAAGTAAGTAGCAATTTAATTGACTAATTATGTGGCAGGTGGAGCACTTAAGGCTAGTTGTAGGTTAATGAATCTAAATTGACATATAGGGTTGGTAAAGCATATAGTTAATCAGTGCAATATATAGTTTAATTTCCACAATAACTATAACTAGTTCAAATTTCCCTTTGACATCATGTTGTGGGAAAAAAGATCTTCCCTTTAAAGATCAACCAAAGAACCACAGTATGTCTCACGTGTCTTATACTTCATTTTGTAAAGCCTTTTGCAGATGCACTCTAGGGTTACTCCTAAACACCTGATTCATTGAAGAATTTCCTTTCTAATTTATCAATGTAAACTTAAGTTGGCTAAAGCAACCTAACAAAAGTAACATTATGTTCTGGTACTAAGAAAGTGACCTTTCAGTAAAACTATTGAAATGCATAGTCTGGAATGTTTTGTACATACTTAAAATTATCTCCAAACTGCCAGTTGGGTCCTAACAAGAACAAAATTCAGCAAATAATTTCTACTAGGTCCTGGTACCTGGTATAGACAAAAGAGCATTGACCTGGAGTATGGAGTCTTGACTGCTATTTCAAGTCCTGTGAGACTATGTGACTACAGATAACACTGGATTTTAGAACAGAAAGGACTTCCGAAATAATCAAGTCCACAGTTTGTATTTGAAGAATCTTTTTTACATGCCCTGCTTAAAAAGACCACTAGAAAAGGTGACCCAAAATGAAGTAGCCCATTTTACTTTTGCATAGCTCTGGTATGAAGTTTTTTCTTACAACAAGATAAAATCTACCATTCTGCAATTTCCATTTTAGTGTTTCTACTTCTGACCTCTGACCTGTGACAACTCTTGAAATACTTGTAAACAACAAAGTGTAGTTAAACTCTGGAGTTACATTTAAAGCCATGTAACCTAACTATACAACGGATGCCAGCAGTTCTCTTAACTTTTTTGTGTCATGAATGCTTTAGCAATCCAATGAAACCTGTGAACCTCTGGAGAGGAAAAATTTCAAATGCACAAAATCTTTAAGATTACAAAGGAAATCAATATACTAAAAGTTATCAATATTTTATTTATATATGTATATTTTTTTTAAATAACCCCAGGTTAAGAACCTGCTTTAGGTAAAATAAAGAAACGAAGAGAGACTGGAATTTGGCTTTCCGTACTGGCCACCTTTAATGTATTCGCTGCCAAGAAAAAATGTCTACTTGGGTTGTAGAGCATTTAGTAATCTATGGTAGGTAACAAAAGTAATATCGGGCCTCAGTCCTTTTACCTACTCAGCAATCTAGAGACTGGAGGCTTAAAGGACTAGAAATTATCCTTGGGTTCCATTGATCTTTTAATTTATTTCCCAAATAATCAGTTACGTCCCAATACTTGGTACTACAGTTTATACAAAATTATAAGAATAAATACCAGCAGGCTGATTTTCCTAAAACAGTGATTTGGCAGAAACAAAATTACACTGTTCTTGGCTTACACAGGGTAATTTTACCCCTTTTCATAGATTGCTATGACTATGGGGGGGGGGGAGTTTGTTTATTGGGTTACATTTAGGTTCATAAGAAAGATACTTTGTTCACATCACGTTACAAAACTAAATTTTTGCTAATTTAACCCCTTATATCTCCCTCTTCCCTCATGCCCATAATAAGGCATTTTACTTAACTGAAACAACTACATTTCATAGGAATATTTTACCAGTTTAAGAATCAGACTTTTTATTTTTCCATCATTGTTGGACTTTAAAGTGAATTGTTTCCCTTTGGTACTCTAAAATTGGTGGGTAACACCCATTCCATTTTTGGAATTACAAAGCTTTATTGACAGTTATTCTGAGTTACAGTTTTCCAAAGAAAAACTTAATTTCCTCTGAAGGCACACTTGAGCTTTGCATGATTATGGCCCACTGCTTAACAAATTAATAAGAGTTTAAGACCTGATTAAATTTTCATGCTGAGCAAAGTAAGTCCAAAAAAAGACCCATTTCTCCAAAAAAGTTTCCATTGAAATTCAGAATGTTTTCTATGTAAACTACATTTCGAATGCATTCTTTGAAGTCATATTTAATTTTTTTTTTTTACAATTCTCATTCAGTTGTGTAGGCAAATGTAATTTTCTTCAATCACATAATCCAATCCTTTTACACTGGCAACATCTTCTAGGATCCATGGAACGTAGTTAAAAATGCCAGTTTTTATTTTTCAAGACTAGAAAAATCTGGTCCACCTTTACTGTAGTTTTCCTGAGATTTCTGCTCCACTGAAGTCAAAACCAGGGTTTTCTTTCTGGAATCTCTCCAGGGTAAGTTTCCTTTGCATTTGATCCTGTACCCAAGGATCAGCTGCATATTCAGTTTCTAAGAGAGAGGTCAAACAATTTGCTACATCTCTCTTTGTCTTGAAGTAAGAACTATGCGGACCATTTTTCTGTCCTCTAATGTCCACATTCCCTCATCAGCTATTCTAGAATCAAAGAGTTTGCCCTTCAGGATCTCCTGGTCCCGCACAGCTAGCTCCACGCGTCAACTCTGCAGGCCGCACTGGATCTCCTGAGCACAAGTGCCCGGTGGCACCTGGACCTCGATAAAACACCTCCTTCTAGGGTCTGGTACCACTGGCCCCAGGGCGTCCAACAAGGCACCACCCTGCTTCACTCTTCAAATGGGGCAGACATGCTTCCCTCGGATCCCAGTGACCCTTTCTTAGAGCCCGGCAAAATTCTTCCTAACATAAAACATTCTTCTAAAATATCACCAACTTTTCTATAAAACTCCTGTGATTACTTGAGGTAAGTACTACCTAACAGACTCCATGTTCCCCCACATAGAACCAAGTTCCACCAATACCCACATTTCTCCTCTGAAGATGAGAAGAAAAAAAAATTAATGGAGGCATCTCACATAAGACTTGTCTCTTTCACCTGTGTCCTAGGCAAATTCACAGATGCAATTAGACTAAATTTCTCTCAAAGGTTCCTTCCTATCTTATGTATGAAGATTCTGTGTTTCTAATTTCTTATACCCCATTTGGAACTTCTTTTATCTTCACTAACTTTATATTTGTCTGCCTGCTATTCACACTTTTATTTATAATCACTTTAATTACCTCATTTCTTTTCTTCCCCTTTTCCTTCCCCTAGCCCCAACCGAATAAACAAATTCCTATTGGGGTGTCAGAAAGATGGCTGAATAGCAGAACACTGTACAGTAAATCCTCCACCCCTTCCACACCAAAAAAAAAAAAAACCAACAAACCAAAACCAAAACCCCAAACCCTCTTCCAAACATACCTAGAAATGCACATATTCCTGATTAGAGAATTCCACGAAAAAGTCATGAGTCATTTTTCCAGCTTAGGTTGGCACAAGGACACAGAGAGCCAATGTGGACACTGGGGACTGAGTCTGATCAGCAGAACTACTGGTGGAGCATTCCAGCCCCAGGATTAGGTTACACAGCAAAGCAAGTCAAGGTCCCACCATCAATACTACAGCACTACGATGGGGAGAGGTGCCAAGTAGAAGCTTTTTCTTTGACTACCCAGTTCCCAGGCACAGATCCAGAATAATCAAGGTAGAGAACTGTACCATTTTCCCTCCACCACCACCTAGGGATAGGCCCTGGAAACAAGCAACAGCTGTGGGGCCCAAACCCCAAGATCAATTTCAGAAAAACCTGGGAAGATTATACGAATGGATGGAGAGTAATGTGAACAAAATCAAAAGAGCAATTTATACAATGACAACAAAAGGGTAAAAACAAACAATTCTGAAAGACTTAGGAACTCTGATTAGTCTAATTACCAAACTTGCTACCTATCTACCTCTTAAAAGGGGAAAGACTCACTACAGAATGAGACATATATATGTATATGCGTATGTGTTTACACATATATGTGTACGTGTGTGTGTATCATATACATGGCCATGTTAGAGGGGTTTTGCTTGTCTCTTGCTTTCAATAGAGGGGGTGGGATTTGGAGTGAGTGGGTGATACGGCAAATTTTCTGATTAAAAAAGTAAATAATTTTTTTTTTAATTTCAAAGAACAAATTCTTATTTCTAACAAGGTTCCGTGCTGAGCTGACCTTCATAGAGATTGCTGCAAAGTGAAATGAGCAAGGCCAAGTGAACAATTTGTATGACTATGATGGAATCCTAATAAGGCTGCCCCCAGCCCCAATATTCTAATTTCCTTATAGGCCCCACTGAACAGCAGGTCTACTGCCCCTCCCTAGTCACTCACTTCCCCCCAATATCCTAACTTCTTCATATACGCCTCACTGCTCACTAGAATAACAGGTGTGTCCATGAATTCATATTTCTCACAGAACAGTAGGCGTGCCCATATGATGGGATTCCAGCCACTGCCTCTAGCTAGCCACTGCCCGCAGACCCATTCCTCATATTTCCCACAGAAACAGCAGGTGTGTCCATGCACCATGTGTCTCTGACAGGACCACAATCCTCAGCCAATCAGAAAGCAGCACCACCAGGATACCCAGGCAGGATGTGGACCCCAAAACAACAGAAAGGACTTTCCCTAAGTAGGCACCTGTGCAGTGATACTAAAGAATTGACCTAGAGTGAATTTATGATGTAGAGTGGCTTATTACAATATCATTATCATACATACATACATACCCCTCCAATGGGTTTTTCTGTATGCATCATGGGTAGTCACATGTGCAGTTCTACTGTGGCTAGGACCCCTCCCCTATGACCTAATCCCTTAACAAACCCCTCTTGCCTTTTTAATATTCATATTTTTGTTATGTAATTGCATCTTCACCCTAAAAAACTCAGTCTTGCTTTCTCTGAAGTTGCTGGTTCCTCTTGGAACTTAGCCCACTTCATCAGAGGTGTCGATCTCAATAAATGCCTATACTTGGATTAGAGGTGGTCTGACTCTGAATTCTTTGATATAGTTCTACCACAACACATCATGAAACCACCACAGTTTTTGGCATTTCTGGGTGGGCAGCAACAACTACAACAATGTAACAAAAGGCACAATGACCACAAAATAACTGAAAATGAAAGTTGCAAAATCATAACGAAAAAAGTTTGGCACCAAAATAACATGAGAAAACTCCTCCCTCCCCCTATATTCATTTCCAGAATTAGGGAGGTGGACCCAGGGTCAGAAATATTGCATATATTTGTCAGATTTTTTTTAATGTATCAACTGGTTTTGCTGATTTTTTTTCTCTTCTTCCTTTTTTCTCCCATTTTCTTTTTGAATAACTCTATGTTATATTGTCAAGGAGAAGAACAATGCAGCAAAAAATCTATGCAATATGAAAATAAAAGATATTAATAAAATTTATCTGAAAAAAACCTAGGTTGCTTTTTGTCTTAATAGAATTAAGAACTGTACTTAATAGAATAAGAATTGTACTTAATAATTTTCCATCTTAAATGAGACTATAAAGTGAAATAGCCCAAAACCTGTGATCTCATCAGCATGGGTACTATCTGTACCCATGCAGATAGTAACGTATCCATGCCTCCTCATCCTAGGTCTGTTCTTTCTTAAATCAACTAAGTATGTTGGAGATCTTTCTCTGGCTCTGTTAATGTTTTCTGGATATTAGTACATGTAGCTATTCTTCTATACTCCCTAATTCTTATATGAAAGACTCATCTTCTTGTCTATTTACAGAATATCTTTTATTATAGCATTTGCAGTTGTCATCAGTTAATTGCTGCAGCCTATTGCAAATCTTACCATGTCCCTTGGCATACCCATAAATGAGATTCTTAAAATGCCATGGTGTTCCATTATTCCAACTATCACGTATCAATGAGAGAATATAAATGTTAAACTGATAGGCTTCAGAGATGGATAAAGGTTGGACTAGCTGAGATGCTATAATTGTGTGTTAGAGGCAACATTCCAACCCCAGAATCTCAACTCCAAATCTAGTATTCTCACCATGACACTTGACCTAATGTATGTTTTGGGAAGCTACAGTATAATCAAGGTTATCAAGAACCCACAAGGAACTAGTCATTTTTCAGAACAAAGCTTTTGACAGCATCAGTACTGTTTTAAATTTTAATCAATTGGTAGAAATCTGACATACTACATACTTCCCAGTTTTCTTAAATAATACTGCACATAATTTGATTTCTTAATTACTCAAGAATCAGCAAGAACCAAGGTCTTCAACTATTCCCACATATAAGCAACAGAAGTATCTTGTATCTTCAAAATTATTATGCTGTCTATAAAATTAATATTCATTAATATTACATATGCCACATCAATATTACATATACCACATTATATTGAGGTACAATAGATGGCTATTCATCCTCCAAAATCAGATCACTGGATTATCTTCCATCTATCTCTTATTCCTGGATTCCCATTTTTCTGTCAGGATTTTGCAGTTCACCGCCTTGTCATTGCTTTAATAGATCACCAGCTACCCTCTTTAGTTTCTTTTTCTTGTCCTTTGTTTTTCTTGATGTTTCTCCCACTCCTCAGCTTTTGCAAAAAGTGTTAGCCTTCTGTAGCCACTAACAAGGTATCAATAATGCTCTCTTGACAGGATGTAAGCCAGCCATAACTAGGAGTTGTGTAACGTATGATTTTTCTAGTATTCCATCTTTTCTCACATGTTACATGTGTTTAAGTGTTGATAAGAAAACAGGAGTCCTGACTATTCTTCTTCCTTCCTACCCTTTAAATCCCATTTCCAGATCAGAAATCATGGTTCCTCAGAGCTGGATTCTATATGATTAAGTACTTACTTACAGGAGTTTTTTTTTTAAAATTATGCCCCTTGTGACAAAATCAATTTCTAAGTACAAAGAAACAAAAATGCCAATGATAGTAATTTTCTCTCCTAGCTGCTAGATGGCATTACAGATGGATTTACAGTCAGAGAAAGACTTGCTAAACAATGTAACCATTGGCAAGTCACTTAACCTCTCTGCCTCAGTTTCCTCATCTGTAAAATGGGAGTAATAACAGCTACAGAGTACTTACCTAGTAATTCCAACTTTTTGTAAAGATCAAATTAAAGAGTATATAAAGCATTCTGCAAACCTTAAAGTGTGATATATAGTTATAATTGTTATCATTACCATCATCATCACTATTATTACATAATTAATGTAAGACTAACCATTCCAAAATCACATATACTAAAAGCTTAAGGAAAAGCATACATACCTCTCTTTAAGAAATTCCTTATTGTGGCTGATGAAATCCACTTCTAAAAGAAAGATTCTGCCCTCTGAATTCCACAGAAGAGGAAAAAAAACACTTCTCAATATACCGGCAGAGCTAGTAAAACTGAAGTCTGCTTTTCTCTCTCTCAGTCCTTAACCTCTGCTGTAATCTAAATTACATCTCAATTGGGTCACTCTCATTGAAGCCCATAATTTGGTGCTGTTCTGTAAGCAAAAACCACAAAGACTAATAAGAAATGGATGAATAAAAACCAAATTCCCAAATGTCTCATAGTTTTTTAAAGTAATTTCTAAGTAATCCTAAGAAGGATAACAAAGATAAGAGTCAAGAACTTCTTAACCGAGTATTTAACACCACCTGACTCCAAGGTGAGTTATAATGATATCTGATCCCTATCTGCACTGCGATAAGGGAACAAATAAGATGAGCTGCTCAGAGAACAAAAAAAAAATTCTAGTTTTGTGTCCAATAAGCTTCTCATATATTTCTAGATTCATCACAACTACAACACGAAGGTCCACTTTTCAAACCTTCTACATGTCTTATTCAATTCCTCAAATTCCCAACTCTCAGCCACTACTCCACGGTCAAAAACCAGAGCACAGTTGCCAAAAACATGGCCATAACCTAAACTCAATCCTCAAGTCTCTCAACATTCACATAAACAGCAGACTTCTATCTATTGAATCAAACAATATTGTGTACAAACAATGCCACAAGTCTTTAATTGGGCCTGTATATATCTAATATTAAAGCTGATCTGTTAAAAAAAAAGCTAACTTGTTTAAATAAAATTCTCCTTCATACTTTTCCAAATTTGAGAAAAGTCATATGAAATTACAATGGCCTGCTACCTCTAGTTATGAAGGTAGAATCGAATAGGTTAATTTACTCATTCCAAAGAATCCCTTTAAAATCTTCTAACTAGCCAGTGAACTTACCCATTTTAAAATTTTCATTAAAACTGTCACCTAACCTATACTAGATCTGTATCCCAAAGAGATTAAAAAGAGAGAAAGGATGTATTTGTACAAAAATATTTATAGTAGCTCTTTTTGTGGTGGTAGAGAATGGGAATCTCAGGGGATGGCCATCAACTAAGGGATGGTTGAACAAATTGTGGTATAATTGCGATGGAATTCTATTTTGCTATGAGAAATGACAAGTGAATTGATTTCAAAAAACCTGGAAAGACTTACATGAACTGATGCAGAGTGAAGTGAGCAGAACCAGGAAAATACTGTACACAGAAACAACAACATTCTATCACGAACAACTGTGAATGCTTTAGCTATTCTCAGCAATACAATGATCCAAGATAATCCCAAAGAACTCATGATGAAAATTACTATTGAGTCTGAATACAGATTGGAACATACTATTTTTCACTTTCTTTTTTTTTTTTTAGCTTTCTTCCACAAAATGACTAATATGGAAATATGCTTTACATGATTGCATATGTATAACCTATATTAGATTGCTTACCATCTCAGGGAAAGGAGGAAGGTAGGGATAAAATTTAGAACTGAAAACTTAAAAAAAATGTTAAAAATTGTTTTTACATGTAATTGAAGAAAAATAAAATATTATTTAAAAAAAAAAGTTACCTAGTCTTTAAAGACAAAATTTCTTCTCCCCATACCAGAAAAAAGCATGATCTGGAAAACTTTGATCTGGAGATAAGTCATCTATATCAAAGAAGATAAAGAAGCTTCATTACGTATACTTAGTTATGTCTTTACTGTATGACCTCTCTTCCCTAATCAGAGTGAAGTTTAACTAAGGGTACACAACTTTAACTTTTCAATGTTTAACTAAGGGTATACAAGTACACTTTTAATTTTGATCTGCATCATTAACATTTTCTATCATTATCTTAAGTCTAGACAATCAACAAAGCATCAAATTAATGTCTGGTTTGTAGCGTTGACTAATTTCCTGAGGTGTAAATTCTCCCGTTGAAAATTTAATGATCAGTTCTTGTTGATACCACTGGGTGAAAAGAAATAACACACACACACACGGGATGAGATGGAAAAAGTGAACCTTGGAAAGAGTGAATGACTTGTATAAAATCATACCAAAGAAATGAACAGTAAAGTCAGGAATGGAACAGAGATATCCTGTCTTTCAAACCCATGGTCCACTACAATAGACCAGACTCTGCTTCCAGAGAACACAGTATCCCAAAGGTCCCACAATTGATGTCATGTTAGCTTTAATATTTCTCAGATTCCCACAATTGATGTCATGTTAGCTTTAATATTTCTCAGATTATTAGTAAATTTTTTAAATTAAGTTTTATTTTTTCAATCAACAAAAATCTACCCTATCTCCCTCTTACCCCAAGTCTCCTCCCATTGAAAAGGAAAGCAAAATAAAACCCTGGTATATAACAATGTACTATATGAGGGTATGTGTACACATGTATACGTGTAAATATACACACATATAAATGTCTCTGCACTGAGTCTTTCACCTCTCTGTCAAGAGGTGGACAGCATTTCATCATTAGTCCTCTGGAATCATGGTTGATCATTATGATGATCAGAATTCCTAAGTCTTTCAAAGCTGTTTGTTTTTACCCTATTGTTGTCATATAAATTGCTCTCCTGGTTGAGTTTATGTTGCTCTGCATCAATTCCTATAAGTATTCCCAGGTTTCTCTGAAACTACTCCCTTCATCATCTCTTACTTCACAATAGTATTCCATCACATTTATATAAGATAACTTATTCAGTCATTCTCCAATTTATGGACATCCTCTCAGATTCCCATTCTTTACCAACTCAAAAAGAGCTGCTATAAAAATTATTGTACGTCTTTAGACTTTGTTCTGCTCAGGACTGACTCCTCCTCTTCCTCAATTTGCCCTCTCTAATAGCAATTTAGATTTGAAGATCTTTCCCACCCATTAATAGGCCATGTGACCTGCTTACATCATAGGAAGCCTAAGTCACATGTGGTAGAAGGAGTGTGCTGAGAGGAAAAGGAAGTTGTGTTACAGGAAATGCTGAGAGAGAAGTTAGGACAGTTAGAGCTGAAGGAAAGAGCAGAAGTGTGCTGTGCTGTAAGTTTGCTTGTGGGAAGGCCCCAGCAGGGGGTTTTGAGATGGCGAAGCTCCATGCTGTGATGTTGTGTATTGAATTCTTTGCTGCTGGGATGGATTGGGCTTATGGGATCTAGTTCTCTGGTCTCTGAATAAATGGTTTATTTCTTCTACCTTCTATGTGGACAGTCTCGCATATTTTGTGACACAGAACCACATAGCCATTTTGACAATTATCATCTATATTATGATTATTGCCTTGCTGATACACTCTCCCTCTACTCCTCTCCCCTTTCCTATTTTCCTGTTGAATGAAATGTATTTCTGTACCCAACTATCTGTGTATTCTTCCCTCCTTTCACCAGTTTAGATGGGAGCGAACCGCTCCTTTCCTACTTTCTCTTTGTCCCTAGAAGACTTCTCCTTGGGCACCTTGATTATGCAAGATAATTTTCCCTAAGTTTTTGTTTTTCTTCATCTCTCTTTCCACTCTTCTCTTAACATCCTCAGGATATAACAGAATGGTAGTAGACAGGTCTTATCTAATTAACATCCTTCTATGACACTTGACAACAATAGGACTCAGAAAGGACATGTGTATCCTCTCCCTATATTAGAATATAAGCAGTTTATACTTTTTGATTCAATGACCATTGATCATGTTCACTGTTTTATTTTTCTCTTTACTCCTATGTTTGAATTTCAAAGTTGCTATACAGTTCTGGACTATAAATCAGGAATGCTTAGAAGTCCTCTATTTCATTAAATGTCCATTCTTCATGTAGTATTATGTTCAGTTTTGCTAGGCAAGTCATTCTATACTGTATTCCAAGCTCTCTGCTCCTTTATAGTAGAGCGATGGCTGCTAAATTGTGTGTGATTCTGACTGGTTCTTTGGTACTTGAATTCTTTCTAGATGCTTGCAGTATTTTTTTCTTTGGATTTAGATTTGGACTATAATGTTCCTAGGAATTTTTATTTGCGGGGGTAACTGGAGAATTCTGTTTCTACTTCGTCCTCTAGTTCTAAGAGATCTAGGCAATTTTAAGATTTCTTGAAATATGATGGTTAGTTTTTTTGGGGGGATGGGCATCATTATGATTTTCAGTAAGTCCAGTGACTTAATTTTTTTTTCCTCAATCTGTTTTCCAGGTTAGCTGTTGTTCCTATTAGATACCTAACATTTTCTTCCATTTTGTTAGGACTTTCGATTTTGCTTTAATATTTCTTTTTGTCTGAGTCACTGGCTTCTACTTGGTCCATACTAATTTTCAGAGAGATTATTGTTAATTCTTTCTCTCATAATTCTTTTTTTGTTCTTTTTTAGTGTTCTATTCTAGTGTTCTCATTTCAGTGACAAAAAACATTTTTAAACTCTTCTATTTCATCTTTTCAGGAATTCCAGATGAATTTGTAGCCAGCCATGTTTCTCTGAAGTTTTGCTTATAGATTTGGGAGTAACTCTCTACTTCTGGGTTTGTGTCTTTGAGCGTCCCTTTCACTAAAATAGCTTTTAGTGGTGGGATTCTTTTTTTATTTTGTATTTACTCCTTTCTTCCAGCCTACTTCTTGACCTCAGATATGATGTCAGGACTAGGTCCTGGGCACTACTGGAAGGAAGATCTGGATTGGACCTGTTGGTGCTTTCTTTGGGTATTTGAGTGTTACATTGTTCTAGGTTCCCAGGGATAGCTCAGGCTAGGGATCTGCAAGCTTTCAGTGCTCCCAAAGAGGTCTGATGGCTGACCCCCAGCCTGAGCTCTCCAAGTTCCCGAGCTGGGTTTGGATCTGAACAACAATGGACTGCTGCTCAGTCAGCTAGAATGTTTTCTAGAACAGAGTGATAGAACCAGGGTTTTCCCTCCATCTAGGATTACTACTCTGTTTATTCCTCTACACTGGGCTAGAAGTGGAAAGTGAGACCCATGTCTCCTCTTGGGATCTGAGCTCCATAGTTACTGCTGGCTTCTGAATTCCTTCTCCTCTGTAGTTAGATCACCTGGGGCCTATAACCGCTTTTTACCCCCAGAATGCCACCACCCGGTCCGGGTCCTCTCCTCAGTTAGCCCCAGAACTGTTACCGAGAGCAAGGTAATGAGTGACAAAGCTGCAAGCTGGCACCTGTTTCTGTACCCTACATGAGGTCCTGGTGCACAGCCTCTCCCCTGAGCTGAAATGTTTTGCACCCGAAACACTATGACATGGGCCATCTCTAGTGGTTACTAAGCTCTTTGTCTGCCTGTGCTGACCTGGCCTGCAAAAATGACCCATTGTGGCTTTTTCTTGGACTTCCCCATCACAATTCAGTTTAATTTTTTTTAGATCTGTCTGGCGGCATTGGGGGCAGGAGGGTGAGCTCATTTAACTTCTTATTGCTATTCAACCATCATACTCATTCAAATGAAGTTGACTCCAACAGAACTGCTCTTATGTCAAATCAAACCTTGAAGAAATTTTTTTTAATTTATCTGCTCATTGGACTAGATAAATATGGAATCAATATCCACATCATTCTCAGCAACAGCTACTAGTACTACCTGGTAAACATTCAAACAATGCTGAACACAAAGGACAGAAATTTTGTACATACTTTATACGTTAAAAAGTTCATTATTTACTAGATATTGAGTTATTGGGATGCAAGTACCTAAAAGAACCAACCAACAGTAAAACATATACAACATACATTAAAAAAAAGATTCCTTTAGTTAGCTACTAAATAAAAGAAAAGCTCTGTTAGCACTACTTTAAGATTTTGCACTTTGGCATGAAACTGTCACTGGAGAAACATCTTATTTTATGGTTTTGATGTGGTTTTTTGAAACCATATTTCTAGGCCATCTCCCTGATTTACTGCACTGTCCTTACTAATTCCCTAAGTATGCTTAAAGGGTAGCTAGTTAGTACTAGAGAAAATTTTCTTTCAAAGCACTTACAGGCAAAAGTAGTATACTTAGCAGGAGCTAATTAGGCTGAGAAGTGGGACCTTTTCTAGATCTTTTTTCATTAAAGTATATTCAAACCACTAAGTATTTCAGTACTCTACCCACATTATTAATTCCATTCCCCTTACAACAAAGAATGAGATTAGTCCTCAGCATAAATCTTTGATGTACTAATGGCAAAAACACAAGACATATTTCTCTATACTAGAATCCTTAGTTCCCAAAAACTATGGATAAAGTGTTTTATAAACATTAAACCATTATGTAAACAAAACCATTTGCTGTAGTTGTAGTACCAGATTCTACTGTTATACATCTAGAAGATATAGAACATAATAATCTCCAAAGAAATGAATTGGCTATCATACAGAGAGAAATGGAGAAGCACACTGTGAGTTTAAACAGGCTGCAACAGACTAAAAATGAAGAACTTCAAAGAACAGGAATAACAGATGGCTCCAGGCAAATCCTTTCCTTAGTTTCCTTTGCCGGTTTACCAGCTATATGTATCATTTCCCTTACTCGCAAGTATAACAAACACAAGGTTCTGTCCTAGAACCCCTTCTTCTCCCTACTCTGTTAGTAACCTCATCAGCTCTCATGGGGTGGTTCACTTTTCATCTCTATGCACCTTGACTCTTAGATTTATTTTCCAGCCATTGTTCTTCTAAGTGCCTACTGGACACTGCAAACTGGATGTCTCATAGTCATTTCAAAATTAACATTTCTACAACAGAACCTTTACCCCCAAAACTATCCTTCTTTCAGATTTTTCCTTTTCTATTAAAATGCCCATAATCCTTCAGGTTATTCAGGTCTACATCTTTGGCTCCTCACTCAATCTTGTCACTTTTATCTCCACAATTTCTCCACTCCTTTCTCCACATACAGCCATTAACCTAGTTAAAGCCCTCAAACTTCCTCTCAACTACTGCAATAGTTATTCCTTCTATATTACAGGGGTCAAGGATGTGGCACCCCCCACAATCTTGAAAACGTACATAAAATGTTTTGATCCTCTCTTTGTATCAGAGAATAAGTCTAAATTATTATGGCATTAAAAGATAAAATATGTTGATATTATACAATACTATACACATATTTTATGCATTTCTGAGTTTTCAAACTTTTTCCTATGTCATCTGAAGCTTCCACAAAACTCCCCCAAAATTTCCATTTAATTTCTTATGCCAACCCAACCAGTAATATATCAAAACTATGATAGGGAAAGTCATGATGTAGAAGGGATAACTGTAATCTCCTAACTGATCTCCCTTCTTCAAATCTCTCTCATCTCCAATCTATTCTCCAAAGAGCTGTCTTAAAGCCCAGCTCTCACTATTATACTCTGCTACTCTACCTCTAATAACTCCCTCTTGCCTATGGGATCAAATATAAACTCCTTGGCTTCTCATTTAAAGCCCTTAACAACTTAGCCCCAAGTTATCTTTTCAATTTATTCCACATTACTCATTTTCTGTGACCCCCAAGGAAAGTGACCAGAAGCTCTGCAACAAAAGGTAAGAATGCTTACAGGGACCTAACCTTTGTCATTAGCAAGCTGGAGCGAGGACCCTACCTGCTGACCAATGAATAAAACACCTTAGAAAGGGGAGACGCAGGCTAGTGGGGGCTATTTCACCCAATGACTTTAGCTTAACAGAAGAGTTCTCTGCTATACACTTACTTCTAGTTATCTATAAAGTCAATGGAGATTCATAGAGGAATAAAGAGAATTTATTAGATGTCTCTTCTCTGCACTTGCCCCTTCCCTTTCGATAGATAGTACTTGAAGGCTCCCTGTCAATTACTCGCTGGTACTAAGCTATTTACTACTTTGCTGAAAATGACTCTGATTCTGTCCTTGTGCAACAATGGTGCTTACCCCTCCAACCTCACTCTATGTCTTGAAAGAAATGATGCTCACAGCTTCTCTTTTTTAAAGCAGATAGAAGAATTTACATCAAACTTACATGCAGTACCACAACTAGGATATTTCAAACCTGGGGCAAAAGTCACAAAATATGACTAGGATAAGTAACATGAAGATGACCTTAAAATTACCTTACGACAAACTCAGCTGAAGGGGCTTGGGGGAAACAGATATCTTGAAACACAGCAAGGTGTCCCAGAAGGCCTAACTTGGAGGACAGTAGCCAGAGGGAGAAAGCAGAAGCCATCTAACAGCTTCCTATTTTAAAAAAATCAATCTTACTATTCAGTGCTAACTTCAACTGTTTCTGTACTACTGAAGGAATGCAAATGTTGTCACAGTGCCCTCTAAATTTCAGCACTTTAACATCAGACACCATGCTCTACTTAAGAGCTGGTGGTTTTCGGGGGGCGGAGCCAAGATGGCGGCTGGGAAGCAGTGACTGACGCGAGCTCCCCACCAAGTCCCTCCAAAAACCTACAAAAAAAATGGCTCTGAACCAATTCTAGAGCTACAGAACCTACAAAGTGGCAGAGAGAAGCAGGGCTCCAGCCCAGGGCAGCCTGGATGGTCTCTGGGTAAGGTCTGTCCCACAGGGAGCTCCCAGCCCCCAGCTGAGGGGAGCAGAGCTGAGCCCAGCGCACACGGCGCGAACA
>CM053624.1:72198259-72223826 GCA_028646595.1 Phalanger gymnotis | reverse complement strand
AGGAAGGGAAAGGGGGATGGGAGGGGAACAGGGTGACGGAGGGGAGGGCAGACTGGGGAACAGGGCAACCAGAGTGTACGCCATCTTGGAGTGGGGGGGGGGATGGGGAGAAAATTTGTAATTCAAACGCCTGTGAAAATCAATGCTGAAAACCAAACATGTTAAAAATAAATTAAAAAAAAAAGAGTTGGTGGTTTTCCTCTCTGTTGATTAATTTGACATAACAGAAAAAGCTTTTATTAATAAACTAAATGATGCATGTACATTGGTGAAAAAAATTCATTAAAATATTTTCTTATTTTGCTAAGAACTGGGTCATTAAGATTACCATATTTGCCCATGTATAAGATGTGCCTTAATTTTGGGGTCTGAAACTTGAAAAAAAATGTATTACATAAAGTTATCGAACTCAAGTTTTATTCATCTGCTCATAGCTTTCAGGCATCTTTGGGGCAAGTCTGGTGCATGTACACGTGCTTAGTTCATTCCTTTTCATGAACCTAAAGCACCAATTTGAAATCATAACTTCTTTTTCATCAGCAATTCTTCTTGCCTCATGCTGAACCATCTTTGTGGACACAGGAATTCCAATTGCCCTTTGCTCTTCAATCTATATCTTCAATTCTCTCTCTAAATCAGGCCATTTTGTTGACTTGCCTTTCATGGTCTTCTTCTGCTATGGCATTTTCAGTAAGGTTTCTTCTTCCCATTGCCAGTCTCGGATTGTTTTCTCAGTTGGAGGAGGACCAAACTTAGGTTCAGCAGCACAATTCCCATTCAGTTTTGCAAACTGGATCACTTTTAACTTTCAGCACCGCACGAAAATCTTTTCTGAGCCATTTCTGGGCAGAACATGGTAAAACATAACCTAATATACCGGTAACAAATGCAAAACGAGTGCAAAAACAAGTGCGGAAAAACAGGAAATGCAAGTAAAAAAATCTATAACCACTGTATAAGATGCACCCAGTTTTTAGACCCCAAATTTTTCAGAAAAGGATGTGTCTTATACAATATAATATAATACAATAAAAACCCCACTAAATTTGAAGAATATAGGCAAAATAACTGTTGAATATCTAGTTAATGATTATACTGTACTAACTTTAGTCAAGTTTATAACACAGTAGTTACTTTTTGTATTGTTTCTACTTTTTGGTACAAGGAGGTACCTTGAATAAACAGTATGTATACTATATTTGTGCCAGAAGGCACTAAATGTGTGTCAGATATTGCCAGAAATTTGGCTTAAACCAGTAACATACATCATATTCCTCAAATTCAAAAGAGAGATGAGTAAATATTAAAGATCATACCATTAAAAAATTAGAAGAAAAACATTATGTATCTTTTAATGCTATGGAGAGGAGATGAATTCTTAACCAAATACAGCATACAATGTTTTTAAAAATAGATAATTTTGATGACATCCAATCAAAAGGCTTTTGCACAAACAAAACAAACACATCTGTGATAAGAAGGGAAATAGTCAACTGGATCTTTTTCTCAAATATCACCATTAAAGGTTTGGATTCCAAGATATATAAACAACAGAAACACATGAAACCAAAAATGATTACCAAATAGACAAGTGGTCAGAAGACATGAACAAATAATTGTCAAGAGAATAATTGCAAACTATTAATAATCACACAAGAGAATGCTCCAAATCACTAATAAGAGATACAAATCTAAACCACCCTGAATCTTTATCTCATATCCAGTATAAATTGGCAAAAATGACAAAGGATAAAAATAGTCAATATTGGAAGGAATGTGGAAATATAGGCTCATTAATACATCGTTGATGAAACTGTAAGTAAGCACAAGTCTTCTGGAACACTTTTAAATTATGCAAATAACATGACTAAAATGTCCATTCCCTTTGACATAGAGATTCCATTGCTATATCTCAAGGTAGTCACTGACAAAAAGTAAGGACCGATATCCACCAAAGTAATTACAGTAACACTTCGTATGGCAGTAAAGAATTGGAAACAAAGTAAAGGTCCAGCAATTGAAGAATGGTTAAATAAATTGTGGTACGTGAACAGATGGAATATTACCATGTGGTAGCAAGTGACAAACATGATGAACACAAAGAAGTATGGAAAGACTTACACAAAGCAAAGTATACAGGGTGAGGAAAACAATACATACATCAACTATGACGAAATAGAAAGAATCACAAAACAATTGAAAACTAATGCTGAAAAAGGAAAAAAAAACTAAGCTTGGCACCAAAAAAGGGACATAAGACACCCACCCCAAATCATGTACAGGCATGAGAAGTACATGAGTATAAAGCTCTATATATGATGTCACGGGGGTGGGGGTAGACGACTTGTATCTTTCAGCTCTGTTTATTTATCTCCTCTCATTTTTCATTAATTTTTTTTTTTGTAAGGGATGGCTCTCTGATAGAAAGTAAGAAGGATACCAAGGGGAAATCAAGACAATGTAAGAGCAACAATCAATAAAAACTTTTTAAAAATGCAAGCTATTATTATTTGAGAGGGTTTGGAATAGTACTGTGTTGTTTTAAATTATTTTATGACATTTTAGTCAGTTATGATGTTTTTGGAAATAACATAACATAGATCTTTTGGGAAAATACAATTCATTTTTACAACAATCCTTTTCTCCTTCCTTTAACAACTGTTTCTCTTAACCTACAATACAAATCTAGAGTGTGTAATTGTATCAACATGTTATATTCTATTTACAAACATCTAGATTCCATAACTTCAAAACAATGTAAACATCTTAAAATAAGAAGTTCAAGCTTGCACAAACAAGAATAGAACACAAATTATTATACATTGCAAAACTGCAAAATGATACTTCGGAAGGGTAAATATTATTCAAAAGGAATAAAACAGGTCACCGACAGTAGAGCAATTTGCAAAAGAAAAAAAAAAGAAAGCCCCCCAAAGCAAACCAAGAACAAAAAAACCAAAATTAGATCATAGGTTAAAATAAATTTTAAAATTGATGAAAAAGGCTTTACACTCAAAAGAGAGAGAGAAATCGCCAAGCCTAATGCCAAAAAGTAGCAGGCACAACAAAGAATAGACCAGCGATTCATGGGAGACAATATCAAAGAAAACTAGCAATAGAATCTATCATATAAGAGGCCTCTACAAAAATACACAACAGACAGGTAGTAAACAAGGTGAACAAATCTGTTCTCATAGGTACTGCTGTGATTTGGTGGGATGGAAGTCATGACTGGTCTCATGATCGTTTAAGGTAATAGAAGGGCACATTTATTCAAAAGGATACAAAAAGATTTTAAAAATGAGTGGTAAGGTAACATTGTATATGAGAAAGATATACTGTTTAAGGAAATCTAGGAACCTGAGGGGCGACACATGTGGAGATTACTGGGACCAACCTCAGAATCAGTATTGTCTCAGGTTGTATTAAAGATCATATAGAGAAAAGGAAGAATTATATGTAAATCAAAAAACAAATCACAAACCTAACACAAAGTATGTTATTATAGTAATAGATGTCAACCTTCTAGATACATTCTGGAGTAGTCTCTCTACCAACAGCAGAGAATCTGATAAATTTGTGACTTGCCCAAATGCCAACTTCATTCTTCAAAAGTTGGACATATCAGTGAGGTTACTATTCAGAGCTAATTCTGACCACTGAGGAAGCACTAAGCAGGAATAACATGATAGAGAAGGAATGGGAAAGCTGGGCACAGCTTTAAGCTTAACACAATACACAGATTTAAGGAGGGCAGATTTCAGAGGGAAAGGATAGGTAGGATACAAAAACTTAATGTTTTATAGAGCAAGTTATTCAAGAAGGGTGAGAGATCTCAGAAACACAATTCTGAAAACAGAAAAAGAAACCATTCCAAAAAGAATTAGAGGGAATATATAAAGAAATTGATATGGTTACACATGAAACTCACTGACCAACTAGAAATAAAAAGACGGGCAGAGATGTCCAGATACAAGGGCAAGTGACTGAAGATAAATACCACACTGTAGAGATATCCTTTAAGAACACTGTCAGGAAAGATGATGCCTAGAATGAACTAAGGCTGAGGAAACCCTAAAAACTGAGCACAATAAAATGTTTTTGTTTTTAAAGCTATTTTGGAGGCAAGAAGAGGATCAAAGAAGGGATAGAATTACAACTCAGGAGGGAATGAGATGGTGATAAATGGATCATGGTGAGAAAGCTGAAATGCTTAAAACTTATTTTGCTTTTGTTTTTTGTTCTAAAGAGAATGCCTGGAAAAAATGTTTCACAGGAAATAGAAATCCAAGATAAGCAAGGAAACACTAAATTCAATAGTTAGATGCAGTCAATGAGTTCTAGGCAAACAAATGTTTATTACTGCAGTTAAAGTAATATTTGAAAGATTTTAAGAAAGTGAAAAGGAAGGACAAATGCCTTGATGTTTACAAACGGGAAAATTTCTGTGGGGTGTGGGGAGGTAGATATATACAAACTACAAACCAATGAATTTAGCAGGATATATTTTTGGTGACCATGAATAAAGAGAAGGAACGATATATAAAAGGCAAAACTTCACGAAGAACAAGTTGTTAATAGCAATATATGAAAAAGAAGCCTTTGACAAAATAGATCTAATATCTATAAATGTTAGAAACCCTAAAATGCACAGGTATGTCAAGGTCCTTAATATGACCAAAAATATATTTCTAAAGAGTGAATTTATTTGCAATAGACAAACACTAGAAGCTTTCTCAAGAAAAATAGGGCTAAAGGTAGAATGTCCCCATTCCAATGTTATTTGACATTTATTGGAAATACTAACTATAGCCAGCCAGTCCTAAAATGAGAATATGAAATTAAAAGTACAGGCCTAAACAAAGAGGATACAAAATTATCTCTTATCTAAATGACACTTTACTTTTGTAAAAAATCAGAGAAGAAATTAATTAAAATGATTTACAGCTTCAATAAAGTGGGAAGATTCAAAATAAATACAAAAATCAATTTTTGCATTTGTGGAATTTTTGGAAATCGCATTCTAGGAGGAAATGGTAATGAGAGAAATCACATTCAAAATAACTACAAATTCATCTTGGAAGTAGTCTATCAAGAAAAATGTAGGATTTACACGAAATAAAAATAAAACCACAAAACTTCTTGTTCTGAAATAAGTGATGACAAATAACTTGATAGAGTGCTCAATTAATTTCCAGATTTAGTTCTCTATCAATAAAATCACCAAAAGGATATTTTATAGGGCTAGTCAGAACAAAATTCAACTGGAGAAAACAAAAGGTTTGGAAATGCAAGAGAAATAAAAGGGGAAAAAAAAGGAATCAAGAACCCATAACACTGTCAGACCTCAAACTATATTATAAAGTGGTAATCATCAAAATTATTTACTGCTAGCTTAAAAAATAGAAAAGTAGATCAATGCAACAGACTAGATAATGAAGAATATATTTGATAAATCCAACATATGTTATTTGAAGGAAGGATTCCCTTTTTGACAAGAAAAACTGCTGGAAAAACCTTTCAGAAAGCAGATTAGCAAAAATTAGGTTCAAATCAGCATCTGACACAACATACTACAAGCTCTAAATGGATACTTTACCTATTTTTTTTTAAAGTCGTATCATTAAAAAAAAAAATACAGAAGGATAGAAGTAAGTACCTATAGTTGGGGGAATAATTCTTAGCCAAACAAGGAATCTTTCCAGAAAGAAATGATTACAAGAAAAAAAACAGATTGTGCCAATTACATACTATTAAAAAGCTTTTGCAAAATCAATGCAGATAAAGGAAAATCAAAAAAGAAAAACAATTTTGTACAGAATATTAGTGATACAAGTCTGATAACCAAAACTTATAAGACCAAAGCTATTTCCCAATAGATAAGTAGTAAAGTACATGAATACCTTTTCAAAAAGAAATGGGATTAATAACCATATGAAAACTTATTTCAAATCACTAAGGAAAAAGTGAATTAAAACAGTTCTGAGGTATCATGGAAATAGTCACTGTTGGAAGGACTTAGGGAGACAGGCACACTGAATAACTGTTGGTAGATCTATGAACTGATTAAACCATTCTGAGAAATAACTGGAAATACACAAGAAATGTGATTAGGATGTTCATACACTTCAACTCAGAGATCACACTACTGGATATGTGACCCAAGGAAGTTAAAGACAGAAAAAAAGGTTCCAATGTTAATCAATCAGCAGATTCAACATCTACTACCTACCAGGCCCTGTGCTAAATGCTGAGGCCATAGTGACAAAAGGTACCTCAAGGAGATTATAATAAGGCAGACTATATAAACAACAGGTTTACATAAAACAAAAATACAAACCAAATACAAGGTAACCTTGACGGGAAAGACAGACCATTCCAAAAAGAGTCCTATCATTTTTATGGTAATAAAGAGTTGAAAAGGAAATGAATGACCTTTGAAATGGGCAAGGTAATAAAGTAGTATTATACCATGTGCCAATTTGTATGAATTGATAAGAGTGAAATAAGAACCAGAACAATAAACACAACGCTGCCAACAATGTAAATTAGAAACACAAGGAAGCTGAATTCTGAGTAAAGTGCAATATGCAATCTTGATCCTGCAACACTGATAATGAAACAAACTTCCCATTACCAAAGCAGAGAAGCAAGGTCAGTAAGCCATTTTTCAATTTAGTACTTTACAAAGTATGAAACTGTCTTAATGCCACCATCCCTCCTTCCTCTTAAAGCAATATATTATAAAAGAATATTGAGATAATGCTTTAGTCTGAAGTACCTGATGCCAAATGAAACATTTTATCAAGTCTTTCTTTAGGTATCAATTTTAAAACAATGAACACTGAAATCTCTTAAAAACCATCGAAGGTCTACCAATTTCTGAAAGGAAAGGCCTGGTCAGCCCAGGAAAGACTCCATACCCTGAAATGACTATGGTAAGGATCAGTTCTTGACCTGTTTTGTGTCACAATCCTTTGTCAGTCTGCTAGATCCCTTAATTGCCAAATCTAAAAGCCCTTTCCCAATCTTCATCTTTCTGTACCTCTCTGAGGACTTTGACGCTGTCAATCACCCTCTTCTTGACACTCTTCTCTCTAGCTTTTCAGGTAACTACTCTCTCCTGGTTCTCTTCCTACCTATCTTACAATTCCTTTTCAGACGCCTTTGTTGATTTAAGTTATGCCTACTAACCATGGGTGTCCTACGGGACTCAGCCCTTACCCTCTCCTTTTCTCCCTCTAAATTATTTTACTTGTTGATCTCAGATTCCATGAATTCAATTATCTCCATACTCGTGACTCTCAGATCTCCTTATCCACCAATAACTCTCTCCCAACTTCCAGTCTCCCATCTCCAATTACCCATTTAACATCTCTAACTGAATAGCCTATAAACATCTTAAACTCACAATATCCAAGATGGACTCATCATTCCTCTCAAACCTTCCTTTCTTCCTAACTTTTCTATTACTGTCAAAGGTACCATCATCTTCTCAGTTACTCAAGGTTTTCAACTAAAGTGTCATCCTTGCCTCCTCACTCTCTCCTTTCCCCCTCTTCCCCCAGACAATCAATAGTCAGATCCTATCATTTCCACCTTCATAAAATCTTTCGTATTATATACCCCCTTCTCCCCTTTCACATTGCCACCATCCCAGGTTAGGTCCTCATCACCTCATGCCTACACTACTGCTTCTGCCTATTGGTTAGCCTCCCTGCACATAAGCAGGGAGACCAACCCACTCCAGTCCACCCCCACCCCACTCCAGTCCATCATGTAGCTGTCAAAGCCAGCTTCCTAAAGTGCAAGTCTAACCATATCACCCCCCACCCATTCAACAAAACTCCAGTGGCTCCTTATCACCTATAGGATTAAATATAAAATCCTGTTTGGTTTTTAAAGTCCTTCACAACCTGGCCCTTTTCTCCTTTCTAGTTTTCTTGTACCTTAACCCTCCTCCATATATTCTGTGATCCAATGACACTGGCCTCTGCTGTTCTTCACACATCTCCTGACTCTAGGGATTCTCACTGGCAGCCCACCTTGCCTGGAACTCTCTCCCCCTTCATCTCAACCTCCTGGCTTCCTTCAAGTCTCAGCTAAAATCCCACTTCTTGCAGGAAGCCTTTCCCAACCATCTTTAATTCTGGTCCCTTCCTTTGCTGGTTATTTCCTATTTATCCTATTCATAGCTTGTTTGTACATAGTTGTCTGCTTGCTGACGTATTATAGCAAGTTATTGATACCAAACATGGAAATGGATAGAGAAAAGGACATCAATAATTACAACAATTTCATATAAAAAATTAACCAATATAAATCAACTGTCATAAGATCAAGAGTGTGAACACTACCTCTTTCAGCATATTCCTGACCTGTTAGCAAAGTGAATAGATACAGCAGCCAAAAATATCATAATTTAGAATATGAACTTCTTTATAAAATCACCTCAGGAAGAATGGTTGAAAAGTATAAGCACTATTGTCTTATAAAAGGACTTTGATTAAACAATGAAGAGAAAAGATTCTGCTGCATAGAGATAGCTGAGTACGAAACCCAACTAAGCAAAGGCATCCCAAGGGTGTTCCATGATGAAATAGGAACAACAGAAACAGGACCAGCCCAGACCTTCCTTCTAGAAGTGTGGCAGAGTCTAGGCCAAACATCAAGTCCTAAGTCAGGAAGTAGGTTAGAAGAATGGGCAAACAAAAAAAAGAGCCCCACCATAATGACCTATTATGGTGACAGTAATGCTTACAACACAAATGCAGAAGAAGAGAACATCTCCAAAACACCTATAAGCAATGCCTCAGAGGAAAATAGAGCTGGAGCACACACTCAACTGAACTCCTAGAAGAGATGAAGAAAGAATTTTTTTTTTAAAAAAGAGCTAAAGTGTTTTTTTACAAATGAAATGAGAACACTTGAGGGAAAAATCAGAAATGATTATTATGGAAGAAAGAACGGGAAAAGAAATTTACAGGTCGGTGTTTCAACAATCTGGCTAGCAGCTGTTGTGGGGATGAAAGACCACCACAGGCCCAACAACAAGCACACTACCAGCACGCTTCAAAAGCCCAGGTTCTTTTGATCTGCTTTAGTAAGGAAAGCAACATTAAGGGGCTGACAAGTTTACTTTAATTCAGCATACAACTACCATTCACTTAGTTCAGGGGAAAAAGCCAGCACCCTGAACTTCAGAGCAAATACAAACAAATACAAACATCGGACAGACCTTATCTGATTCAAATCCCAATACATAGTTACCAGAGTTTGACAAAGTCCCAGCATCCGGGTTTACAAGTGGGAGGGCTCTTAGCTACAGCTGCCTGGAGTCTCCACGCCACCAAGAGTGAGAGCCCTGCGCAAATGGCTCTGTCCTCTCTTCTTATACCATTTCAGACGTCATCAAACGTCATCTGAATGACCCCAACTTAGGCTCCTATGCTTGGCTTTTGAGTTAGCCCCTCCCCTTAGTACCCTGGGAGCTTCACACCCACATAGGCTTAGCACCTAATAGGGGTTTGGGCCTGGGGCTTAGCACCTAGTAAGACTCAATGAAATACACTGAATTAATCAAAGGAAACAAAAGCCAAACTCTTCAAGGGCACTTGGTTGAACTGAGTGCTAAGAGCTCATTTTGCTTACCAACACAGTCGGAAAAAGAAATAAAAAGTCTTGCCCAAGCAATACACTCCCTGAAAATTAGAATGGAACAAATAGATGCCAATGACTACATGTAATGACAAGAAATATCAAAACAAGATCAAAAAACTGAAAAAATATTGGAAAGCATCAGGGATCAAAGAGCAAAAGCAAATAACCTGGAAGAAAAAAATTATCACTGGAGCATCAGAACATCATGACCAAAAAAACAAACAGACATCATATTTCTAGATCTTAAAAGAACTGTCCAGACTTCTGAGCACCTGAGGTCAAAGGTGAAAAAGAAAGAATCCTCCAATCACCCTCTGGGAGAAACCCACAAATTAAAGCTCCCAGAAATATTACAGCCCAAATTCAGAGCTTCCAGGTCAAAGAAAAAATATTGCAAGCATCCAGAAAAAAAGAATTCAAGTGCCAAAGAGCTACAGTCAGGAAGACACACAATTTAGAAGCCACCACTATAAAGGAGTAAAGAGAGCTTGAAGTACAGCATTACAGAAGGCAAAGGGTATATAGGCTTACAGCCAAGAATAACTTATCCAGCAAAACTAGATATAATACTACATGAGGAAAAATGGACATAATATGCATGCCCCCTCTGAGTCCTATTATTATCAGGTGTCATAGAAAGATGCTAATTAGATAAAAGCCTGTCAACTACCAAGGACTGGTTTTGTTATGTCTTGATCTTAAGAATGCAAAGAGAGGAGAAAAGGATTAAGGGGGGAGGAGAGATTTGGGGGTGGGAAGAGATTAGGAAAAATTATTTCATATAATTAAGATACACAAGTAGACACTTATACAAACAAGGAAGGGAGAAGCAACTGACACTTCAACCTCATTCTCAAATGAACTGGTTAAAGGAAAGAATGGAATACATACATACACATACTCATGCAAAGACTTGGGTACAGTAATACATTTCATTCAACAGGGAAAGGGGAGAAAGAGGGATTAGAGGGAGGGTAGATTAAGGAAGAGGTCAGTCTTAGACAAAACAAAGTCTAAAGATATACAAAATATTTATAGATCTGTCTGAGGTGACAAATAATGGGAATCTGAGGGGTAGTCAAAAACTGGAGAATGGATAAATAAATTATGGTAGATAAATGTGATAGAATATTATTGTGTTGTAATAAATGGTGAAAGGGAGATGATTTCAGAGAAACTTGGGAAGACTTCTATGATCTGATGTCAAGTGAACAGAACTAGGAGAGCAATTTATATAATGACAGCAATATGGTAAAGGTAAACAACTTTGAAAGAATTAGGAATTCTTATCGGCTTAACCAAAAACACCACGATTCCAGAGGGAATGAAACATGCTATCCAACTCTTTATAGAGAGGTGAATGACTCAGAGTGCAGAATGAGACAAATTTTTTTTTGGACATGGCCAAAGTGGAAACTTATTTTGATTGACAATACATTTATAAATGGAGTTTGTCCTTACATATCAAATGTGCATGTGTGGAGGGGAGAGGTTAGATAGGAGGTAAAGAAGGCTATCACACTATCTTGATTACTTTGAATTTGATGTAATTATTTTAGTATAGTCCAACCTATATATATATATATATAAATATATATATATACACACGTACATATATGTATATACATATATATATACACACATACACACACACATATATGTATATATGTGTATATATATGTATACACTATACTTTTTTAAAAAGTATTGTATATGGAGAAAAGAGAAGGAAAGTGGCCAGAAAGTAAACATATGATTTATATCTTATCTTAGATCTGCTCTGGGGGGTTTTAAGAAAAAGTCCTTCCAGAAGAGGAAGTTTCTCAGAGTTAAACCAAAACACTCAGTGAATGAAATTACTGATCACTTTGGTCTTCCAAACCATCCTAAATCCTAATGCCAGATTAATCTTCCTAAAACAGAGTTCTACTGTTCACTTCCCTGCTCAAAAATCTTCCACAAGTGCTCACAGTCTACCTGAAATCCAAACTACCAAACCTCACTTTTGAGGTCCTTTGCCACATAGCCCCAATTGCCCAAAACATGCCCTTCATGTTCCAATCTAAGTACTTTTGCTTATGCTTTTCCCTCTGCCCAGAATGTCTTCCACAGTATCTCAACCTTTCAAAATCCCACTTGATGATAAGCTCAAAAGCCACCTTGCTCTACAGGGGGAAAAAAGAGGACATCTTCTGTACAAGAAGCTTTCCACTTTAAATTTAATTTAGGTCTCTTTGAAACATTTATCTAGGCCTTCAAGTCTAGTGAAACCATGGTGTTCCTCAGGGTTCTGTCTTGGGTCCTCTTCTCTTTTCTCTCTATACTAGAGCAGTTGGTGATCTCTTCAGCTACCACAGATTTAATTACCATCTCTATGCTGATGATACTCAAACCTATCCTGCCTCAAACTCTCCAGCTGACCTCCAAACTCCTTGAATATCCAACCAGATGTTCAGTAGGTATCTTAAACTCATTATATCCCAAACTGAACTCTTTACTGAGCCCCCCACCCCCCCACCTCCTACCTATCCTATTACTGAAGAAGGCAACACCATCCTCCCTCAGGCTTGTAACCTAGGAGTCATCTTGGATTCCTCATCGCTCATATCCACTCTGTTGCCAAGGCCTGTCCATTTCACTTTTGCAACATCTCTTGAATACAGCCCCATTCTCTCTTCTGACACTGCCACGACTCCAGTGTGAGCCTTCTATCACCTCATACCTGAATTACTGCTACAGCCTACTAGTGGGTCAGCCTGTCTCAAGTCTCTCCTTACTCCAGTCCACCCTCTGTGCAGCCACTAAAGTGATTCCCCTAAAGCTCAGGCACAAACCCTACTCAATCAACTCCAGTGACTTTCTATGGCTTCCAGGAGAAAATACAAAATATTTTTTGGCATTCAAACCCTTTACAACCTAGTCCCGCCCCCCACTACCTTTCCATCTTCTTATACCTTACTCCCTGACACATATCCTTTGATGCAATGATACTGGCATCCTGGCTGTTCCATGAACAAGACACTCCATCTCTCTGCTCTGGGAATTATTTCTGGCTATCCCCTATGTCTGGAACACTCTTCCCTAGTCATCTGCCTGGCTTCCTTTAAGTTCCAACTAAAATCCCACTTTTTACAGGAAGCTTTCCCTAACCCCTCTTAATCCAGTGCCTTTCTTCTGTTAATTATCTCCCATTTATTTTGTACATAGACTGCTCTGTATATGTTTGCATGTTGTCTACCCCCATTAAACAGTAAGCTCCCTGAAGGCAGGGATTGTCTTTTGCTTCTTTTTGTATCCACAATGCTTAGTATGGTGCCCAGCATATAGGAGGTGCTTAATAAATGTTTACTAATAGACTGATCAAAGCACTTTCTTCACAACAATCCTGTGAAGTAAGCAATACCGATATCATTCCCATTGTGCCTATAGTCACATACCTAGTAAGTGATGGGTGTGAAATCTGAACCTCTACAGACTCTTCATGAATGCTTATGTAAATAAATGAGTATATAAATGGGGGTAGGGGGGTGAGAGGAAAAAGAAAGAGAGGGAGAAAAAGAGGGAGAGAATAGAGAATGATTAGGGGGAACTAAATTAATTCATCTCATTAATATATTGTTCTTTTATGGAGAACTCCAATGTTTTTCCTATCACAACTAACATTTGAAAAATTCTCACAAGTACAGAGCAATTTATTGAGTAAAAAAAGTAATACAGTACAAAAGAACACAAGATATGAGCTCAAATTCTAGCTCTGATACTTGGGGGGAGATGGGGAGGGCAGAAGGCACAGTAAGCATTAATATACTGTCTATGCGCCAGGTGCTTTACAACTATTATCTCAGTTGATTAGGTAGGTACTGTTACTATCCCCATTTTACAGATGAGGAAACTAAGGCAAACAAAGGTTAAATGACTTGCCCAGGGTTATATAACTAATAAACAAATATCTGAGGCCAGATTTTAGTTCACGTCTCCCCAACTCCATCCAAGTGCAGTGCTCTACCCACCTCAGTACCAAACTCTCTCCAGTCTATGATGAACTTGTGATCCTAGACAAGATGGCTTAACCTCCCTGGACTTCAGTGGCCTCTTCTGTAAAATGGGAATACCAAACATCTAAAGCTGTGAGGAAACTGAAGAAATCATCTAGCCTTAACCTTCATTTACAAGTGAGGGACCTCTAATATGTACCTCTCAACATAGCTGCTGTAAGAAAAGCAGGTTGTAAATTTTATGGCACTAAATAAGTTTGTTATTATTATTGTTTTTAAAGCAAAAGAGTCTGAGGAAAAAAATGCCTGTAAATTCTACCTGTAATATCTCTCAAATCTCTTTTACATTTCCACTACCACCCTTGTTCAAACCCTCCAGATCTCTCAAACTATTAAAAGAACTTTCTGAAAAGGACCACTACTAAATCAGATGTTGCTCATGAACAGATCTGATCACTTCATTCCCCCTGCTGAAAACTCTTCAATGACTTCTCTAAAGTCCAAACTTCTTTATTAACTGTACTAAGTAGATTAGATAGCTAAATGGATGAATTAGCAAGACCTATTTAGAAACTGCAGCTGTCCAATGTTCAAACCATAAGGATTAATATGGCAGTCACCAAATAATAAAACAGTATTTAAGAGAATCAAGCTTCCTGTTAGTGCCCATTCCAGTTTCCTTACATTTTTAGGTTAACATAGACTATACGTTCAATGAAAATCTATCTTATGTTATTGCCTAAAAACAAATATTTGTGCACTTAACTAATGAGTTTCCTTTTAAATTATAAAGCACATATTATCATGTTATTTAGGTACCATATTTTAGTTTGTCTTAGAACTCCAAGTACTTAGCCAGTCCAAATGGTCTGCTGTTTAATGATACTTTTAAATTAAAAGTATTCAAGCAATTTTGCCCTATTTTAAATGGCATACTTCTTGTTTAAAACAAGTTCACTGAGTTGGAGAAAATCTTTAAATAGTGTCTAACTTATACTGCCTACTCTTTCCAGTCATAATTGTCTGATTTCTTTGAGACCTATCTAAAAGCCAGACTTAGTCAGAATATATCAGCTTTGTGGGCTTTATCTCTGCCACATGCCATTTTGCAAAGAATAAAAAACTAATGGCCTAGTTAGGCAATCTTTATTTGCCTGAAGTTAAAGTTTGCCTATTTCTATCCTGAGAAGACAAAAGTAAAAGTTGCTTCTTAGGATAGCACTGGTTTGAGAGGTGGAAGGAACTCAAGAGTTAATCTAGCTATTTCATTTTAGAGATAACAAAACTGAGTCTCAGGGCAAGTATAAGATACAAGGTAGTAGGTAGTAGGGAGCAGCCCAGAGATTAAAACTAGGTCTTGGACAAATTAACTTCTCTGGGCCTCAGTTTACTCAACTGCAAATGAGGAAGGGAGGGAGAGTTTGGACTAGATGACCCCAAAGGTTCCTCTCAAATCTATATCTCTGATGCTGATTACAAATCTAGGGCCCTGTCTACTAAACTATACTGCTTTTGGATTGTCAAAACCTTGTTCAAACTCACTCAGGAGCTACCACTTTCCATGACAAAGAACTTAATGTTAAACAAAAGAACCAATTTGTGACATACACAATTAAAGCATAAAATAGTAAAGAACAGAAGTTTTAAAGAATTAAGATTTGTAGGAAGTACATGAGCTGAAAAGGACCCCTTGGGAACCATCTATTCGAATTTATTCTACTTCAGGAGTTCTGTATGATAGAATTCTGCTAATACAGAATACAACATAATTAGTCAATTCTAAGTAAATCTTTAGTCTAAACTATATTCCACCTATCATCTGTCATATATTCATGTTTTCAATCTGATGACAACTAGTGTGCTCTAAAAATGAAAAAAAATTTAATATTTGCATAAAATACATTTGCCTACCAAAAAAATCCCAAAGCACTAAGAGAGTTCTAGATTACCTGTGCCATTGTCCCTTTAAATAGTACAGATAATAGATATCTGACTATATTTTCGCCATCCTGATGTTCAGTTTACTAAAACTGATCCAATATGGGTAACAGGCAGCTAGGTGTAGTGGTTAGAGCACTGGGCCTGGAGTCAGGAAGACCCCAGTTCAAATCCTGCCTCAGACACATACTAGCTGTGTGACTCTGCACAAGTCAATAACCCATTTGCCTCAGTTTCCTCATCTTTAAAATGAACTAGAGAAGAAAATGACAAACCACTAGAGTATCTTTGCAAGAAAACCCCAAAATGGGGTTGGACATGACTGAAAAACTACACGGGTGACAAAGGACCTACATATCTCTGGACAGAATTAAAAGGGCTGTTACCTAGAGGACAGGCTGCACAAAGATCTTATAATGCATGTTATTATCATATTATTTTAGCATTCTATGCTATAATTTTAAAAAATTATGTACAAAGCTCAAGAGTTGAAGATAAAAACAAACTTTAGAAATGACTTTTTTTTAAAAAAAAAGAATGACTAACATGAAATCAACAGCCTCTTCGAATTCCACCCAATAAAAGTAATCTTCCCAGAGTAAACACATGGGACATGCATTTAATCCCCATACATCTTTTCCCTACATTATTCTCTTTAAGTTTATTAAAAGAAAATGCCACGAATGAGAAATAAGATGAAATCAAATAGATCATTCTGCACATGCAATGAGACAACAGCTAGAAATGAACTTGGAAAAGTTAAAGTCATTGTACAAAAGTAAGGTTATCTGTATGCTGGCCCCAGTACGTATATTTGTGTATTACATACTTCAGCAGCAGAGAGTTAGTTCTTGAGGTGCTAAGCACGATGACCCACATATATTACTCAGTAGCTACACCTGAGGACAAGAAAGATGATTACAAAGGTTCTTATTAATTTTGGAGGGGGCAGGGAAGGAAACTGCATCCTACTGCTATCTGCACTGCCTTCCACAAGTGAAAGCAAAGCTGGATTCAAACGCAGTTACAAAATACTCTCAGGGGGCAAGTCGGTTACCCTGTGCTTAGGCACGTCTTTCACACCCGGAATCTTGTCTTAGTGCAATTTCCCAAATGAGGTGATGCAAAAAACCGGTGATGCTGCCGTCCTCAACGCAGTGGCCACATCCAGAAATAGTTGCTGGGCAGACCCAGAGCCAACTCTTGTGGCACCGAGGCAGACCGTCAACAACAGATATTAGGTCTCCATCCATACCCAAAGCAACACCCTCATAACAAGGGGTACGTCTATCGTTGCAATGGGTGAGCCTGTACTTGTTACCTGTACTTGTTTGTAAACAACACCGGACGCGGCCGTGCAATGCCCTTCAAGCTTACAGCACACTTGCACGCACTCATTCATTCATTATCCTGGTGCTGCCCAGACCAAGTGCCCTAGGGCAATGCTCCTGCCTCCCAGCCCCCGCAGTCCACCCCTTTCTCACCTGATCTTGTAGTTGGGTAAGGTGTGCTTGCGCCTGAGGATCTTCTTGAGCTGGTTGACGATGATGGAGGTGAGCTGCGGCATGGGGTGCCCCTCGAACTGGGAGCGCACCTCTAAGTCCATCACCGGCTCCTCCACGAACGTGAAGGCCCAGTGGGTGAAGGGCAAACGGGTGAAGACGAGCCGCAGCTTCCCCACCATGTGGGAGAGCTTGACGAAGAGGTATGCGGACTTGCCGAAGACCAGGTCCACGTCTATGGCCAGGTGGAAGCCCCCGTTGTACTCCACGTCCAGCTCGAAGATGAGCTCCTCGGGGCTGGCGTCCGGGGGCTCGTCCGCGCCTTCTGTGACCTCGGCTTCGCTAGCGTACGAGGGCACGACTGGCTGCAGGAGGCGGACCGTCTTGATGTAGGGCATGGAGTGGCCCAGGGACACTTCCCGCAGGCCCAGGCCCTCCAGCAGCCGGCCGGCAGTCTTGCTCTGCAGCAGCTCCTCGAACTCCACCCTGATCTTCTTGGTGATCCAGCGCCGGGCCACGGCCGTGTCCCGCAGCTCCCGGAACAGGAACAGGATGATCGCGTTGAGGAAGTAGCAGGTCTCCACGGAGCGCGGCTCCACCGAGTTCGGGCCAGGGCTGCCGCCGCTGCTCCCGCTCCCGGAGCCGCTGCTGCCCTCAGGGAGCTTCGACGACCGGCCCGAGCCGCCGCCATAGAGGTAGTCGCGGAGGAGAAGGCCCGGCACCGGGGTGACGTAGTGGACCCCCCAGTCGGTGGCGGACGGCCGGTACAGCTGCGCGGGACCCCTTTGATAGAGCAGCAGGAACTGGGCTAGGAGCGTGAGGAAGGAGCCGACGAGGGCCGACACCGCGATGATCACGAGCAGCTCCATCCCGCCGCCGCCCAGGCACCTGCTCCGGCCCGGTCCCGGACACCGCCTCCTCCTTCACGCCGCCGTCGCCCCCGCTGCCTCCATCTTGTGGACATCGGGCGTCGTGCAAGGGTCGTGGTCGGGGCGATCGATTCTCCCGGCCTTGTCCTCAGGCCCGGGCCCAGGTGGTCGAGCCCTAGCCGCGGCCGGTGTCTTCCTTCGGGCTCCCCGGCTGGCGGTGGGGGTGGCCGTGGTGAGGGCGGGGGGACGGAGGGGAGGGGAGGGAGCGGGGCGGGCTGCCTCCCTCCTGCCCGCGCTCATTGGATGAGCGGCACGTTGCGTCGGCAGCTCAGAAGAACGGGCTAGTTCCCCCAGCGACGCTAGGGACCCGCCCCCTTTTCGCGCATGCGCGCAGGAGGTACACCTTTCTTACCTCAGGGAGGTCGTGTGTCCTTCGCTCCGCATCCCCCTCCCACCCTCCCCGCCCCCGGCTGTTCATTCCCTCTTCCTTTTCCTACTTCTCCTCCTCTTCCACTCAGCAGAGGGAACTCCAGGTGCCAGCTTGCCGTCCCTCTCTGGGGTAGATCTTGAGAGAAGCAGCCAAATTAGTAGAACGTAGTGGAAGTGGGTCAGAGTGTTATTAATAAAAATATAAACAAACTATTCCCTTCTACCCCCACCTTTAGGTTGGAGGCTCCTCCTGGGAAAACCCGAGTATTTAACTCAGCCGGGAGCCGAAGTGGGTGACCTCTCTTGGTCGAGTGTGGCCCCAAAGGTTCTGTGCAAATAGATGCATTTTCAGAAACTTCCCC
This sequence comes from Phalanger gymnotis, assembly GCA_028646595.1. Lineage (NCBI taxonomy): Eukaryota > Metazoa > Chordata > Mammalia > Diprotodontia > Phalangeridae > Phalanger > Phalanger gymnotis. Next base: position 72,205,071 of record CM053624.1, on the reverse strand, counting down.
CCAAAAAAACGAGGACAAAGGGACAAGGGTCTTGGGGCAAAGCGGAGACCAAATTAAATGAAATAACCGACTGTTTAGAAAGCACTTCTTTTTTTAAACCAGGTGGTTTGGGAAACTGCCCAGAGCCCTGATTGTAGAGTCAGATGTCCTGGATCTACATCCCAGCTTGACTGCTTTGTACCTGCCTAGGTTGACCTTGGGTGAATTCACTTTTCTCCGGGTCTCGGTTTCGTCCTCCATATACCGGGGGAAGCTGAACGAATCTCTCCAAAGTACTTTCTAACTGAACTCTAGGATCTGTTGTGTGGGGCGCCCTGCTAGGTGCTTGCTACAAAAAAAGCATAAAACGAAATCTTCTCCCCAAGGAATCTGCACTTCAGTGGGAAGGATTTACAGCTGCTCGAAGGGACTTGAGAGTTCTCTAAGATAAATGAGGGGTTTGAACAAGTCTCTCCTAGCTCTGCATCTACGATCCCACTCCCCCTGTGAAAACGTCTAGGTTAAAAAAAAAAAATCCTCAGTTTACAAATCATAGGTTAGGAATCGAAGGCCCAAAGAAATGAAATGAGCTGAGCTGCCCAAGGTGACATAAATATTAATTAGTAGAGCTAGAGAGCCAAAAAGCAGACTGTCTGATGCTAAATCCAGTGCTCTTTATACTATACTGAACTTTCTTCTCTTTATATTCGCTTTGGTTTACCTCGAACCCCCCATTTAACCTAAGTCATTGTTTTCCTAAGCTAAAGTAAGGGAAAAAAAAGAGTATATGGTGTTTAAACTAATCATTTGTTCATATCAATATGTGAAGCCTTCAGATAACTAAAGGAGAGTAAAACATTTAAATTCAATGATATTCATTCCCCCCAAATCCCAACAACAAATACAATATTAGAGGGGGGTTGTGTGATTAATTACTGCATGTTAGGTATTAAGTGCTGTAGAATTTTAAAGGTGTGGAAAAACCAATAACAAGTTGAGGAGGGGTCAAGAAAAGGCTTCTTGGAGGAGATGGGATCTGAGTTTTGAAGGTGGGTAGACTCTGATACTAGGAAAGGAGAGAATGTGGGTTTGTTTTCAGGGTTGCTAACTGAAGGGGAAAGTCTGGCAAAAGCCAAAGTGCAGAAGTAATTATAGACCCCAAGAAAGACAGACTTACCCAACCCTGGAATCCTCACTTCTTCTACACCCCACTCCAGCCGCATACTTATTACATCACAAATGCTATGACTGAGCCCCTCCAGTCCCATGGGCACCAACAACACTTTTAAGTGCCAAGGGACTTCAGTCACTCCAGTCATAAAGAGCAGGTCAGTTCTGGTCTGGCTCTGACATTCCAGGGCCAATTTTATTCTCTTGACTGTAGGTCCATCTCCAGACCAATACTTCCCTCACTCCCTCATTCACTCATTTATTCAACAAAGAGACTGATGATTCCAAAGCCAATCTGAGAGTTAAAAGACCCAGGGTTCTGATTTGATCTAGGACCCAAATGAACTCAGTTATGGATTTTCTGTGTTCCATCCAGGCATTGGTTGAGTCTAGGGATCATCCAAAGCTAAGTCCTCTCTGATCCAGACATGAAATATTAGAACACTTTTTTCGCAGCTTATTTTTATCTTTCTAACCAAACATCAATATTAATTAGTGCCTAGCACAGTAGCCTTTTACATAGCAGGTGATAGATCTTTCTTTAGATGAATGAGCTATTTTCAGGGTACCACACCAAAGAATTCTGCCTTGGAATTATCTGTAAGTAGACTGTTTCAGCAATCCATTTGGTGGACTATCTTTTCCCCACAGCAGATTTCTTCAGTCTTTAGCCTACTCCTAAATTATCTCCTTCCTCCAGCACCCCCATATACACCCACCCTCCCTTGGTACATATTTAGGCAATGCAAAAATAACTTGAATAATCACTTAAGCAAAACACAATTGAGATAACTCTAATGGGGAAAGTTGTCACTGAGCCAAAAAAAAAATTTCCAATTTTATTAGGTGTTTTGAGTTTTAATCATCCATGTTTCCTCAGCTTGATAAAATTAATCGAATGTATGTCAATACCTAGTTTTGTCACCTTTGGGAAATCAGGTTATATCTCTGGACTTCAAGGTCTTAATCTACAAAATACCAGGATGGGCTATCATTATTTCTAAAGGCCCCATACAGTATTTGGAAGACAGAAGTACTGTCTTGACTACCTATTGACCTTTCAGTGAATAATAGATTACACCTGCAAGTATCCATTTGAAGAATGGAGCTGAATGAATATTAAAGGATAGATTGCATAAATTGCATTAATTTGACCAAAGATAGTTTTTTTAAGAAGAAAACAGGAAAGAGTTATAGAGAGAATTTTAGTTTCTACCTTCTCAAGTACAACTACCCCAGTACAACTAGAAAACAGGGACATGAATGTTACAGGCAAAGTAAGATTGGAACTAGGAGGAAAAACCACCCGTTAAGTACCCTTTCTATAGTAGAATAACAATAATAATAACAGAATAAAGATAAATTTTTAACATTTTGCATAGCACTTCATGTAATGCCCAAGTATTTTTAGAAGCTCAACATCATCATAGAATCATAGAGCTAGATAGAAATTGTCTATTGGTAAATCCAATCAATCATTAAGCATTTATTAAACAACTGCTATGTGCCAGACACTGTGCTAGGTATTAGGAAAACAAAGACATAAAATAAAGCAATTGCCTGCTCTTTTAGTTCAGGAGACAAGATGTAGTCTGGGTGTATATAAATTTACATGTATATGCACACAGAAGTATACTAGAGCCAAGCCAAACAAGGGAAACCTGATTGTTAAATTTTCACTGCAAGCATTTATACATCAGATAAAATCAAATGCTACGAAAAAAGGTTTGATTTATTGTTTTATTGATTGTCTCTAGCCTTAAGAATGTGATAGAAAAAATGTTAATAATGAAGATTGCACTTAAAAGTGTATCTTTACTTTTTTGGAAAAGCGGTTGTTAAATATTTGCCAGCACAACCCTACATAGACCTATATTTATATATGATTATGCAGAATAAATGTATATAGAATAGAATCAAAATCAAAACAAGCTAGGGCACTAGCAGTTTGGGAATCAGAAGAGGCTTCATGAGGAATTGATCTATTTTTGAAGTGAGGGATTCTTTGAAGTGAAGGTGAGGAAGGAGTATATTCCATGTAGAAGGGGAGGGTGGCCAGTAAAGGCAGAGAAGGTAGACGAAACTGCACTCTTGCGAAGGGAAGATCCTATGTGGGTAGGATTTGGTATGGGACCATTTCGGAGATGCAGTCTCATCTCTCTGATGCCAGGGTTTCCTGGTAATCTCCCCATACCAAAAAAAAAAAAAAAGAAGAAGAAGAATATAAACTCCTTGAAGGCAAGGGCTATTTTTGTCTTTCTTTTCCCAGCACTCAGACTTATGCTAGATTCAATGTTATAGGGAACTCCTAGTGGGAAAGATTCATCTACCAATGCAGATCAGCAATTGTTTTGTAATTTATAGTCTTAGACTTGCAGGGCTGTCTAACCTTAGATTTTTATTGAAACAATAGACAATACATTTTGATTTGCCATTTTAGTGAGAGCTCTGAGGTAGCTCAGCTTCCTTTGCTAAAGCATTTACGTAAATTTTTATGCTTGTAAGCCAGCCACATAAATCTCACTCTTGGTGGCATTTTGGATAGCCCTGGTCTTAGAGAATTGCCTGGGAGGCATTGAGAGATTAGCTGACTTGATCAGGGTCATATAACCAGTATGTGTCAGAAGAGTGAGGACTTGAAACCAGTTTGCCCTGACTCTGAGGTCATCTCTCTCTCTCCACTTCATCAGAGGTGTGAAACTCCATGGCTTCATTATGTTAGCAGCACCCCAGAGTGAGGCCTGAATCAGATTAAACTGTAATAGGGAAATATTTAACGGAATAAATAAACTTACCATAAAACACAGATAATGTTAATATGTGGTTTTTTATGTCAATATGTGGCCCCTGGAGATCCTTATGTAAGGTTAATAGCCCTGTTTCTATTTGTTTGACATCCCTGCTATTATACCATGTTGTCTCTGTGCTTTGTACATGATAGGCACTCAATAAATGCTTATTGGATTGGCCTAGATTCTAGTATTTGGCCATTCCACCAGCCTGAAAGCCATTCCTTTTGTTTAAACAAATTCTCACTTTGATATCCTTCCACAGCAATGTTCTTCCTTTGAAGGGCATTAGAAGAGGTTAAACAGGTATGGAAATCCACACCAAAATTCCCAGAAGGTTATTTGGAGAACTTGAAATGGCAGATTGATCCAGACAATAAAATTGTATATACTGTACTATAAGATAATATATGTCTAAGCCAGAGTCAACTATCTGTTAAATGATTGAATATTTTGTGAAAAGGTTACCAGGCTTTAACTACCCACCCATAACATGAAATAAGACAAAGAAAGCAAATAAAGCTGCAAGTCTTTGCTTTGTTGTTGCAGATAGACTTTGCATCAACATCAGGCACTGTCAAATGCCAAAAGCATCGCCAGAGGCAATTTATAGTGCAGGTAGCCAATAGCGCCCAAATTTGCATTTAGTTGCACCTTCCAGGTCACTCTTTCCCTTCACTGGCACAGGACCACCCAGAATGGCATTTTTGCATCAAATAAGGCACTGTGCTCTACGAGGAAAGCAGAATCGCAGTAGCTCAAAAGGAACATGAGATGGGCAAATTTGGAGACATTTCCACTCCAAATGTTCATGTGGACTATTTGTGACCAACCTGTGGTTAAGCCTTCTGAGCCACAGTCAGACACACTGTGCCTTGACCCCAATGTGGTGATGGCATTTTGGTCCTCTTTGAAAACAAAGGACGGCAACAAAGTTCTCCACGAAAAGTGTTCCTTCCAAAGTTACCAATGTATCTATCTCTTAATTGCCAAATCTAATGGGTGTTTCTCATGTGCTGTCATCTTTCTTGGCCTGTCTGTGGCAGTTGATGCTATTAATAACCTCTCCCTAGATAATCTCTTTTGCCTGGTGTTCTCTGAAACTACTCTTGATTATCCTTCTACATGTCTGACCATTTCTTTCAGTTTCATTTGCTGGTTCTACATCTCTCTTCTCTTTTCAGCTCTATATTACCTTCACTTGGTGATCTCCCCACTCCCCAGTCTCACAATGAATTGTGAGATAGAGGGAAAGAATCTGATTAGAGTAATCAGAGGCTAATGTGATTCAAGTGTTCATGTCAATGGGCATTTCCACGTTAAAAGAGGATTTTAATGAACCTATCATTGGTAAAGTGTAGATGTTTTTGAGCTAGCTAGCAGCTTCTCTTTTCCTCTCCCCCTTCTCCATTTGCTTCCTCTTTAAAGCCATAAACATACCAGAATTAGAAGTGTCGACGTCATACCCCATTTCTGAAAGGTGGATGACCATGGATACATACTCCCATTAAGCATAATAGACCTATCTTTTCTTAACAAAAATACATAAAAATTCATATCTCTTAGTTCTTACTTTCTAGATGGCATTAAATTAGAAAAGCATTTGACAATCTTTAATGATCAATTAATAAATACATCGGAATAAAAATTAAGTGAAGCTAATGGAAAATGATGAAGCTGCTTTCAGAAAACACAAAAGCCTATGATGAAAAATGCCATCTACCTCCAGAGAAAGAAATGATGGAATCTGAATGCAGATTGAAGTATACTGTTATTTTATTTTCTTCATTCTCCTTGGATTTTTATGGGGTAAAGGGAGTCTGTGTTTACTTTCACAACATGACTAATATGGAAATATATTTTGCATGACTACACATGTATAACCTTTATCAAATTGCTTGCTTTCTCAATTACGGGGCAGGGGAAAGAGGATGGGAGAGAATTTGGAACTCAAAATTGTAAAAATTGAAGGTTAAAAATTGTTTTTACATGTATTTTGGAAAAAAATAAAATATTAAAATTTGGGGGAAAAAACAAAACACAAAAGCTGTTTTTTAAAAAACAAGACAAAAGATACCCAAAAGTACTGACAAAAAAAATTTGCACAGTACCTGAAGAAATGTAGAGGATAATCCTGGAGGACAATTAAAATATATAATTAGATAATTTTAATATTGGTGATTAGAAAAAAATGCTATTTAGGCTACTTGCAGAATATCATTTTTATAGTAATTTATATTCCCAGCAAATATATGTGTGTGGGTATATATATCTTATACCCATATACATATATGTGTCTATAACCCCATGTTATATACACAATTGTATGTCTATATGAACACCCCAGACATCTCCCTAAAATACATATATGTATATGTATATATACACACACATACATACATCCTTATACATGGAAGAAGAGAAATACTATCTTTTTATATAACACAACAGATAAGCAAGTATTGATGTGTTAAATTTTTCATGATAAAAAATGTTACTCACTGACCTATCCTTTGTCTTTTTTCCCTTTCTTTCTCTTTCCTTCTTTCTTCATTTATTTATTTATTTATTTGTTTGTTTGTTTGTTTGTTTAATATTTTTAGTTTTCGGCACTGATTTCCACAAGAGTTTGAATTACAAATTTTCTCCCCATTTCCAACTCCCCCCCTCCAAGATGGCATATATTCTGGTTGCCCCATTCCCCAGTCAGCCCTCCCTTCTGTCACCCCACTCCCCCCCATCCCCTTTCCCTTACTTTCTTGTAGGGCAAGATAGATTTCTATGCCCCATTGCCTGTATATCTTATTTCCTAGTTGCATGCAAAAACTATTTTTTGAACATCTGTTTTTAAAACGTTGAGTTCCAAATTCTCTC
>CM053624.1:72178637-72197759 GCA_028646595.1 Phalanger gymnotis | reverse complement strand
TTTCTTCAGTGGTCTTTTGGACCTCCTTTTCCATTTGGCTAATTCTGCCTTTCAAAGCATTCTTCTCCTCATTGGCTTTTTGGAGCTCTTTTGCCATTTGAGTTAGTCTATTTTTGAAGGTGCTATTTTCTTCAGTATTTTTTGGGTCTCCTTTAGCAAGTCATTGACTTGTTTTTCATGGTTTTCTTGCATCACTCTCATTTCTCTTCCCAATTTTTCCTCTACTTCTCTAACTATCTTTTCCAAATCCTTTTTGAGCTCTTCCATGGCCTGAGACCAGTTCATGTTTTTCTTGGAGGGTTTTGATATAGGCTCTTTGACTTTGTTGACTTCTTCTGGCTGCATGTTTTGGTCTTCTTTGTCACCAAAGGAAGATTCCAAAGTCTGAGTCTGAATCTGAGTCTATTTTCACTGCCTGGCCATGTTCTGAGCCAACTTACTTGACCCTTGAGTTTTTCGTTGGGGTATGACTGCTTGTACAGTAGAGAGTACTTTGTCCCAAGCTTGCGGGGCTGTGCTGTTGCTTTCAGAGCTACACAGCAAGCTGTGCCACACCAGTGCTCCTCCTCCCCCAAGAACTGCCAACCCAGACTGTACTCAGATCTAAGCTGGGTCTGCATTCCTGCTCAGATCTGCCACTTAATTCCTCCCACCAGGTGGGCCTGGGGCCGGAAGCAACTGTAGCTGTAGTTCTGTAGCTGCACTACCTCTGCTGTCCCCTGGCTGGTGGCCAAACCATGAACTCCTCTCACTCTGCCCCAGCAGCTTTTCCCAGTAACCTTCTCTGTTGTCTTTGGTGTTTGTGGGTTGAGAATTCTGGTAACTGCCACAGCTCAATGATTCAGGGTGCTAGGGCCTGTTCCACCAGGCTCCCAGTCTGGTTGGTTCACATGGCCCATGCTGGGCTCTCCTGTCCTCCACTCCTAGGTCCATGCGGGATAGACCTTACCCTGCGACCATGCAGGCTGTCCTGGGCTGGAGCCTGCTTCCCTCTGTTATTTCATGCGTCCTGCAGTTCTAGAATTTGTTCAGAGCCGTTTTTATAGGTGTTTGGAGGTTCCTGGGGGATAGCCCTAAGCAAGTCCCTGCTTTCCAGCTGCCATCTTGGCTCCACACCCCCGCCCCCATCCTTTGTCTTGCATAAGAATTTGACTTTAAAAAAAAGAATTTGACTTTTGAGTCTGACCACTTTTTATTTTCTCATTTGGGAGGTAGGGCTAGAAATTAGACCTGTGATTTCATTTGTATAGGGAAATCATAGAGGACCTGGAAGAAAAAAAAATGGGGTAGGACTAAGGAGTTTTGTTATTATGGTAGCATGGGCAGAAGCTTGCACAGGTATTTTCTGTCTGTTTTTAATCCAGCCACCTAGAAACTTTGAGAAGCTGATTTCTAGCCAGGAGGACTCAGGGGTGAGTACTGTGATGATGAAAAAACTTCTAATTGGCTTCAAAACCAGAAGAACTGATGGCTCAAGAGATGCTGGGCCAGAACTTAATGTCCATACAAGAAATGTGACCCATTCAGTTCTCAGTCTCTCTTTAGAAGGTTTGAGTGAGGACTACTTTAAGCCGTGGGGATGGAAAGGCAGCTAGCGGCATTCCAGTACTCAGCCACCATGTGTCAAGAAGCATATGTTACCTCTCTTTCCATTGTAGTTATTCTTTCCTGATCTTAAGTGAAAAAAGTGTGTTCTGAGGTAGATGTAACCAGGCTACATGGTAAGTTCGGGAGACTTTATAGGTCCCACCAGCAGCGACTAAAGTTGGTAGCAGAATCCAGCAGTCTGGTTAGCAGTAGACACTGAAGTCAGGAGGTAAGAGAGAAGCAATTATGAGAGGGACATGTCCAGTCAGCAGCCATGTGAGTGTGATAAGGTCTGGAGAGATTGCAGGATGATCAGCACCAGCTAATCCTGGCGTCTTTCCTTTCTTCAGCTCCCAAGCAGAAAGCAGAGAGAGAGAAAGCCAGCAGCAGTGAAGTGGTCAGGCCCAGTGATCTACTCGGAAGATCAGCCTGGGCCCAGCAGCAGCAGCCTGGCAGAGGAACAGATGACCTACACAGCCTAGGGTTAGAGTAGGTACTTAATAAATATTTATCAACTGACTGATCTAATTGGGATTTCCAGGGCCAGGAGGTGAGAGGTATTCCTTGGCCACATGTGTTCTGCATACAGTTTTCTCACTACCATTGTATCATAAATTTGAGCCCACTCTCCCCAGGGACCTAGTGTATGAAAGGAGGAGTGTGTCCCACAATTTGGAAGGAATATTTTATACGAACAGTACATTCTCAGTTAATCTATCTCTACAAAGCTAATGGAGTCAACCGATTGACAGGTTATGAGGAATACATCAGTGTATGTTCATGGGTGATAGTAGTAGAAACACATGAGGTTTCCTCTAGAACACTTTTGGGGTCCCAACCTGCCAGCGAAAATGACAATTGGGGAAGTGGCCCAAGAGAGGGTACTACATTATCAAGGTCTATAGTGGGCTTCTGGGGGTGGTAAATGGGATTGTAATTCAAAAAAAGAAAATTTCATAGGTATTACCTTTCAAATGTCAAACTAAATTAAGATGAATGCTTATTCGATTTTAATGTAATTGGTATCTATTGTATTCTATAAAGAACAATTCTTTAATTTTAGCCTTTGGAGAAACTACAAAAAAACAGAGCTAGAAGGAACGTCAGAGATGATCTAATCACCCCACTAATTTTACAGTTGAGGAGATGAAGGCCCAGAGAGATGTTGATCTCATTCCATGTCCAGTGAACTTCCTTATACATTATGAGGATATATCTGTGAATCTATGGTATACAAGATGAAAGAGGGATTTGCCAGGTATTGCTTTAGTTAAGTAATGCATATTACTTAAGCATTTGGAGGCTTGAATTATCTGGAATGACCACTGGCATTGATCCAAAAAACCCATCACTGCCAGATTCCCTCTTTACTTTGTTCACTGTAGAAAAGTCCATGGCCTCTCATTCAATCTCCAGGACATTACATACTCATACATGTAAAAACTGCTTTCTTAAAATCATGATAAGACTCATGGCTTCCTCTAACAGCAGACGAATCAATAGACCCAAACCTCAAGTTCTTCAGATGTATCTATCACAATTGGCTCATTTCCTGGTTTAGACCATAATATTTTTTGACCATTGAAAAAACGATGGCCTAAGAAATCAATCCTGCACTTTTTTAGAATATGTTCCTTTTTATAGTTATCCCAATCAGCATTGGAATAATTAGGATTGTCTATAGATTGATTATTTTCCTTGCATTTCCAGGAAATCTGCTTAGCTGGTAAAGTGCTTCTTCATTTCCTTGCTCAAATTACCTAAATTCATCCAGGCAAAGTGACAGGGCTAGAGGTAAGTAACCAATGCCATTAATAGGATGTATTATAGCATTTTGTTTTTATTTAGAGGGAGGGAAAGGTGATCATTTCATAAAACTTGTTGTTTCAGAAACCTACCCAATTTACTTATTATGCTGAACAAAATAGACCCTTATATGCCCAGTATTTTATACTATCCCTCTTTCAAAGGACATGCTACTACTTTTAATCACAACATCAACCCAATTGGTAACGCTGTTTTTTCTCCACACACTGGCTTCAACAGTCACTGATAAGACACAAGAAGAGCCGCCCATAACCTTGGAGGTGCAGGTTGGCTCTGTCCTCAGTCCTCTTCTTCCTGCATCCTACTTCATTCGCTATCTCATCAGATCCCATAGATTTAATTACCATCTATATGCTGCTGCTGATCAAATCCACCCATCCAGCTCTGAACTCTCTGCTGACCTCTAGTCTGGTTTCTCCAAGTGCCTATTAGACATCCCAAATTGAATGTAAGCAACTTCAACTCACTATGGCCAAAACTGAATTCATTATCTTCTTCCCTTCCCTAACCTTCCCTTCTTATTAACCTCCCTATTACTGTTGAGGGTACTACTAGTCACTTAGCCCTGAAACTGATGTTGTCATCCTTGATTGCTCTCTCTCTCTCTCTCTCTCTTTCTCTCTTTCTCTCTCAACTTTTAAATCCAATCTTTTTCCAAGGCCTGTTAATTTTACCTTCATAACATCTCTCACATATGCCCTCTTCTCTCTTCTGAAACTGTCACAACCCTGGTATAGGTCCTGATACCTTGTAGCCTTCTGGTGGGTCTGCCTACTTCAAGTATCTCCCCACTCCAGTCCATCCTCCACTCAGTTCACAAAGTGAGCTTCCTAAAGCTCAGATCTGACCCTGTTACCTCCCCTACACGATAACCTCCAGTGACTCCCTATTATCTTTAGATTCAAATACAAAATTATCAGTTTGGTGTTCAAAACTCTTCATAACCTACATCCTCTCCACCTTTCCAATTGCCTCATACCTTGCAGGTACACTGAGGGTAAGAAAATCCAGTGACTTAGTGGCCTCCTCACTGTTCCTCACAGAAGACACTACGTCTGCTAACTCTAGGCACTTTTATTGTCTGTCTCCCATGCAAGGAATGCTCTCCGTCCTCATTTCCCTCTCTTTGCTTCCCTTCAAGTCCCAGCTAAAATCCCACCTTGTAAGAGAAGACTTTCCTAATCCTGCCGAATGCTTAATTCTATTGCCCTTTCTCTGTTATTTCCAATTTGATTTTTAAATAGCTTGTTTGTACACTAGACTGTGAGCTCCTTGAGAGCAGGGACTGTCTTTTACCTTTCTTTGTATCCCTGGCACTAGCACATTGCCTGGCCTACAGTAGGCATTTAATAAAAAGCTTATTGATTGACTAACTGGTATTATACAGAATTTAAGAAGAGGTAGAAAATGGGAATAGTACCTTAAGGTTTGAAAAGTTCTGTTTTGAGACTCATGACAACCCTGAGCCTAGGTGCTATTACTATTCTCTAAAGGTTATTCTGATAAAATATAATTTCAGATAAATATATTAATTATATATAATTTATATTATGTATGAATATAATAAATATATTAATATAAAATATAATTCTGATAGAATGTAAATTCTTTGGAGGCAGGGACAGTTTCATTTTTGAAATTCCAGGTATTCAAATGTGCCTGAATTCTTTCTATGTTTGATGGTACATACTCCATTCCTATTAAATCTGCCATATGTTTTAAGCCTAAATAAATCCATCATCTCAGTGAAATATAAAACTTATAAATATTTCTATAGAAAATGTAGGACAAAAATGATAGAAAATGGAATCCCTGATTTTTTAAAGTGGTATTTATCATATCGTAGAATAGAATATCATATCTTAGAATATATAGTAGATATTTAACAAATTTGTGTTGATTTGTCGATTCCCATTAAAAAAAACCAAAGAACTTCTTAAGATTGGGGTTCCAAATCTCTTCCAGGCTACTCAAAGGCAGGTCTTTCTACTTATCATCATGGAGCTTTTTCTGTTTCTGACCCAGGACAGTTTGCCCCTAGTTAGGCAACCTGGTAGCTCTTGGGGCTCAACAGGTTAATTAACATCAGACAATGTAGATGCCCACTTTAGCCCACTGCAGCTCAGAACTCCCAAGCTCAAGAGATCCACCACCCTCAGCCTCTCTGCCAGGTGGGATGACAAGTGTACACTACCATACCCAGCTGATTCCCATTTTAGAGATGAAAAAATTGAGGCTGAGCAAGGTTAAATGAGCATGCCCACATTCACATGGCTAGTAAGTGTTAAGAGGCAGTCTTTAAACTCCAGTCCACCTGACTCCATGCCCAGCTCTCCTTTTGCTACCTAATGTTCTCTACTTAATTAAAAATGGTTTTTGAGCACCTTTTGAGGGAATACAAAGAACTGTAATAATAAGTGAAGTTTTGTAACAACAATCTGTGAGCAGTTGTTGTAGGGTGTAAGACCCAACAAGACCAGCAACAAGAGCTGCCAGCACGGGTTATTTGATCTGCTTTACTAAGGAAAGTAACTTTAAGGGGTTAACAATCTCACTTTAATCACACACACACATACACACACACGCACACACACACACACACACACACACACAATCACTTAGTTCAGGAGGAAAAGCCAGCAACTTGAACTTCAGAGCAAATACAAATTACAAGCAGAGACAATATGAACAGACCAAATCACATTTCATAATTACTAAAGAACCAATGGGTCTGGGTTAGCAAAGCCGGGGGCAGTTACAACAGCTTTCCCAGAGTCCCATGCCACTTTTCCAGTGACTGAGAGCCCCCAAACCAAACATCTGGGTTTCTTCAAAGCTAGGGGAGCGGGGACTCTTAACAATAGCTGCCCAGAGTCTCCACATCAACACTCCTCCATGAGCGAGAGCCCCAGACAGAATGCTAACCTTTGAGTTTTTATACCCTGTTCAGGGCCTGAAGAAGTCATACCTAATCAGCAAAAGGGTGTGAGCCTGGGGCTTAGCACCTAGTAAGACTTAATCAAAGGCACTTGATTACTTTAGCATTCTAAAAGAGAAAACAGTAAAAAAAAAATTCCCACCTTAATTACCAATACAAGTTTATACTATATGTAGTATAACCCTTTCCCTCCCTTCTTCAGCTCATTTGATATAATTACACACAAAAACAATGGGGCAGATAACAAAAAATTAATACATGAAGTGAAAAATTGTGTCTACACCCAGGCAACCCTTTATAAAATGTTTCCCTGATGAGTAGAAGAACAACTGGCTGTTGGCTGGCCAAAGAATGAACATGCCTCTTGTGATTCATGGAATATGACTCCTTGTCTTTAATAGGAACAGCATGGGGGCACCATATTTATCAGGAAACAGAGATAGAGACACCATAGACTCAGAGAATAGGGAAGTCAGGGAGTGTGAACCCTGGTAGTGAAGAACAGAGCCACCACCAAATCCCAGAAAGAACTAGCTCTGGCAGTTGAGAACTGAGCTGAGAAGAGGGGCTGACCCAGGGAACCCAGATGAGCAATCCACCCAGCAGAGGTGCTGCATCACCAGGGCACAGTATGAGGGTGCTGTAAATGAAGAAAGGTCTTTTGGGGGACCTGCAGTACCAGAGGAATGGTTGCTTTAGTTACCTGGATTCCCTACTTGGGTTCCTCTCCACCAGTGTACTTACTCTGTGCTCATTTTTCCCACTGGTGCTCTGTGTGGGAGGATATGCTCCAGGTTTACGGGAGGAGTGTTTTATAGCCACTGAACTTACTCTGTCATCTTGGTAAATGCTTTTGCTTTGAGCTAATTGTAGCTACTGGCTAACCATTAAAGGTAAAGCACCCAGACTGACGCTCATAAGCTGTAGCTTTAGTTGTATAGACCCACAGAACCTTTGGCCCTGGAAGTAGTTGCAGCTCTGAGGATGCAACCTCCAAAACTTTGAGTGTTAAAGTGGGGGATGGGGTGGAGATATTCCCAGGAGAGTGCTACATATGCTTCACAGTTTATAAGGCATTTTACGCATGTTATCTCATTTGAGATTATTGCTCTTAGAAAAACTGAGTCAAGCCTCAGCCAAACCTTAGCTTGTGACAAGGATGCTTAAGGTAATAGAAGAAGAATTCTTCATAAGCATGTTTCCTCATTTCATATTTTGCTGCAAGAAAGATTCAAAATATAAAGCTTACTGGAAAATGACATAAATAAATTATATTTCCACTTCAAAGTTTCAGACTCATCTTAGTCAGAGGCAGTAAAATTCTGGTTTATGGGGTCAAACAAATCTCTAATCCACAAAATCTTGTTTCTCACACACTCTTCTCTAGGCAACCCTACCAAGAAAGGTACAAATCATTCCAAAGAGCCCATTTACATTGCATGGTGCAGCTTGAGACACAACAAAATCCAGAGTAAGTTGATTATTCTACAGTTGTCTTTCCAAAACAAAGTACCATTGCCAGCAAACAGGATCTAAATATTCTTTATTCCCCACATTTTAGTTTTGTATGTGTGTGCAACATCATTTGCTTCTTTAGATGATGTGAGCCTATTCAAGAATTATATTTAGTGGGCTGAAGGTAGTTGGCCTATATAAATATAGCTCGAGCAGGAGACATAAATAGTCCAACTCTTTTCAAAGCTTTCTGGGCAATATTCAAGCGTCCTTGATCCTCTCATATTCCCCCGCCCATTTCTCCAAATACTCCTCTCAGACACAAACCTATGTTGCTATAGGCAGGAAGAAAAGGTAAAAGAAAAATACCTATGCTGACTGTTTTTAACATGAAATTAATCTACTGGAACAAAATCACTATTGATTTTTACCTATTGTCATCTCTTCCCTGAAACACCTAATGTGTTTTGTCATTATTATGATACTCAGTTTATTTCAAAATCAAACTCTTTGCTAAGAAAAACATTGTGCAAGGTGTAAGGGTTTGTTTTATCTGTTCTTGTTATTGGTAGTAAGCTATGTGCCTTTTAAAATACATGGAAGTTAACTATTGTATTTGATTAGTGAAATATTGCTTTAAAGTGTTGATAAACTACAAAGCAGAAAAACTGGATTTCCAGACTATTCGAATCGATCTGCATGCAGTATTATACCTAGCTAGGAACTGGGTATTGAAGCACACTATTACAAAGGAGGAGAAGGAAGAAGGAGGAAGTGAGAGAGAGGGGGTGGGGTGGAGAGAGAGGGAGAGAGAGAGAGAGAGAGAGAGAGAGAGAGAGAGAGAGAGAGAGAGAGAGAGAGAGAGAGAGAAACACTCTCCTAATGGTACCTATCTCCTCCACCTCCTCCAACATTCCCAGATATTCTCTACTTGCCCCTTGAACCATGTGGGAACTCAGGGTGGGGGGGGTGTCCTTCTGGCCATGTATTAATCAGTAGGGTTGATGATGTGAGATGCCATTCTTGGTAAAAGAAGAGGTGGCTCCTGGCCAGTATCCTCTTCAAAGCAGTCCTCTGGGGGACAAGTTGCAATTTAGCAAGGGGTGGAGAAAGATAGTCCTTTTAGACTCCACATAATGACAACAGGAGGCTACCAACTTCCTCAAATAAAGTATGAACTTAACTAGCCGGGAACCTTGGCTGCCTTGGTCTCTCTTAACGTATATCCTTTCTTTACAATGACATTATGAGCATTGGCAGGTCAGCAGGGATGGTAGCTGGCATCTTCTCTTCCCCAGGACTCAGACAGCTGGGGAGGGTGAATAGCCAAGCAGTGTCGGAAACAGGTGGTGTCTCAGATTTAAGGCATATGATTCTTGATTGAAGGAAGTGGGGGATGTTTAGCCCGGAGAAGAGAAGACTTGAGAGGGGCATGATACCTGTCTTCAAGTATTCGAAGAGCTGTCACCAAGAAGAGAGTTTAGATTTGTTCTGTTTGGTTCCAGAACCAGGAGTGACAGGTGGAAGTCTCAGAGAGGCAAATGAAGGCCTGATATCAGGAAAAATATCCTAACATGTGGAGCTGTCTAAAAGTAGAATGGCGCATCTTGGGAAACAGTGAATGCTGCCTCATAGGAAGTCTTTAAACAAAGGCTGAATGACTGATCATTTGTAGAATATGTAGTTGAGGGACTCTTTTTCAGGTGGCTTGGATTCGGTGGCTTCTGTGGTCCCTTCCAAATCTGAAACTCTGTGGTTCTGTGAAAGTTATGAAAGGAGTACAAATTCTCAGTAGAAGATACTAAATTTAGGCAGACATAAAACTGACTCCAAAATAAGTCATTTCTTTTTTCCCTTTGTTTTCTCTAAGTGCCAGGATGAGTGGAAGCAGTTATTTGCTATTTGTCCTAAGTTCATAAGGGTTTATATCCAATTAGTTGATCTCTATGGAAGAAGAGCATTTTCTTTTTTAATGTTATTTTTATGGATGTATATATATATATATTTAGATCATTTTCATCTATGAATATTTTCCTCCATACTCCCCTACTCCTTGAGCAGTCTCTTGTAACAAGGTAAGAAAGGGAAGAAAAAGGCAGCACAATAAAATCAACCAAACCCATCAACCATACCTAATAGTGTAGGCAATAGTCCATATCCACAGTTCCTCCCTTTTGCAAAGGATGGAGGGAGATACATTTTCTCAGCTCTTCTCCAGTCAGTGCTAGAAAGGGTGACAGGGAAAGCAGAGTGAACATGAGGGAGCTCGGGCTCAGTGAATGGCAGGAGTTGGAAAGAGTGAGAAGGGAAAAGTTTTAAAATAAGAGGAAATAAATTAATTATAAAGCAAGCATACATGTATGACAAGCACATTACATTTATGACCTTCTACGGATGCTCTCCGGCTGTCAAAGTGACCTTCCTAAAGCACGGGTTTGACTATGTCACCTCCTATTCAATAAATTACTATTACCTTTGGGATCAAATATAAAGTCTTCTGTTTGACTTTAAAATCCTCCATGGCTTAGCCCCTTCCTAGCTTTCTAGTTTTATTATACTTTCACCCCTCCACATACTCCGTGAACCAGAGACACTGGTCTCCTTGCTCTTCTTCACAAGAGACACTCCATCTCTAACTCTATACATTTTCACTGGCTGTCCCCAACGCCTGGAATTCTCCCTCATCTCTACCTCCTGGATCTCTTGACTTCCTTCAAGTCTCAGCTAAAGTCCTGCCTTCCACAAGAAGCTTTTCCTACTCCTCCTTAACCTTAGTACTTTCCTCTGAGATTATCTCCAATTTATTCTATTCTATCTAGCTAGCTAGTGAGCTACCTGTATCTTATATGTGCGTAATTTTTTGTATCTTATCTCCCCCATTAGACTGTCAGCTCCTTTACAGCTAGGACTGTCTTTGTCTTTCTTCGCTTCCTCAGTTCTTGGCACCATAACTGAAACATAGTAGCTATTTAACAAATGCTTGTTTACTTGACTTGGAATCTTTGGATCAAAAGGTAGGACCATTCTATTGATTTTCTTTTCGTAACTCCAAATTGCTTTCCAGAAGGGGAAGGTTTTCTTCTGTATTCTGTCATTGTTCATCCTTTGTACTTGAAGAAGACCAATGACATCACGATGTTGGGGTCAGGGTACAGTGTCTTTGACTGTGGCTGATCAGTCCACTACAAGCTTGGAAGGCTGTACCGCAGAACTAGTACAAAATAGTCTATTAGAACATTTGGGATAGAGAGGTCTAGATTGTGCATCTTGTGTTTCCTTTCTGCTACTTCAATTCTGCTTTGCTAATGGTGCACAGCATGCTGGGCAGTCCTGTGCCAGGGTCTCCCATGTCTTACAATCAACACTAAAGTTCTTCAGAACTCTAAGCAGAGTTCACTTTGAGAGTGTTCATACACAGCTTTCTGACCTCTGTGCGAGCACTTGCCCTGGCATTCGGGCTCCATTCAGTCCATCAGAGTTGCACTCTCTACAGTAAAGTTTGAATGCTTCGCAGTTCACCTTGAGTGGAATTCATTGTCTGATCTGCTACCTTATCTTGCTAGGTAATCTTAAGATGGATACCCTAGTTATATGGGCGGTGATAATTGCTCTAAACAAAATCATCAGGATGGGAAGTAATAAAAATGAAAGAAGATAGAAGGGAGTAGAGAAAAATTATATAAAATATGAAAAAGGAATAAAGGAAGGATTTTGACTTAAAATCATAGAGTAATACTGTATCAGAGGTGCAAGAGATTTTGAAAATCATCTGGTTCAACCCCTTCATTTTCCAGGGGAGAAAACTGAAACTCAGACAGGTAAAGTGATTTGCCCCAGGTCACACAGCTTATTCATGGCAAATCTGGGAAGATAACTTAGGACTGCTGACAGCTGTCATTTTGAAATGGATGAAAATAGTTATTCGAACATTTTAGACTAAACTTTTATTTTGTAGGCACAGTACACTTCTCCATTTTGACATATTGGTACAAGAATATGAGGTCTTTATGTCTTTATGGCATTAATTATGCAAAGTAAAATAGTACTTCGGTATACTATATATACTCTTCTGATATTAACACATCTCTAAGGTCATTTATTTCAGTGAGGGCAGAGAGAAAGTTCCTTCATGCCTTTAATAAATAAAGGATACCCAAATTTACCTCTTCCACAAAACAAAATAGTCAGTTCTCTAGTTGACTCCATGCACTTGGTATTCATTGTTGTTGTTCACTCAATTTTTATTAAATTATTCAGTTGTTCTCAGTTGCATCTGACTCTCCATGACCCCATTTGGTATTTTCTTGGCATAGATACTAGAGTGGTTTACCATTTCTTTCTCCGAGCTGTTTTTACAGATGAGGAAACTGAGGCAAGCAGGATTAGGTGACTTGCTCAGGGTCACATGGGTAGTAAGTGTCTGAGGCCAGATTTGAACTCAGGAAGATGAGTCTTTCTGACTCCAGGCCCAGCACACTATCCATCGCACCATGATATGAAAAGAGCACATTTAACTAAACTCAATAAACATTTAAGTTCTTAAATGTTACACCTTGTGCTTGTGCCTTTTCTCTGCTAATTATCTTTAGTTTATCCTATCTATCCTGTCAACGTAGTTGCTTGCATGTTGTCTCCATTTGATTGTGAGTTCCTAGAGAGTAAAGACTGTCTTTTGCCCTACTTAGTATCCCCAGTTCTTAGCACTGTGCCTGATAAATGGAAGGCACTCAATAAATGCCTGAAGACTTGATTTGTGTTAGGTGCTGGAGATAACAGACAAAAATAACAGTCCCTCAAGGAGCTTTTATTCTAGTGAATAATAGTCAATGATATTTACATAACACTACCTTAACATTTCCAAAGCACTTTATGTACGTTATGGAGTTTTATGGACAACCTGAAGAGATAGGCATTTACATGCATTATTCCCATTTTATAAATGAGGAAACTGAGATGATTGGTATTTGCTCAGGGCCACACTGCCAGTAAATGTCTGATGTGAGATTTGAATCAAGTTTTTCCTAAATTGGGTATGATACCCACCATGCCATACTGCCTCTCACTTAAGTAAGGAGCCAGCCCTAGGAATTGATGCCTTTCTCTCTCTCTTCCTTGCACCGGAAGTACCCACGTTAATGCTGGTGGGAATAGGAAGGAGAGGAGGAGTCTGGCAACCTGCCAGGTATGGGGAATTCAGATAAACTAACATCAATATTTATCAGAACAGACATTTTCATTTCTCTGCTAAGGTATATATATATCATTTTGTGAGCTTTAATAGTCATCTCTTTGTTTTGGGCCATTAACCAGAACAAAAAAAATGTATTTGTACTCTGCTCCTGAGTAACTTAGGCTATTTACCACACGAGGAGGTCTTGTAGTTCATTAATAATATGTAAATACAAGTCAGGGGAAGAAACTGCCTTGTTAATTGACTTTTGAGATGCTAATCTAGGATTCATTAGTTTTAAACATAGCCTGACAGCAGTGTTTATACTATGTAGAAATAATCTTCAGCAAAGAAAACACAGAGTACCCTCAGCCTGCACTTCCTATATACACTACATGATACACACAACACACGCACAGACATGCGCACACGCGCGCGCACACACACACACACACACACACACACACACACACACACACACACACACACTGCACACACCTACCTTTGTTCCCTTGAGAAATTTATGGGTGGAGGATACAATAGAAAAGAGACAAAAATACAAGGACACAAACTCAAGCTTTTAGGACAACACTGGAGGGTGTGAAGTCGGTTCCGATCTGTGCTGGTCTCTAAGCCCTCTCTAGAGCACAGCTGCTTTACAAAAGGAGGCAGAAATATAAAGTACCCAGTTGACTAATCTAATTAGGAGCACAGTCGGTTGGCAGGAAAATGCCAAACCTAGCCCTAAACTGTTCACAAAACATTAAGTTTCCCTTATCTTCCTCAATGATTTTTTTTGGTGCTATGAACTGGGTCATTTTTTCGAAATTTTTTATTTTTTATCTCCTAAACTGTATGATCAGTAAACGCAAGAATCAGGGTTCTGCTGAGTCTGCTGTCAAGGGTAAATGCCTAGCTTCTACAGACTCCTTATGTTTTGATTATTGTTGCCAGCAGAGGAACGCAGTGACTGAGCCAGAGTCCCTTCTGTGACGTGTGTGCAAATCAAACATTCGGCCATTCACGTTATCCAATACATTACCATATTTATTTGTGGGCACTAATGGCTGAGGCAAAACATGTTAATTAAAGGAGAGGATAAGCAGCAAGATCTATAATGTAATGTCTTCCTAATTGGTGAATTTGTTATTTTTTTCCCCATGGTGAGTATTTATAGAATCAGTTAATTAAATAATGAATCAACAAGCATTTATGTAATGCTTACAAGATGTTCAGCACCATGCGAAGCACTGGAGATACAAAGACAAAAAGGAATAAGTCCTTGCGCCTGGGAAGCTTGCTTTTAGCTGAGGAAACAACATGCACGTGTATGAGTAGATACAAAATATGGTCAAACTTAGCTACTCTGATCAAGTCAGTGATCCAAGACAATTCCAAAGGACCCACAAAAAATGCTGTCCACCTCTGTACTTCAGTTTCCTCATCTGTAAAATGTATTCTAAGGTCTCCTTCAACTCTCAGTCTATAAGCTTCTATCTAAAGAAAACCATGCCATGGATGAGCAGGGAATGGGAAACTTGTAAATTGCTCTATCGGTACAAGTCTAAGATGAATGACGACTATCAGTGCGTGTAATGGGCTATTTGAAATGTTTTGTGTTTTCTGTATGTGTTGGTACATGTCTATGAGTCATTTTTGCAGTTTATCCAGTTTCTGTGGTAGAGAAAATAAATAACCGTCCGTTATCTGAAACCTGTATACAGAGAGTACATTTTTTAGAAAATGCCCTTTTTACCCATATTTTGGAGAGGCCCTAGTCAAGAGCTCTATGTAAGTTTTGTTTTAGAGATTTGTCTGGGGTTACTCTAGGGTGTTGGCAGAGTCAGAAAGAAAAACATGATTCCCTTGTGATCAGGCTTCCCAGGATTAAACCAAAGTCTTTATGAGACATGGAGATAATTAACCTGTCTTCTCACATTCCATCCATCCTTCCACATTGAGTATCTTACCATCTGCCCTTCTGCCACTGCCTTTCTTCTCCCCATCTGGAACAACCCCTCTTGAATAGACCTCCAGACTCTGACCTCCCTTTACCAAGGGAATTAATCCACTCAGCTATAGTATTTCACCCTGGGGCTGAGCAGTCCAGATTGGTTTTTTGTTGTTCAGTGTTATTCATTGACTCTGAGACTCTTTGTGACCCTATTTGGACTTTTTCTTGGCAAAGATCATGGAGTAGTTTGTCATTTCCTTCTCTAGCTCATTTTACAGATGAGGAAGCTGAGGCAAAAGTGGTCAGGTGGCTTGCCCAGGGTCGCATAATTAGTAATTGATTTGAACTCAGGAACAGGAGTCTTCCTGTCTCCAAGCCTTGCACTCTATCCAAGGCACCACCTAGCTGTCCTTTCATCCAATCCACTATAAATACCTGGCCTGTGATTTTGTTTCTTGTTCTATCCAACCATCCACTGGATTATTGTTGTGTGCATTATTCCCTCACATCCTCAAACTACCTCCACTTCTTTTTACCTTTTGTTTTAGAAATAGTAATCAAAGCAATACTAGGATTGCTTTTGGAAAGAGAATGATGATCCACTGTTCTGTGGCTCTACAGGGTGTTCCTAAAGTCTGGACACATAGGCAAAAATGTATATTTTCAAGAAATGAAACGAATGAAATTTTCAACATTTTATTTAATTGGAATATTAACAAATAACATCTTCAATTCATTTGTGATACAAAGATTGATGTGCTTTGCAAGATTCACGTGAACTCGATGCGACAGCTCCACATTGCTGTCGATCGCCTATGTGTCGAGACTTTAGGAACACTTGAAACACCATCCATCCACTGGGACTATCAGACCCAAACTCCATTCTCTGGCCGTTACTCTATTATATGTGTCAGCTCTCCCTATTAGAATGCAAGTTTCTCGAGTGAAAGGACTGTCTAATTTTTATATTTGTTTCCCTAATACCTAGAACAATGCCCAGCACATAGTATGTGTTTAATAAGTGTTTTTTTCATTCATTCATTCTTGAAGGCTATACCAATGAAGCTAAACCCTGACAGATCCTCCTGAGCTGCAAAAGTGTGAGCCTGGTGATGAACTACAATTATCCCTTCTGCATCACTGGTGTTAGGAACACTGCCCCTTCCCCCACTCCAATCCGGAAAATCCATGGAAAATTTTTTGGCCTTCCCTTCATTTCAGAGAAGAAGTCTGAATTATTTGGCATTAAGGATAAAATATGTTGATATTATACAATACTGTCCACATATTTTATGCATTTCTGAGTTTCTAAACTTTTTCTTTGTTGTCTGTTGGCCTTCATGCATCACCTACAGCTTCTGCAAAACTCCCCCCAAAATCCCATTTAATTTCTTACGCTGATTTACAATATATTGATAACATGATGAGAAAAGTTACAGTGTGGAACTGTATATGTTCGTTATATGAGAACCTACCTAGATAAATTCGAAGAGGCTTGTTGCCCTCAGAATGACAAATGTTCTGGCCACAGAAATACCTGAAAACTTTACAAAGTCACAGAGAGGTTGTGACTAATATTGGTAGAGGAAGCACCCTCAATGGACAAGACCACGGTTCTTCAAAGTTTTGAAATAATGTCAACCTTAGCTGACAGTGATATCTGAATAACCTTATTACATCACTCTATCTATTATTAATAACAATAATAATCAATAATAATAGCATCATTTTGTCTACATATTTATTGGATACCTACTGAACACAAGACACAAGTTAACTTGTTAACAAGTTAACACTTTATTAAGTGCCTGCCATGTTCTTGGCACCATGCAACACCTTTTGAAGGTGATCCAGAAGAAAAAGCCATGACTCTCCTCTCATAGACTTTAAAGTCTAGTATGATTATTGTCATGGGATATCCCTAATACCTATACTATACTCCTAAGAAAATGTAGCTTACATTTACATAGTGCTTTACATTTAGAAGGATTTTTAAACATCTCTCATTTCTCATGATCCTTTCAAATCCTTTCTAAGAGGGCAATGGTAAGAAAAAGGACCTGAAGAAATAATTCAAGAAAATTTTCCAGAATTAATAATATACTGCAGTCAGAAAAAAAAAATCAGAGTTCTAACAAGAAGTAGCCTAAAATTCAAGTCTCCAAGGTGTATCAAACACCAAAACCACAGAGATAAAGAAAAAAAATCATCCAAGCCTCAAGAAAGAATAAATCATATATTAGAAAGCACCAATCAACGTTTCATCAAACTTCTCAGATCAGACACTGCAAGAACTGGGCAGTTGATCAGCAATACACACACACACACACACACACACACACACACACACATTTAAAATGAAGAGATATGGGTTTGGTTCTTCCAGTTAGCTTTCCAGAAAACTTTAGCATTTCTTTCGAAGGCAGAAGAATAGCACAAACGCAAACCTTCAAAAATTTCCTTGACAAAAGATTTCAGCTGAAAAGAACTGTGATCAGATGCTTACAGTAATATTTCCTTTTGGCAGATAAATAGTTACAGACATTCAGCAAAGGCTCCCTAAAAGAAATCAATAACTGTGGTGATGATTATAAAGTAATATATAAAATTTTAAATGGTTGAATTGCCAATGTAACACTGTTGAATTGCCTGGTTCCCCAGTCAAAAAAAAAAAGGAAGGAAAGAAGAAAGGAAGGAAGGAGAAATGGAGGGAAGGAAGCAGTGAAGGAGGGAAGGGAATGAAGCAGGAAAGGAGGGGAAGAAAGCTTAGGGAGGAAGGAGGGAAGAAGGAAAGAAGAGAAGAAAGGAGAGGAGGAAAGGAAGGAAAGAGGGAGGAATTCCTTTAAATGGAAAGAGAATTTTAATGAGTATATATGTATAGTCATTACAGAGAGAAAACAAAACTTGAAGCACTATGAGGAAATTGCAAGGAAAGCTATTTAGTCTTGATATTAATACACATTTAGGTAGCATTTTACAGTTGAAGGGGCAGCTAGGTGGCACAGTGGACAGAGCACTGGACCTAGCGTCAGGAAGAGTCTTCTTTCTGAGTTCAAATCTGATCTTAGATACTTACTATTTGTGTGACCGTGGGCAAATCACTTAACCCTATTTGCCACAGTTTCCTCATTTCTAAAATGAGCTGGACAAGGAAATGACAAACTACTCCAGTATCTTTGCCAAGAACATTCCAAATAGGGTCATGAAGAGTGGGACATGACTGAACAACAACAATAACTTTACAGTTTACAATGTTGTCCTCAAAAATATGCTTACCTGCAAATAATCCTCAACCTACAGCTGAGGCAGCTAAAGCTGAGAGAAGCTATTGATTTTTCCTGTGGTCACACAGCTAGAATGTGATAGAATCAGCACTTGAACCCAGATCTTCTGATCTAAAGTCCAGGACTCTTTGCACCACCCTGGGCTGCACCACGGTTTGGAGAAAACCTTTTAAAGTGCTCCACTGGTTGTGAAATCTCCAGAGCTACCATTACCCCGAAACATCACACACCCATAGCACTTGTACCATATTTTGAGTAACTTACAATATAGAAAATGGATCAAACATAGTCGTGCTACTCCAGCTTTTCCCGAACAGAGATTTCTACATCTCCTGACAGCATCTAGTAGTAAATAATCGTAGAATCACTCCTTAGAAGAGCTAGATGGATCTTATAATCCAATCCTCTTCTTTTACAGGGGAATCTGAGACTCAGAGACAGGAAGGGACTTGCTCAGAGTCACACAGTGGCAGAATCAAGACAAGTCTCCCATTTCTCAGTACTATGCTTTTGCCACTAGATGCTTTTCCTAGGGAAGAAAGCTCTAGGTGCCACTAGCAATTACCTGGTTCAAACTGTATCAGAAAAAAAGCATTCCCAGTAAAACAATCTGCTTGTAAACCTCCTCTGAGGAAGAGCTCACAGCCTCTTGAGGCAACCCATTCTACTGATTTGGTACCTTGAATTATTAGGGACTACTTAGCCTAGAGTGACCTCTTTGCAATTTCTCCATATTGTTTCAGTTCTGCATTCTGTCTGTGATAACAACAGTAGGCATATATACTCATTAAAATCCAATTTCCATACAGAGAAATTCCTTCTTTCTCCTTCTTTCCTTCCTTCCTTCCTTCCTTCCTTCCTTCCTTCCTTCCTTCCTTCCTTCCTTCCTTCCTTCCTTCCTTCCTTC
>CM053624.1:72139388-72178537 GCA_028646595.1 Phalanger gymnotis | reverse complement strand
TTCACACAGTTTTGAGAGATTCCTAAATTCTCACCCAAGCTGTGAAAACAGTTTTTCTTATGTAGACAAAAGTATGACTGCTATCTTAGGAATGGCCTACATAAGACAATATGTTGTGTCTATGAATTCTAATTCATCATAAATGAATTTGAAGAAGGGGATGGAGCTGCCTCTCAGATGACTTTTCTGTTTTCATGCAATGTTCACTACATGGTACTTAAGCTGTTTTTACAAGTCAGCATATCCTGCTGGAGACCAATTAGACCGGTCCCCTTTTGCCTAGAGGAAGAGAGTCATGCAGTGATAGCTAAAGTGACTGATGAATATCAGTCCAGGAGTGTATCAGTCCAGTACCAATATCCAGGAGTGTAGCTTCTAACTTCAAGGGAATTCTACCAACCTTTAGATTTAACCTTATCTGCCCTACTCAGAACCAGTCCATTTGTCAGAGATTTCATCTCCCTATGTAAAACTGCACAGCCCCTAGAATCTGCATGCCACCTGGTGTTTGGCAGTATATTTATCTGAATAGAGTTAACTCTGTTAGAACAGTACAGCAAGAAGCTTCCTTTTCCCAGATCAGATTAGGAGATCCAGCCAGTGTGTCAGTGAGGTGGACCAGACCAAAGGTCTGTATCCACACCATCCACTATCCTTCCAGTCCAGCTGTGTTCATGAGGTTTGTACCTCACTCAATAAACTGTAGTTATATATCAAGTTAATGTGAGGCTTTGCCAATGTTGTTTGAAATCCTGAATCTGACTAGCAGCATGGTCAAAAGCACATGCTCAAATTAAAATTGCAAAAGATCTCCTATTCAATAGTAACTGTGAACAGAATCAATGAACATGCATTTATTAAGTGCCTAGTGTGTTCCAGGATCTGTGCTAAAATGCTGGAGATACAAAAGTAACATGGTTGCTCTGGACCCACTGTATGAGGAGCAAGTCCATTATATCTACCTCTGCTCTGTCCCTTTCTCCTTCTCTGATATGCTGAAGGCATTGTGTATTCTTCTCTTTTCTCTGCCATTGGCTTGAGCCCACACTGTGTTCTCTCCTTTTTAGGGATTCACTCACTAGCACCCCAGTTCTGTTTAACCACTTAACTTTGGGTTAACTTTTATAAAGAGATATCTACTTCAAAGATAAAGCGAGAATTAACATACAGACATTTTTCCAAGGCATAACCCTACCTAGCCACCTCTTCTCTGGGGAGGGGAGGGATTAGGCCCACAGTTTAACTCATAATTTCTACATAGGACGAATCCCACCAAGTTCAAGTACAATAAATGCTTCTCAAGACTTCCATGCCAGGCTGACTCTAGTACCTAGCCTGGATTCCTGGATTCCTGGATTACTCCATGACTAGAGGTTCTGAGACAGAGACCACTCTCAGAGTCTCAGAGATATATGGCTAAAGGAGGGGGAAGGTGGCCTTCTGGCCTCCCTCCTCACCACTTAGTATCAACTACTGTGGGTAACAGAGTCCTTTACCCTTGAATGGTAATACAAGGAAAGTCCAGGCTGTGCTTAGTCAGGTAGTTTAAAAGACACAGAGAGTTCTGCCTACATAGACAGTGGAAAAACCTTGCTTAAAACCATGTGGTGGGCCAACACAGAATGTTGATACATATGCCAGTTCTTTTGTTTCCAAGAAGCAAGTCCCCCAGCTTCTTCAAATGGGTGAGGCCATTTTAGGTGCTCTACATCATACAATTACATTACACAAGGACAAAAGCAAAATATTCCTTACCCTCAAGGTGTTTACATTATAACAGGAGAAATAATGATTGTTACATGTACAACTATAGGTAAATATAAGATACATATAAATCAAATTGCTAAGCAAAGGAGTCACAAATCAGGAGAATGGGGCCTTAGGATGGAGGTTTCTCTAGGGTGGGAAGGTGTTTGGTGGGGATGTGAACATGCTGAGGATTCCTGACCAATGAGAGAGCTGCGTTATGAGTCAAGAGAGAGGACTTTCAGGGGAGAGGTTTCTCCAGGGTGGAAAAGCAGGTGTAGATTACCATAGCAGAAAAAAGGTCTGCGCTTGGAATCAAGAGACATGGCTTTGGAATTGAAAGAGGAACTTCTTGTAGAAAATAAACTCCCCGGGATGCTCCTATTTGCAAATGACACATTTTTTTTTATTTTATCAAGTCTAAAAACAATCCAGAGCCTCTTAAATAAGACCTATAATCTTTCAAAAGAATCTGGACTAATTATCCAAACAAGAAAAACAAATGGAGGAAGAAGGCACATTGCTCAGCCTATGGTATGGAGTTGGAAGAATGATGTCAAAGAGGGAATCCATTGATATATATGTATCGGACAAACATTAAGCATGAGCAATAAACTTGGCCCAACAACAAAAAGGAGTAAGAGAGTAGGCTGATTGTTTTTGGGAAAATGTTCAGTACTTTTAATGACCCTAAGATTCTCCCTGAAACAAAGACCCTTCTTTTTCTTGTTGATATTCTTCTATTGAGGCCAATTAGCTGCAAGTGAGGGAATACTATATTTCACAAAGAATTGAAGTTGAAGTTCATTGCAAGGGCGATGGCAGGGTGCATGGTAAGAATGGTAGTCTTTAACACATTACCCACCAACAGTTACACAAGATAAACAGCATTTCAAAACTGGGTCAGTCATGTTGCATAAGCAATGAATGACTGATGGGAACCCCAAGTGCTCCATTGTTCCATTCAACATCAAGAGAACCAGAAGCAGGTCACCAGCATGTTGGATAGGTGCACTATAGAGAATTTACAGGACACCTTGGATAAAAGTTGCACAGCATGAGATAGGTTGCAGTTTTGCCCTTTGCAGGAGTGCCCACAGCAATCAGTTCACAGATCTGTCAAGATAGGGACCAATGAAGAAACAGAGGCTTAAAGAAATTGAATGACTTTCCCATCCTCATATAACTAGTGTGTCAGAGATGAGATTTGAACCTATGTCTTTCTTAACTTCATGTATACCACTCTTACCAGTGTACCATTTCCTTGAACTCATCACAGGTGACAAATTATTCTTTTAATATCTCCTCTCTTGTTTTGGGTTTCATTTCCTTATGAATTATCATTGTTCTGTTCTTTCCAGTCCAAAAATCATTTTCCTTTGCAGAGAAAACCAAGATCAAATAAGAGTTGAAAAATTCTGTCTTCTGTGCGCACATTCCCTCTCCCCACCCTGCCATCACCACCCTATCCGCCCTGAACAGCAGTCCTATGCCTTCTTTGCTCCTCTGCTTTTACCCAATTTGCTTTTGTTGATTTTGTTGAACTCAGATCCTTCTGTGCATTAGTTAGCACTCCTGATATACTCACTGTGTAATGTCTTCGTAGCTTCCCTATTACTACTGAAGATACCTAGTCCCCCAGGCTCTCAACTTAGGTGTTATCCTGTCATAGAGGTAGCTAGGTGGAGAAGTGGGTAGAGTACCCAGTCTGGAATCAGGAAGACTAGAGTTCAAATCTAACCTCAGACACTTGCTAATTGTGTGGCCCTGGACAAGACGATTAACCTCTCTGGACCTCACTTTCCTGATCTATAAAATGAGGAGCACCCACCTCCCAGGTTTGTTATGAGGATCAAATGAAATAATAATGGTAAAGTGTTTAGAACAGTGCCTGGCATATACTAAGTGCTATATGAATATTAGCTATTATTATTAACTTCTCACCCTCATTCCCCATATCCAATCTGTTGTCAAGTCCTGTCGTTTCTACTTTCATAACATCTCTTTCATAGGCCTCATTTTCCCTTTTCACACTGGAATCATTCTGGTTCAGATCCCCATCACCTTAGGTATAGACTATGGCGGGAGCCTGCTGATTGGTTCTCCTACCACAGGTCTCTTTCCACTCTGGTTGGTCCTCCACTCAGCCATCAAACTGAACTTCCTAAAGTATCACCACATTACACTCTCCCCCTTGCCCTCATTTAATACACTCCAAAAGCTGCCCTTTATCTCCAAGCTCACATAGAAAATCCTCTGTTTGGCTTCTAAAGCCCTTCCTATCCTATAGGGTAGATGCTTTCCTACCTTTCCAGTATTTTTATAACTCACTTCCCTACACATACTCTTCCTTCCAAGGACACTGGCCTCCTTACTGTTCCTTGAACAAGACTCAATTTCCCAACTCCAAACATTTCTACTGTCTGTCCCCGGTGACTGGAATTCTCTCCTTCCTCGTCTTTGCCTTCTGGCTTCTCTGGCTTCTCTCAAATCTCAGCTAAAAGTCTGCCTCCACAAGAACCCTTTCCCAGTCCTCTTTAAGCGTTCCTGCTGAGACTGTCCTCAATTTGTCCTGTATTTATCTTGTTCATATATAGTTGTTTGCAGGTTGTCTCCCCATTTGACTATGGGCTCCTTGAGGATAGAGGCTGTTTTTTGCCTTCCTTTGTATCCCCAGTACTTAGCACAGTGCCTGGGACTCAGGAGGTGTTTAATAAATGTGATACTTCTGTGCAGATTAAACTTAACAGTGTGCCATAAAAAGCATGTATATCCCCCTACCCCACCACGAGCCAATTGTTAAACATTTACCAGCATAACCCTGGACACAAAGCAGATGTCATATGTTCTTGCTGGAATCCCTGGGAGCCACAGAATCAGAAAGTATCTTCTTTCATAGGTTCTCTGAGTTTAAAGTCTTGACCCCCTCCCCCAGCCAAGTCTGTTAAAGACTCTTCTATGCCTGCACCCTAGATCCTCACACCCCCCTTTCTTGCATTTAACTTCTATCTTTTATAATGTCTTTTAAAAACTTAAATAAGCAGTAGAGTGATTTGCTCAAGGTCATACAATTTGGACTCAACTCAAGTCTGCTGACAAAATATTCAGTGCTCTTTTCCCTATACCCACGATTATGGCAAGGATAGAATGAGCTAATATGTATAGAGTGCTTTGTAATCAATAATGCCCTTTCTCCATCGAGGTTGTTATTGACATTTTCGTCATCATTAGTTATACTAATAACAGTGATAATGATAATAGTAATGAAATGTTCAGCTCTCCATAGCTGGTTCCAGACTCTGGGAGTCTCACTGCCAACCCTTCTTCCACACCTTTCCAGGTGCCAAGTGGATGTATCTTAAAAGCTGAAATTGATCGGAGATCTCCATCAGTCACTGAGCTTCTCCGGAGCTTAAAGATGTCAGCATTGTAAATAGAGTTGTCTGATGAAGTAGAAGTTAAGAAAAGAAAGCCAAAAGTATCCATTTCAGAACGTCCCACAACATTGGCCTGGTGTTCATTTCCCTGGGTCATTTGTTCAAGGACAGAGAAAAGTTGCTTGGCTTGCTTTTTTTTTTTTTTTAAGTAGACGGTTGTCTCCTTTGCACTCAGCAGAGGATCAGCCAGGAGTCAGCAGTCCTGGAGTGTGTAGAATTTCTATTAACATTCTCTAGAGAGGTGGGCAAGCTAGCATCAAAAGCAGGCCTTTTATGTGGAACTGCTCAGCAGAGGGCATCCCTTTGTCTCTCTGGGACACAAAGTTTGGAGGGGAGGATGGCAGCGCTGGAGCCAGATGAGTCTAACTGTTAATGTTCAGCATGAGCATTTACACTTTGGAAATTGGCAAATGCTCTAAATCAGGGCTTGATTGTTTATTTTGTTGATGGTCAAGACTTAAGGAAATGATGGAGAAAATGTTAAATAATGCAAATTAAACTTGAAAATGTGCCATAAAAGTACATATATATGTACATACATAACGTGTATGTATATGTGTATGTATGTGTGTGTGTGTGTACACATGCCACCACCACCACCAAAGAAGTGTTATTAAATATTTACTGCATGTCCCTGGACACAAGGCAGAGGTGGTCACATGTTCTTGCTTGGCATCCCTAGAAACCCCAGAACCACAGAACATCTCCCTTTAGAGGTTCCCCAAGTTTAAAATCTTGAGCCCCAAGCAAAATGTGTCAGACTTCTCTACATCCAAGATTTTCATATTTTCCCCTCCCTGCCCCCCCCAACACCCCTTGGAATGTATTTTGAATCACCCTTCGGTGGCGCCATCAACATTATAGGTGCTGCTTGTGAAGAAGGCAGTCCATGCGCTGCCAATATTTCCCTGCCAGCTCCCCTTTCCCCTGAAGTCTGTCTATTTCTCTTTAAAAATCAAAACAAGCACAGACTTTCTAACCCACACATCCCCTGCCATGGTGAATGACTAGACAGATGGAGATCTGCAAACATTAAAGCTGGAATTGCCAGATAAATCTATTCATCAGTAGGGTAGAAGTCCCTGATGTTCAGATATATCTCTACAGTGAATGAGAGAATGAATTTAAATGCTTTTATCAGGACTTGCTATGTGCCAAGCACTGTACTAAGTGCTTGGAAAACAAATACAAAAACAAAGACAATCCCTGTTTGCGAGAAGCTTACATTCTGAGCGGATATAGCAAATATGGAAAAGTTGTAGTCAGGTAGAGATAACTGGTTTAGAAAGTTACTGGGCTATTTAGGAGTAGAGACTTAGAAGAGCAGATAGTGACAATAACATTTATATAGTGCCTACTACATGCCAAGTGCTTTATAAATATTATCATATTAGATTCTCACAACAACAACCCTGGGAGGTAGGTGCTATTATTATTTCCGTTTCACAGTTGAGGAAACTGAGGCAAACAGAAGCTAAGTGGCTTGCCCAGGGTCACATAGCTAAGCAAATATCTGAGGCTGGATTTGTACTTGGCTTTTCATGACTCCAGGTCCAGCGCTCTATCCACTGCACCACCTAATAATAACAATAACAATAAGCTTTTATACAGTGGGCTTAAGGTTTACAAAGCACTTTACAAATGTCTCATTTCATCCTCATGGTAGCCTTGGGTGGTGGGCAGTACTTTTATTTCACTTTACAGATGAAGAAACTGAGGCAGGCAAGTTAGACACACAGCTAGTGAGGATCTGTGGCTGGGTTCGAGCTCAGGTCTTCCTGACTCCAGGGCCAGAGCTATATCCATGGTGCCACTCAGCTGCCTCATACATTCTCCAGTGGCAGAGATGATTTGATTGTGATTCCAGAACTAGAAGGGCAGAGGGAGAGGTGGGAAGGAAGGGGGTGGACCATATGGGCACAGCAGGGCAGCTGATGGAAAGATGATAGGAAAGTAAAGTGAAGCATGGCTAGGCCTTTCTTGAAATAGTGGACAAGGTGAGGAACTTGCCAGTCAGGCCAGTTGGCTCCCAGAGTAAAAGTTCTGGAGATGAAAGGGTTAGGGAATTGAGATGTGAATAAGAGAAATATCTCATATAATTTAGAGCATTTCTACAAATATGTTCCAAAAATGAATTTCAAAAAGACAAGAGAGGGGGCGGAGCCAAGATGGCCACGTGAAAACAGCGTTTTACTGGAGCTCTCTCACCAATTCTGTTAGATAACTCTAAAAAAGTGAATCTGAGCAGATTTAAGAGAGTTAGAAGCCACTAGTACACTGAGTGGGGCAAATTTCCAAGCCAGGAGAGTCTGCAAGATTGACAGGACGGATCAGTAGTCTGGGAGAGTGCCCGGCACACAGAGCTGCACCAGACCACACCAAAGCAGAAGCAGCTGCAGAAACCAGTCAGCAGTCCAGGCTGGGAGGAAGCTGGGCTCTCAAAACTGGTGGAGAGTCCCAGGCCTCCCAAAACAGGACAGGAGTCTGTCGAAGCTACAGGAAGCAGCAGCACGGTACCTGTGGCCAGGAGACATCTACTCCTGAGGCTTACAGCCCAAAGGTTTGAAACTTTCCTTC
The DNA here is from genome assembly GCA_028646595.1 of Phalanger gymnotis. Classification (NCBI taxonomy): domain Eukaryota; kingdom Metazoa; phylum Chordata; class Mammalia; order Diprotodontia; family Phalangeridae; genus Phalanger; species Phalanger gymnotis. Next base: position 72,170,777 of record CM053624.1, on the reverse strand, counting down.
TTGAACTTCCAGGAGACATAATAGCCAGGTAAACTGCTCTCATCCCTCCCTCCCTGACCCAGAGAGAATACCTCGGGAAAAGCCCTGGAATAGAGGAGACAGAAGTGGGCCTTCAGTAGCCAAACAATGGGAATTCCTGAGTCCCAGAAGGATGGAGTGAGCAAGGCTCAACACCAGGAACCTGGATGTGCCTTTGCACAGCCAGGCAACGTGGCAGACACCACTGGTGCTGGAGAGCAGCCCCAGGGGAAGAGGAGACTTCTGGCAGCCAGATGACCTCTCCCCCACACCTCAGGAAACCCAAGGCCACAACACATAAAGCCAGTAATGAGGCTCACAATTCCCAGAACAAGAAACCTAGGACAGAGTTCCCTGAGCCCCCAAAGCAGAAATCTACTATAAAGCCAGGAAAAAGCTAACCAACATGAAGAAGAACACGAAAAAACTGAGGACCATTGATTCTTTTTATGGAGACAGGGAAAATCAAAATACCAATTTGGAAGAGGACAGTATTGACACTATACCCACATCCAATACCTCAAAAGGGAATGTGAACTGGTCTCAAGCCCAAAACGCATTCCTGGAAGAGCTAAAGGAGGATTTTAAAAACCAAATTAGGGAGGTAAAAGAAAAAAATGGAAAAAAAAACGCTGATGAAATCAAATGTTGGAAAAGTAAAATTGGTGAAATGACTAAAGAAATTCAGAATCTAAATAGAGAAGATGACACCCTGAAAAGTAAAATCAACCAATTGGAAAAGGAGACTCAAAAGCAAAATGAAGACAGCAATTCATTAAAAATTAGAATTGAGCAAGTAGAAGCCAATGGCTCTATGAGGCCTCAAGAAATAATCAAACAAAATGTAAAGAATGAAAAAATAGAAGAAAATGTGAAATATATGATTAGAAAAATAACTGACCTGGAAAATAGATCCAGGAGAGACAGTTTAAGAATTATTGGTCTACCAGAAAGCCACCACGAAAAAAAAGAGCCTGGACAGTATTTTTGAAGAAATTATCAGAGGTCCTAGAACCAGAAGAGAAAATAATCATTGAAAAAATCCACCTATCACCACTCTGAAAGAGATCCCAAATTGAAAACTCCAAGAAATATTATAGCCAAATTTCAGAATTATCAAGTCAAGGAGAAAATATTGCAAGCAGCCAAAAAGAAACAATTCAAATATGGTGGAACTACAGTCAGGATCATGCAGGATCTTTAAGCTTCTACGTTAAAGGATGGGAGAAATTGGAATATGATATTTTGAAGGGCAAAGGAACTTGAACTACAACCAAGGATCAGCTACCCAGCAAAACTGAGCATAATTTTTCAGGCAAGGAGATGGACATTCAAAGAAATAAGGGAATTCCAGACCTTCCTGATGAAAAGGCCAGAACTCAATGGAAAATTTGATCTTCAAATACAAAACTCAAGAGAGACATAAAAAGGTAAATGGGAGGAAACCCCCTCCCTCAATAAGGGCAAATTGTTTATATCTTTATGTAGGATTATATTGTTTTATATATGTCATATATACGTATATCTATGTCAATCTTGAGAGTAGTACAATTATTATGACAATTGAAAGGGATACACATAGACTGTGGGTGTCAGTATAAAATAACTTATATAATGATAAAAACACAATTAAGAGATGTAAAGGGAGGGTTCTGGAAGAAGAGGTAAGGAGGTAGTAGAAAAGGGTAAAATACATCACATGAAGAAGCACAAAAACATATTATAGTAGAGGGAAAGAAGGGAGGGAGAAGAGTATTACGTGAGCTTTACTCTCGTTGAGTTTGATTCAAGAAGAGAATAACATACTCTGATAAGTATAGAAATCAAACTTGTCCTACAGGCCTATAGGAGGGGAAACAATCCTACAGGAGAGGAAAGGGGAAAGAAAAGGGTGGGGGTGGTCAGAAGGGAGGGAAGAAGTAGCAAGGGTAAAAAAAAAAGGCTAAGATTAGGGAGAGAAATCAAGAGGGAGGATAAATTGAGGAAGGTGGTAGTTTGAGAAAAAATGATAACATTTTTAAAAATTCAGTTTCTAAAATATCTCCAGAGCAACCTGGTTGAAGGAGGTTGTGTCAGTGGAGGCTTGAATTAGCATCATGGTGATGAGGTTTAGAGCTTTACCTGGGAGGGGCATTTCCTGGAAGCCTTGACTGACACCACCTCCTCTCCAGTTTGTTTAGAAGGCTGGAAAGTAGATTAGTACACTCCTCTTAATGACTTCTTTTATAGAGGGCAGGAAATGAACTCAGCTTAGCCTGGTTTCAACTACATGGAACAAGATTGGGGGGTGGGGTGGGGGGGAGGGGTGGAATGTCCCTTTCTTGCCTTCTTTTATGTGTTGTTTCTTCCTTTAGATTGTGAGCCCCTTGAGAGGAAGGACTGTCTTGTTATTAATTTTATCTCCAGTGCTTAGTACAATGCCTGGCACATAGTAGGCGCTGAATAAATGCTAATTGGATTAGACTGGATTGGAACCCTGAAAGGCCAAATCTAAGGGATGGATTATCAAAGGTGCCTTCAAACTTTCCCAGGCCCACTTTTTTAATGTGTTTTAATATTTTCCTATACTGAGGAAACCAATGAATCATGAATCCAGTAATGGATCGTTTCAGGCTACTTTATTAGTATGTTCAGCATAAAGGATCAGGCCTATGCAAAATAGGCTTATTCCTAATTCTAACATAAAACTCATTCACGGTGAAAGTGGAATGTGTAATTGTGTTGTCTGTGATGTGGAAAAACTCTAACGATTAAAGTTATTGTTTTAATTTTTGTCTTTGTTTCCTAGATGCCTTATCCAATGTCGTGTACATGCTTAATAGTTTGTTGTGTGAATGAATGAATGTAGCTCAAATGTCTTGGCTCTCTGGTTTCTTTGAAATGAATCATTATTTTAGAGTGCCTAGAGAGATTGCTACAATCTCAGCTCATTTCCCATTGTTTATATTTCCGTTATTCAGTGCCTTTCCCAAACAGATCATAATTTCCCTTCTAGGGCCCAAATAAAGGTAGCCCAATATATTAGAAACCAAATTCCAGTTCACAGATTTTGACATAACAAAATGTTCCATCTGAAACAGACCTAGTTAATCTCTTGTTCATCCTTCCCTCTACCCCATCCCCATTTCAATTTCTCCCAATCAATAACTGTTCTCCTGGAGATCATTACGAGATTAACTTTTCTACCTAAGGGTTTCCTTCTGGGTTCTCAGGCAAAGGGTCAATTCTTCCACTGAATAATGGTGCTCTCACCAAGGGAGGCTGGGCAAATTCCCATTCTAATTTGTCAAGCTGGCCTGCTCTTCTACCTAACCTGTACATTACTGTCGAAAGAATGGGTTCCTTACATAACTCACTAACAAATGTCCTTCTGCTCCCTGGAGATAGCCAGAGCTTGTCTTTATGACCATTGGTGAACCCATAGCTGCCCTTTCATAATTAAAGCTGCTGAAAATAATTTTTCCACTACTTAGCCCATAATAGGTACTTAATAAAAGCTTTCAACTGATAATAAATAAAATAAATAATATCTAATATTTACATAGCATTTAAAAGTTTACAAAGTATTTTACATGTGTGTGTGCGTGCATTATCCCATTTGATGTTAACCAAGCCCTGTGAGGTAGGTGCTATTATTATCTTCATTCTACAGATGATGAAACTGAGACTGAGAAAGATTAAATGATTCATGCAGGATCACCTGACCAGGAAGTCTCTAAGATAGTATTCAAACTCAGATTGTCCTGACTCCAGTTCCAATGATTCGAAATCCACTCTCCTACCTAAATGCCTTGTGATAGAATGTAATTCCTTTGAACATGGGGGTTGTTTTTTTCATTTTTTGGGGCGTCTTTTTATCATCTCCTAGTACACAACCATTCCTGGTGCATCCTAGGCACTTGACAAATTCGGTTGATGGACTGAATATTTGTCATATTTTCCCATTTTTACCAGCCATACCAAGGTTCTCTACTCATTTCTCCCTAATGAGTTTATCCAGCGGGTTGATTGTAGCCATTTTTTGAAGAAGCTTATCCCAGAACATTTTCAAGACAAAATTTCAAAGCCCGCTTGATGGGCAGCAAGGAGCACTGGCCATTCTGACCTGTCAAGGAGATCATGGTTTGCAGAAGCCCCCACCACAAACCAATATTTGAGAGGAATCTCAGGAGGAGAAGCCAGGGTCTAGAAACAATGGAAACTGCCTCTTTTCTTGCTATGGCCTTGTGGTAGGGAAAAAATTTATGCAGGAAACAGGGGAAAGGGTAACACTCTGAGAAGCATGCCACACTTTTTATTTTATTTTATTTCATTTCACAAAATGCAATAAATAAAATATGCTGAAAATGAGCGGGTGCTAATAGGATCTCCAACGCAGCAGGCCTAGACAAGTGATTCCAAATAAATCTAAGACTTCCTACACACCTAGAAATTGATTACAAGTTAGAAACAATGATGGCCAGCCAAGTATTAATAAGAAAAGTTGTATTTTACTAAATGAGAAAAAAGAGACCCTTTCACAGCACTTAAAACAAATTCCTGTTGATTTTCCTGTTTATCTTTTTTTTTTTATGGACACAAAGGAAGGGGGAATATTATTCCACTGGGCTACCTAAGTGCTTACATTCTCAACCACATGAGTCCCTTTGTTCCTCAGCTCACTCTGTGAGGGTAATTAATAAAACAGCTTCCTGCTCCATGTGACAGTGCCTCTGCGCCTCTCTGTTCTCTGGTGTGTGCTGGAAACCCACAGCTTTGCTCTATTAGTGCAGCTGTCTCTGGTCTGCCTTTATCCCTTCTCCCCAGTGATACTGGATCAGCACATCTTCCCCAAACCCCAGCTGCTAGAACCTTACAGCTCATGGCATATCTACACCATGAGGGCCAATCTTTGAAGTTCTATCTTCAGTCTCTTCTTGCTCCTCTTAGAGGCTATTACGCAACTGGACTCTTGTAAGGAAGTAGATAGATTGTATACAGCAAGTCTGACAGCAGCCTCGAAAGTCAGCCAGGGGAGGACAGAGTCAGCTCTCTGTGTAACCTGAAATGCCATGGCACTTATCTCTGGGTTCAAATCCTGTCGTTGCTGTCATTGAGTTGTGTCTGACTCTTTGTGACCCCATTTTGGGATATTCTTGGCAAAAACACTGGAGTAGTTTGCCATTTCCTTCTCCAACTCATTTTACAGGTGAGGAAACTGAGGCAAACAGGGTTAAATGACTTGTCCAGCATCACACAGCTAGTGAGTGTCTAAGGCTGGCTTTGAACTAAGGTCATTTTGACTCCAGGCCTGACTCCCTATCCACTGTGCTACCCAGTTACCCAAATCCTGGCTCTTAAATTTACTGCCTGTGTGTCCTTATTTGTGACGCAGAGTAGATGACTTCTAAGATCCTTTCCAGCTTTAAACTTATGATTTCTCTAGCCCTCAGTTTCCTTGTCAATAAAATGAGGGACGTGGATCTTTGCAGGTACCCTGGACCTTTCCATTTCTGACATGCTATGCTCAAAATTTACCTTTGACTAGGTACCTTTGACTGCTCATTGTACTCCCTGACCAGGGATGTGTGGCCAGTGGTTTTCTGGACCTTAGCACTGGCCACTTTGGAGGAGAGGAACAGTAGGAATCTAAAAAAAAACATTTTCCAAAAGTTATAAACTTGATAACTGTCAATAAAAACGGATCAACAAAGGACAAAATTCTCATATCAAACCTTTAGTCTTTAACAAGGAAGAATCAAATGAATTAGCAAATAATAAATAAACAAATAAAACACTTTCAGTGGTAGGAATTTACTGACTCATCTGGGTACTGTTTTTACAGGTTGGCTCCCCCACTGCCCTTTACATAGTGCTGAATTGAACATTCTTACACCAAATATATTGGTACACACCTGTTGGGATGGAGAAGGGCAAAGGAGCCACCCCTAAGACTCAGGCTTTGTTAATATCCTGGTCCCAGCTCTCTTTAGGCATCAGCACAAGTGACCTTTTCTTGGGTTCCAAGACTGTAATTTTTTATTATTTTCTAAATGCTAACTTTTAAAATATTTTATTCTATTTTATTTTCAATTTGTGGAATAACACAAGCAAATCTTAAAGTTCTTTATAAATGCTAGCTATTATTACTAGCTACTATTACCTTGGTGGGCAGCTAGGTGGCACAGTGAGTAGGGCCTGGACTCATCTTCTTGAGTTCAAATCTGACCTCAGACACTTGTAGCTGTGTGACTCTGGGCAAGTCACTTAACCCTGTTTGCCTCAGTTTTCTGATCTGTAAAATGAGCTGGAGAAGGAAATGGCAAACCACTCTTGTATCTTTGCCAAGAAAACCCCAAATGGGGTCACCAAGAGTCAGACATGACTGAAATGACTGAACAATTACCTTGGTACAAAGTTCTAGCATTTACTTCCCTCCTTTTCTTCTGTTTTGGTTGCTCCTTTTTATTAGAGAGAACTCCAGCTCTGACCTTTCTCCCACTTACTGTCAGCCCACTATTCCTGGACCTTGGTACCACATACCAAAGTAACTCCATTGGCATTCTGGAAGACCCTCAGCCATCTCACACTGCTGGCCCTACTCCTGGCCCAAACCCTGAAATCAGGCTGGACAACATTGGATAGATTGGACATGGTGAATATTTGTCATGTGTAAACAATCAATCAGCATTTATTAAACACCTTATCTGTATTTGGCACAGTGTCAAGATCTGGGCATCTGAAGATAATAATAAACAGTCCCGTCTTTAAGGAATGTACATTGTATTAGGGGAGATCAATAAAACAAAATAAATACAAAATAATGTGGAGGAAAGAACAGCTAGGAATAGCAACTGAATCAATAAAGACCTCCTCTAAATAGAGATGTTTTGATGTGAGCTTTGAAAGAAAGGACGGATCCAAAGAGATGGAAGAGATTAAGCTTGTTCTATTTGATTCTAGAAGGCAGAAATAGGAGCAGTGAGTGGAAATTATAGAGAGACAGGTTTCTGCTGAAGGTTATAAAAACCTTCCTAACAATTAGAGCTGTTGAAAATGGAATGGGCTGTCTCTACAGATACTGGTTGCCGCTCTCTAGGGGTCTTTAAATGGAAACTAGAAAATCACTTGTCAGGGTTGTTTCCTAGGGGATTCGCTGCTGGGCATGGGTTAGACTGGATAGTTTCCAGGAAAAGGCATCATGGTTAGGAAGACCACGGTTTGAAATTTGCTTCAGATATTTACTAACTGTATGACCTTGAGCAAGTCACTTAACTTTTGTCTGCCTGAGTTTCTTCATCTGTAAATGGAGATTATAATAGGGCCAAATTCCCAGAGCTATTGGAAGGATCAAATGAGATAATGCATCTGCAACTCTCTGCATACCTTAGGACTAATAAGTGTTAACTCTTTTCTCCTGTTGTCTGTCTTTGAAAGCACTTTCAACTCTGATTTGCAAACATGGAATCAGGAGTTTCCCAGGACTCTAGTTAAAGATCTTCAACTTGACATTGAAGGCACTAATTCATTATTTTATTTTATTTTAAATTTATGAAATAAAACAAGTATTTCCATAATGTAGTAGAATTTTAAAAAGATGATTGCATATGAAACTGCAAATCTATTATGTATCACTTGCTATTCCTTTTAAATATATAATAAAATTATCATGTAAATTTCTTTTCTCCCTCCCCCTAGAGATGACTACCATTAGACACAAATATGTATATATATGTAAAATCATCCGATACATATTTTTATTTATCAATTCTTTCTCTGGATGCATTTTCCTTCATATGTCCTTTATAGTTAATTTGGGTATTTATAATAGTCAAAATGACTTAATCACTGAAAGTTATGCTTAAAACAATATTAATGTATTAATCAAGCACTTTTTAAGTGCCTGAGATATGGGATGTGAACTCAGTCTTTATCTGCAGAGGGAGAATCTGTCATAGACGACTCAGTGTCAGGGAGAATCAGGGTGGGAGCTAGGATGCCTAGGTTCTGCTTTGCCCTTAACTTTGATTCATGGTGTTTTTCACTAAAATAGGATAAGTTGCATGTGGCTCTGTCAAAGGCAAACTACAGCAAGAAGTCTTCAAGAGAAATATTAGAATATACATTGATTCTAGACTCTAAGTGTTAGACGGACCTTTGGGTTAATGGTGACTGATTGCTAAAGTAACTCCAGAGCCCAGACTGTGAGGTCAATACCACAGAACTAGGTCAGTAGGCTACCTGCGGCATTAGCCCGAAGCTTACTGCCATTCACAGATGCAACTTGGAAAGACACTGAAACAGCTTCAGTTACTGAGATAAACACAGATGTCTTCTATAGGAAAAATATCTTAAGGTTGGAAAGCATTTTATAGCTTTCTAGTATTTTCACACATATTATCTCAGTTTATCTTTACAATGACTCTGAGAAAGGAAGGGCAAGAATTAGTGTCCCCATTTTACAGATTAAAGAGACTAAGTGACTTACCCAGGGTCACACAGTTACTGTGAGGCAGGACTGGAGCTAGAACCTAAGTCTCCTGGTGAATGAAAAAAAATATGAATGAAAAAATATTTAAGTACTTAATGTGTCAAGAACCCTTGAGCCATGCTGAGGGTTGTAGATACAACTGAAAAAGCAAGACCATTTTTCCTCTCAAGAACTCATACTCTAATTGGAAAAAAAAATGTCACACATAAAAGAATTCAGCAGGATGGAAGAAAAGACCCAGAAGTCCTAGTCCAATGGGAGTGCCCAGAGGTCTGAAGGATGTAAAGTCAGGGCAGAAGGTAAGGCCTAGAGGACCTTAATTAGGATGCAGTGTGTCAGAACAGATGAGAAGGCCTGGAGTTCCTCCATTTTATCAGAAAGATTGTAGTTGGCGACTCCCAGCTCATCCAAGTAGTGTGAGCAGCCAGGTCACCCTGGCCTGTTCCTATGAGGAGGAGGCAGGGGAAGGAAGGGTGTCCCTAGCTGGTGCTTAGTATAGTATACTTTCCATTTCACCATACATTCTACAAAAGTCCCTTTCACACACAGAGAAACACTAAAAATCAAAACAAAATGAAACAATTTGGATTTAATTTGCTGATTTAAGAAAAATACTTTTCACTCATTTATATCTCTATCTCTGAATTATGTTGACAGAGTGCGGTTTTTAATCTTATAACCTTTATTCAGAAAATAGATATTATAGTACCACAGAAGAGAACAAAGAATGATGTGCCCATCATAACTACCAGATTTAAAACAAATATTTACATAAAGCATCAGAAACCTCATAACTGTGTTTGTCCTTAAAACATCAGGCATGCCTCATGTGTGAGTAGCATGTAGACTAGGAAGAGCCAATAGACTTTGAGTGAAGTCCTGATTTGGCCACTCACTTGCTATGTACCCTTGAATATGCTGCTTCTCCTCATCTTTCATTTCCTAGGCCTTAGTTTACTTATCTGTAAAATGAAAGAGTTGAATTAATTGGAATGTAAGTTTCCTTCCAGTTCTAACACTATATATCTGAAATCTTCTGGTAATTGCAAATTAGGCTGGAGGGAGAGACAGAAGGCCACGTATGACAGGCGAGTCGAGCTCTGCCACCACTTCTCTCCAGACTCCTTGGTACCATAAAATGATTCAACAGATGTTTTTTAATCAGCGGAAGTGACACTAAAGAAGATATACTTCCATCTGCCATACCACTGTACCCTAAAGACCACTGGGTCTTTCTATATGACTTGAAGTTGAAGCCTCATTCATATGTTGTCTTGAAAGTCCTATGTCTTGTGTTCCATCCACATGTCCTTGCCCCTACTCCATACAGTCTCCTAAGACTTGGACAAGTATTGCCTTCTAGGAATATATTAAAATTGATTACTAATGGGACCCCAGAAATAGTTATGAGACACCTAAAATATAAAGAGAGAGACTTTCATTTGGGGGCCTGACATGCTCCTAAATGTGTCTTTAAAAAATTATCTGAGGTCATGAGCAAGTTGAGATGTTCTCAGAGTACCTGTTTTGTAATTGTGTTAGACCAAAAAGAAGGTTTTAGCACCAAAAGAAAGAGCACTTCTCTATTCTTTCTTGAAATTTACCCCCAATCTTTCCCTTTTTTTCTCCTTCAAACCCTAACCCAAGTCATGTGATGAATTCACTATTAGAGGTGCCATAGCCAGTATCCAAACAGCTGCTGCTCTACAAAATTTGTCTTTTACTCTGCAACTTTCTAAACAAATGACTCAGTGTTAAATGTAGGCCTAAAAGGAAAAACAAAACAAAACAAAACAAACTTGACCTAAATAACACTTTGGTGATTCTAACCCCCAGTTCTGCCACAGAGGCAGATGTAGCAACGTGATCTGGGAAAACTACTTCCCCTTTCTGATCTTCTGGTTTTTTTCCTATAAAAATGAGAAGGTTACACCAATTAAAGTGAAGTACAAATTTCAGAATTCTTTAAAAAGTCCACAGACTCCAGATTAAGAACCTCCCTGGTCTAGATGAATTGTAAAGCCCCTTCTAGCTCAAAGATTTCATTACTCTGTAACAATCTTCAAGGCATGCAGTGCATGAAGGGGGCTAGAAAGACATAGTATGACTTTTCTTTCCAGGAGGGCCTGAAGCCATACCACTGTCTTTTAGGAGGACAGAAGTAGGCTTTGGATGAGCCAGTCAATTTTCTTATTCTTCTCTTTGAAATGGTGCACAAATAGCCTCAATTCTCCTCTTCCTGGCACTCTCTGTGTATAAAGTAGCTGTCTCTGCTTGGACAAGGCTGTTCCAGAGTAAGTTCTCAAGATTGGAACTCTCCTTCCAACAGGTAAAAATCTCACTAGGGGAAAAAATGCCTAATTATGATTCACAGCTAGTAAATGTAGAGGGAAGATTCAAACACAGGTCTTCTGTCTTCCAATCGATTGCTCTTGAGATATCATTGCTTATTTAATAATAACACTCTCCTTGGTGCCTCAACCCTTCAGTGTTAGACACACAGCATTGCATTGTTCATTCCCATTACTAGGTGGAAGTTGCTGAGAAGCATGTTTTAGCTCCAGAGGAAGAAAATCCTTATTTTTCCTAATAATTAGAGTTATCCAAGAGTGGAATGGGCTATTTCAGGAGATAATAAGTTGCCCATCACTAGAAATCATCATGTAGGGACAGGAGGGCCATTTGTTGGGGATACTCTAGAGAGTATTCCTGTTCAGGTATGGGTTGGACTAGATGGCATCTGAGGTCCCTTCCACCTCTGAGATTCTCTGTAATTTTTCCAAGTCCTCCTTCCATGCTGACCCCTTTCTCCCAAACAACCTAAAAATAATGTCCATCTGTCTTTTGTATTTTTACAAAGGCTTGGGGGGTGAAGTCACCTGAAGAAGTAGGTAAGTGCTTTTTGGGGGAAAGCTAGCCTTTGGAAGTTGGTCTTATAATGGGTATCAGAAGGGCCTAAACTCCCTAAGAAGGAACTCACAAGTATCTTGGTGCTGGGATGGAGAGGTGTTTATTCCTCCATTTTCTGCCTGCCATCCCTTCCCATCACAGACAACAAGGAAGAATAAAATGGGATTTAGACCTGCACAATACACAGACCTCCTACTGGTCCTCACCTTAGCTCGGCTCCCACTATAGGTAGAGAGCAGAACTCGCTCCAGGCATTTTCCAGTTTGTATTCAAAATGGTGAGAGACATACTGCAAACAAACTCCTGACCTAGACGTGCTGGACTTGCGAGTCTGGGAAGACTTAACTTCAAATTCTGCTTTACCAACTCTGTGACCCACAGGCAAATGGAGATGAAGATGGATAGCTGCAATATTGAATCTACAGCATTGTTGTGAGGATTAAATGAGATTGTGTGTATAAGGTTTTGTAAACTTTAAAGTGCTGTATGACATTTGTTAATAGCAATTATATTTTGAAGACTGACGCAAATAATAACCACCAGCAGCTTTCTGTGCCCCCCCCACTTCATTCCCCAAGTTGATTTGAGCCTAGTAGTACTTCTTTTGGCTGAATTATTTTTTAAGCTTTATTAGCAAAACAGGCCCAATATGAACTGAAGCACTGAGTATAAAAAGTGTGAAAAATACGTGAGGTTCACACAGAAGCCTAGTGTTTTTCTGTGACCACTGGATGTCAGTACTGATCTATGTCAGATAAATATTTCTTGAGGAACCCATCCATATCAAGGGTGATTTTTTTTTTTGGAGGCTGCAGAGGATGTTGCTCAAAACAAAGTGTTTGGGAAAAGTTTTACTTGGTTACATAATCTCGTTTCCTCACCCTTATCTTCTACAAGTCATTTTCCCTTGGCACGCTAGTGTGGGCCAGGCAGTACTGTCATGGCACATGTTTTGGACCTGTAGTCCCCTCCTGGCTCAATCACTAATTTGCTATATGATCTTAGGGTATCATTAAGGCCGGGGTGGTTTAGAGAACTTACAGAACCGGGTCTCATAGGGACACGACATCTGAGCTAGAAAGAACCTTAGGGCTCATCTAACATAATGACTGAATCTAGACTGGAATCCATTTCTCCTGACTCACAGCCTTAGGAGCCGCTGACTCCAGATTGGAATATAAGAACTAGGAAGGGACATTCGAGGTGATCTAATCCTTCCTTCTCATTTGGCAGATGAGAAACCTGAAGTTCTGGGTCCCCATCTATTGAGCAATGACTAAACAGATTTATCATATGATACGTTGATGTAATGGAATGTGGTCCTTGTTCTTGTTCATCCTCCATTTTCGAAGAGGATCAATGACATCATGGTGTGATAGGTGATGTCTTGACATGCTTGTGAATTGGATTTAAGTGAGGCAGACTTGCACAAAGTCATCAGCTTGAAGCCCAGTGGCAGGGCAAAAGTCAGGAGGACTGGCAACAGTCCAGGATTTAGTAGATGATCTTGGTGATTTCGATGTCTGTAATATAATTGCAGACATGTAATAGAATATTGCTGTGTCACAAGAACTGGCAAAATGAACAATTTAAGAGAACACCCGGATGAAATGATACGGAGTGAAGTAAACAGAACCAGGAGAAAAATTTTTACAATAATGCCAACCTAATAAAGAAAAACAACTTTGAAAATTTGAAAACTTTGATCAATGCAGTCACCTATATTTCCAGAGAACCAACTCTGATTCATGCTACTCACCTCCTGATAGTGAGGTGACACGTTCAAGAAAGAGATGTGCCTTTTCGGACATGACCAATGTGGAAATTTGCTTTTTTAAATTATGTGTATTTGTTACAGGCTTTTTTCCCTTTGGGAGTGGGGTGAAGATGCTGATTGCTTTGGATGGGAAGAGGTAGGAGGAAGAGAAAATATATGCCTGTTATTTGAAAAAAAAATGAAAGAAGAAAACAGGCACAGAAAGATTGAGTGACTTGCCCAATGTCACACAGTAAATTAGTGACTGAGCCAGGACTGGAGCTGAGGTATCCAGTGTTCTTTCTTCTGGACATAGCAGTCCAGTCTTCTTTCTACTATGACGCAAACCTTTCCTTACTTCAATACTTCCACAAAATTTTTTTTACCATTTCAAGGATCCAGGTACCTCTTCTATTGACATGATTTGCAATTTCTTCATAGCTCAGCAGCCTGTTTCAAGAGTTGCCAAACTCCATTACTTGATGGCCAACCTTCTATCATGAGCCTTTCTAGACCAAGCCAGCCTGGTTTTCAGAGAGCAGGTGCATAGTCCATTATTGGGCCCTACTCTGTGTCTTTCTAGGTTGGTAGGACTTACCAGAGCTTATGCAACCCTGCACAACCTTTGAGTCCCTAAGGTCATCCCCCACAACACAACTGAACTGATAATTCAGGACTTGAGTCCCCTAAATAAAAATTGCTCATTATTATCCTGAAAACACGCAAGGGACCAGATGCATCTCTCACATATGTACATCCAGCTTATATCTTGAGAAATGGCTTACAGTTGAACAAAGTGTTCTGTTTCTTTGTCTGCACCAAATCTGATGCCAATCTTACAAGTGTCACTTGCTATGAGGAAGGAAGGCAGTGTCAAAAGTCCAGCCTCCAGCCTTGCTATGAACTACCCAAACAGGTTTCAACTGGTTTCAAGCCCTACTTCCTGCCTTTTGTAATCCCATTCAGTGGTTTCTCCCATTTGGCAAAAGGTTTTTGCTTTCTTTCTCCCTCCTTGATCCTTGGGAGCTGTTGAAACTAAGAGCTATTCTGCCTTCAAAGGAGGCTTCTCCCAGTGAGGCTTCCACATTGGCAGTATCCTTACCAACCACCCAGACTGAGGAAATACAAAGCACCAAAGGTGGAGTAAAAACAAGGGCATTTGCTGTTAAATAACCTGCCCAGGGTCACACAGCTTTAATGAGTGTCTGAGGCTGGATTTAATTCAGGTTGTCCTAACTCTAGGGCTGGTGCTCTACCCACTGCACCACCTAGCTGCTTCTGCCTCTGCTATTTGTTAGTTGTGTGACCACAAGCATGTTGCAAACTCTCTCAGACACAGCTTCCTTATCTGTGAAATGAGGAGAATGGGTGAGATGACCTTTAAGATCTCTGCAACTTTAATATTCTATGATTTTTTTTTCAAAACTTCATGTAAAAGGGAGCAGATGGGTATGAAAACTATTAAATGCATGAGATAATAAATACCAGTACAAAGGGTGCACAGACATGTGAGTTCATTTCACATGAATGTAAATTCATACTGTAAACATTTGAATATACTTGTTATATTTCCTATTTTGGTCATTCTTGTAATTCTATGAAAATTTTCATTAATAGTTGCTGAGTTTAATAAAATGGCAATTAAAAAAAGCCTTTAGATGCCTCCTCTGATCCAAGCTAGGACTTAAAAACTGATCATTTTCCAAGAGCATAGTCTACCATCTTGGAATGAACATTGACTTAGAGTCAGGAGGTAGCTGGCTCAAACACCTGACTCTGGCCCTTATTTGCTGTGTGATCCTGGGTAGGTCACTTAATCTCTCTGATCTCTGTTTCCTCATCGACATAACAAAGATAATAATACTTTCACTGTTTGCCATGAGGTTGTTAAGAGGAAGTTCAGTAATTTTTCAGTGGTGTCAACTCTTCGTGACTCCATTTGCGGTTTTCTTGGCAAAGATACTGGAGTGGTTTGCCCTTTCCTTCTCCGGTTCATTTTACAGATGAAGATCTGAGGCAGACAGGGTTAAGTGACTTGCCCAGGGTCACATAGCTAGGAAGTGCTTGAGGTCACATTTGAAGTCAGGAATATGAGTCTTCCTGACTCCAGGCTCAGCATTCTATCCACTTTGCCACCTAGCTACCTTTGTTAAGAGGAAAGTACTTGGTAAACTTATAAGCGTTAAAGAAATATGATTTTGGAAACTGTGGTCTTAGCTATATTTAAGGGTGAGAAAATGGAATAGGTGATATAAGTTAGCCATAGTCTGTACTCTCTATATCCACACATGAAATGCTGTTATCTAGAGCAGAGATTTCAAACTTTCTTTCTCCCATTGGACTGCTTGCAGCCCCCTTTTCTGTATTACAGGGATGTCCAAAGTGCTGCCCACCGCATGTGGCTGGCAGTGTGATTTTAGGCGGTCTACCTGTGTTTACTATGGGCATGGAAACTGACATAAATACTTTAAAGCATTTGTGTCGATTTCTGTGCTTGTGGTGGACACAGGTGGGGCGCATTGGGCGCATGGCCCATGTTTTGGACAGCCTTGATATATTATATAACCTCTTAGGGGATAGTGACTACACTTTGACTTTATTGTTATAGAGAATTCCCAGCTGAGGGGACTCTCTTCACCAATGCAAGTCACCTTCTTAGAGCACTAAGAAGCCCAAGGTCACACCGCTAGTATGTATCAGAGGGAGGCTTGAACTTAGGTCTTCTTGGTTCTCAGGCTGGCTCTGTATCCACTACAACACATTGCCCTACACAGCAATAGTTTGTTAAGAAAGAAATAGGATTAATAAGATTTTGTAAAGAGAAATAAAGCCATCATTATCATTATCAGACCTCACAGTGTGCTTTAAGATTTGCAAAGAATTTTAGATATATAGCTTCATTGAAGACTCACAATCACCTTGTAATGCTATAGGTACCATTATACCCATTTTACGGATGAGAAAACGGAGGCTCAGAGAAGTTGTTATATAGTATCAGAGGTCAGATGCAAACTCAAATCTAGTAATCAGTACCAGTTGCTGAGGGCCTTGCTGCTTTGAAGTCTACATGACATTTGAATTTGCAACTGGTTCTCAAACTGCAGTCCAGGCATCTCACAGGGTCCCCAAGATCCTTTCAGGAGGTCCTTGAGGTAAAAATTGTTTTCGAAATAATACTAAGACATTTCAATTTTAATATGGTAACTATGGATACAGACATAACCCACATAAAGAGAAGTTTGTTTGGGGGGGCGGTTTCAGCAATTTTTAAGAATGTAAATGACTCCAGAGACCAAAAAACTTAAGAATCCATTGATGTATAGGACTGCTGGGTAGACTAGAAGTAGGCAATCCAGGAAGGACAGTGTGCATGCGCACACACATGTATATGTGTATGTGTGTGTGTGCATGCACGTGTGATTTGTAAGATGCCAAATTTTATGGCTTTAAATTGGAAACATTTCATTGCTAAGTATGTATCCTACTTCAGCAATGGTGGTTGGACCTAAGCCATGAATGAACTCCTCCCCTTATCTAGGAGGCCCTCAAGAAAGATTAATTTGGTATACAACTCTCCTCCCCTAGTAATATTCTGCCTTCTAAAAACAAATGGAACTGGACATGACACAAAAGTAATCATAACATCTGACATTTATATGGTTCATGGCTTTTTTCGAAGTGCTTTTATATAATTTTCATTTGATTCTAATAACAATCCTATGAGGTAAGTAGTACAAATATCATCTCCATTTTAAAGATGAGCAAACTGAGTTTCAGAGAGATCAAGTGACTTCCCCAGGGCCACCCAGCCAGTAAGTGGCAGGGCCGAGATTCGAATTTAAGTCTAGGCTAAAGCCCCAGTGGACCTTTTACTTCACTAGCCTGCCTCTCAACTAGTATCAGTTTAAGAAAATTACTTTAGTATATTACCTTATTTTCCAAGTGTTCTTGTAGACATTGTTTTATTGATTATGGGCTATCTGAGCAAGGAAATTAGTAATAAGATAGTAGTACCCTGTCCCCTAAACAGCCCTTCAAGCAGGGGAGCTGGGGGAGGTCATTTGGGCATTGATGGAATTAACACAATGTGGTGGGATACTAGCCAGTGCCTTATTCTCCTTTGCACCTGTTGAAATCCTGCCCTTTGTTCACAGCCAGCTCAGGTTCATGAAGCCTTCCTACCCCAGCTAGAAATGATCTCTCCCTCCTCAAGTTGCTCACAGCATTTTGTATGTCCTAATTTGTATATACAATTTATCCTTCCTTACTAGGAATGCAAACTCTGTTTACATTTGAGGTATATAACACGATACATAGTTGTTGTTATTTGGTTGTTTCTGTAGTGAACAACTTTTTGTTGACCCCATTCGAAGTTTTCTTGGCAAAGATACTGGAGTGGTTTGCCATTTCTTTCTCTAGCCCATTTTATAGATGAGGAAACTGAGGCAAACAGGGTTAAGTGACTTGTCCAGAGTCATACAACTATAGGTGTCTGAGGCTAGATTTGAGTCTTTCTGACTCCAGGCCCAGCTCACTATCTATTGTGCCACCTAACTGCCCCATTGTAGGGACTGGCTTAATGTTTGTGGAATGGAATGGAATGGAATTTTTAGGCCAGTCTTCATGAAAAGCATGACTTTCACAGATGCTCTGCTCCATGAGATAAAATATGTGGGTAGAGGAGTGGACTTGAAGTGAGGAAGTCCTGGGTTTAGATCCTACCCCAGATATCTACTAGCTGTTTGACTGTGGTAAGTCACTCAGCATCTCTCTGCTTTAGTTTCTTCATCTGTTAAAGAGGAGAGAGTACTGGACTTGATACCCTCTGAAGATCTTTGCCAGTTCTAATTCTGTGATCCCATAGGGGAGACCTTTTCATTATCCCTGAGCCTTCTCTCCCAAGAGACAAATTATTAGGCTATAAAAGGTGCCTACTTTTTGTTTTAAAACTAAGTTAAGTTTTATTGATATCTTTTCTTTTCTTTATATTATAGGCATTTGGAGGAAGGAGAACTCTTCCTCCCTCCAGTTTGAACCATCCCTTATGACCAAAAAAATGACTAAGCAAAACACCCCATACAGTGACTGTGTCTAATATAATAATAATAATAATAATAATAATAATAATACATTCCATCCTGGTAGTCCTCCACCTCTCTGCTTGTGAGGTGGGAGAGATATGTTTCATTATCTCTTCTCCAGGAGAAAGAATATGCTTATTTTTAAACCCCATTCATTTAGGTTAGGCAGGAATTCAGAAACAGAACTAACTTTAATTTGGTAGAGAGACTTGGTTTAATGTTTCACAAACAGGCATCCAAAGAGCCATCCAAACCACTAGAGAGAGACTAAAATCAGCTCCCTAAGAGCAAGAAAATCAAAAGCCAAGTGAGACTGTGTCTACACAAAGAAATAGAGGCACTTGATCATTGTCTGGCCAACCAAAAATGTCCACTCCTGACTCAGTTTAAAAATATCTCTCAGGGAAAAATGCCAGGGGCCTGAGTGGTTTTTGCCTTTCAAACTCCACTAACCTTGTGTGCTTTAGTAGCAGGACAAGCTGAATCATCCTCCTTTTGCAGCATCTGGGAATGATGAAGCTCGAAAGGGGGAGAAAGAAGCTTTCCTCCCTTCGGATGGTCAAACACTGCCACCTTCTGTAGCATAGGGTGTTGCAGGCATGGTTTGGAGCAGCCTTTTCCCTTCCAAAGCTTGTGAGAGAGCCAGGGAATAAACCACTAGAAATGGCTACGAGTTGTTGATTAGGGCTTGGAGCCAGGGTCAAGAGAGGCTGCTGTGCATTCCAAAGACGGTGTCTATGCCAAGGACAGAGGGAATGGAAAGCCAGCAGAGGAAACATGAATATCAGAAGTGTGGCTGGGGAAGGAATCCCCAGGGCCAGCCCCATCATTCCTGGAGCACAGGTCATTAATGGGTCTGTCCTAAAGGGCCGCCTCTGCCGCGGGTACCTGAGTCCTCCCTGTGAGTTCTAAAACCCTTTGATGCTTTAGATTATCTTAATCCCTAGAGATCATGCCAAGGCTGGAGCTCTTCTCTTCTACCCACACCCTCTGCTTAGTCAAACCACAGGCTGTGGCCAGTCTAAGTTTCCCTTCACCTCTTCTCAACCTACACCTTTAGCTATAAACTTCAGGCAATGTTTGAAGGGCTTATTCATAAAGAAGAGAGAAAAGAGTAAATTTCAGAAATTATAGCAGGGGGTTCTAATCGAAAGCATGTCAAATACATTTAGCCAAAGTTAACTGAATGATTCCTAGATTTATTCAATCTAGTAACCATAGATTGCACCATATAGGGTAGCCCAAACAATACTTTCACAATATGAATTAACTTGCTATGTACCCCATAGGTCAGGCTTCTCCCTTCATCCCTTCCCCCTACCCTGTCACCAAGGACTCTAAGTTCAAACCAACCAAGTCCCTTCCCGGAGGCTTAACACAAAATTGAGCTCTAATTTTCTTTGATCTATTGGGATCCCTTCTCCTAACCCTGCTATGAATCCAAGAAAGTCTCTCATATAACACTTTGCTATAACCTGTGTCTATGGTATTCCAAAAAGTCAATTAATGAGTGAAAAAGCATTTATCTACCGTGTACTTAGAGAAATGTTTATTACTAGCATTTATATAGGGTTATAAGGTTTGCAAAGCACGTTACTTTGCAAAGTTATCTCATTTGATCTTCACAACAACCCAGAGAGCTAAGTGCTATTATTGTCCCCATTTTATACATGAGGAAACTGAAACCAAGGAAGATGACCAGGGTCACACAGCTAGTAAAGTGTCTGAGGCTAGATTTGAACTCAGGTCTTCCAGACTCAGAGTCCAGTAGCAGCATTATACTAAGTACTGGGGTTACAAATATAAAAAGCAAAGACACTTCCTTCCCTCAAGGAGTTTATATTCTTACAGGAGAAACTTTACACAGAAGGAAATAGTGGCCAAGGAGGGGCACTTTGGTCTGGTGAATTGCTGACATGGCAAATGGGTAACATGAATGGCAAGATACTCATCCCATAGAAGCACTCAACATACGATATAGTTATAGTACTGAAACAGCTTTTATTTCAGTCTACAGAAAATGCATAAACCTCTAAGGACTCACAAGAGACCGAGCAAATACAGAAAAATCAAGTACTTGAATAGCCCAGCCCCCACTCCTACTAGAAGAGGACTGAACTTGGGCTTACAATCAGGGCAACTTTCTGTCCTGTGGGTAAGTGTCTTCTTCCTGCAGGGTGCTACACAATCTTCCCTAAGCCTCCAACTGCATGGTTTAAACCCTCCACCCCCAAGTTAAATCTTTAAACACTGCATGTACCTCACCATCATGTTTTTTCTTAGGCTGCTGTTTATATGACCTGCAACGTCTGAGTAACTCACCGGCTCAGCTCTTCAAGTAAGATAATATGTAGGAACGATGCAGACTATTTTCTTCATTTTCTAGGAAGTAGGATGCATCACGAAATCTCTCTCTAGAAGGTCTCATGCACCATTTCTCAAATTCAGGAACTCAAGCGTGGCAGTACCCACTAGGCAGTTCTCAAAGCCAGTGCTACCCAGGAAATCCACTCTCTCTACTAGAAGCCTAGATTTCAGAATCATGCTGTTTAGGGAATTCATGATCCCCTTTCTCTATGCCAGGGATAGAAGATCAGGAAATGACCTTGAACTCCCCTCAGGCTGCCTGGGAGTATATGTTTCCTACCACTGTGAGCTTCTGTAAGTCACCAATACCTAGTCACCTCATGGTGATGGGAGTGGAAAGGGTGGTAAAATCTTTTTCCCCTCTGCCTCCACCTTGCTGTACATTGGGAAAAGGCAGAGAAAATCTTTAAGAGCTTAAAACCAGAGAGTGAGATTAGCTTCCTTTTATAATCTATCGAGCAGAGGAAGCTGAACTTGTCAATTGGCTTCAAACAACGGCTTGAACCTTAGAATGTCAGTAGTTTGATTGAGGAATGCCATCATTTTGTCAGAGACTAATAATGGCCTGCACTCAGTAATTTCATCAGGTTGATCAGGCAACTTCTCAGTGTAATCAAGGATTCTCCGGATCAGCCCCCTTCCATAATTATAACCAAACCATACGACAAAGTCACAAAACCTTGGTATTATGTAATTCTACTGACTGTCCATCAATAATAATATTCCTAGTGTATTCATTGTCCTATTACAGCATTTTGTCTAACACTATCCGGCAAGATTTACCTGTATGGCCTGTCCTTTTTATTTGAGGTTCATTCGCCTGTACCTGAGTCAGGAAGACTCGTCTTCCTAAGTTCAAATCCGGCCTCAGACACTTACTATCTGTGTGACCCTGGGCAAGTCACTTAACCCAGTTTACCTCAGTTTCTTCATCTGTAAAATGAGCTGGAGAAGAAAATGGCAAACCACTCCAATACTGTTGCCAAGAAAACCCCAAATGGGGTCATGAAGAGTCAGACATGACTGAAAATGGCTGAATAGTAACAACAAAATACCTGTACCATGTGGAACAGTTGCCTTTTCCTCTCTGCTCTCCCCAACTCCATGCTAAGCTAGCTCCAACCAATTTTCTTCTGCCTCCAGTGATCCTACTGGCAGATTTTTGTGTCATTTGTGTCATGCCCTCAGCCAATCAAGAGCAACCATTCTCCTTGATTATGGTGTGATCTTTATCCACTCAGCTAAAGGGAAGGTGACAAAAGGAATAATTCTAATTTTCACTCTCCAGGATAAAATATGTGTTCTTATTACCTAGAAAAAAATAATCACCTCCAAACATTGTCATAAATTCATAAAAATTCCAGATCCATTGAAGAGCGTTCCAAGGAGCAACTGTGGAATAGACTAGCAAGCAGCAGGATACCAGGAACCTGAAGGATAAAATAGTCGGGTCAAGTGCAACTGCAATTCCAAATTTGAGGCAAAAAGTCAGGAGCTAGAGGGTCTGTAGGAGTAAAAATGGCAATATCACAGTAAACAAAAGGAGACTGAACTCAAGGAGGCTTGATCCCTGAAGCACCTTCCCTCTCTCATTCATGACATTTCCTGGGGTTTCTGTGTAACTGGAGGGAAAGCCAGCCATGCTAGTCTAAAAGGTGTATGTAAGTAGGAACAGGTGAAAGGAAACTCAACACTTGGCAGACTAAAGTAGTTCAGGCACAGGAGGCATGTCAGAACCGGAAGGGACTTACCAACCCTCTTATTGATGGAGACAGAAGTTAAGGCCCAGAAAGGTGCATTGACTTTCCCAAAGGAGCATTTGGGGTACTGATCCCATTTAGGGTTTTCTTGGCAAAGATACTGGAGTGGTTTGCCATTTCCTTCTCCAGCTCATTTTACAGATGAGGAAACTGAGGCAAACAAGGTTAAGTGACTTGTCCAGGGTCACACAGCTAATAAGTGTCTGAAGCCGAATTTGAACTCAGAAAGATGAGTCCTCCTGACTCAGGTACAGGCAAATGAACCTCAAAAAGGGAGTATCAACATAGCAAGATAGTGGTAAAGCCAAGACTAGAATTCAAGACATCAGCAGCAATCAAGTCAGCTTTACCAATATTTATTCTTGACTTTTGACATGCAATGAATTTCTAGATTACTGTATGGAGAGAGAAGTTGAGGTTCTAGTTCCAGTTTGGCAACTAGAAATGGAGAGTCTTTTCGAGCCTGGGGGGCACTATAAAAAGAGGTCTATTATTTAAAGTAGAGGAATGATACATACCTGTTTTTGTGATGTCCCCTAGATGAGCAAGAGGTTGATGATTTATGACTGAAGTAAGAATCACTTGTGGAGATGAGAAAGTTGAGAACCAGGCTATAGCAAGAGTGGCCTCCTGATTGGTTGAGGTGTACAATGTTGATTCTAAATCTACCAATAGCCTTCTAGTGAGCCAGAAGATGGGTGTAGCCCGGGTCAGCAGGGTCTGAGGAAGGACTGATGCCATTCTAAGTTGGCTCTGCGAGAAGGAGAACAGGTTTTTAAAACACTCTAGTTCCCAATGAAGTTATTCCCTGACACTAGTCAGCCAAATCCAAGGCGAGAGACAGTGTTAGATGATGGAAAGCATAGCCAGCTTTGGAGTCATCAGGGCCTGGGATCGTATCCCAGATTTGCTATTTACTATTACCCTTGTAAGACTGGGCAAACAACAACCTGTCTGGGCCTGAATTTCTTTAGCTATAAAAGGAAAAAGTTGGACCAGATGATTTCTCAGGTCTCTTCCAGCCTTGATTCCAATGAATCCTGCTTAGAGTTAGAAAGATTAGAGCTGTCCAGCCAGACACACAGGGCAGGTATTTTTGGAAACATGCTGAGTATGCTTGTATCTCGTATAGCTGTGCATGTTGTAATTTTACTCCTCCCTTGTAAATGAATCCTTCCAAAGCTCATGTTGGCCTTGAATGTGTCAGAAGTATTGAGAGAATAATTATACCTCACTTTTATGGGTTCCTTTAAGGCTTTCCAGAGCACTTTACATATATTATCTTGCCTGACATTCACAATAACCCGATGATGTAAGTACTGTTACTACCCCCATTTTAGGGAGGAAGAAACTTGGGCTTAGAGAGGTAAGGGTGACTTTCTCTGAGTCATACAGCTGGTCTAAGGTGAGATTCAAATCCAAGTCAGTCCGGCTCTCTATACACTCTCTGTCTAGCTGCCCCTGCCCTTTCAAGACAGGGTAGATGCTGGAACTAGAGACATTTGGTTGATGGCCATGGGTTTAGCATACAGAAGATTCTAAGACACTTAGCTCTGAGGTCAGGCCAGTGGGTTCTGATGATAAGAAACACACCCCGAGGGAAGGGCTTCCATGCTTGAGAGTTGAAGGGAAATGTCCAAAGAGAGCTGAACAAGCTTAAACTGGAAAGCCAGGCTGGGCAGGTACCAGGGAATCTGCAGGGTGCTAAAAGTAGCTTTAGCATAAGTATAAAATATGTTTTCATAGGAACTGGATCATTGGGTGACTTCGACCAATGTGTCTGACCTCTTTGATTCAGTGTCTACATCACTGGTGCTAAAATTATTGCCAGCTTTCTTAATGACTATTTGGAAAGCACCAAGATTCTTAGATAAGAAGCCCATAAAAGATAAAAGAGCAAAGTCCTGTGATTTCTTGTTCTTCAGAGCATATCCAGTGCTTAGGAAGGGAATAGACTAATGTTTACTTCTTTGATTAAAATGCTAACATGGTTGAATCCAAATGATACATATTCCATTTCTCTTGTAACTTGTGTTAGAGACAAGTGGCAAAAACTGGCAGAGAGAATAAGTTAAGTTGAGATATCCTTTAGGGGACAGCCATATAACACAAAATGAGAAGATCTGTCAGTGCTCCACCTAACTGGGTAGACAGAAGACAACGTCCTCATCTAGAAAGTGAGCTTTGAGTTGGAAGACCTGGCTTCATTCTCTCCCCATAACTATCTGGGTGACCTTGGGAAGTTGCTATTTCATTCAGTTTCTTCATCTCTAAATTATCCTTTGAGGAGCCAAGATTTCACCAGATACCATGCCTGAGTTGGTTCGTCCTCCATCAACACAAATCTCAACCTATCATCATATCAACCTAAGTATTTGGTCTTTGAGAGTTCCTGTGGCTGAAAAATTCATCACCCTGAAGCTGCCTGGGTAATTAGCCTCTGAACTTCACTGGCTGGAACCCAAACGGCAGACATACAACTTATTTTTAGGGCCTGTTTGCAAAGCCATACCAGATGCTAAATAGCTTTTGAGATCCCAAGGTCACTTCCTTTCAAAATGAGGCATCAGAATTGGATGTTAGTGGAAGCAGGTGTGAAAAAGAAATGGTGGTGGTGGGGATAATGTTGCTTTCTTTACTCTCCTGTTAAGGGTGTAATTTATGAAGAAATAATATATGTAAGATGGCTTGTAATCATAAGATGTAATCTATGAGTTGTTATTTTCATCCTAATCATCAAATTTTCATCATCATTGGAGGCTGCAAGGTATCGTGATAGAGAATTAGAGTTGGAGTTAGGAAGACACTTAATAGTTGTATGACTCTGGGCAAGTCACTAACCCTCTCTTGTCCTCAGTGTGGCCCATATGAGGTACTACATATAAAGCATTTTGCAAACCGTAAACAGATATATAAATCTTAGCAATCATCTCTGAGGTCACTTCCAGGTCTCAAATGAGTCCACCATATACAGTGGATTTTAGAGCACAAAAACTCTGGCAGATTTGATTATCTACATTATTGTAGTCAATCAGCTAATTGCCCCATGTTTGTTTCCCTTTGACCTGCTTAGATAGTAACCCTCATGACACTTGGACCCCCTGTAAAGCAATAGCAGAAGCTACTGCAGGGAAGTAGGGAGGAAGCAATTACTTTTATCCTTTAATGAGACAGTCTCCTGGTCACAAATTATAGCCCCTGTTTATGGCATAAGCTCAATTTGGGCAAATAAATAGCATTTGCAAGGGATGCTGCTCACTCATCTGATTTCACCACCATCTCAAGGGAAACACTTAGAACCCTACCAAGGGCATTGTATAACTCCTATAATTATTAACAGAGGTTATTAGGGTTGAGAGTCAAATATGGGAAATAGGAAGAGGGAGGAAAGAAAGCTATAGTTATACAGCTTAACACATTGAGAACAAGACATAAAACTGTATTTAACAGTTAACAGTTAAACATCAGCATGTGATGTCTCCCTTTTCTTCATGTCCAGATGACTTCCTCAGCTTCCTAATTGCTCTCTGCCAGCAGCCTCTCCTATTCAATCCATCCTGGACACATTAGTATTCCATAATTCATAGGATTCATAGCTTATTTGTACAGAATTATTTTATGTTGTCTTCCTTATTATAAGACTGAGAACTTCTTGAGAGTAAACACTGTCTTTTACCTTTCTTTGTATCCCCAACACTTGGCACATTGCTTGGCACATAATAGCTACTTAATAAGTGTTTATTGAGCCAAACTTTCAAATAGGTCTCCCTTACTAATAATTTCTCTCTTTGCTATAATACTTCCCTATTTCCTTCTGTATCAAATCTCAACTTCTCATCTTGGCTTTCAAGGGCCTCCATAATCTGCCTCCCCTCCTTACCTGGTCAATCTCATTTTCCATTAGTTTTCAAAATTTACCTTCCCAGAAGCAGCCTTATTCCCAGAGTCTCTACTTCCTAACAATGGAATGGTGTCCCATTTGCCACCTCTCAATCAAAGGTGGGCTTCATGCTATTAACATGTTTGTACTACTTTCCTGCGCACAAAAATTCCTATTTATGGTTGACTTCCCTGGCTTCCTTTAAGTGCTAACTAAAATCCCATCTTCTACAGGAAGCCATCCCCAATCCCTCTTAATTCCAGTGCCTCCTTTCTATTAATTATTTCTTATTAGTCCTGTAAATAGCTTCCTCGTATATATTTGCTTGCGTGTTGTCTCCCCTGTTAGATTGTAAGTTCCTCAAGGCCTTTTTTTGTATCTTTTTTTGCCTTTTTTTGTATCCCTAGAGCTTAGCATAGTGACTGGCACATAGTAGGGGCTTAATAAATGTTGACTTTTTTTGATGGATTGATTGTTGAGACTTACACTTCTTTGCATCTGTCACAGTGACTACGGGCCTGGCCCATAGAAGTTGCTCAATACATACTTGTTGGTTGGTTGAACCCAAGATGCAAAGCCTAAGTATGGGAGGCAATACAAGGGAGTTGAAAGAGTTCTGAGCTTGAATCTCAATTTTCTCCCCCAGTTATGTGACCTCAGGCAAATTATTTAGCTTCTCCAAGTCTCTGTTTACTCATTTATAAAATGGGAATAATAAGACTTGAACCACTGATCTCCTAGGACTGTTGTGAGAATAAAAAGAAAGCATGTAAATTATAAAGCCTTACATAAATGTGAGTTACTGCTATTATGATGATGTAAAGCAATAAACGAACACACCACTAATAATGAGGGCTAACATTTTTCTAGCACTTTACTCAGCAAGGGCAACTTAAGCCACCTGCCTTTTATGAGGGGATTTGAGGTGTCCACAGCATTTTACATATGTCATCCTTTGATTGTCACCATTGTAGCTATTTTGGGACATTTACTCAAGCAGTGGTGTATAAAATGGATTATAAGGGGAGAGATAAAAGGTGAGCAGATCAATCTGTTGAATTGCTCAGTTCTCTGCTCCTTTGTGTTACCTTCCCTTTTCATCCAGATTGTTTAATCTGATCTTGTCTTGAATTAGTGTATTATTGGTGGGGGGAGCTGATGAGAACAGGCAAAGGAGGCTCAAAATACCAGGTTGGTGGGGAAAGGCATTAAATCTCAAGAGTGGTGAGGTTTTGGCCATCTGTTTTCTTGCCCTCTGTGATCAGAAAACTAATGTGAAATAGGATGACATTTTGGGCTTCTTCCTACAATTCCTAGAGGAGTTTATTCCAGTGGTTGAATATATTTCTGTTGAATTTCCTTAAAAGCCATATGGCCATGCTACAGGAAGGATGTCGTGTCAATTTGCTGATGGGATGATTGAAACCATAGGCAGTGAGTGGTCAGTAAGGGCGGTAGTGTTCATTTGGAGCAACAAGCTTAAGCTTGCCTTACCTTGAAATGGAGTTTTCATGTTTGAAAAGATGTCAAGGTAGACAGAATCAGCTGACTATTCTTGCACGGAGTGATTTTGTTTCAGAATAATTCATAATGGCAGGGCTCACTACCATAATAAGTTTCTGTTTCCATTATAAATCCAATTTGGGTGGGTGATGATGTCTGCCATTCCATCTTCTGTGTAGGTGAATTTTTTTTTTCCTTCAAAAAAATGAAAAGATAGGTGGGTGGGTTTTGTTTGTTTGTTTTTGTTTTTTTTAAAAGAACACAACATCGAAAAGAATGGGCTGTCTGGGTTGGTTTTGAATAATCTGTTGAAATCTGAGGAACAGCAAATTTGCCAAGTACTTCTTTCCTTTCTCATCTTGGTTTAGGATGGTAGAACAATTCCCCATCTGTGGTTTTTAGCAGCTCTGGTGATAACAGTTAATGTTTCTACACCCTTCTTCAAACCCCACCCCCTGAGCCTGCTCTTCCCTGTCGTAGAGACATAGTTTCTGGACTACAATGACATTTGAACACATTTTCTATGCTAGTCAAATTGGCTTGCTAGCTTTTCCCTTCATGCAGTGGGGTGCTAGTAAATGTTTAACAACTGACTTTCTGAGGGGAAAAAAGCCTGCTTGACACACTTTTTAGGTTAATCTATACTATTAGCATTGTCTTCATCTCTTTCTTAAGTCTAGACAATCAACAAAACAATAAATCAAGCTCTGATGTGTAGCATTTGCTGATTTCCAAAGTATAAACGCTCACACTGAAAATTTAACAATCGGCTCTGGCTCCAGCAATGCCTGCCATATCCCACTTCCTACCTTCCACCTCAAAACTTTGCATGAGTGTTCCCACAGGTGTGGGATGCATCTTCCCCTCACCTCTAGCATGTGTAGCGTTTCTGGTTTTCTTTCAAGTACAGCCTACGTGCTACTTCCTACTGTAAAAAAGAAACTGGGAAGCCGTTCTGGGCAAAGAAATGTACTTTTATTAAGAGAAACAAAGGTAGGGTCTACAGTCTGCCCCGTATGGTGTGGGACCCTGAGATACAAAATTCACAGTTATTTATAGGTCTCTTGATTCATGTATGGTACAAGCAGTCTAGTTAGGGTGTACATGGTCAATGTGCTTTTACTCAAGCAGACTCTTGGCTCAAACAGGGCCTTTTTACATCATAAGCTTAGGGCAGTTCATTACATTTTAATATAAAGATGATTAATATGGTCACAGACTTTATAATGATTATAGTTACACTCCTTAAGTCAACTAGTGCAGGAGTTTCCCTGGGACTACATCGTAGTTTTGGTTAGACAGCTTTTCTGGGGACTATGTTCTTACTGTAAATCACACAGTTATTTAGTCTATCAAGATACTCACACCTGATAGATGATTATAAAGCAAAGCACTCTAGGCATTTCAATTCATGAGGCCTTCTCTCATCCTCTCAGGCCTTACTGCAATTTCCCTCTTGAATGCTTTGCATTTACTTATCTGAGCATATGCTGTGTCTTCCAGAAGAAGATAAACTCCTTCTGGTTGTTGTTGTTAATTAATAAACATTTAAGTGCTTCCTGTACTAAGTGTTCCAGATACCAAAAAGAATCCCTGCCCTCAAGAAACTCACATTCTAATGGGGGAGATAACTAGTCAATAACTAGGAACATGAAAGGTATAGATACAGTAGATGGAGGGTAATCTGAAAGGGGAAGACACTAGAAGCTTAGGAGGGCTGAGAAATGTCTATAGATGAGTATTCAATGGAGCCAGAGGCAGAAATGAGGAGGAAGAATATTGAATATTCCAGGCTTGGGGGACATCCAGTGAAAGGTCCAGAAAAAGAAGAGGGAGCGTTGGGTCCAAGGAATGGCAAGGACGCCAGTACAGCTGGATTGCAGAATTCATGGGGCAGAATAAAGTATAAGAAGGTTGGAAAAGTAGGAAGGGGCCAAGTGATGAAGGCCTTTACGTACCAAACAAAGGACTTTCTATTTGATACTGGAGGTCACAAATTTATGGAGTGAAAGAGTAATGTGGTCATATCTTCCCCAGAGCCAGCATAGTATCTTGAACATAATAAGTACTTAATAAATGTTCACTGAATTCAGCCAGGCCTGCCAAAACTACAGCTATGCCTTTGCAAAATAATAAAGTAATTCACAGTAAGGTGCTCAAAACTGAGTTAATATGGCACGTCACTGCTTGAGTATTCACTACCTGTAAAAGTTCCTTTCATTAGGTGGTAGGGAATCAATGGTCCCATTGCCAAGGCCAAGGCCTAAGGATGGGTACTCCTCCCATTTTCCTCAGGGGTTGTCAGATAGTTGTGGAATGAGGGAGAGGGCCAGGACAGCAGGAGCCACAGGCATTGCTGCCATTGAATATTGAGAATGCCAGTGCCTACAATGAATAAATGCCATTAATAGCAAAGGTGGGCTGAAAAGTCGAGAAAGGCAGCCAGGGAGAATCAAGAATGAGATGAAGAATGAAGGTGTCTATAAACCTAGATCATTCATATCCTAGGAATAAAAACCAACTATATAGTGAAACTCCAGAGGGCTAAGGAGAGCAAGGAAGATTGTTATATGGCATCAGAAAGAGATCCGAGCCATGCCGGTTATTAGGCTAGCAATGGATGATGTGAAGAGAAGGCAATTCTGACATGTGAGTCCTGGAGAAAAGGTCCAGAGAAGGAAGAAAAGCCAGGGGTGAGCTGGTAAATATTTAACAAGAGCTAGGCATACTTTCAAGTTTAATCTTTATTATTAACCTTTTCTTAAATCTAGATAATCAACAAAATGATAAATCAAGCTCTGATTTGTAGCATTTTATTTCTGAGATGTAAATGCTCATACTGAAAATTTAACAATCAGCTCTCTCTGGGCAGTTTGAGCTGGCTCTAGCACACCCCTACACAAATTAGGCTGGGTAGGACCAAAATGTCTTCCAAGAGGGATGGCCGGGAGTCTGGAGACCTGGGTTTGAATCCTAATTCTAATACTTTTCAGCTTCCTGACCTGCGACAACTTACCCATTCTGGGTTTCATTTTCTTCATCTGGGGAAAACGGGAACAACAGGTCCTGCACCAGATACTTTATAGTGATGTGGAAAAATCACTTTGTAAGCTTGAAGGTGCTATGTGAGGAAATGCGGCATAGTGGATAGAGAGTCAGCCTTGGAGACAGGTATCTCTGGGTTTATGTATTGTCTGTGGTGCATCCTGGCTTCGTGACCCTGGGCAAGTCAATGAACCTCTCAATGCTCTAGGCAGCTCTTTAAGACTGTAAGTTGCCAGGCAGCTGGATAGATTACTGACCCTGGAGTCAGGAGGACCTGAGTTTAAATCTGGCCTTAGATACTTATTTAGCTGTGTGACTCTGGGCAAGTCACTTAAGATCTCGATGCGGTGGGCCACTCTTTAAAACTGTAAGTTGCGGGGCGGAGCCAAGATGGCGACTGGAAAGCAGTAACTGGCGTGAGCTCCCTACCAAGTCCCTCCAAAAACCTATGAAAAAATGGCTCTGAACCAATTCTAGAACTGCAGAACCCACAAAGGGGCAGAGGGAAGCAGGGCTCCAGCCCAGGTCAGCCTGGATGGTCTCAGGGTGAGGTCTGTCCCAAACAGAACTCCCAGCCCCCAGCCGAGGGGAGTGGAGCT
>CM053624.1:72123664-72138888 GCA_028646595.1 Phalanger gymnotis | reverse complement strand
GCCATCTTGGAGTGGGGGGGGTGGAAATGGGGAGAAAATCTGTAATTCAAACGCATGTGAAAATCAATGCTGATAACTAAACATATTAAAAATAAATTTAAAAAAACTGTAAGTTGCATTGGTGTGGGGAGTTTTCTATATGGAAAGAAATCACAGTTCCTGTTCTTGGCTCTAAGGTACTATAAACACGTGAATTGCCATTACTTTAAGTACCCAAAATACCAAAATACAGGGGACTGAGATGAATGGGAAAACCTGTTCAGGCTAAGAGGTCAGTACCAGATCTGTGGCAAGATATATGTGATGGGGTATAGGCTCTGGGAGCCTCCTGGAACTCCTTGAATCTTCCCACTTTCATTATTGCCAGGCCCAAATCTCTGTTACTCTTAATCTAGCCTAGCCCTCCATGGTCCCAGTTATGGGGGAGCCCCCTTGATCCTATCAACCCTTAAACTAGTCTAGCCCTCCATTGTCTGTCATCTCCATGTAGCCTTCAGCTATTTCCCTCCCTTAATCCCATTCCTGGAGTCTGACATCTAGTCACCCCAGTCCCATCAAGATCTTCCCTAAACCCCTCCTCCCATCACCCCAGAACCCCCTCTAGATCCCTCCCACAGTCTTTCTCTATTTAAGATCCATCTTGCCTCCCCGAAGGTGCTCAGATTCAATCTACCTCAGACTCAGTCTGGGTCAAATTGATCTGGCCCTCTAGCATAAGCGTCACAAACGTTCAGGCTCCTTAAGGGTCTATGTATTGTGGCCAATCCTTAATAAACTTTGTTTTTCTCTTTGGCTGAAGGAAGGCTTAAGTCGAATTCATTTAAGCAGAACCCGGCGTGTTGGGATTTTGGGGTCCCTAAATCCCAAACCGCAACATGTGGTTCCCTGACTTTATCATATGGGGGAAGGAAAGGAGAGAAAAGAACATAAGCATTTATTAAGCACCTTCTATATACCAGACACTGTGCTAAGTTCTTTATAATTATTATTTCATTTTTATTTCGTTTGATTCTCACAACAAGCCTGGGAAGTAGGTGCTGTTATTATCTCCATTTTACAGTTGAGGAGGCGGAGGGAGACAGAGGTTAAGTGACTCATCCAGGATCACACAGTTACTAAGTGTCTGAGATTGGATTTGAACTCAGGTCTTTTTTATTCTAGGCCAAGTGCTCTATCCAATGTGCCACCTAGCTGCCCCTACCCCCTGCCTGGTTCAGTCTTTTCTGGCAAAGCTTTAATATGTCTTTGGTAGCTGCTGACCTTGATATGATGACAGCCTCACATGTTCATAGGTAGGGTTGGCCATGTTTCCTCCTATGTAAATCCTGACTATCCAGCTATGGGTGTGAATGCAGCTCATCGTACATTGGCATCCATTTAAGTACCTCTTCCAGTTAGTACTTTATTTGCCTTTGCCAGTCATGCCTTGTCATATCTCTTTTAAAAATTTAATTATTTTATTTTTCTCAATTACATGTAAACAAAAAATTTTAACATTTTTCAAAAAAAATTTTGAGTTCCAAATTCTCTCTCTTTCTCTCCCTCCCCTCCCCACTCCTTGAGAAGGCAAGCAGTTTGATATAGATTATACATGTGTAGTCATGCAAAATATTTCCATATCAGTTATGTTGCAAAAAACACGGACAAAAAAAACCCCAAGAATAATAAGGAAAGTTTAAAAAATGTATGCTTTCATCTGCATTCAGACTCTATCAGTTCTTTCAGTTCTTTCTCCAGAGATGGGTTGACTTTTTTTTTTCATCATAAATCCCTGAGAATTTCCTTGGGTCACTGTATTGCTGAGAATAGCTAAATCATTCACAGTGGCTCTTTGCACAATATTGCTTTTGTCATGTATAGTGTTCTCCTGCCTCTGCTCCTTGTCATGCCTCTCAAGTGGACCGTTTTACCCTGATTCAGGAATAGATGAGAGGCAGCAGTGCCCTAACCTAAAGTAATACATTTTGAGTGGTGGCATTCTTGGCCCTATTCCTGGCAGTAAAGGACCCTTTGGAGCCGGAACACCTTCCCAGGGTCCCTCAGCTCACATTGTACGTTGCCTGCTCTATCAGTAAGACTTGCTCAGAAATTTTGTAAACCCTGAATTCTTCTGTCTCCAGTCACTGGCTGGGTGGGATGACCTCCCTGATGCACAGCCAAACCATAGGTAAAGTTTCAGCAGAAGTTAATTTGACCTGGCAGAGGGAATGGATGTGCACAGATGCCAAGAAGAAAGCAAACAGAGGGATGATTGTAAATGATTGTTCAGTAAGAGGTGGGAGCTGCCAAATCTCAGAACCATAGAATCTCAGAGACAGAAAAGGACCTTGAATCATCTGGTCCAACCCCCTCATTTTATAGAGGAAGGAACTGTGGCTTAGCAACATCAAACAACTTACCTAAGTCTATACAGCAAGCTAGTAACAGAGGCTGGCCAGACTAGGCCCCATACCCCCTAGGTCCTAGTCCGATTTCTTTCCACTGGGTTCTGATGCCTTACATAGGATAAGCTTCCTCCACCCAAAAACCAACCTTTTCTCCAAAACTCAGCCCTGTCAGATATGCCATCTCTGCAACATGCCAGGGAAAAGAAAAGGGGTGGATACAGAGGCAGCATTGAAAGAACTTGACTTACAATTGGAAGACCTAGGTGCGAGTTCCAGTTCTGATGCCAGCTTTGTGACCCCCGTTGAGTCCCCTAATTTCTCTGGGTCTAATATCCTAATTTATAGAATGGGGATAATATTTGTCCTACCTACTAATATACTGGGTGGAGGAAAGTGCCTTGATGAGTATGGTGTTTAGCATGATAAGGTTTCTGGTCAACAAATCCTGTAAAATGAATTGTGTAACTGTAGTACCTAGAATATCTATGCAGAACAATAATTCACAAACCTTCATCCAACGCTTCTTTTGATCAAATGAAACAAGAAGACATTTTCTCCAACTAAAGGCAGAATAGCAAAGTATATGGGGCAGCTAGGTAGCACAGTGGTTAGAGCACATGGTTTGGATCTTTATGAGTTCAAATCTGACCTCAGACACTCACTAGCCATGTGACCCTGGGCAAGTCACTTAATCCTGTTTGCCTCAGTTTCCTCATCTATAAAGTGAGCTGGAGGATGAAATGGTAAGCCGCTCCAGTGTTTGCCAAGAAAACCACCAAATGGGCTTGTAAAGAGTCAGACACAACTGAAGTGACTGAACGGCGACAGCAAAAGCAAGGTAAATAACAAGGAAAATCTCTCCAATGCCTATAGAGACACATTCTCCTACATCACTGGTGACAGAGGGGACGCACCTAGCCTGAATAAATCATGTTTTCAGCTCGTGGGTCCAAGCTGGAACACCTTGCTGGCTCAGAAGTTGTAACCTGAGGCTTCGCCACTGAGCTGCTGATGTCATTTGCTAGTCAGTTTAGCCTGGGCAATCTGTGATTTGCTAATGTCATCAACTAGGCTACTCTTGTTCTGCCCTCTAGTGGTTTCCCATTGAGTTGCCACTGTAATCTTCTGGGTTCTTGGCTGAAGAGCAGCTTCAGTGCAATCTTCTCTCCCCTCTTGAGGGATATTGCCACTGCTCTTGGAGTTTTTTTAGCCTCTTTATTACATATGACTGAACCCAACCAGTGAGAGTCTCCTGTGGTCAAATTTGTTGCTTGAATTCCCTTTGTTTCCTTCTAGCAGTAATTTCTTTAGGGATTCCCGATATCTGGGTTGGGGTCTGTAAATCACTTTCAGCTCCCATCATTCCTGTCTACTAGCCTAGATCCAAATGCATTATCCTAGAACTCCACTTAGAAAGACTAGAGAGGGCATGATGGAGCTGGTAACTTCTGTCATGTGTTGTTCCAAGCACAGTGTTTTGTACATGTTGTTTAGTCATTTCAGTTGTATTTGTTTGACTCTTCTTGACCCCATTTGGGGTTTTCTTGGCAAAGACATTGGAGTGGTTTGCCATTTCCTTCTCCAGCTCATTTTACAGATGAGAAAACTGAGGCAAATGGGATTAAGCAACTTGCCCAGGGTCACATAGCTAGTAAGTGTCTGAGGCTAGATTTCAGCGCACAAAGATGAGTCATACTGACTCTGGGCCTCACACTTTATCTACTGAGCCACTTAGCTGTCCTTTTGCATTTAATAAATACCTTTTCATTCATTCATTTATTCATTCATTCATACATTCTTACAGTCACATCTAAATTACTCTTCTCCCTAAAAGTGGGGTATTATCCCTATTTTACAAATGAATAAACAAGAGAGATTTGCCAGAGGGTCACTCAACTGGCAAACTGGGACAGAACCTGAACGTGAAGGTGCTGCCTCTCCCCTTCAGCACAAATCATGCTGGAATTTCCCTGTACTCTCACTGGCAGGGAGAAGGGGGGAAATTCAAATAATCTGACAAAACACTGCAGTTGCTAAGCTGCAAACTTTCTTTTAAATATAATATGTATTTTTTCCAATCAATGAAAATCCCTTTCACCGCTTTCCCCTGACCCTATTGAGAAAGAAGGAAAACCCAAACCTGTTACTAACATGTCAAGCAAAACAAATTCCTTCATTGGCCATGTCCAAAAAGTGAATGTTAGATTGTACACTTTGTAAAGATTGCAGTGGCACCAGATTCATCTCTGTTCCCCTCACACCAAAGGAACACCCTGTAAGTGTTCATCATAGCTATAACTAGAGGAGTAGGCTTTGTCCATTGCTCTAGCAACCCAGATGGGAGTTCCTTCCTAGGCAGGATGGCTACTGATATCCCTGAATTTTGCTCCACGGTCTGCTACTATACAATGCTCTGCTAGGCAGTGCAAACACTTTCTCAGCCTCTCCCTCCCCATCCAAATTCCCATAGCCTCAGTACCCTTCTCGTGGGAATGACTTCCTCAAGTCAGGTCAAGTCAATAAGCATTTATTACTAATTCAATATTAGGCATTGTGCTAGGCTCTGGGAATGCAAAGAAAGGCAAAAACAATTCCTGCCCAAGAGCTGACAACCTACTGGGGGAGATGCCATGCAAACAACTGCATTCAAACCCAAAATATGCAGAATAAACTGTATACCATCTCAGAAAGAAGGTGCTAACATTAAGGACGACCAGGGAAGGCTTCTTATGGAAGGTGGAATTTTAGCTGAGACGTGAAGGAAGCCAACTGGACCGTTCTGAGGGAGGCTGACCATACCCATAGTCTGACTATGCCTATTTACTGACCTTCCACTCCAATCTCCACCTTCCAGCCTGGACTTCTTGCTACAAGGTTCATTTTACTTACCTCCCTTTATAATCCCCATCTTGTTTCTCCATTAAAGTCCTTTCCTAACACCTAATCATGGCGTACAGGCTACCATGGAATCTCAGGGTTGGGAGGAACCTGAGGGACACCTAATTCAACTCACACATGAAAATGAATTCCCTCCATAACATAGGCTACAAGCAGTCATCCACCCTCCACTTGAAGACCTCCAGTGATGGAGAGCTTACTACCACCCAAAGCAGCTGTTTCAACAATCTGGCTAGCAGCTTCTGTGAGGATGTAAGATCCACCTACAACCAGCACCCAGAAAGCTGCCAACATGCTGCAAAAGCACAGGTTCTTTTGAGCTGCTTAACTAAGGAAAGCTACGTGAAGGAGTTGACAAGCTTACTTTAATTCAGCATACAAATATCATTCGCTTAGTTCAGGGGAAAAAGCCAGCACCTTAAACTTCAGAACAAATACAAACAAATGCCAAACATCAACAGACAGACCTTGTCTGATTCAAATCCCAATACATAGTTACCAGAGTTTAACAAAGTCTCAGCAACCAGGTTACAAGCTGGAGTCTCCGCATCAACACCATCTCAAGTGAGAGCCCTTTACAAATTACAAACAGACAGACCCAATATAATTCATGGTTACCAATATCTAGGTTCGGCCCGGGAGCTCAGAACAAGGGCTGGCCCAGAGTCACACGCGCCACCACGGCTGCGGCAAAGAGCTCCAGAGAAGAGAAGGCCAACCCCTGGTTTTATATCTTTTGCAGGGTCGGGGGTGAGTCACACATGCCACTCACCCATGTGACTTGGAATCACTACAAAGAGTAGACTTAAACCCACGTGGTCTAAAAGCCTCTGCTGTCTCAGACATGTAAACTAGGCCCTCCCTAGAATTAGCCCTACCTTGGGCCCCACCTTAGTTGCCAATCAACACCAACATAGGTTTTATACCTAATTGGGGTTTGGGCCTGGGGCTTAGCACTTAGT
Organism: Phalanger gymnotis; assembly: GCA_028646595.1. NCBI lineage: Eukaryota > Metazoa > Chordata > Mammalia > Diprotodontia > Phalangeridae > Phalanger > Phalanger gymnotis. The sequence goes on along the minus strand of CM053624.1, from coordinate 72,132,641 downwards.
AAGACTCAATGAAATACACTGAATTACTCAAAGCAAACAAAAGCCAAACTCTTCAAGGGCACTTGGTTGAACTAAGTGCTGAGGAGCCCATTTTGATTACCAACACAGCAGCCCATTCTGTTTTGGAATTATCTCTACTAATTCTCCCTTAGTTCAAAACCAATCTGTCTCTCTGCAGTTTCCACTTAATTGTTCCTAGTTTGTGTTTCTAGTACCAAGCAGAACAAGTCTAATCCCTCTTCTAAATGATTTTCACTTCAAATAAGGGAGCACAGACCTGTCACTCTCTCAGCCTCAGTTTATACATCTAGAAAACAAGACAATGCAGTATAATATTAATTCATTTAATAAATGTTTGTTAAATGCCTACTATGCAGAAATGTTTAACAACTGGCTCTCTGAAAAAAATACATATAGGACAGGTTTCATCTGAATTATTAACATTTTCTATCACTTTCTTAAATCTACACAATAAACAAAACAATAAGTGAAGCTTTGACTTAAAGTATTTGTCAATTTGCTGGTGTAAATGCTCACACTGAAAATTTAAGAATCAGCTTCCACCATGTTGGCCTTGGCTCCAGCACACTCTTGCTACCATGTGCAAAACACTGTGACAGTTCCTGGGGACATAAAAACAAGACAGAAAAGTCAAAATAGTGGTAGCTTGGTGGTGCAGGAGACAGAGCTCTGGTCCTGGAGTCAGGAAGACCCAAGTTCAAATCTGACCTCAGGCCAGAGGAAACTGAGGCTCAGAGAAATTAAACACCTTGTCCAAGATCAGGAAATGAGATAATATCGAAACCAAGATTCAAAGCTAGATCTCTTGACTTCCAGGAAGTCAATGTGCATTTACAAATTACAACTATGTGCCAGAAGCTGTGGATGTAAAGAAAGGCAAAGACACACCTGCCCTGAAGGAGCTGACATTCTACTAGGGGAGACAACTCATCAATAACTGAGTACATAAAAGATGTACACAGAGCAGATGCAGGGCAATCTCAGAGGGTAAAGCACTAAGAGCTGAGGAAACTAGCAAAGGCTTTCTGTAGAAGGTAGGATTCGAACTGAGTCTTGGAGGGAGCCAAGGAAATGAGGAGATGCAGGTGGGGGAAGGGCCAGAGCATTGCAGGCATGGGGGACAAAGCTGGATCATAGAGTGTGTAGAGGGAAGTAGAGTATAAGAAGACTGGAAAGGTGGGAAGGGGACAGGTTATAAAAAGCTTTAAGTGACAAAGAGAGGGCTTTATATTTGATTCTAGAGGTAATAGGGAGCCACAAGAGATTAAGGAGTGGTGGGAGGGAGAAGGAAAGGGATGATATAGTCAGACCAATGCCTTAGAAAAATGGTATTTGCAGCTGAGTGGATAGACTGGAGAGGGGAGAGACTTGAAAGAGGGACCAATAATGCAGTTAAGTAGGGTGGTAGCTGTGTGAAGAGAGGACTTGATCAGTATTTCTCCTGCTATTCACAATCCCAAGGGAGCCCTGTCTAGGAACAGACATATTCAGATAACATCACAGAAAACAGTATCATCTCTTACTATCCCCATGCCTTTACTAAAATGACCAGTATGAGAAAGGTAAACAAATGTGAAAGAAATTTAAAGATTCCAAGCTAATATTTTTTCTTTAAAAAAATGTCTTTTGTTTTCACATTAGTCATTTAAAGATATACCTCTTTAATGCCTCAAATGAGCCCTCTATCATAAAAACAACAATAATAACAAAACAAAAATGAAAAATCTCTTAAGATATAGTGATTTTATCTGATAATATATGTACCATTTTGCACCTGTAGACCTCCACTTCTCTATTGAAAGGAGGGAAGTTCCAAAGAAACATTTTTGAAGATTCTTTAACTCCTCTGAGTTCTGATGAACGCATGAAAAGTATAATATATTTCCTGAGTACTATATGAGGAGAAAGAGAAAGAAGAGAAAGGGAAGGAAACTGGCTTCCATTCTTTTCCTTAGATTTTTGCAGTACCAGAAAGTATGTTCTTAATATTCCTTTTATTATTATTATTATTATTATTATTATTATATCACATCTGCATAGTGTTTTACAGTTTACAAAGCACTTTCCCCAAAACAATTCTGTGACTTAGGCAGTAGTGCAAATATTATCTCTATTTTGCAAGTAAGGAAACTGAGTCTGAGAGAGGTTAAGTGACTTACCTGTGGTCAAATGGCTATTGAGATCTAAGGCTAGTAAGATTCAGGTCTTTTGACCACAAATCCAGCACTTATCCCAAAGTCCTATGATGCCTCTCAAAATACTGCCTCAGAATTCCTGAGAAATGGTAAGTAACGCCAGTGTTTCATATGAAAGAAAAGAAAGAGAAAGAGGCTTCTCTAAGAGGGCAGCAAAAGCTCTGTAAGTGTGGACAGAATGTCCTTTTGGGAGGCTACCTCATATTCATCAAATCATCAGATGACACAAACTGGGATGGATAGCTAAGTCAGAATCCAAGAAGATTTCAACAAGCCTTGGAAGGATGGGCTGAAACTAATAAGAAGGAATTTAATAAGGGTAAATTTATGTAAAGTCCTACCCTGGCCTTTAAGAAATCATCTGCAACAAATACAAGGGGGAGGGGAAGGGAACAAACATTTATTTTCAGTTATTTTTCAGTCGAGTCCAACTCTTCGTGACTCCATTTGGGGTTTTTCTTGGCAAAGATACTGGCTTGGTTTGCCATTTCCTTCTCCAACTCATTTTATAGATGAGAAAACTGAAGCAAAGAGGGTTAAGTGACTTGGCCAGGGTGACACAGCTAGTAAGTCTCTGAGGCTAGATTTGAGCTCAGGAAATTGAATCTTTTTGACTCCAGGCTGGGCGTTCTATCCATTGTAACCACCTAGCTGCCCACCTGCTATGTGCCGTGCACTTTTCAAATATTATCTCATTTTGTCTTTACAACAACTCTGTGAAGTAGATGCTGCTATTATTCCCATTTTAAAACTGAAGAAACTGAGGCAGACAGAGGTTAAATGACTTGCCGGAGTCACACAGCTAGTAAGTGTTTGAGGTTGGATTTGAACTTAAGGTCTCCCTGACTCCATTAAATTGTAAATTGTCCTCCTTGAGGGCAGGGACTGCTTTTTTTTTTTAATTAATTGTATCATCATTGCTTAGTACTGTACCACATAGAAGGTGCTTAATGAATGTTTACTGGATCAGATTAGTGGACTTTAGGCCCAGCCTTCTACCGGGCAATCTAACTAAACAATAATTCATGTGAAAAACACATGGTGATTCTAAAGGACATCAGTCTCAACCTAAGTCAACAATGCGATGAACCAGCCAAAGAAAGGTAGGTGGTATTAAGTTGCATTAGTAGAAGCCTGGTGCCAGCACAAGGGAGGTCAGTGTTGTGCTGGCCTTTAGACTGATTGTGCTTCATCTGGCATCCCACCCCACCAGGAACGATATTGACAACCTAGAGGATAGAGATCAAGCTGCTGAGAAGGCTCAAAAGAATACCCTATCATGATTGGTTAGAAGAACAGGAAAAGCACTGACTCTGGGGTTAGAAGACCCAGGTTCAAATTCTGCCTGGGACACCTGAATGAAAAAGCATGATTGTAAGTGTTTACTTTGTGCCCAGGCAGTGTGCCAAGCTCTTGGGATATAAATACTTTAAAAAGAGATAGACCTTGCTCTAAGAAAGTTTACACTTTTTTTTAAACTGGACAATGTTTTTTTTTTTTTTTTATTGTCAGTGGAGTAGGGTAGCCAGAGGCAATTTTCCAGATTCCAGTTTTGTCGGCAATATCCAAAGCATCAGAGTCTGGATCAAGCCAGACATAGGCCTTGTTCTCTCCATCAGCCCATATTGATGTGTTGACCTCGGTCACACCGATGTCATTTAGCTTCTTTGCCACCTGCTTGATCTGATGCCTGTTGGCCTTGAGGACCACAATGAAGATGATGGTGTTGTATGTCTTCTTCACAGCAGACTCAGTGGTCAAGGGAGGCTTAATGATGGCATAGTGAGCAAGCTAGTTTCTCCAAGGGGCACTCTTTGGAGGGTATTTGAGCTGCCTTCAAAGTCTTGGTGTCTTGCATCACCGGAAGGTGGAGCACGTTTGGATCTTCTTCTTTTTGTGTCTGTGGACACCCTTGAACGCCGCCTTCTTGGCCTTCAGGGGACTGGGTTTCTGTGTTGAGGAGGGAAAACCACTTTCTTCTTCACCTTAGGTGCCATTTTTGGGGAAAGCTAAGGGGTTTACATTCTAATAGGGAAGATACATTTAGGGGAACAGTGACTATGGAAGAATGTTTTGTTTTGGGGGAGTAAGAGAGGGTGTGTAGCAAGCAGGTGGTTATGAAATGTTTCAGAGAAGGGATTGTTTTTGCCTTTCCATTAGATTGTGAGCTCCTTGAGGGCAGGAACTATCTTTTGCCTTTTATTATATCCCCAGCACTTAGCACAGAGCCTGGCACGTAGTAGGCACTTAAAGTGTTTATTGATTGAGAGTAAGATGATCTAATTGGATGACTGGATGGACTGTGAAATTGGAGCATTGGTCTTTTGTTTATAGCCAGATTATCCATAAAGTAGGCTAGTTTACATGCAGTCAGTTAGTAGTCAATTGGATTAGGTAGGCCAAAGAATGGAGGCGGCTAGGCAATGCAGTGGATAGAGTGCCAGGCCTGGAGTTAGGAGAATCTGAATTCAAATCTGGCCTCAGACACTTACTAACTGTTTGACCCTGGGCAGGTCATTTAAACCCTCTTTGCTTCAGTTTCCTTACCTGTAAAATGAGCTGGAGAAGGAAATGGCATATCACTCCAATGTGTTTGCCAAGAAAATCCCAAATAGGGTCACAAAGAGGAGGACGTGACTGAAATGACTGAACAACAACTCAATGTCCGATGTAGATCAGGTAGATGGCTGCTATATTTTTCCTTCCATACAAAAGAAATCCTTACACAAGAGACTCTTAAGCAAGCATTAATAAAGACTTAAACAAGAAGCAGTAAGAACATAACTAGTATTATGCTCTCCTGGGGGGTTGTTACAGAAACCATCAGAACATGAACCATTTTGTGCAGCTGCTGAATTGCTATTTCTCCTTCATTTCTGCCATCACGAGGTAGGGACAGAAGGACCAACCAAGGCCGACTGCATCCTCCCAAAGGGACAAGCTCTTTGTATTTAGCCTCAATTCATTAGAATGGGTAGGGGTATAAGCTCATTACTTGGTGAGGTGTGCTCTGTTCAGAGCAGATCTCAGCGGCCTACTATTTATGTCAATTACAGAAGCTTTGGAGGAAGGCAGTATGGATACTGTATTGAGAGCTGACATCCAAGACAGGAAGACCTAGATTCCAATTCCAACCTCTTGACACATACTGGTTGTGAGACCTTGGGCAAGTACCTTAACCTCTCGGTGCTCTAGGCAACTTTAAGCTGTTTCCTTGGAGTTTCCTTGCTTGGGAATTCCTTATATCAAAGGAATCACAAGTCAAGTTCCTATCCCCATAGAATGACGTATTTGAGCATAAGCTATGTCAGGATTTCCCAGCCTGGAATACTGTACCAGTGGCGGCTGTGAGAAGCTCTTCAAGGGGATATGAGAAATGTTTGGTAAATAAATAAATTAAATTAATTGTCCTATTGAAATTCATCACTCTATTTCTTATAAAATCAAGAATTTATTTCATTTCACATTGAATAGGGGGTGTTGGAAGGATTATTAAAAGTATGGTAAGGTTGGAACCCTTATGGTATGTGCAGGATACTAAGTTATTATGCCTTGTGGGGAAGAAGAAGAGCTGCAATTAACTTACAATCTAGGTGGGAAGAGAAGTTCATGAATATGAAAAAAGCGCAGGAATAATACAAGAGACGATATATAATTAAAAGCTTAATTATGTAGAACAGACACTAAAGGCTATATGAGTTTAAAGAAGTTAGAGATCCATGAAGGCTGGAGCGGTTGAGAAGGTTTTGTGGAGAAAACAGAAGTTTAGCTGTGTTTGGAAGGATATGGGGAATGCAGAATAAATGAAAATTATGAGTATAAGACTATGTCCCAGAAAGCCATTTTCTGTCATTACGTCTTTGGCCCAGTGTTCCTGGCTGCTCATCTCTGCTGACGGTAACAGGAGTTAGTCATTTGCTTTTAGATTATATATCATCCAAGTAATAGTAATGGGGAGGAGGGTAACTAGTAGTATTGTTAGTTGGTTGGTTGCTGTCCTTCATTCTCAAAGAGAACCAAAATGACATCACTACGTTAGGGCCAAGTCACAGTGTGTCCAACTGTGGCTGATCAGACCAATATAAGCTTGAAATGCTCTAGCACAGGTCAGTCACAAATAGTCTACGTGAACATCTGGGGTGGATTCTCTAAATTTGTGCATCTCACATTTCTTTTGAGCTGCTTCAATCTTGCTTTGCTCATAGAGCATGGCACCTTCTCTGATAAGGGCACGCCATGCTGGGTGGTCCTGTGCCAGTGTCTCCCATGTCACACAACCAATTCCGAAGTTCTTAAGAGAGACCTTGAGAGTGTCCTTGTATCACCTTTACTGACCACCATGTGAGCTCTTGCCTATTGTGAGTTCTGCATAAAATAGTTTTCTAGGCTAAAAGACTAAAAAGAAAAATAGTATTGCACTCCACTGCTTGGAGTACAACAAAAGAAGGAATATAGCTGACTTCAACTCTTTGCTGTTGTGATTACTCTCTCATTCTACCACTAGATGGAGGGAAGTCAAAGGTTAGCATAGCCTACAGCTAGTAGGGAAGGTATTACTCAATGGAGTAATCTAGCATTATCAAGCTTCTCCTAAATGGCGATTCCCATGCTAGGGCTGGGGATGCAAAGGAATGGTGGGGCGGGGCTTGCCTGAGGGCTCTAGTTATTGAGTGGGGTCAGGGACAGAGGAATGTTTATTGAATAAACGAACAAATGGATCCATGGACGTCTTGTATACGGATAATTTACAGAGTCGATGATGAGGCAGTAAACAAGAACAGATGCTGATGACAAATAAACCAGCCTAGGGCCTGAGCATGACTGCCAGGAATGAATGGAGGTGAGACAAGACAGATTCCGGGAGACACTGGGTACCAAGAGAGTAGATCAAGAAGAAAGGAGGCTGGTAAAAATGAAGACAGTGCATGATGTAGGCTGATTCTTAATGGGGATTTGGCACTTGCTAACCAGCTGCCTCTTGTCTTTTAGAAAAACTGGATTGCAGTGACTTCAGAATCAAGCAATCACAACACTTGCTGAGTAAAACACCCTGGGGGCGATTTCTTTTTGTAGCCCTGGCTCCTCTTCAACATCTATAGTACTTCACCAGGGCTCTACCACAGTGGACACTGTATGCTGCTTACTAACTGGAAATTGGATCTTTTTTCTTCTTTCTTCTTTTTTTATCTTTGGAGTGGAGAGGGAGTTGCTGGCGAGGTTGACGTTTCCTGGGGCTTCGTTCTGTACATTTAGCCAAGATAGGGAGGGGCTCAAGAGAATGACCTTTTAACTCACACAGGACTGGGAACTTTTGGTGTTCATTTAGAACCTGAATTGCCCATTCTATCATGTCATTCCATGGTATGGTCAGTTATCCTTGCACAGCCCACCAGTGGCTGGAAGTGGCTGCATGTGAGAAGGCTGTTTATGTAAAAGCCCCTGGAATCAAAGCCATTTTTAAAAAATGCATTTAATGGCTCATTTTTTCCATGAAGCAGCTTCTAGCTCTATTTGAATTTATAATCAGGTTATTGTTTTTCTGCTGGAAAAACGGAAATACTCATTTGTTGTCAGGAACATACCAGACACTGCTGCTTTCTTCTATCGAGTTAGCATTTGGGTCAGATTTCCTGGGGTGATAGAACTCTTCGTTCTGAAGGAGCAGGGGAGGTGGATTCTGGCTGGAAGGGAGTGAGAAAAAAGATCCTAATTTGCTTTTCTATCAAAGCCCAACTCAGAATCATAAACTTACAGAATGCCCAGGTCTTCTGGATTCTGTCTCCATGCTTTTCTCACTATACCAAGCTGCCTACCTATTAAGATAATTTGTATATACATTCATTTATTTTCTACAGATTTTTACCAACTGTCCCCAAACAAGGCAATACTCTAATATGATTTAAAGAAACAGATCTTAGATTAGTACTTAGAAGATTTGAGTACTAGTCTTAGCCTCACCATTTATTCTCATGAGACCTTTACCAAGTCCCTTTACCTCTATGTGCCACTATTTCTTACTCTGAAAAAATGAGGTTAGATTGGATAATTTGTAAGGTTCTTTTCATATCTAAAATTTTTGGGTGGAAGAATAAAAAAAAACCCATTGTATTTGTAATTAAAGAATCTGGGTTCAAATCCTCACTTGCATTTACTACTTGGGTAAGCTGCTTCCCTTCTCTGGGCTTCAGTTTCCTCCTCTTGGGGCCTGGACTAGATGACCCCCGAGGTCCTCTGCCAGATCTAACATTCTCTGTGATTTTCTGACTTGAACAACACAACTCTTCCCATCACCTATCACATAGTTTTTCTTCATGCTCCATAGCATTTCTCCCTAATTGTCCTCAAATGATGTTGTGTTGACAGCAGAATCTGGGGTACATTGTTTTTAGGATGATTAAGATGAGATATGCCAAAGGGATGCTTGATAGATAGACAAAGAACACTATGTATGCAGGAATTAAAATCGTTACTTCACCATTCTTCCCTCACCACCTCCAGTTTCCCCTCATTCCCCTTTAAACAAACAAGCAACTAATGAATTACTGGACTGAGCAGAAGAAAAAACCTTCCAAATTTCTCTCAATAGGAGGCTAAGTGGGCTGCACAAGGCCCAGAGATGTCAGGCCCAGAGCTCATTAGTTTTAGGGAATTGTCTGTCTATTCTCCATTACAGAAGCTTACAGATTAGTGCTAGGTGGGTTGGGTCATTGTCAGGACTTGTGAACCAAAAACTCAACTCATTGGACCTACTACCTTTTTTT
>CM053624.1:72104277-72123164 GCA_028646595.1 Phalanger gymnotis | reverse complement strand
ATTTTATATCTCTTTGGGACTACCCAGACCATCTCCTTTTCAAAATCATTCAACATATTGCATAATTTTTATTTTTGCCAATTGCTTAATTCTTAGGTAGCAAAGCTGGATTTTCAGTGCCTTTTAGGATCTTCAGCTTTTCCTTCTTCAGATTTAAGTAAATTCTCAACTTATTTTCTTATTTTGTCTAATCTGAGTTTAGGAATGAAGTTATTTCTTGTACTAGACCTAATCGATCTTCTATAAGTAGTTTTTAAATTTGGAGCGGATGGTATGATCACCCAAAACAAGAACAACAAACAAACAAACAAATGAAAACCAGAAAGAACACTATGAAGAATTGCCTATAATTGTAAATATCCGTTTCCAATTTTGTTATGCTGTAATATTGACACACAATAAAAGCATTTATATATTCAGTCTATTTTTTTAACACTAGAGGTTCACCCACTACAGGGGTGTATACTAAAAATCTGAACTAAAACATTTAAAGTGTTGGCATTTCTGATTTGTTTGATGCATCTTTCTTTCTTGAATTACTAGAACAGCTGTCCTTCCAATCAAGCTGATCTTCTTGACTCATGAAACTAGGGCCAGCGTGTAATCCTATGCCATTCTTTCTATTTCTTGGATTCATAGGAGTAGTTATATCTCAGTGGTTGTGGTCCTAATTCAGCCAGTGACATTACCAGAGCCCAATTAGCCAAAGTTTTAGGGATCCTTAAGGCCTCCATCACTATCATAGTCATCCCAGGGCCCAGAAAATCTCTGCTGCACATCATCCTGGCTGGTATGCCCTTATTCTGACAGATCTCTCTACTGTCATCATGACATGAACACTGGGTTAGTCTTTTTTTTGGGGGGGGGTCAGGGATTAGGCTTTAAAGAAGTTGTTAGTATTGGTTATTTTCTTACACTTATAAAGCGGTCTATAATGTTGAAAACTTCTTTACAAATGTAAAGTAATGCCTCCCTTCTTATGTGCACATTTTATTTACTGAAAAGGGTAAAAAAAAGACATTTGTATGAGAAACAGAGAAAAGTTATAAGAGGAGAAATACAGATAGTACTGAGCAGACCTAAGGGAAAGCAGCCTCTAAAATAAAAGTTCCCATAGGGGAGAAACGGATATCTCTGAAGGAAACTGAATGAAAGCAGCCCCTCTGAGGCAAGAGCATTGACTGATGGTTGTAATGCCTGGTTTCCAAAGTAGTTGCTTTACATATAACTGATTTGTAGGAATCTGAAGTTTATTTTTGGGAAACTATGCATCAAAGAACTGTTTTAGGGCTAGGGAAAACTGTATATTGACTATTTCTGTAACATCTGATGGAAATGTGGATTCAGGGTTTTCCAACTGAAGATAGATGTGCATCATGGTATACAAGGAGGTCCTGATTTGAGGCAGGAGAGTTATTGATAAGGTAGGGAATTAAGAAGCCAAGGAATTAGAATGTAGAAGTCAGTGAAATGAGTTGCTTATAAATACCATTATATAAGAAGACAGAATATAGAGGCTGAAAGAACTTAAAAGTCAACAAAAGTATAGCCCAACTGAGGCCAGCTGACTAGAGATAGATGTACTGCAATTGATGTGGGAAACAAATCTCATTGGTGGAAAGTTCTGAAGCTAGGAGCTGGTTGGAAAAATCATAATCCTTTGCTGCTTGAAAAGGTGACTTGGGAAAGGTCCCCTTTACTCTCTAGTGTCATTTCTACGTTGAGAGAGAGGGAATACCCTCAAAGACTTGTCTGTCTCTCTTTACTACCCTCTTTGGCTAAAAACAAGGAAATCCTTCATAGTTCACATAGCAGTTCAGAATGGTTTTGCAGGGAACTGCTTCCATTTTCTTTCCCCTAACCCCAGAACTCAGCTGAGGTAGCAGATTTGTGAAATTTTGCAAACTCCAGGTTTTATGGTGCTTTTTTCTAAAATATACTACTTTAGCCGTGAGAATAGCAGAAAACCGATGTTGTCCTACAGTAGAGCTTAAGAGCCCAGGAGAGGAGTGGTCCCACCTATCAGGTTTAACATGGTACACACTATTCCCTAAAAAGATCAAGAGTATGGTTCAGAGATGTGAGTTGCCCTACTTATATACCTCACTGCTAGGTTTCTGTAAGTTTGTTCCCACTATCCTCCGCAGTATTGTAAGTTTAAGTGGGAGAGTTTGACCCAGGCTTATGAGACTGCTGTTATTTTATAATGATTATTACTTTGCTTTCTATTAGTAAATGTTTCATGTTTAAGAGTAAATCATGTAATCTTGGCCAATTTGCTAAAATGGGAAGCATACAAGTGGGGGCTCAGGAACTAGAATTATAATTAGTAGGCATGTGTCTTCCCCATCCGCCATCCCAACACTAAGTTTATCCTCCAAACTCTGAGAATAAGTTATATCCTTGTGACCATCTCTTTGCAGAATCATCCTAACCTACCGACACATATGTGTGTGAAGCTATCAAGCATGTCCCTAGAAAGAGAGAAAATGTGGAGAGACTTGGGGGCCAGTGGCCAAACTCTGTGACACACAACTGTTATTACTTTTTTGTTCAGACCAATGATTTTATTGGTATAGGGAGCTCCTATTGATGAAACTCCCTTTACCATTGCATATTAGCAACTGCTCTACATCTTATAATCTTAGAGGGTTACCCAGGACAATAAAAGTTTAAATGATTTGAACAGTTATATGGCCAGTATCTGAAGACGTGGTATTTGAACCCAAATCTTTCTAATTCTGGGGCTAACTCCATTCACTCTTCCATGCTGTTTCTTACATCTAAGAGCAGGGATTCTTTTTTGTTTTTGTTTTTTTGTTTTGGGCAGGGCAATTGGGGTTAAGCAACTTGCCCAAGGTCACACGGCTAGTACACGTATCAAGTGTCTGAGGTTGGATTTGAACTGAGGTACTCCTGACTCCGGGGCTGGTGCTGTACTCACTGTGCCACCTAGCTGCCCCTAAAAGCAGGGATTCTTAACCCTTTTCATGTCATGAAGCCTTCTCAGAATGATTTTTGCTATCTACATTTATAATAGAAGGAAGTGATAAATTTAACTTTGAGGTTAATGAAAATAAGTCCCCCCCCCCCACATTCAAAGACTCCATGAAATCTATCCATGGATGTCTTGGGAATCTGTAGACCCCAGGTTAAGAATTCTTTGCATTAGACCCTTATAATAACTATGTGAAATAAAAAGAAGGTATTATAAATATGAATGTATGTAATATATCATATGTATCTAACATATCTGTGTTATAGATGAGGAAACTGAGGATCAGAGAGTTTAAGTAAGTCCAACATTGCACCATGGGGAGGCCACCCTGCATGCCAACCATCTTGCCCTACAGCCTTCAACCTAACACTCCCGCTTCTGCCTTAGGGTCCTGTGCTCCTGAATGGTGAGAGATCACCCTACCTAGGTGCCCCTGCACTCACTAGGATACATTCCCTCCATGCCATGCTACCAAGAATGTACCTTCTCTTCCCATTTCTAGCTCTTGAAACAATAATAGAAGCATCAATTCCCGGAAAGTAATTATCAATCAATGACTTCCCAGTCTAAAACATCCCTCCCTTGACCAACTTCCCAACGTGTGCTATAGTCCCCTGTTAGAACATAATAAGTTCCTTGAGCACAGGGACTATCTTGCATTTTCTAGCAGTGTCCTTAGCATGCAGCACAGTTCCTGGCACATAGTAAGCACTTAATAAATGCTTTTTCCTTCATTTATTTAAGCCAAGGTTAAACCTAGTTCTGATTTTATTCTAGTGCCCTTTCTACACACAGTCACAGCTGTGACTTGCAGCCACTAGCCAAACTGACAAATGGAGGATGGCCTCTGTTGATTATGCCCATGAGGTCACCTTCAGTCAGAAACTCTGTCCTCTGTCCAGATTCTTCTGTGACTCAGAATTTCAAAGCTAGAAGGAACCATGGGCATTATTTACTTTGTCACTCTCAGTTTGCAAATAGGGAAACTGACACTGAGGTTAGTCAGAATCTATATGAAGGGCTAGAGGAAAGAGTTGGAATGGGGATTATAGTCGGTAAATGTTCTCATGAAACCCTAGAAGACGGTATCATGGTTCTGGAGCTGGAAGGGACTGCAGAGGCCATCTAATCCACTCCTCTCATTTTACAGATGAAGAGGCTGAGGGCCAGAGAGGATAAATGATTTGCCCAAGGTCACACAGGAAGTTTCAGTACTGGGATTTGAATCCAGATTCTTTGGCTCCATACCTAGGGCCCTTTCCATGGAAGTACATGGTCCCTTGGGAAAGTTGGTAAAGTGTATGTTAGGTATTTCATCTTACTTTAAAAATGTTTTGTTGTTATCTCTTATTTGGACAACTGCCATTTCCCAGAGTCATCTGGGGAATTTATTTAAAAATGTAAAGACCACTCTTAGCTTGTAAACTATACAAAAATAGGCAGTGGGCTGAATTTGGCTCGTTGGCCATACTTTGCCAACCCTTGATTTGTAACAAAAATAAGGAAATATAGACAAAAAATCCCAGTTCAATGAAACTAACCAATACATCAAGGGAATTCAGCAATACATACAGAGAAGTAAATTTTTGTCTCTCTCCTACAAGACCATTGAGGTATTTCTTGAGAATAACCTAGACCACTGTCTGGAATAGTTTGAGTAGAAACAGGAAGATAGATTAAATGGTCTTCCCAGATCCGGTTCATTCCAGGCTAGTATTCAGGAACAAAGCACTTAAATGCAGATAGGCCACAGGTTTAGAGTTGTTAAAGGCATTTTCATCTGTGTGACTTCCAGGTCATATGCCTTCTTTGCATCTTGTTTTGACCCTTAGCTTAAATCGACAAAACCAAACTGTGGGAGACCAAGTCAGTCCCCACCAGTCTAGGTAAGCAAAATAAAAATATACACACTTTCAGTAATTACTTACTGGGGGTGATAAGAATTACTGTATTTTGGGAAGCAATCATAGAGAATGATATGCTCATTGGCATAAAGGACTGGAAAAGAGATTTTGCCCCTGTCGGAAGGCAGGACTCAAGGGAGGTTCCTTACTTCCTGTAGAGTATGCCCTGGAAAGCTGGCCCTGCCTAGTTTCCCCACCTGCACCTGAAAAAAAACAGAACCATTATGACCAAAGAAGAAAGGCAGAGAAGAAGTGAAAAATCCACAAAGCGTCATGTGCCTGGCATACACTGTCCTTTATCAGTGATTCAGAGCAGAGGAGAAGCATTGTAAATGGACTTGGGAGTCTGGAGACTCACATTCAAGTCCTGCCTTGAATAAGCCTATTTATTATTCAAGTAACCCTATGGGTCTGCACTCTTAACTCTAGAGGCCTCACTAGGCCTTCTCACTAATGTGCTTCTTAGTAAGAAATCAGTCATTACACAGAATTAGCTTTTAGCAGAGACATCTACTGAGATTCCATAGGGAGAACAGTAGCTATGAAACATTTCCTCCCATGAACCTATATTTTCTCACAAATGGATCCATTCTCCCACAAATATATGCAGTGTCTATGAAGACAAGGTGTAAATAACGCACAATTATAGCAGGGTATGCCCTGGAACATGACTCTTAGGTTTGCAGGACCTTGATTTCCATCTTCTTTTGTGGTCCTCATGAAGCTCCCTTTGGGTGTAGTGTCCTTGGTGGGATAGGTGCTCAGTGAGGTTCTCAGGGACTACTCTTCCCCCTGACTCTCTTCTCCAATTTCACGAGTCCAATTCCTTCAAGCAGCTCCCTCCCTTGAGTGTTACCTCTCTGTATCCATGCCTAGAGGATGTGTCTTTAATTCCTGTTGGATTCAATGACTCTTACAGGTTGAATAGCATTGCTAGGTGGCTCCAGGGGATAGAGAGCCAGGCCTAGAATCAAGAAGATCCTCAGATACTTACTATCTGTGTGGCCCTTGGCAAATCGCTTAACCCTGTTTAACTCAATTTCTTCATCTATAAAATGAGTTGGAGAAGGAAAGGGCAAACCACTCCAGTATATTTGCCAAGAAAACCCCAAATGGGGTCCAAAGAGTTGGACATGATGGAACAACAACAAATTTCCACTTCAAAGCAATATGAACTGTAAGGTAGGCAAAAGAAGCTTTTCCTGTTTCCCAAGAACATTTCACTCTCAGAGGCCTTCTACTACTTCTGCTTCCCCCACATAACACCCTGTAGTATGATTAGTTTGTTTGCTGGTTATTAATTGTTCCCTTTTAAACTCTATTGGAAAAGGTGTTCATACCTCATAAAGAGGTCAACACATTAAAAATTCACCATATGTGATAACATTTTATGGCTTCATCAGCTGGGCTAGGAGGAAGCATGGAATTCCATTCACCTTCCCCCTTCCATACAAATAAGAATGATTCGAGGTAAAATATGATAAGGGGAAGCGAGGTCTCCAAATTATACTACAAGAAATATGGGTTGGGAAAGATGGCTGTTAGTTGGGAGCATAATGGGTTCTTAACCTCGGAATCATGAACTTCTTTAAAAAATATGTTATTAACTGCATTTCTGTATAAATAGTTTTCTCTGTAATCTTGTGCATTTTACTTTATGCATTAAAAATTATTCTGAGAAGGGGTCTTCACTAGACTGCCAGTGGAGTCCATGGTACAAAAAAGTTAATAAACTGTGTTATAAAGAAAGACTTCATCAAGTTTGAACCGGACTCTGGAAAAAAAGAAAATGACTTCAGTCAGCAAAGATGAAGAAGGGGAGAACTAGACTGTATGGGTACTATTGCACTGAGTCTTGGCTGGGTACCACAACTCAGAAAGGACATTGCTTGGATGGTGATGGCCTTAGGTTCATGCCATATGAGGACCAGTTGAAGGAACTGTGACTGTTTAGCCTGGAGAAAAGAAGACTTGTAGCAAACACGAGAACTCCTTCAGATGTTTGAAAGGCCCTCACATGGAAGAAGGATTTGGCTTGTTCTGTTTGGCTCCAGAGAACAGAATTGAGAGGAATGAGCACAAGTGGCAAAGGGGCAAATTTATGACTGCTGTACCTAATGATTACAGGCGTACAAAAGCAGACTGGGCTGCTTGGGGAAGGGATGGTCACCCCCCCTCAACGGTCTTCAAGCAAATGCTGGAATGCCCCTGGCCAGGCTTGTTAAAGAGGGCATTCTTTTTCAAGTCCCTGAGGTGCCCTCCAACTCTGAAATTCTACAATTTGGGGGGTGTGAACGTTCAGGGTCCATTCACAGAGACGGAATTGCAGGATGATGACGGTGATAACAGTAATAATCATAATCATAATCATTATTATAGTTAGCATTTATATAGCACCTATTATGTGCCAAGCACTGCGCTAAGTGCTTTAGAAATTATTATGTCATTTGATCCCTACAACATCCCTGGGAGCTAGGTGCTATCATTATTCTCATTTTACAATTGAGGAAACCAAGGCAAACACATTAAATGACTTGCCCAAGGTCACACAACTCATGTCTGAGGCTAGTTTTGACTCTAACTCCAGACCCAGAGTTCCATCCACTGCCCCATCAAGATGAGCCTGAACCCTCACCTGGCCCAGTTTGGCTGAACTGTAGAGTATGGGAAGAGAATTAAGACTAGAAGGAAAGAGGGAACAAAACTGTGAGGGCATTAAATAGCAGCCTAAGGATTCCCTTTGCTATGTAGCAGAGAAAAGAGACCAGATGTGAGGCACTGAAGAAATAATCAAGATGGTACATCAACATCTGTGCTGCACTTCATAGGCTTTCATATCATATCATCGCAATTTTGTGATGTAAGTATTATCATCCCCATTTTGCAGGCAAGGATCAGAGGCTCAGAGAGGTGAGATCATTTCTCCGAGGTCACACAGTTAGTCAGAGTAGAGCTAAAACCACAAGTCTCCCATCTATAAGCCCTTAGCTCTTTTCATTAGCCCCCACTTCAGGTGGAAGGCATATCTGCATATGCTAGTTCCATTGGTGTTAATTAGATGATGCCTTTTAAAATATCTTATTTTTATTGTCAGTTCCAAATTGTCTTCTTTCCTCCACTCCCTCCCCTCCTCACTGAGAAGCCAAGAAATATGATACCCATTATACATATGAAGTCATACAAAACATATTTCCACATTTGCCATGTTGTGGAGGCGATAAAAAGCAAGAAAAACAAAGAGAAAAAATATGCTTCAATCTGCACTCTGAGTCTATCAGTTCTTTCTCTCTGGAGGTGGATAGCATTTTTTATCATGAATCCTCTGCGATCGTCGTGGGTCATTGTATTGATCAAAGTTGCTATGTCTTTCACAATTGGTTATCATTTCAACACTTCTGTATACTGTATATAATGTTCTTCTGCATGATGGTCTTTTAAATCAAAAAAACCCAGAATGTTAGATCCCAAAAGGGACTTTAGAGATCATTTAATCATCTCAGAAACTAGTTGAAACTAGGATCTAGGGAGGAAAAAGGCTTGTCCAAAGTTACACAAAAAGCAAGCTTCAGCTGGGGGACCAGAATTTGAACCTAGGTCCCAGAGCCAACACTCATTCCCCTGTACAACCCTGCTTCCTTATTAGTAAGAGAGCTAGGACTAAAAACTGGGCCTCCCAGCTCTTATCCTTACCCCAAGTGTGGAGAGGGTAGCCCTTCATTACCATCTACTATTCTTGCCCTTAGGAACAGAGACTTCCAGGATGGCCAGTACTATTTATGTATCCTCAATCAGCTCAGCCTTTAGCCTGTTCCCTTTCCTTCCAGGTCTCAACCCCAAAAGTGAATTAGAATCAAAACTGCATTTGAAAGAACCTGCCAGAAGAGGGCTTGAAAGCCAGATGGCGCCAATCAAGCCCAAGAAAAGGCCCTGATTGGTTTGCTCTGACAAGCATGAAAAGAAGAGCCATTGCATAGAGAAGAAGACATTGAGAGAATTTCAGAGCTGCCCAGCCCTGACAGCTCTACTGACAGTTTTATGATTCAGTTTTATGACTTCCAAACTGAGTCATGGGTTAAGTCAGCCTGCACAGAAACAAACAAATAGCAAAGTAATGATCCAGATGCTTCAGCTGGAAAAAAGGCACACCCCACCCTCTGTAAGACTAGAGCCAAGCATTTGGGAGACCAGAGAAATCTCTGCTGTGAAGAGTCCTTTGCTATCTCGGTGACCTCTGAGTCACTGTTGCTGTGATTTGTTTTCATTATGGGCAGGTAAAAGAGGCAACTCTGAGTTCTCTTCAGGAGCCAGGGAGATGCAGGTTCAAGTCCTCCCTCTGACACATACTGGCTGTGTGACCCTGGAACAAGTCACTTAAACTTTTAGTGCCCTAGGTAACTCTCTGAAATTATAAATTGCAGAGAGAGTGCCAGTCCGAATGGGTAGAAAGAACTTCATCATCGGAGAGCAAAATTACAGGTCGAGTCACTGCCTCCATCCTTATTCTATGGGCAGTTAGCTGAGATCAAACCAAGATGATCTAGCTTCCTGAGTGCAATGGGCTTGAGCTCTCCACTTCAGTAAAAGAGGTCTAATGAAAAGAATCCCAGCCCGGAATCATTCCCAGGGTTCTAGTCACAGCTAACTGTGTGGCCTTCAGCAAGTCATTTTCCCTTATTGATTTCAGTTTGAACCATTGTAAACAGAGGAGTCACCCTTGCCAATCACTAAGCTCCTGTCTGGTTCCAACATTCTGTCTTCTAAGTCCTTGCTGTTGATCGCCAAAGCGTTGTATGTTCTCCAATGCACATTAAGCCCTGTTACATGCGAGGGAATGCAAGGCGCTAGGGATACAAAGATAGTACAAAAACCCGGTCCTTGCTTTTAAGCAAGGAGGGTAGGTACTAGGAGGGAACAACGTGCAAATATACAAGTGATATATGTGGTAATTTGAAGAGGAGGGTAAGGACACTAGCAACTCAGGAAAGACTTCCCTGAGGAGACAGAACATGGGTGGCACCTTGGATGAAGTCAATGATTCTAGAGTCAGAAATGAGTCATGAGCGTGCTCCAGCACAAGGAACAGCCTGTGCTGATGTCGGAGGTGGATGCTTAGCGTGGGGAGCAACAAGGCAGCGGATTTGGCTGCAGCCCAGAGTCTGGATCCCTGAAAATGTTGTTTCTGCATCCTGAAGGTACAGAGACTAAAGAAAAACAGTGCAACTGGGAATTACTTTTTCATTCTCTCCTTTTTTCCCTACTTTTGCAAACGTTGGTTTTCAGGCAATGGGAGGGAATTTTGAATCCATCCCCAAATCCTGACCCTAAAAGGAGATAAAAGTTTGCTTTCCTTCCTTCCTCCCTTCCTTCCTGTCTCCCTTCCTTCCTTCTTTTCTCCTCACGGCTTCTATTTAAAACCAGAAAATGAATCAAGCGCTCTAGCCTTGGCCCAGTCTACAAATATTTATCAACCTTTGTCCAGAGCCATTCCACACTGAGTTGAAAGAGCCTTTGCACAGCTGTGCGTGGTAAAGACCACATGGAAACGAAGACTAAATGTGGAGTTGACTTCCCAGCTGAAGGGAAAGGAAAGTCTTATCTCACTAGTCAATTCTTTTTTTTTTTTAATTGCAAACATTCATTCATTTTAAGGGTAGTCAAACAGAAAGAAAACCAAACTAGGAGTCAAGAGACCTGAGTTCTAATTCTAGTTCTGTCATTAAGTAGCTGTGTGACCTTCACCTCCCTGGGTCTCAGTTACTTCATTTCTAAAATGAGGTGAACTCCACACTTCCTTCTAGCAGTAAATTCTATTCATACTCTATCTATAAGTGGAATAAAAAAAGAAAATGTAAGAATGTAAGAAAATTCCTCCTTAAAAAGAGTTGTCAGACTGAACTCTTCCACAAGAGTCCTATTCCAATGTCTCACTATGGCATAAATTATCCCTGGGTGCCCAAAGTCCATTCCAATGAAGTGCCAGCTTTGTTGGCCCAACAACACAACGTGTCTGCTATCAGAGGACCAGGCCTGCCAAGTAGGGAGAGGACCATCCTCTGAAGGCCTGTCATCTGGTGAAGAATTGTTTTTGCTCCCAGTGACCCAGAAACTGACGAAATTATAAAATGCCCATCCGTCCTGTTCTTCCACAGTCATGGTGCTGGAGTGATAGAAAAGGAAGCAGAGGATACTAAGAATTGCACTTCTACAAACAGTAATTTAAGTGTTGATATTTTTAATGTACCATCTTTGTGCAATGATCAAGTGGATAACTCCCTACTAAAGAAATCAGACAATGTTCATATTGGCATTCTTACTATAAATGTGTTGCCCTTGTGTAAGAGATTTTTGAAGAGCCTGGATACACTTTGGGAGATCTTCTCTGACTCATTACCTGCTCCCTCCCTGAAAAAAAAGAAGAAAATCACATTCTGACACTGCCTATGATGAGCTCACAAGGTTATAGAGCAAGATAGGGAAGGATTATTGATCTCAGCTTTCCTTGGAAATAAGTACTTTTCAGTATTAACGAAGACAAGTTTTATGAAAAGATCAAGGGGAAAAAACTGTAACCCTGGAAACAGGATAAAACCTTAGGAAAGCAAACTAAAATCTTCCAAGATGGAAAAGGAAACAAATTCTACCAAAGATCTGCGTACAGTCATTTACACAGAATGACTCTCCTACTGTGATTCTCTGTAGATGGTGGCTTTCAGCTGCTTCCTCCTTACTTCCCTTCCATAATGGAATGGCTCCAATGATGTAATTGCTGACACAATTCCCTATTACACTCAGGAGTTGGGGGCTGGGGTGGGAGAGGGTAGATGCAACATTTGAGACATTATTTGAGACATACTTGTCTTTGGACAACCAAAAAATATCCCTCCTGTTGTGGCAAATACTCCCTTTGCCACTGAGTTAGATTTGTGCCGCCAATGGAAAACAAAACAACATTCAACTAAAAACCTAAAGTGTTCTTGTCTGACAAGAGACACAGTTCTCTCTGTAGTGTGTCTCAGTTTGAGTAATGCAAGATCTACAGGGTTGGGGTGGGGAGGAAGGAGGGGAGCTTCCTTTTGAGATGATTCCCTTTGTTTTCCACTCCAGTCAATCTCTAATGAACAACTTCCTCAGAAGTAGGATCTCTCGTTGTTCTTTAGCTTCAGGAGAGTAGCCATCACCAACTCCACATTCAGATAAGGTGACTACATAGTGTCTTCAATGAATAAAAATGCCCAGCCTTAGATATTTTCTAACTGTGTGTCCCTAGGCAAGTCACTGATTACCTCCAAAAATAAAAAAAATGAAAAGAAAGTAAACAGAAATGCTGTCACTTTCAGAGCTAAGAAAAGAAAGTCAGGAACAAACCTTTCAGAGATGTCCACATTAAAGGAGCAAGAAGAGAGTGAGAAGACAACAAAGAAGTATTCAGAGAGGTAGGAGACAGTTGTGAGAGTGCAGTATCATGTAAGTCAAGGAAGGAGAGAGTACTAAGAAGGAGGGAGTGGTCAAAAGTGTTAAATACTATGAAAAGACTAAGAAGAATGAAGAAAAAAATTAAAGTTTTTGGACTTAGTAATGAGGAAGTCTTTATAGGTCTTAGAGACAGTTATTTAGGGGGCTTTAAGTAGAAATTGGATGACTACTTTTCAGGTATATTGTAGAGGGAAATTTTGTTCTCCCATAGGTTGGACTAGAAGGTCTGTGTGGTACCTTCTAACATCGAGATTCTATGATTCTGCAGCCAAGGGCAACACTGCTCTAACATATCAGTTCATTTGCAAAATATTTCATAGGAATATTATGATAACACCACTGCACTAAACACTAAAAAGTAGCTGAGGAAAAAAACAAGCCTACAGAAAACTTGTCATGTAATCCAGTTAAACCATGTCATCCCAAGAGCATCTGTAGAGAAAGCCAGGACAACACACAGATGTGCCCTGCAACAGATCTGTTTGACAAGAGTCAAGCCACTATATTTATATTCTTCCACCTCAGGAATTACCACTCCATTTGAGGAACTAGAAATGTCACTTACGAAGACAAAGTCAGTAAAAGCATTTGGTCTTCCTTTATGAAATATACTACTACCTACATCTTGATAGAGATATGATGAACTCAAGGTGTATGGTGAAACATACGTTACCACACATGGTTAATATTTAATGCAAGGGTTTTATTTTCTTTCAATTATTTTGGGGAGATCAAGGGGACTATTGAAGGGGTTATCAAAATGAAAAAAGCAGGAACAGGTCATCAAAGCATTTGGAATGAATAGAAGAGAGCAGAAAAAAGGTCAGTAAGAAATGAATAATTAGTACAGCTTTTAAGATATATTTGCATATATAAGTATATATATATGTACACACACACATATATATATATGCTTAAAGACAAAAGCATGAGAATTTCCTATAAATGATGAAGCTTTACAAATGCTCCAATTTGTAGATAACATGGACCTAATTTTGTGGAACCCTAAAATGCTACAGAACTCTACTTAGTGGAATTAATAAGTTGGGGTGAAAAGTTTAACTACATATACTTAAAATCAAAGTGGATGAAAAATGCATGTTGCCCAAATTATGACATAATGAGATAGGTAGCTCATAGAGAGTATATATATATATATACACATATATATATATTTATATATATATTAGATCTGTCTGTCTGTCTCTGTCTCTGTCTCTCTCTGTCTCTCTCTCTGTCTCTCTCTCTCTCCCTCCCTCCCCACCTCCTCCCCCTTCACACACATGTTTATATATGAGAGGCAAAGTAGAGAGAAGTCTGATTAGGAAGACCAAAGTTCAAGACCTGCCACTACTACTACTACAACTACTACTACTACTACTACTACTACTACTACTACTACTACTACTACTACTACTACTACTACTACTCTACTTCACACTAGCAGTGTGACCCTGGGCACATCACTTAACCATTTAACCTCTCACTATCCCAGGTGCCTTAATAATGCAGATGAGTTGTAGAATCTGCTTCCATGGATGGAATTTACACATCAGGAGTTCCCAACACTGAAGAATTCAGAAATCTGAATCTCCACTTTGGATAGTAACAACAGATAGATAATGAGCTGAGTCCAAAGTTGGATAGAAATATTCTGGATGGATTGCACTGGAGAAAC
Organism: Phalanger gymnotis; assembly: GCA_028646595.1. Taxonomy (NCBI): domain Eukaryota; kingdom Metazoa; phylum Chordata; class Mammalia; order Diprotodontia; family Phalangeridae; genus Phalanger; species Phalanger gymnotis. Next base: position 72,109,111 of record CM053624.1, on the reverse strand, counting down.
TGCAGTTTCATCAATGATCCTTATCTGCTAGTTGCTTCAAAAAGCCCATTTCCTTAATAATAATATTGTATTGGTGGTATTACACTACTTTAAGTAATGCAATGCCACAATTTTAGAAGAATCAGACTTGTAAGCGGCCCAAAGGGCAATGTAAGGATGTGAGGTGAAAGAAAACAAGAAGATGGTGGGCTATGCATTGCAGTGACATATCAAGTGCATGAATGGCCAGAAAAGATGGTGGAGTGGACATGTAACAAGAATGAGAGACAATAAATGGATAGACTAAGTCTATCTTGGTCTACCCCTAGGATATTAAAAGAAGAAGAGACGGGATGAGTGACAACTACACATGGAAGGAGCACCCACACTGCTGTGATCATTGGTTAGTGGACAACATATTTTAGAGGTGACAGCTCATCTAAAACAGTCAGGTTGAAGATGCTGTAAACCCACTGAGGTATCGAGTACTAGCGTGGATCATGAATTAAGTGGGAGAATGGGTTTTTCCCTCCTAGAACTATTTGTTTTATTGGAGGAAAAGAGATGGGGGAGGAGAGAATTATTCCTTTAAAATATGAATCCATAATAAGTATGAGAACAAATTATGAATATTTAGGGCATCTGTTGAAGATGGGAATTTAAGAGAAACAAGTAAGTCTCTCCAAAGTTCCAGGGCTTTCTCTGGAGCTTTCCCTGAAGTTCTGGGGCTTTCTCTGGAAGTGTGGCAGAATGGGCTGTGCATCTCCTTTCTCTGTTTTCTGTCTCTCTCTGATTTAGAGGGTTCACTCACATGGAAAGGGACTTTAATCATCATCTCTGTCAGATATCAGAACTGCAAAAGACCTCAGAGACCATCTAGTGTGATTCCTTGATAGCTCCCTGTCTCCTCCAAGTGTACTGAATAATAATAATAGCTAGCCTTTAGATGGTGCTTTAAGGTTTGGGAACAACTTGACAAATATTTTCTCATTTGATCCTTACAACCATCCTGGGAGATAGGTGCTATTATAATCTCCATTTCACAGATATGGAAACTGAGGCAGAAAAAATTAAGTGTTACACAGCTGGTAAATGTTTGAGGCTAGATTTGGGCTCAGATCATTCTGACTCCAGGCCCAGAGCTCTATCCACTCCACCACCTAACTGAGAAACAGCATGTTCTATCCCAGACCCACTGATCATTCTTAGACCTTGTTGACCATTTTTCTGAGCATGTTTAATGATTGGGAAAGAAACCATTTTCCAAAAGTCAAGAGATTCCTGTTGTGTATGTTCCTGCTCGTAGCTTTGTCAAATGTGATCGGTGCAGTTAATACGGCTGCCAGAGAAATCACAGAGTCACTAATAAGCTGCAACAATCACCTAATGCACTCCCCCAACAAAATATGATCATTTTACAGGTGAGAAAACAGATTTAGAGAAGTAAACCAACCTGCCCAAAGCCCCAAAGGTAGTGAATGACAGAAGTCAAGCCTAGAGTTCAGATGTCCTGACTCTAGGTCAGTGCTCTTTCCTAGGAGTTGTCTTTTGGAAATTGCATAGAAGACATTTCAAAAGAAGGCCATCCTCTTTTATAAAATGAAGGGATTGGATGAAATGAGATCTAAAGTTCTCCTCTGGCTCCAAATTCTATGAAAGCTTGCTTTTGGCAATTATGAATAGGTCTGAGTAGGGTAAGACTACCCCATAGGGTATATACTATGGTGGCTGTAGGGTAACCTGCCAATCTGGTACATAGGCAGGTTTGAGGAAACTAGGAAAAAATCATCCCTGGAAACTTCCTTGAGACCTGACATCCTAGAAACTTTCTGGGCTTGCTTTGTGGTGGTCATCTAGTCTTGGCCTGGGGTTCTGAGCTGAATAAGTATGATTTATTAACATGGATATGGTGCAGGGAAAAGAGCACAGGATATCTTGGATAAGTCACTTTATTTCCCTAGGTCTGCTTCCTCATCTGGAAAATGAAGTAGCACTGATTAGGGGTCACAAGTAGGAAAAAATTTAAGAAGCCCCGGACTAGAGGTGTTCTTCTGCCCCATCTAGCTCTAAGATTCTGTGACTATATAGTTCACTTACTACTCTGCAAAGGTATCACTACCTATCCCTCTCCCCAGCACTGGGACTGTGGTGTCCCCAAACTCACACCGTTACCTCCATTTTCATATACCCCCAAGTACATACATTGGTTCCACCCTGAAAATCCTACTGTAAGTCTAGAAAACACCATCACCAGTGCTCTTCTCTACCTCATTCTAACCCTGCCCAAAGTAAACAGTGGGAAAGACAAATGGAAAAGACAATTGAGTCATCATGCTTTGGGTGTGAAAGACCATGCTGAAACAACAGTGTGTGAATAAATGTGACCTTCCAAAGTTTGGATTTAATCTTTAATGTGTAAAGACCATGGATGTTTCTTTGTTTATCCTTCTCTCTCAACCATCCCCTGAAGGGAAAAAGCAGTGTTCAATTCCTAGAGAAACTCAGCCATTGGCACCAGCACTAGGAAAGAGTTATTTTATCCATTCACCAAATGTTTACTAAGAAAAGAGTTTAGGACACTGTATGAAGTGTGTGTGTGTGTGTGTGTGTGTGTGTGTGTGTGTGTAGATACAAAGATGACCAAGACATGGTTCTATCCTTAAGAAACTCAATCTATTTGGAGAAGAGAAGACAAATAACTCAATGTGATGCAAATGACAATGTGTTTGTTAATTGGTGTTTGTTAAATTGAATAAAGAATACAAAAGAAACCATATAAGAAAGAAATTGCTTCCAGTTGGAAGGATCAGGGCAGGTTTCATGGAAGAGGTGGAACTGAGCTGGACCTTGAAGGATGAGTAAGATGTCAACAGACAGAAATTGGAGGATATAGGGAAAGAGATGTGTATTCTAGATGTATATAAAGAGTGTGAACAAAAACAAGAAGGTGTGGGATTCTGTGTGTGTGTGTGTGTGTGTGTGTGTGTGTGTAGAAGATAATCTAAATTGTCTGGAATGTAGACTGTGTAGAGAAGAGTGTGAGAGAAAGCTGGACAGTGATATTGGAGCCAGATTGTGCCTGGCTAAGGGATTTTTCCTTTATTTGGTGGGCAATAGGAAATCTTTGGGAATTTTTGAGCAGCGAAGTGACAATACAATACTTGTATACCAGGAAGTCCTATTGAGCACCAATGTGAAGGGTGCTTTAATTGAAGAGATCACAGGATCACGGGATTTAGAGCTGGAAGGGACCTTTTCAATTAATCGGCACAACTTTTTTAGACATGAGAAAACAGACCCAGGAAAAGTAAACATATTACCTGAGTTCACACAAGTAGTATAGTTCAATGTTATTAAAAAAACAACAACCCGGCAATCATGTAGTGAAGGGTTGTGGGGTAGAAGATGGAAGGACGACCAGCAGAAGCCATGACTGAGGAAGATTATTGGTCTCAGTGGTGATGCAAAGTTTGATGTGATTGAGTGCTTTATTTCTGATCCCTCTCCATCCGTGTTTTTTGCTCTAGGTTAAGGTGACCAGATATTCCATGTTGCCAGGGAGAGAAGCACTTCCTTAGTTCATTCTGACAATTACGCTGCCATATTTTTGATCCCCACTGCACATTTCTCCAGGTAATAGGGACCATCTGGGTGGGCTGTGTGTAACCCAAATTTTGTCTCTAAACTGAATGGTCTCATTCATAGGACAGCATATCAGCAACACTGAGAGACTGGCTGGGGCTCTTATTTGACTGTATTGGCGCTAGTGTGTTTGGGCTTGCATATGTTTGTGTGTGTGTATGTGTGTGTGTGTGTATGTGTGTGTGTGTGTGTGTGTGTGTGTGTTTAATGACTTTTTTCTGGTGTGGACTGTTCAAACTCTTCCAAATTATTCCTGGCTCTGCTCCTACTGAATTGAACCCAGAATTAGAATTCTGAACTTATTCTGGACTCGGAGACCCTTTCTTAACTACTCCTCCCAGCATGAGAAAAGAAAAAAAAAACCCAAAGCAGATTGGTGGCCGGCATTGTTTTAATTTCCTCCATCAGCTGGTCAGTTGCTGCATTTCTGCAGTACATATTAAGTAGGCAGAACACTACACTGAGGGTTGTGAGGGGACACTGAAAAATCAGAAACCATTGCTAGCCTTTGAGTCTTAGCTCTTAAGAAACTGATCCATCTGCAGGAAAACATAATAATATTTAGAAAGACATAATAATTTGATGAATTTTATTGAGCACCTGGGATCAGTATCACAGATTTAGAGTTCAAAGGATGGACCTAAAGGCCATCTAGTCCATTCCTCTCATCTTACCAATGAAACTGAGATGAGAAAAATCAAGATAATGTGACTTGTCTGTGGTCACCCAGGTACTAAGTGATAGAGTCAGAATCCAAATCCGGGTCATCTGATTCCAAATCAAGTACTCTTTCCCCAGCAGAACCTACATTCAAGGCATTGAGGGGAGAGACAGAGATGAATAAGACACAGTCGAGGTCCTCAGAAAGCTTATACCATAGGTGGAATGAGTAGAGAGCAACTGAACAAGTGTCCAATTACAGATGTGTATTCTATAGATCCTCAGACTGGATTGCTAGTTAGAAGGTAACAAGTACGGAGAGGCGGAGCCAAGATGGCGACCAGAAAGCAGTAAGTGGCGTGAGCTCCCCACCAAATCCCTCCAAAAACCTATAAAAAAATGGCTCTGAACCAATTCTAGAGCTGCAGAACCCACAAAGTGGCAGAGGGAAGCAGGGCCCAACCCCAGGACAGCCTGGATGGTCTCTGGGTAAGGTAGGTCCCACACGGACCTCCCAGCCCCCAGCCGAGGGGAGCGGAGCTGAGCCCAGCGC
>CM053624.1:72062676-72097578 GCA_028646595.1 Phalanger gymnotis | reverse complement strand
TCCTTCCTTCCTTCCTTCCTTCCTTCCTTCCTTCCTTCCTTCCTTCCTTCCTTCCTTCCTTCCTTCCTTCCTTCCTTCCTTCCTTCCTTTCTCAGAAACAGCTAGGTGGCATGGTGGATAGAGTGCCAGGCCTGGAGTCAGGAAGACATGAGTTCAAATCCGGCCACAAAAACTTACTAGATGAATGACGCTGGGGAGGTCACTTAACCCTGTTTAATTCAGTTTCCTCATCTATAAAATGAGCTGGAGAAGAATACGGCAAACCACCCCAGCATCTTTGCCAAGAAAACCCCAAATGGGATCATGAAGAGTCAGACATGACTGAAATGAATGAATAACAAATCTCTCTATCTATGGAAGCCTCATATATGGGAACAAACCCTGAACAAGAAGACCTTGGTTCTGGTCCTGGCTGTTGCTAACTTGCTGGGCAGCCTTGGGCAGGTGTCTGGGCCTTTTGAGTCTCTGTTCCCTCATAACAAGGGCTGGCAATTAAGTGGTCTTTGCATAGCCTGTCTCTCTCCACAACCTTCAGATCCAGAGATCGCACATTTTATCACTTCCTTTGTGCAGATGAGGACACAGATTCAGGGAAAAAGACCAGAAAAGTTAATTGTTTGCTGAGCTCTAGGATTCTAGGATTCTGTCTGATTCGATCATTCAAAAAGCACTTATCTACTACCTATATGTACAGAAGAACATTGTGCTTGGGTGCCGGGAATACAAAAACAAAAGGAAAAAATAGTCCCTGCCCTCAAAGAAGTTATAGTCTGGTGGAGGTGGACACAACATTTGGCAATGAGGTGGCACGGGGGCTACAGTGTTGGACTTGGAGTAGAGAAGATCTGGGTTCAAATCCAGCCTCAGATACTAGATAGCTGTTTGACCCTGGATAGGTCATTTCTCCTCTCTCAGTTTCAGTTTCGTCATGTATCAAATGTGGATAATAATCACCCCATCCTAGCAGGGTTGTTGTGAGGATCAAATCAGATAATAAATGTAAAATGCTTTGCAAACATTCAAACTTACATAAAATCTACTACTTATCCATGTAAGATAACTTAAGGAAGTAACCATCAGGGGGATGGCCTGGCCATTGCCACAGTCCTGCTTTCCTGTGATCAAGTCACCTTCCTCCTTTATCCTCAGAGGCTCCAGCTAGCCTATAGGAAAAAACCTAAAAAAATCAGTGTGAGATAATCTTAGGCTGCTTTAGAAAGAGTCTACTTTGCTCCTCTTAGGCAGTGTTTGCATTTTAAGAGTCAGCCTTATTGCCTTAATCCAAAGGAATAACTAATAAAAGTATTTCAGGCCCTAGAGAGGGAGATGGAAAAGAAATGAAGGCAACAGAGGTCCTAGGAGCAAGAATCCCTAAAATCCTAACACTGCAGAGAAATCCGGAAAACCCATCCCAGTACTTCACCTAGATGTTGTCTTTCCATTTATTGTATTCTCCCTTATAATAGCATTATTTTGAGATCATCTTTTTTTCTGATTAAATGGGAAGCTCCTTGAGGGCAGGGACTGTGTCTTATTCAGATTTGTGTCCCCGGAGTCTATCATTTTGTCTTGCATAGAGTAGGTGCTTAATAAATCATTGCAGGGGTGGGAGTGGGGTTTCTTTTTCTTTTTTGATAGAGTCCAAGAACTTCCAGTATGGCAATTCCCTCTACCAATGCAGACCTACTATTCTTCTCTAATTTATAAGTAGTCTTACAGTGCTATGGTAAACACTAAGAGAGTAAGTGATTTGGGCTATGGGCAATCTAATCCAATCCCATAAACATTTATTAAGCACCTATTATGTGCCAGGCACTGTACCAAGTGCTGGGGATATAATTCATAAAAAGAAAGCCAGTCCTTTCCCTCAAGGAGCTTATTATAATCAAAAGGATTGGTCACATAGCTAGCATGTACTAGAGCAGAACTTGAACCGGGGTCTACCTGACTCTAAGTGAGGCAGCTAGGTGTTGCAGTGAATAGAGCACCAGGCTTGAAGTCAGGAAGACCTGAGTTCAAATCCAACCTCAGATGAGTACCAGCTGTGTGACCCTGGGCAAGTCACTAAGCCACTGTCTGTCTCGGTTTCCTCAACTGTAAAACGGGGATAACAAAACCACCTACCTCCCAAGGTGATCATGAGAATCAAATGAAATAATACTTATAAAGTGCTTAGAACAGTGTCTGGCACATAGCAGGTGCTTAACAAACACGCATTCCCTCCCCTTCACTTCCCTTCTCTATCTACAGTGCCAGGCTATGATAGATAATGTTTATTGAAACTAATTGAATCTAATTCTTTAGAGGAGGAGCCCAAGGCTTTCTGACAAATGGTAACATGTCACAGCCCAGTGAGATCTCGAAATGTCACAGGTCTGAGATGAAGGCCAACAGTGCTAAGCGCTCTGGTCTTACTCCTATCAGCTTTCATTTCATCCACCTCAAAGGACTTGTAATTTCCCTCATGACAGTGCCTTTAGTCTTACAGAAACCAACATCCCAACCTCTCGGTAGTGCCGTAATAGGTGGTTCCATGAATTGCTGTGGCCACAAAAATGCATCACTTAGTGGCTGACTTTTTGGGCAATGAGCCTCTCAGATTCAGTGACTCTGCCAAGAGTCTCCTCTGGGCTTGTGCTCCAAATCTTTCCAGATCTGGATGGTGGGCTCTGAGGGCCTGCCAGAGCTCGAACTCTGATGTGGTAGCCTCTGTTCCCAGAGCCCATAGGGGCTTACTTTGACATGGGGAGCAGGCTTTTGTCAAGCAGCCTGGCTGCCGATTGTCACAGGAAAGGAAATCATTCTATAGTAAAACCAAGTGGGCCAACTTGCAGAAATACCTGCCCAGGACTGGCTTACAACTCAGTAATGGTTAAAAACTGGTGAAATAAAACCTCGTTAACTTGCCTTCATTGGAGGAAGGTCAGTCTGACTTAGTGAGAAATTTGGGCTATTAACCATGTAAAGAAAAGCAGTTTTATTATGATCAAGGGCACACAGTTATCCTGTTGCCAAGGGCAGATTCAGGCCTATCTAAATAACTTATTAGAGAGCCTTGTAAGTAAGTACTTCTATGATTGGCTAAAACTGATTTGTAAAAATAATGAGAGGCAACAAGGTCCAGGGGCAAGACTGCTAAATTTTTGGTAAGTCTAGACTTGGGTTCAAATCCCTATTCTGACTCTGAGTTACTTAAACTCTTCATCTATAAAGTGGAAATAACAGTACTTGGCATGATCTGCCTTTGTCACTGCTTTGTTCTTACGATCTTATGATCATAAGTCTTATGATGCTATAGAAATTGAAGTTATTGTTAAGAAGCACAGCTAATGTTAGAATGCTTCCAATGTGGGACAGTTTTTATCCTCAGTGTTAAGAAAGCTGCCTGTTTACATCAGAGGCATCGAATACATAGCCCATGGGCTGTATGCAGCCCACAACACTCCTAAGTACTAACCTAACCAAATTAAAATATAATTGGCAACTATTTAACAAAATAAAAAATACAATAAAACAGAGGTGATAATACATTTTAGACTAAGTCAATATATGGGCAAGCAGGGATCTTTCTGTACAATGGTGGCCCCATTTCTATTGAGTTTGATACCATCGGTGTACATTATAAATAATAGCAGTTACAACAATAGCTAACATTTTTACTGTGCTTACCATGTGCCAGGCATTGTGTTAAGTGCATTACAATTATCATCTCTTTTAATTCTCATGGCAGCTGTGGGAGTTAGATGCTATTTTCAATCCTTATTTTACAGATGAAAGTTATTACAAATTCTAACACAGTGGAGTCCAAATGAAAAGCTACCACCCTCTTTTCTCTGTCTCACCTCATCCTCTTCTCCCAAGATGTCATGGGCACACTGGCTACACACCTAAGTGCCAAAACTGATTCTTGTTTCCCTAAAGTAAGGCATTTCTTCGTAGCATTTTCACATCTCTCACCAAACTCCTCTTCAGTTCATTTCTATTACTCAACATTTTGTTCGGTGATTGTAGAGTGCTAGCCACCCCCATCAGGATCACGCAGCCACTGCTCCCATGAAGCTCAGAGTCTAAAAATGGAAAAATGCATGAACCAAGAAACCCCTCCAGCTAACCCCAGCAGGATGTTTTAATGTCTTATCAGTTGGATCCCTGCTTGAGTTTAATCTTCTCTTCTTCTTTTAAGGAAAAGTGTGGGGAAGTAGCCAGTATTGGGAGGAAAGCTTACAGAAGCTCCCTTTCACCAGAGACCCCCCCAGGACCAGCTCCTCAGATTTAGGGGATGGGGAAAGGAGACACCAGAGAAACAGGGGGAGTAGAAGAAAGGAGACGTGCAGGGGAATAACAGTACAGCAGACACAAGCTCTGAATGAGAAAAGGCAGATCGGTAGGCTAGTGACTGAGGTTAACAACTAGTCGAAGAGATCCCAGTTTTACTTGTCTTGGGGAATTTGGAAAAGAGACTCCCAAAGTCATCCTTTCATCCTGTTTCAGCAAGAAAAGAGCTTTCTATGTACCTTACACAAAGGGATTTTGGCTCAGCCCCTGGAGGATTTGAGCTTTGGTTCTTCCCCAGTAAAAATATTAAAATGAGCGATGACTCTCATCACAGGAGAGGCAACTCTCCACTAGGGGAAATATATTTCCACTTGAAAAATTAATGAAAACCAGTTGTGGTAAAAAAAAAATCCTGTCAAAGGGAAGAAGGATTATTTATTTATAACCATAGAAAGAAATGCTTAAAGTTTTGGACAGGCCTCCCTGGTTTTTACTTCTCTATTTGACAAAAACCCAGGGACAAGATGGGGCTAGACACCACTTTTGAGTCATCCAAACCACAGTGACCAAGAGTAGTCTAAGAAAGGGGACCCTGAAAACAGCTGCCAGGAAGTGGGCAGAAGAGGGAATTCTCAGGAATGCTATTTGGAAAGTCTGGGAAATGAAAGCTCTGGCTTTCCCTGAAAATAGTAGGGAAAACAAACTTTTCTTTGAGGAAAATGAAGGAGACACTTAGGATGGGATAGAGAGGAAAAGGACAAATGAATAATCATAGAATTGTGTGTGGGGTGGGGGGAGAGAAATCGAACATAGAAGTACTGAAATAAAAACCTTCATTTTTGAACAATTCATACATTTTCTGACCTCTTTATTTTGAAACATCCTAATACTAGGTTAGTTTCAAGAAAGATTTTGACTAAGTTAAAAATAAAACATGTTCCATTTTTAGGAAAGATGACCCCCTTTCCATTTTCTCCAATGCGTTTCTTAGTACAAAACCTAACGCCTTAACCAGATGATGAGGTATCTATAGGTTCACAATCTCCCCAACTCTCAAATGTCCCTCCCCTTCTCTGGGCCTATCAAGTGTACCAACTTGCCAGTCTACCTCCTCCATGAAGCCTTCCTTCATGATCCCAGGCCACACTCATCTCTTCCCTCCCCTTAACTCTTAGTACCCATTTGTGGGATCTCTTGCTTTGTGCCATCCCTTGGGCTGTTATGTAACTTTTGTTTTCTTGGTTAATTTGGTGAGTGTTGTTTACTTAATTGGATTTTAAGTTTCTAGAGCAGAAGGGCCATGTGTAGCGTGTATTCAGGTAATTATTTTCTTAATAAGTGAAAGAATAAATGAGCAAAATGAAAGCAACCGTTTTATTCATAGGATCCTGGACATAGAAATAGACAGAACTTCGAGGCCATCTTGTCCAATTCCTTCATTTTACAGATGAAGAAACTAAAGGCCTGAGAGGAAGGTGACTTACTCAGGGTCATACAAGTGGCAAGTGTCAGAGGGTTATGACTCCAGGTCATCCGACTGCAGAATTTGGGCCTTTTTTCACTGGTCTTTTCTCAAACACTTTTTCAGGTATTTTTCCCCTCTCTTAATCCTCTCCTTCTGGGGGAGATTGCCTTGGTTCTAGCTGTGCATTAGGAAATTGTACTGTGCTAATAAAGCTATGGCTTCGGTCTGACCAGCCTGTGCTTGCCTATCTTAGGCAGCAAGAATGAAGAAATTGTCCAAGGAAGGAAAAGGGAAGGACCAAATAGTGATTTCTGTTGTTGGTCTTTTGTTTTAATCTATAGGCCACTGGGTTTGGGAGTCATTTAATAAGAGACTCCATGCTGATTGTTAAATCATTATCTTACAATAAGAATAAGATGATTACATACCCTATCTTTTTTTTTTTTATTAAATGACTCCAAAACATGGCAAGAATGAAAAGCTTCCCCTTGAGTTAAGAAGAGCTGAGTTCAAGTCCTACCCTGACACAGGGGTGTGGCTGTGTGACCTTACCCTGGGGAAGCCTCTTAACTTCTAGGTGCCCCCAGACAACTCTCTAGGACTCAAAATTGTAGAGTGGGTGCTAATGTGCATTGGGAAAGGGGGCTTCCTCATCTGGAGTTTTCCTTGACAATAAAATCCCAATTCTGATCTAAGTAAGTTCAAAATATTAAGAATGTTGCATTTTTCCTAATTTAGAATGCTTTCCCCCCCCCTGCCTTACAATCTAGAGGCCGTACAAGATAATCTGGCTATAGAATGCTCATAGGATTCTACAACTCAGCTCTGAACTACCTGTCCAACTATATCTCATGCTACTCCCTTACTCTCACCAGACTTAATACTCACCCTTTTGTTCCCCAAGCATGACTCATACCTTCCCATCTGAACGTTTTTGCTCAGGTTGCTGCCCCCATCTCTGCTCCTTGAAATCCTACTCATCCTTCAAAGGCCAGCTCCAAAGCTACCTAATTCATCCCCATGAAGCTAACTCTGAGGCTTCTTTGGACTTCTCCTAATAAATTCATTTGTTCCTCTCCTAGGCACTTGCCATTTTGGGGTCATTTTCTATTGATCTGAAAATGTGCTAATCTCACACACATAGGTTATAATCCCTGAATGAGACCTCTTTGAAAGGAAAAAAAAAGTCTTTATATATGGCAGAGCCTTGAGATGCAATGTAAAAAGTGATGTCTTTGGAGTCACAAGATGTGGATTTGAATCCTGGCTCTGCCACCTAGCATGTGTGCAACCTTGGGTAAGTCGTTCCATTGCCATGGGCCTCAGTTTCATCATCTGTAAAATGAGAGATTTGGAAGAAATTATCTCTAAGGTCTCCATGAGTCTATATAGTAAGAAATGATAATGGTGAAATACAGTATAAAAATACTTGCTATAAAAGATTTTACTTTCATATTTCTTTCCATTCAAATAATGTTTTATTCATTGTTATCTCCATTGCTCTTTTTGCCTGTCATTTTCATTGTCATTTTGGTACTAAGAGCAAGATAATAAGCTACATTTGGTTTTCCCAACATCCAGATTTAGGGAGAAAGGGTGGCTGTTATTTGGACCAATAAGGCAATTATTTGTGTACAAAATCGTACTTTCTCTCTAGCCACAGTAAGCTCCTTGAGGGCAGCACCCAGTTTTATTTATTTTCGTGCCTTTCTAAATGTCTGGAGCACCCTGTACATAGCAGGCTTACTACATGCTTGATCATATTTCTGAGAAGAAAGTTCTGCTGTTACACCCGTCATGGCTTATCACAGAATCTCAGAATGATGAGGTAGGTGGGCCCTCGGGGGCCATAGAGTTCAATTCAGACCTAAACAAGAATCCTTGAAGCATCATACCTGACAAGTGGCTATTCTTCCTTTCCCCGAAGACCTCCGATGAGGTTGGATGGCCAGTAGTCAATCTGAGGGTCAGGAATGGAAAGGCATCTAAAGAGAAATTGGAAAATTTCCTAATTCTTGTTTTCTCCTCCCCCAAGCCTTTCAATGTTTGCCTACAGGGCAGTGGATCACCCCTCCCTCCCCATTCTCTCGGGTTAAATCAAATGAATAGACCAGTCCCCACTCTGGAGAATTGAACTTAAGTACCTCTTATCTGCTCTGGTTCAGACCGACATGGAGCACCTAAGCCCAGGGGTAAATCCCCTTTCGTTATTTCCTCTGAGACCTGCTGAAGAGTCTCCAAGAGGGTTCTCAGAAAGGACACATGGAAGTTCCCACACTGGCTGGCTCTCTTCACCACCCTCCCCCTCTTCCCTTCGGATTAGGGGCCCCCTCCAGCACCTGACCTGCTTACTCCTTCGGAGGGCTGATCTCAGCCCTCTTAATCATTTGACATTTCCACAGGCTCCTCATTGGAAATAAAAAACACAAAAGAAAAATCTGATTGCTGCTGCTTCCATTTAGAAGGCTTTGGTTCTCTTGTTTCCTCCATGATTAAAAACCAGCAACTCTGCTCTCTGGGGCCACTGAGATTTCACAGTGGGGGAGCTCTCCCATGGGGGCCAGTACCAAGTACAGACAGGAGAGGAGAAGGTTAAATTTGACATCCCCTTCCAAAAATACCTTTTCTGTTCCCAGAAACACCTTCACCACGAACCCTGGGGGTGCTCCTTTCTTAAACTTTTGACCACCCTCAAGCTTGCCTGGGTGGTAGCTATGTTTGGGTGGAGAGACAATGGCCATAGGAAAAGGCATGGGCCCTGGTCCTTGATCTTGTACTTGTCAATTGCATGACTTTGTTTTCCTCATTTGCAAAATAGGGGGAGAGGAGAGAACTGGATGTTAATGGAGCCCATGTTCTATAATTAATTCCATGCCCCTGACTTCAGGTTATAGTGACAGGCTTTGAGAATAGGTCTCTTCTATGGTCAATAGTCTTCATTCACTAAAGAGTATGGGAAGGAGGGGAAGACAAAGGCAAGGGGGATGGAGAAAAGGAATATGAGGCTATATTTTAAACTTTTCATTGAGGCCCTTTTACATGTTTTTACAAAGTGTGTGAACACAGAGATCAGATCAATGGGGTGTCTTGACTTACCCAAGGTTTTTCAGCAGACATCAGAAGGGGAAGGGGGCATTTAAAGGCTTTAATACCTAGATGGATGTCAGGTCCTGCCAGGATATTCCCAGATCCTCAGAAACAGTTCTGTTTGGATCTCTCATATGCAGTGGGGCCATGCTCTCACAGACCATTCCACCCTTCTCTATCCCCTGGTTTTTCACATACTTTTGGTAGCTGACCAATGTAGAAAAAACATGATATGAGAAAAAGAGCGGCCATAATTAAGATGCCTCCACATCTGGAGATGGAGGCATCTCAAGGGAGGATAAGATACAAAATCCACAAAAACTTCACCTCTGATGTTCTCCTGGGCAATTTACCATGGGGTCCACAAAGTGATGGAAGGCATCCATCTTGGTGCCAAATTTGAGCCCGATGTGACTTTGCTACCATGACAATTTTGGATGTCATTGTGATGGCTGTCTCACAACTGAACTGCTCTGGACAAAGTGAACAAATGACACAAAAGTTTTCTGTGATTTTACTCAATTGAATCCCCCAAGTATTTATTAAGCCCCTACCATATGCGGGGTGCTGTGCTAGGTACTGGGACAATGACAAAAAAGAAAATGTCCTCTGCCCCCCAGGGGCTCACATTCTATTGAGGGGATACAAAGTGTGTCCAGATAAATATAACATATATACATTATAAATAATAATTGCTGATATTTTATACAAACACAAAGTTTACAATGTACTTTACATTTGATGTTCATAACAACGCTGTGAAGAAAGTGCCATTCGGTGTAACATAGCTCATTACAGAGTTATATAGCTAGCTACCGAGTGTCTTAAAGAGGATCGGAAGTTAGGTTTTCCTCAGAAAAGGCCTCTTGTACCCTTTAGAAGGAATAGAGAACCATTAAAACTTCTTGAGCAAAGGAGTGAAATGGCCACACCTGCTTTTTAGGGATGTTAGTCTGGCAGTTCTATGGAAGATAGACTAGAGGGAGAGAGATAGATTGCAAGCAGAGATACTAACTAGGAGGTAGACTAGAATAAGCTTCCTTCCTACCTTCCTTCCTTCACCGTTGTGAACCCTTCGTGCCATGCAGCTTACAGAATGTGGGCTGAAAGAAACTGCTACAAGAAGCAGCCACTCCTCCATTTGTCTAGGGGGCCTATCTCATCTCAGAAGATAATTGTTGGCCACCAATGGTCACCATGCTCTCTCCTCTATTGCCCTAATGCAGTCGCCTTTCCTTTCTCTGGAAGCTTTAGATCTGGTTCGTTTTCAGTATATTGTAAGAGAAGCGACCAATCCTCACTGGGTAAAAGTAGGGCTCGTTACCAAGAAGGGGGAGGCCAAAGCATCGTTGTCTTTATCCCACTTTGGAAATGAGGGGCCTTTACTTTTCCTCCTAGCCTCTCAGCATCTTCCTTCCTCTCTCAGCCACCCCTCCCTCAGCTCCCAAACAAAAGATTGTTTTTCAAAAGGGACTTTTACCAAGAAACTGAAAGAACTCACTGCCCACAGTCACAAGACTCTGTCTTTTGTGCAGGCCTTACAGTATCTCTTACCAAACTGGTTGAGCCTAAAGACATCCAATGATCAAAGCCACATTGGGCATTTTGTAAAAGGGAGCAGGGGAAGGCAAGTCTCTTCACCTGAGATCACACCCAGGCTTCCACAGGGGCCAAGAAATAGTTCAAGGTATTGATACCAAATCCTCAAGCTCTAACCACCAGAAGCTCAACAGATCCCACTAATCTCTAATTTATTAGAGTTTACATGGATCTAACAACACCCTTCAGCTCAAAGCTCATACTGTTCCCCCACTGACATCCAGCCAAGCATGTGGTAGGGAAGGGTGGCCAACTGGCAGGGAGCTTCCATCCCACCAATGCTCACGTGTGCACTCGCGAGTGCGCGCGCACGCGCACGCACACACACACACACACACACACACACACACACACACACACACACAAAGAGCCTGCGCCCTTCTCCTATCCCAATCCTTATTCTTAGTCTTCTGTTCTAGGAACTAGGGATGAAGGGGTGGGAGTGGGAGAGAGGGAAAGGTTTTTAAACTTCTTTTAACAGAAGACCCAAAATAGTATAGTGAAAAGAACTCTGAATATGGAGTCAGAAAATGTGTGTTCAAATCCTTACTCTTCTACTTGTCACCTGTATGACCTTGGTCAACTCACTTAACTTCTCTGAGACTCAGCTTCCTTATCTGTAAAATGAGGGGACTGACCTCTAAATTCCCTTCTATCACTCGGTCCTACAATCCTGAACTCATTCTATCAACATATATCAACAATTATAAAGCTCTTTTCTGCCCATGACTCTGTGAAGGAGGGAGGACAGATATTATGGTCACCAGATGAAGAAACTGAAGCTTATTGACGTTAAGGAATTTATCATGAGCTAGACCTGGAAAGAACCACCTCAGAGCAGGGGCATGCTGCAGCCGGTTCTAACTGATCAAGGTTCAATTGTTAAATTTGCATTGTGTGCACCTTGGGAATCAGCAAAAAGAAATCAGAACTTGATTCTTTGTTTTGTTGATTGGTTAGACTTAAGAAAGTGATAGGGGAAATGTTAACGCAGATTAACTTCAAAGTGGGTCAAGTGCACATTTCTCCCTACCCCTTGGAAAGCTGGTTGTTAAACATTTACCAGCATACCACTGTCTCAAGAGGCCACCTACTCCAACTTCCTCATTTTACAGATGAGGAAACTGAAGCCCAGAAACAGAGGCCAAGTGACTTGCTCAATGTCATACGGCTAGTAAGTGCAGAGTTGGGATTCCAACCCAGGTCTTCTGACCTCAAACCTAGTGCTTCTTCAGGCTGCCCTTCATGGGTAATCATGTGGGTGGTAACAACAGCACTTCAAGGTTTGCAAAGTGCTTTCCCCATGTATTCTCTCGACTGATGCTCACAACATAACCCTGTGTGGTAAGTGCTATTATTACAAAGTCTGAGGCAGGATTTGAACTTAGGTCTTTGGGAATCCACTTCTGGAAAGAGCACTGGCTCTGGAGTCAGTGGACATGGGTTCAAATCTTGCCTCTGACACTCACCACCTCTGTGATCTTGGGTAAATCACTTAATCTCACTAGATCTCAGTTTCCCATAAAATGAAGTGGTTGGACTTGATGTCCCCTTAGTTCTCCTATGCCTGGCAAGTTTCCCTTTCTCCCTACCACTTCTTGGAGTAGCCCTGGCTCCCCTAGGGGCTCATCTCAAGTGGCATCTCCTTTGAGAGGTCTTCCCTGATTTCTCCAGCTGTTTCTCCTTCCTCCCCCTCCCAATCACTGTGTATATATTTTGCATGTGTCCTGATTTTAATGTCTCTGAATATGTTGTAGACCTTGGGAAAATATAAACTCCCTGAGGGCAAGTACTGTGCAATTGTTGTATCTGTATGCTCAGTGCCTAGTACATAATATGCCCTTAATAAATGTTGATTGGCTGGTGCTTATTAGTGACCTTGGTCTATTGGTATCCAAGATCACAGCAGAGTTAAGTATGATCATTACAGAGGTAACCTCAGACAGACTGCAGTCTTCCTCGAAAACCCCACCCCAAATGCACTCAAAAGAAGGAGAAAGGGTAATTTTCCTACCACATAGATCCAGATACCTATCTCTTAGAGAACAGGGCCTAGATTTATAGCTGGAAGGTTACAAATGAGGAAACTGAGGACTATGGGAGGGTAAAGAGAGTTGTCTAAAGTCATACAGGTAGCATGTGACAGAAGCAGGATTGGAATCCAGGTCCTTTGTCACTGAATCCAGCAGGTTAGATGATTAAAATTGATCAGGTTGGATTATTAAAGTTGAATGAAACCTGAGACTGGGGAAACGGCAATTTCCTAGGTTGGCTATTGAACTGTGTCTTTTGCATGCAGTTTAATTTCATATTAATTTTGGGAGGAAAACCATGATGTACAAAGAAAATACTCTCTAAAAAAACTATGTGCTTGAATCTCCATTTGGAACATTCATAAAGGAAAAAAAATGGCATGGAGAAGGACACAGAATTGTTTGCTTTTTTTATTTTCCCTCTGAAATATCTATCCTAGTATCTGATCATTTTGGAAAAGGTAACTCCAGGATCTTGCTACATTACTATTCCATTCAACCTGCTTCTTTTCCCCCACCCCCGCCTTTTCTGAAACTTGTAAATCGATCAACAGCTCTGATTGTCTTTGTCTTTCCAATTACACTGAGGAGCTTCTGTGTAGGAGCAAGCTACAGAGCTTCCTGCTTCTTGACAGATCAAATCGGTATTGTTTCTTTGAGAAACATGTTTTTAATTCCAGGGAGATGTTGTTAATGCAAGTTATGGTGCCAGGAATCCTATTATTCCTCCATTGTTTCCTAGGTGCTATCCCAGGCCTGGGCACACCCCTAGAGCACCCAAGGAGCATCAGTTGGCTTCCAAACACATCCCTCCAACCTTCTCCATGGAACGTGACATCTTTCCTCATCTGGTCAGCTGTGAGGGTCGAGAGGTGGAGTTCCTAGCTCTGGACCCTGGGAATGGATGTTCTGCCTTGCTTCCTTCCCTCTTTTACCTGCTCTGGAGAAAACACAAACATGTGTCAATGACAACCCAATAAAATCTGATGACAGGCAAAGATCTCTTAAATCTTTCAAATTACCATCTGTACTTCCTTCACCTTTCTATCCTGGCATGCCTGAGCAGACACACCCTTTGGATCTTGCCAAACAGCTGTAGCAAAGGGTCTGGTCCTTTCTGCCTGCCAGCCCCAGGTGCCATCTCTACCCTGGGTGCTCAGTCCCAAAGGAGGGCAGAGCTCAGTGTGGGTGGGGCCTCACAATGGGCCACAGAATCTTTCCTAAAAATTCGTCTTGATTCAGCTACTTGAATGGCTCTTTGGCCTTTCTGCACTGAAAACCGATAATAATAGTGGGCCATATTTACATAGCCTTTTATAGATTATAGAGTGTGCTTTCCCTACAACAACCCTAGGAACTAGTAGGACGAAATGTCCTTTTACAGATGATGAGATTCAGAGAGCTTTAGTGACTCACTGAAAGCCAAACAGCTAGTAAGTGATGGGGCTAACACTCAAGCTTGGGTCTTTCAATGCTAAGTCCATTTCTCTTTGTACCACAGCTTGCATTCTCTCCAACCTAACAACCAACTCTCCAATGAATAACTTAGGGGGAAGAAGGAGGAGGAGGAAGAGGAGGAGGAGGAGGAGCAGGAGGAGGAGGAGGAGGAGGAAGAGGGAGAGAAAAGGAGGGAGAGAAAAGGAGAGAGAGAAAAGGAGAGAGAGAAAAGGAGAGAGAGAGAGAGAGAGAGAAAGAGAGAGAGAGAGAGAGAGTGAGAGAGAGAGAAACATTTGAATTGTGCCGAGCACTAGGGATACAAATACAAGCAAACTAGACAGTCCCTACCCTCAATGTGTATACATCCTAATAGAAGAATATAATACATATAAAGGAGCAGGAAAGAGGTAGAAGGATAGTTTCATGGGGGCAAGGCAATAGGAAAAAACAACAAGTAGAGAGTGAGTATGGGTGTGAGTTGAAGGATCATTTTGGTCCTTCTTAAAATGATGGCTCCAGTGAGTATAGCACCGGCCCTGGAGTCAGGAAGACCTGAGTTCAAATCTGGCCTCAGACATTTGACACATGTACTACCTGTGTGACCTTGGGCAAGTCACTTAACCCCAATTGCCCTGTCAAAAACAAACAAACAAAGAAAATGATTACTCCAGGGAAGGAGTCATCCATCAGGAAAGCAAGGTTTCAAGGTAGAATTTTCCCCGAAGTGGTAAGACAGCAGTTGAGGAGAAGGAGTCAGAAAAGTGAGTGGAAAAAGAATAGGCTTTAAGGAAGCAGTAATGAATGGAGCTGGGGTTGATAAATCTAAAAATGTCTCCTAAGCAGTCTCATCCTATACTAGGTGACCCAGGAGAAAGGGGAACTTTTTCTTAGCCAGAATGTATATTTATGTTCCTGGGGTCCACCTAAAATAATGATGAGTCCCAGTGGCCTCATCTTCAGGGAATTCATATCTGGCCTTTTCTCCAGGAATGTGACTGTCCCTGGAGATGATCACTGAGCTTTGAGAAATTAATTCTTGAGCCTCAGCTCATGATGGCAGAACAGTTGGGGAAAGATAGGATCAGAAGCTTGCAAAGGGGTATACCTGATCCAATTTGGTGAATCTTTTCTTCTGATAAACGCAGAAGTGAGTTACCTAAAGCTGTTTATATGCATGACTCTGAACTTATTGGTGTTTTTCCTGTGGCTTGTCACATGAGCAGGATAGCTAACTCATTCCATACAAACTTGTCCTATCCTCGAGCATAATCTTTTCCTTGTCAGGAGTGTTATAAAGGGCATGGTTTAGAGTGTTGATTATATGACTTCTGAGGTCCCTTCTAGATCTGATTTTTTTTAGTGCTATGAAATGGAAATATAATCATTAATTACATAAATGATCATTCTGAGAAACAAACACCTCCTGCCTGTTTAACTGACCTCTCTTGTAACAAGTTAGATGAGATCTGACAATTTTTTTCACCTCTGATGATATCCCCAAGTTCATGACATTTGGTCTAATGCCTAACACTTAATTGGCTCAAGGTAAGGACTACATCTTGTACACTTCTTTTGTTTTATTACAGTTATCAATCATAAAAAAGTATTCAATAAATGTTTGTTGAACGAACAAAAGTACAAATGGGCAAATATATTCCACTGTGTCTACTCAGTGAAAAAAAGCAATTGGGAGAACCAGATGTTGTGCGTTATACAGATCAAGAATTTGTTCATTGATCGAGTTTTTCTGATGATGATGCATGAGCCATTTCTTCATGGTTAGGGCACATTCTTTCTTGGCTGGTTTGTAGTAAAGGAATGCTTCATTTTATCTTAGAGCATTTCATCATTGTCCAGGGTATCAAATTCAAAATATCTAAACTAGAGATTCCCAATAGGTTGATATTGAAGCCCATTCTGGTTGATGACCAAGCTGGTTATCACTACTACACTATCTACCCAACAACTTTTCAGTCAGGACTTGCCAGCTTGGAGCAGGGCCCAGGTAGAAGTCAACCCTCCCACAAGTCTCAGTACCCCTTGCCCCTGGATAATTCAGGAAAGTCACAGAAAAGATGGGGACCTGTGATCCAGTAGAACTCCCAGTTAAGTACAATTTTCTTATAAATATGTACACTTACATACACATATGTGCATATACATATACAATATATAAATACAGAGTATGTAATGAAGTTTCTGGGGTCAACAATTACATTTAAATTATTTCATCTCCACAGAGAGCTCCAAGTGAGAAAGTTACTTTTGACAAAGCAAATTGGCAAGAGTTCTGTAGTTTAGAGTTTTAGAAAGCCTAGGGCAGTGAGATGTTAAGCAATGTTCCTTAGGGTCACACAGCCAGTGTATGGTAGGGTTGGATCTTGAACAAAGGTCTTCCTTACTCAAAGGTCAGATCACAAGTTTCTATTGTTATTTTTAAGAGAAGAATAAACACCTTTCCACCTGTTCTCTGGAGTTCTTTGTACTGATGAGAAGTCTGTTTAGGCTCACGATCTTACCAGCTGAGATAGCATTATAGACTTTACTTTAACTTTGCTGTCAGAAGAAATTGCTTCCGAAATGCCTGGTGATGAAAGTATAAAAGTTATATGAAAAAAAGATTTCCACATTGGTTTCTAGCAATCTTTTGCTAAAAACTTTGAAAGTAAATGCCAGTACTTCTTTCAGGTAAACTGGCAAATGATTTTAAGCAGTCAGACAAAGCCAGATGTTTTGTTTGTAATGCCAAACAAAAATCTATCTGGAAGAAAAAATCAGTCACAAGATTACTAGGGGCCTCTAAGAAAGGGAAGAAGAGAAGTTGGAACCAAAATGGGCTCAGGAAAAAATACGAGTAAAAATAATATAGATAAGAAATACAGAGTCGCTTTATAATGGCCAGGAGAATGACTACCAGAGCAGCTTCCTTAGCTGTCTTTACAAATGCTGTGGGGGGCTGGTTAGCTGTGGGCACTCAGGGTCCTTCTGCACTTAATCATTACAACTCTCCTAGCTGCTCTAAGTCATTGGGCCCCTGACAAGATGGGAACAAACTGGGAAAAATGATTAGAAAGTCCTACGTAAGTTTATTGGCAGGAATGCCAGTAATAGTAATACAAGAAATGAAATGTCTGAAAACAAGCAGTGTACAGTGTTTACTGGGTGCTGAGTCCAGCTCTGTCTCTACTTCACTGTTGGACCTTGGCTAAGTGACTCAACCCATTTGAGTGCCAACTCTCTCATATGTCCAATGAAAGAGTTGGACTTGAGGACTAAGTATTCCTCTAGCTCTAAGGTTCTATTTCCCTGCCACTTTTAGTCATGCGGCCCTGGAGAAGACACTTGGTCTCGCTATGCCTCATTTTTTTCACATCTCTAAAATAAGGATAATATTACATGCTCTGCAGGATCAGATGAAATAAGTGGCTTCATAAGTGGTAAAGTATTATACAAACGTAGTTTTACAGAACCAGGGAAAGAGTCACAGTATGTTGTAAACATGGTAATGGGAAACATGCCTTCACAGTCCAAGTGTTTTGAGGGGTTTGAAATTTTAAAAGAGCATATGTCCTGGCAAAGAAGCATTTTTCATCACATTTGTGTACCCAAAAGCATCTTTGTGATTCAAGTTTTATCTACACAATGCCACTGTAGCCTGTTCAAGAGTTAAAAAGTCAATCAAGGCTCAAGATCTTACCAGCTGAGATAGCGTTATAGACATTACCTTGGTATTTGTAGAACATCACACACAACAATTAGACTGAATTCTCCACCCCCAGTTCCACTAAATTGATCCGTCCTTTCTTTCTTTCTTTCTTTTTTCTTTCTTTCTTTCTTTCTTTGTCTTTCTTTTTTTCTTCCTTTCTTTCTTTCTCTCTTCCTTTCTTTATCCCTGCCTTCCTTCTTTCCTCTCTTTCTTCCTTTTCCTTGCTTTCATAGTATTTTATTTTTCCCAGTTACATGTAAAGACAATTTTTAATATTCATTTAAAAAATTTCCGTTTCAAATTTTCTCCCTCTCTCACCTCTTCCTTCCCTAAGACAGAAAGCAATTTGATAATAGGTTAGGTGTATGCAATCATGTAAAACACATTTCTATACTAGTCAAGTTGTAAAAGAAGAAATAGACCAAAAGAAAAAACACAAAAAAATAAAGAAAGTAAAAATAGTATGCTTCAGTCTTCATTCAGACTCCATCAGTTTTTTTCTTCTGGAGGTGGGTAGCATTTTCCATCCCAAATTCCTTGGAATTCTCTTGATGAGAATAGCTAAGTTATTCATAACTGATCAACCTACAATGTTGCTGTTGTACAATGGTCTCTTGGTTCTGCTCACTTCACTTTGCATCAGTTCATGTAAGTTTTTCCAGGTTTTTTTGAAATCAGCCTGCTTGTCATTTCTTATAACACAATAGTATTCTATTACATTCATATGCCACAACTTGTTCAGCCATTTCCCAGTTGATGGGTATCCCCTCAATTTCCATGTTTTTGCCACCACAAAAAAGGTTTTTTGTACAAATAGGTCCTCCCCTCCTCCCTTGCCTTTCTGGATCTCTTTGGGATACAGACCTAGGTAAAGGTATTGGTAAAGGTAAAGGTATTGCTGGATCAAAGGCTATGCACAGTTTGATTGCCCTTTGGGCATAGTTCCAAACTGCTATAGAGAATGGTCAGATCAGTTCACAACTCCCCCTGCATTAGTGTCCCAGTTTTCCCATATGCCCTCCAACATCTTCCTTCTCTGTCGTATTAGCCAATCTGATAGGTGCGAGGTGGTACCTCAGAGTCATTTTAATTTGCATTTCTCTGATCAATTGTGACTTAGAGCATTTTTAAAATATGACTATAGATAGCTTTGATTTCTTTATCTGGAAACTGCCTGTTCATAGCCTTTGACCATCTATCAATTGGGGAATGACTTGTATTTTTATAAATTTGACTCAGTTCTCTATATATTTGAGAAATGAGGTCTTTATCAGACACACTTGCTGTAAAATTGTTTCCTGGTTTTCTGCTTTTCTTCTAATCTTGGTTGCATTGATTTTTATGTAAAACCCTTTAGATTCATATGATCAAAACTATACATTTTATATCATATAATGCTCTCTATCTCTTGTTTGGTCATGTATTCTTCCCTTCTCCATAGATCTGACAGATAAACTATTCCTTGCTCTCCTAATTTGCTGATGGTATCACCCTTTACCTGTAAATCGTGTACCCATTTTGACCTTATCTTGGTATATGGTATAAGATGTTGGTTTATACCTAGTTTCTGCCATACTGTTTTTCAGTTTTCCCAGCAGTTTTTGTCAAATAATGAGTTCTTGTCCCAGAATCTTGGATCTTTGAGTTTATCAAACACTAGATTACTATGATCATATACTACTATGTCTTGTGCACCTAATCTATTCCACTGATCCACCACTCTGTTTCTTAGCCAGCATCAGATAGTTTTGATGATTACTGCTGTATCATATAGTTTGAGATCTGGTATAGCTGCACAATCTTCCTTCACATTTTTTTTTCATTGATTCACTTGATATCCTTGATGCTTTGTTATTCCAAAAGAATTTTGTTATTTCTTCTAACCATAAAATGTTTTTGGTAGTTTGATTGGTATGGCTTTGAGTAAGTAAATTAATTTAGGTAGAATTGTCATTGTTATTGTATTGGCTTGGCCTGCCCCTGAACAATTAATATTTTTCCAATTGTTCAGATTTGACTTTATTTGTGTGAAAAGTATTTTGTGATTGTGTTCATTTATTTCCTGGGCAGACTCACAAGTATTTTATATCATCTATAGTTGTTTTAAATGGAATTTCTCTTTCTATCTCTTGCTGTTAACTTTGTTAGTAATATGTAGAAATGCTAATGATTTATATAGATTTATATAGATGCAACTTAGCTAAAGTTGTTAATTATTTCATCCTATTGGGAAGGTTTCTAGCTTATCCCCATTACAGATAACAATTGCTGAGGGGTTTAGATAGATATTATTTATCTTTGTCAGGAAAGCTCCATTTTTTCTTTTTCTGCATCTACTGAGATAATCATATGATTTCTGTTAGTTTTGTTATTAATATGGTTGATTATGCTGATAGTTTTTGCAACATTGAACCAGCCCTGCATTCCTTTTATAAATCCCACCTCATCATAGCGTATGGTCCTTGTAATCTCCTTACCAGTCACTTCCCTCCTTCCTCCCTTCCTTCCTTCTTTCCTCCCTTCCTGCCTACCTCCCTCCCTTCCTTCCTTCCTTCTGAATCAACAATATGTCCTGACATTGTAAAGACAGAGCCTCAGGCCTCTTTCTCCCTCTTTTTGGGAAATCAATACATTGCCCTAGGAAAAAGATGCAAGGCAGTTACAAAAATATGAGGAGCTGTCATTCTGAGATTAGCCAGTAGATGGCAGTCGAAGAATGCTAAGAAGGCTTGGAGAAGGCTATTTGGTGTCTTCCTGCTTTCCTTTATTAGGGACCTGGATAACAACCCTGCTAAGGGCCTTTGAAAGGTAGACCTGCCTACTCTGAAGCTAGCAGGGTAAGTGGAGGAGGTGACCCAGTGACCAGATAAAGAAAACCCATGTTCCCACGATTCAGGGACAAAAAAAGAAAACACAACCTTTGAGACGAAAATAGGTCAGGGTCCTCCTACAGTGGGAAAAAAGGGGGGTTAAGAATCCACAGGAAGAGATGGATTTGCCTTCCTTATCCATTTGGATGAGGGAAAACAATTTCCAAGAACTGCTGCAAACAGAAACACATGTCACCTCATCTGGGGTGCAGAAGCTGACCATTTCTGTACATTATAATAGTAACTATCTATCAGGACAGCAATCCTAACTCATATTTATATGGCACTTTATAGCTGGCACAGTGCTTTCCTCCCAATAGCCTTGTGAGATTATTGTTATCAATGCTAGGCTAACCTTGAGGCCTGCAGGAACAGTGTTCACAAAAACAATGAGCTGAGATTTCATTATAATGAGGTCCCTTCAACTTCTGGTAACTAACACCCCACCCCCACTCCCAGCCTTTGAATGGAGTCCAAGATGAACCCTCCTTAGACTGAATTCTGCATTATACTATGTCATGTTATAGTAAAGCTCTGGTGTCTCGTTTATTTGTTTTGCTTATGGATCTGGTCTTACTTCATTAGAATAGCACAGCCTGGGTTGGCCAAGTTGATTCCAGTAACTTATTGTGGGACAGATAGGAATAACAGAATTATAGAGCTGGAAAGGCACTTCCTGATCATTTAGCTCACCCTCTTCATTTTACATATGAAGAAACATAGATGCTTGTTTTGGGCAGAGATGGAACTAGGACTCAAGTTGCCTGATACCAGAGCACGGTGTTTACTGCTCACTACACTCCAACAAGAAGCCTGCTTTGATTCCCCCAGCTATTTGTACCGGATCTCTTTGAAATTACTTTGTACTATTTTGCATACCCTTTTTTTTACTTATCTGTGTACATGTTAAGTCTCTCCCTTCCCTCCTCTTGTATCAGTAAGGCTATTACACTTCCCAAGAGAATAAAGGTTCCTTGAGGGAAGGGACTTTCATGTCTTTGTGTCTCCAAGGCTCAGCAGAGTCCCCGACACATGGCAAGTGATTCAAACATATTTCTTGAATCAAATTGACTAATACATGACTGTCCCAGTTCCTGAGATAATTATGGGCCTTATTTTGACATTTGACAGCTTCTAAACCAGCTTTGGGCAAAGTCATTTATTTATTTGTTTTCTGATTATACCTTCATTATGTTCCTACCAAGAGGGACCAAACAGCTTATGTAGCTAAGTGACGATCATTAATTAGTTTAATAAGATAGTAAGCTGATTCAGGTAAAGTTCTACTCAATGTCTGAGAGCAGACTTAAGGTGAGCCTGGATTCTCAAAGCCGGTGCTAATGGGGTTCAGGCTCTGGCACACGCTACTAAACTAAAAAATTCTAGAGCATGGGTCAACATCTCTGACTTTAGAGAGGCTAATTAGCAGGCTAGTTGCAGGATTATGAAAGTTTGGTTACAACTTTTCTTCTGTAAGTTAAGAAATATTTAATACTAAGTTATTTAATAGTAACCTTCTAATCTATAAAGGGAATCTGCAGAAACAGTGGCTTGCCCACATCAGTAAAATTAGCATCAAATCAAGGAATATCAGATTTGTTTGCTGATCTCTTTTCATAACTCTTTCTCAATGCATCCTATAATATCTATTTTTAACAAGAACCTTACTTAGGTTTATACATTTAATACTGGACAAGCATATTGTAATCGTTCTGGTTGAGTTCGTTAGAGTTGAAGGCAGGCACCATGTTTTTGTTTTTCTTTATATCCCTAGTGCTTAGAACAGTGCATGACATATAGTAAGTGCTCAATAAATGTCTGCTGATTGCCTGATTGAAGTTTAAAAAATTCCTTGAAGGTTAAAAAAAATCTCCTGGCTCCACCACAAGTATCTAGGAGTGCTGCCTTAGCCTTGGAATCAGACAATTGGGATTCCAGTCCTAGACCTGTCACTTACCAGCCCATGTGGCCAGAGGCAAAGAGATCACTTAATCTCTCTGAGCCTGCGATTCTTCTGTAAAAAAAAAAAATGGGGGGGGGGCAGAAGGGGGTGTGTGTTTGTGTGTGTGTGTGTGTATGTGTGTGTGTGCTATAATAATACTTAACTACCTACCTGACAGGGTTGTCGTGAAGATCAAATGAGATAATTTATGTAAGATGGTTTTGTAAAGCATAATTATTAAGATATTTTAAAAACTGCTCAGTCCCTGAGAAGACACCTGGCTTTCTTTTGAAATCCTTCTATCCCCATACTTGTTCCCACCAACACCACATATTTCTCGCAGATTCTCTGCATATGTTCTTGGAATATTTCACCTTAGTGCAACAGCCGCATTTATGAACAATTTTTCAATTTAATGCAATCACAGAATTAGTGATGATGGGGAGGCATAGGTGGAAGATGACGATAAGGATGGGAATGAAGAGCTGAATTCCCCCCCACTGTGAGCCTATGGAGCAAGGGTTCTAAAAACCACCGGAATTACCATTGGTAGCCCTCTAGTTTACAAAATTCTGACCTCCCTCAAGCCAGTGGCCCTGAACTTAACCACTTTCATTAACCTTTAAGAACTAGGCCTATGGTAATCACTTACATTTTTGAAATTATCATCTAATTAGGTGTTCAAATGCACTATACATTCAGCTCTATACAAAATAGGAGTTAAAAAAAGTCCAGCCCACAAGGAGCCTATAATATAAAGTCATAAGCAAGGCAAAAGTATGTGTATGAATAAAGTTTAACCCTATGTTTATTTTCAGTCTTTCACAGTTCGCCTTCGGTAGCTTTGGGGTCACAAAGAGGCAGAGGGCAAAGAAAACAGGGGCTGAGGGGAAAGGAAGCAAGGAGGGCTGTGAGCAGAAAGAATTGATATATGCATTATTGGCAGACAGCTATGCAAATGTTTAGGGGGTCCTGCCTTGGGAATGGACATTAGTCCTTTGCTGAGTGAATCCGAAGAAGTCCCCCAAATTCAGCGTGGGGCAGCAGGGCCCCAGCAATCCCACCTCTCTCCTATGCCTAAGCCTAGCCACCATCCCCTTCTTTTTCCTTTCCTTCCGTTCTCTTTTCTGGGGGAAGTTAGTGCCTGGGCACCTGGTCCCTGTCTCTGGGTGGAATGGAAACATTATTGATGATAATACCTATTTATTAGCTTTCTCTACCGCCTTTCTTCCCCAGGACACAAACGAGAGAGCCTCTTTGTCAAGCTGCAGAAGAATAACCCCTAACTGCAACCTGCGTGTTTTCTCTTTCCCTGATTATTTTTCCTGGTATCTTTGATTAATTCCACACTATAATCAATGCTGGCAGAAAACACTCACACACACGCATACACACACACACACACACACACACCCCAACAACAACAACCCAAGACCAGAGTGATTTTCCAATTTGTTTGCTGCTTGCTGCTTAAACACCAAGACATTAGGACGCGACTTTCTTTTCAGTTTAATGAGCAGAAAGAAACGGGGAAGCAGTGTACAGGGAAGCGGGGGGTGCGGGAGGGGGAGCAAGAAGGAGAATGCCAAGGAGCAATTATACAAAAATATATACTGTGCTGATTAGGGATTCCTTCTCCAGCCTGCTTTGGCTCAAGCTAAATCTTTTTCTAATGAGATATGGCTTATCCAGATCAGAGCGCACAGGAAAAAGTTGCAATTAACTTTTAAAAGAAAGAAGCGAGTAAGAGAAAGGAAGAGAGGAGGGTAAAGGATGGGGGAGGGGGTGGGGAAGAAGAGAGAGGAAGAGGAGGACGACGGAAAAGGAGGGATTTAAGTCAGAGAATGGAGTGGAGTGGAAAGCATTCTTCTAACATGCATGTCAGTGCATATGCTTATGAAGGCTTGTTACCTTGATTATATATGTCGAGTCTATTATTACTTCTCGGTCGCGTTTTAGTGCTGTGTTTTGAGGTGAGGGGTGGGGTTGGGGAGGGGGGTGGAAGCCACTTGTAAAAACTGCCTGCGCCCGCGGCCTTGCCTCTGCCGGGATGGGGTTATCTGCCCTTTTGTCCTAGCTGAATTCGGATTCAAAGGATAATTTTTAGGGGCGATTCCAGTCCTCCAACAGCCCAGATAGTGTGAGGAGCTGCTGGGGGCCAGGGTGGGGGTGGGATGGAGAAGGGCCAGGCTTTCTTAGAGAAAGGAGAAATGACTTAAATGCACACGCCGACACATGCACAGAAACCACTTTATCTCTGATTATCAAAGAGGTGGGGCATTTTGGCATTGAACGATAAAGCCCGGCCCGGGTACACTCTGGAGTACCCCTGAAGCTTTTCGGAAGAACTCAATTGCTCTGGCCTGGGCGGCTCTATGGGACCTGTCATCATTGAATGGGCAAGGGGGTCGATTTGTCTTGAGTGACTTTTTTCCGCTTATTCTGGAGCAGGGGGAAGGAAAATGGTCCCTAAACCTCACAGTTTCTCAGTCTCCGCCTTTTCTCCCAGATGATATATTAACAGAAAGTCAGAGATTATGCCCGTGGTCAAAGCCCCGGCTCTGCCTAAACAGAAGGTGCCCAAGTCCTGGAGGTGCAACCGCCGCGGGAGCGGGGCCGGGGAAATTCTTTGGAGCTAGGAGAGCTGGAGGCCAATGCCCAGGCAGGTCTGTGACTGAAGCATCTTCTTGGGCGCGAGTCCTCCCGGCGTCTATTCAGGTCGTGGAGAGTCAGGGACCTGGAAAGAGAAGCAGGAAAGGGATTGTATCTGGAGCAGAGAGCCCAAAGCTGGAGGCTTGCATTAGCAGCGGGCCTCCTTCCTTTTCTTTCCCCTGCTCCTCCGAGTCCCCCATTGTCAAAGCCTCACGGATTTGTTTCTAGGGTCAGGCAAAGGAACAAGAAGAGGTCTCGCAATGAGTAGTTGAAGAGAAAAGGTTCCCGGCTCTCTACCAAACGATTCATATTCTGATCTCCTATTTCCAGAAGGCCGTCCTCTCTGGAGGCACCTTCAGATCCTCCTCCCTCTCTTTCCCAATGACTCCAGACCGAGAATAGGAGGAAAGATGATGAACATAATGTTACAGAATGACAGAACTGGAAGGAACCACGGAAACTATTTAAGTAGCCTCTTCCCCCCATTTCAGAAGAGTCAAGGACTCAGAAAGAAAATGACTCGCTCAAGGTTACACAGTGAGATATTGCCAAAACTAGAATCAGAAACCAGATGGCCTGAATGCCAGGCTGCTGCCCTGACACAACCAAGAAAAAGGGAGAGTTTGCCAACCCTCAGTTCCTCTTGGGAGAGGACGGGTATGCTGTATTTGAGGGAATGTCTGTTTGCATCAAATTGGTGTACGACTTCTACTACTGCTCCCAAACCAGGTTGGAGCGTAGTTCACTAGGCAAGGTGGGATTTCCCAGCTCGTAGACCTCCGGCCCCCTGAAAGGCTTTCCTAGCGGCAGGTGGCCAGAGGAATCAAGGGTGGACAGATGCGCTTTGGGATCAGGCTGAGAGCTCGCTCCACAAGGGGTCTGGGGAATTATGCTTATAACGTTCCTTCCAAAGTACAGAGGCGCGGGCGTCACGTCCTCCAACCCCTTTCCCCTCTTTCTGCCAACAGACCAAGTCCTAAGGGCATTGGGTTACTGGGACTCGCGGAGATTACTGATTCCGGAGGAGTGAATCGAACTCCGACACCTACAGGGAGAAGTATGGACTCAGGCTTGGGCAAAGCCCATGGAGATTTCCAAAGAACCTGTTTTCTGGAAGCTCTTTATTCCTTAACCTCTTTCTCTCCCTCCTCTTCTTTTGGGGACAATAGGGATCACTTGGTTACGAAAGGCTCAATCTGAACTCATGGATTAGGCCCGGGACGCAGGAAGACCCCAAACGCAAGGGCAAGAACTTGGCCCCTGCCTGACTCCTTCTGAGAAGCCGGAGGCCGAAGTGCCGCCCAGCTGAGCTTTCCTCTAGCAGAGCCATCTGAAAGAAAAATGAGCCCCATCCAGCGTACCTTCCTCAGGCCAAGTCCCCAGGCCGGGGCGGAAGGGCTAGCTAGCCCCCAAATAGCTAGCCCCTTCGTTTTTGGTTCTGGGATTGGCTGTGGGACTCAATAAACGCCAGCGAAAGCTCCACGACCTGCCAGTACCTGGGGCTTACCAGAAGCTAGTTTAGCGACCTCCAGACTGGTCCCGAAAGTCCCTAGATCCGTTTAGGAGCAGAAGGGAGGGCCTGGAGCCACTAGACTTCCCCCGGTGTAGGGTGGGACAAGAAAAGTAGGGGGCAGAGGCGGAAGCTTGCCACATCGGCAGGTTGAATAGTTTTTCTATATCCTTTACCATGGGGTAGGAACTTGTCACTTGCCCCTTCTTTGGATCAATCTCCTAGTAACTTGTTTCCCAATTCCTCCTTCAGTATTAGGTGTGGCGGAGGTCCAGAAAGCATCATCTACTCACTGCTTCGAGAAGTGCTGTGGAAAAACAAAGAAAACCGAAGAGAAAGAAGGAGGTTGCAGGTCTCACAGATTCCTATTGGAGTTGCAGGAATTCCCCCAGGCTTTTTAATCTCTTCCCTGTTCTTTAGACAGGGTCTCACATAAAGCTCCTTAGGACTACCGTGAGATAGGATTCCTTCTCCAAGAATACCGGGGACGGATATAGGCAGCCCTCTTTCATCTGGTTTCGCTTTGGCAGGATTTGAGCCTGAGTTAGCGCCACACAATGACACTCACATAGGGTCCCCCAAGTGCATACACTCAGAGACATATCCAGAGATGTATGAATAAATGGGTATGGCCTCTATGTTCTTCATTCCATATCATAGTATTTAGATTGGAACCCCCATACTTCAATCCACTTTAGCAATCAAGAAATGCTGTGTGTGTGTGTGTGTGTGTGTGTGTGTGAACTTTCAGGAGGCAGGAGCCAAGAGCCAAGTTATGAGCTGCAAACGAATTAATTATTTAAATAGAGTAAGTTTAGTGAGACCCAGTTGTCTGCTGGTTTGTCTTTGTTAATTTTTCCACATTTTGATTTCTTGTAGCTTCTCTATTATTTATGAACTTACTTTTTTTCCTGAAAATAGATGCTTTTATGTTGAATAAAGAAGTCTGGCCTATGGAGAGGGAGGAAACTATCCTCAGAGTTGGAAAGAGCTGGGTTCAAGTTCTGCCTTCTAATGCTTAGTTTGCTGTGTAAGCCTAGGCAATTTGCTTAATTTCTAGGCCCTCTAGGGTTTTCCCTCTAAGTCTATAAATTGATGAGAAAGTGCCCACTAGCTTTGAGACAGGGAGTTTCTTCACCTGAGAGCCACCTATCACAAGGCTAATCCTTATCCTTCTTTAAAGTAAATGACTTGGGGTGGGTGTGGTAAGGGAAAAGAGAAGCAGATACTCCCAGGGCACCTAGGAGACTCAGTGGACAAATCTGTCCTCAGACACTTAATAGCTGTGTGACCCTGGGCAAGTCATTTAACCCCATTTGTCCCAGTTTCCTCATCTGTCAAATGGGCTGAAGAAGGAAATGGCAAACTACTCCAAGTATCTTTGCCAAGAAAACCCCAAAAGGGGTCATAGAGAGTCAGACACAACTGTACAATGACAGCAATGGTGACTGAAGTTGGGGGATGAGGAGAAGAAGATACTACTTACTGAGGTGGAGGTCAGGGCTCTTATTCCTTCCAGGGTTAGCAAAAAAGATGATCTGCCTGTGAGGCAGTGCTAGAGAATGGGTCAGGATTTTCAGCCAGTAGAGAAGGGAAATGGCTTAGGGATAGGTCTCTTTTCCTGTGGCACGGAACTAGTTGGATCAATGTTTCTCAGGCAGACATAAATAACAGCAGGATGCCCAGAAAATCATCGTAGGTTTTTCAATCAATACTTATAAGGATTTTTGCCAACACGGTGGATATTAGGTAGAAATTGTTCATTTCAAGGTCTTCAGTGATTATGATGGTGGTATTTGTGCACCCTGGCAGCAATGACCCCAGTACCCGTATTGGAATATCTATAGACAACTGCCAGAGATCATAGTATGTTGAGGCCCATCTTACCTTTCCACCTCCAGCCCACTCCACAGTCCCTCACCCCATCCCTCAAGACTGAAGGAAGATTCGCTAGGCCCTATGGGATTCAGCAGCCTAGCATCTGCAGGCCAGCAGAGCCTGTGAGCCGGAAGTCTTCGATCAGATGGAACAAGGATGGTTAGAGGGGGTGGAGGGGAAGGCAGGGTGGGTTGTAGGATCACAGGATTTTGAACTGGAAGGAAACTGAGAGATCCTCTAGTTCAACCACCTCATTTTAGAGATGATGGAATCCGAATCAAGAATCAGATTTTGCCTAGAGTAACTTCCCCAAGGTCACATAGGTAGTAAAAGACAAAGCTAAGATTCAAACCCATATCCTCTCTCTCCAAATCCAGTGATCCTTTAGTAATGCCATGCTGTTCTGTTCCCTTTGGTGACACCTAAAAGAATAGACAACTCTGAGTCCTCAAAGGAATAGAGGCAAATATCTAGGGCTCTAAGCTTAGCCTTTTACCTCTGGATGCTTCCTTTTCCTTTTTCCACAGATTTACTTTTTCAAGAGGCAAGAGTTTCCATGGCATCCTTACCAAAGTGCTAGACAAGGGGGTGGGAAAATGGGGGTGGGGAGCTGAAGCAAACTTGGGAAACTTTAAAGTTTTGTCCCCTGGGTTTTCCCTCCTCATTGCAAGAGTGAGAGAGATATTGGGTGGCAACATCTCTTGTCTCTAAGCCCAGTCATCATCTTCTTTAGTGTACGTGTTAACCCACATCCCGGTAAGGTGGCTAAACTTTGGGGATCAAGGGCAGTCTGGCGAACAGATTAGTTAAGCCCTTTGCCCCACCTTTCCCATGTGGATTCTGGTAGGGGTCATCTTTGTCCCCTAAACTTCAAGCCCAAGGAATTTCCTTAGACTTTGGTCCCCTTGCTTTCTCTTTGGCTGTGTCTTTCACGAGTGCCAGCTGCTGGAGATAATCAGTGCCTTCCCCTATCTCTCCCCGTCTGTAGTCAATCTAATAAGCAAATGTGCTAGAAACACTAGCTAGAGTGTTAAGCTAGAAATTCTTCTTAAACATATAGCAAGGTCGGAGAAAAACAACACAAAAAAAGCTCTGGAACAGAAATTGGACACAGGAGGGCAGATGTAGACTGAACAGGAAGTGCTGGCCCAAGGCTAAATGAAACAGCTGTTGCCATTGTTCTGGATTGAAAACTGCCTTTGCAAACTCCACGCGGCCCAGGCTTGGAAAGCAGATGTTAGTAATTACAGCACATGAAACGAAGAGCACAGGATTAGGCAAGTGACGAAAAAGAAATGGTACCAGTAGATTTATAACTCGCTCAGGCAAATCAGCAAGGATGGGGGGTGAGCAGGGCAATGCAAACACCCCCACTCAGCTTACCATCTGAATCTGCCATATTTGCTCCTAGGCCACTCAAAGAATCAGAGAGCTTTTAAGAGCTAAAACATACATCAGACCTTGTCTGATAGGGGCTATCGAGCAGTTCCTTCTATTCATCCCACAGTCCAGGAGCCTTGCAGGACTCCTGACCACAACCCAGAGGGACACAATCTCCAACACTCCAAAGGGCTCAGAATGAGGGGCCTGGGTTGGTAAACATGGATTCACGTGACATTCAAAGCTGGACAAATCTTCTGGGAGCTTTTGCCTAGAGAAAAGTTCAAGTTTCAGGTCCCCTCAGCTCAAAACTGTCCTGAATAGAATCCAGGAGCACATACTCTTTGCAGCTGAAATTGATTCATGCTTGAAAGCTAGCCCTCATAATCCTGGAGAAGAGAACATTGGAAGAATGGAAAGCCCAGAGCCAGTAGGGGAAAAAAATAAGCAAAATGAAGTTTCTTGGCCTAATTATATAAATAGAAAGGGCAGAAGGCTTCACATACTTTCTGAATATTCTCCAATGCTTTTCCATATGAGCAAGAACTGTAACACAAAACAAAACAAAACCCAGACCAATGCCAACAAAACAAAAAATTCTTCCATCAAACCACCGCCTCGAAAGCAAGAGAGATTCTGAAAGGTTAGTCAGAAGGTAAAGCATGTGTTTGCCATCTTTGCTCCTGATATGGAAACCATATGCTTAAATACACTACCAAACATACTTAATATAACACTCCCTTTTATTAAATGTGGTTTTATAAAAAGCTATCCCCAGCCAGGGCACCTTTTCTGTGCTGGTGACTGAAGCTCCATGAAATAACCTTCTGCACTACAACAATCGCTATACATTTTTTGGTAAATGAGTTTGGGACTCTTGGAAAATAGACTGGGTCTGATTATTATTGTGAGAGAGAAGGGCAACATGAGGGAATCTTTTTTCCCCTCTGATAAATTAAAAGAACTGTAATGGGTGCTTTCTGTAAACCTGTAAAAGGGCAGAACCATCTGTGACTCATTTAACAGCGCTTTAAAAAGAAGATTTATTTGATTAATTTGGTCAGAATAGAGAGAATATAGATTTTCCCCTTCTCTGAAACATACATACACACACAGAGCAGCATAGACATTTCAAGAATGAGAAATGAGTAATTGTATTATTAGAACTGGTGTGTCTGATGCTGGTTCAGTGGTGAGATAGCAGATTGCTGCCCAGCCAGTTGGAAGAGCTCAGCCCAGGAATGGATTTAAT
Organism: Phalanger gymnotis; assembly: GCA_028646595.1. NCBI lineage: Eukaryota > Metazoa > Chordata > Mammalia > Diprotodontia > Phalangeridae > Phalanger > Phalanger gymnotis. The sequence goes on along the minus strand of CM053624.1, from coordinate 72,066,492 downwards.
ATCTTACAGGCCCAATGCCACCACCAAAGAGGTCCCAGGGCAGGCATGACACACTCTGCAGGTTTTCTGCTTTGGAAGTTACCAGCCTGCCTCCACTCCCTGGCTGAGCTCACCTCCAGATGCTTATTTCTGTTTTCTGAAGCCAGCACTCTGCCCTCCATGACCAAATGGAGAAAACATAGACCATGAGCTTTATTTGCTGACATGGGACTGCTATCCTTGCAAGATCTCAGAATGAGTTCTCAGCACAGATAACGCCCCCATCTTTGTGTTTCTGTGCTGTTTGGTGACAGAAAGGCACCCCAGACCTCAATAACAACAATTATTTACAACTGTTCAGTACTTTCCTAAGAATAACCCTATGAGGTAGGTAATACAAACCTCTTAGAGTTTAATTTATATTTCCAAGGAAAGCTGGCCTCATTTAGCACTTTCTTTAACTCTTCCTGGGCAAATATAGGGAAACATGTCTGCAGAGAAGTCAGTACTAACTTTATTTCAGGGATGTGAGACTCTAAGTGACCTTATAGGCAAGCCAAAGAGTTCCAGGAATAGCAGTGTCCCTAGAACATCAGATCTTCTTCCAGCCCCGTCCCACAGCAATCATCTAGGAGGGCCAACCCTTGTGAAGAAGGGTCTCTTCATCTATGCCATCACTAATACCAACTGCTGACAAATTGTCACCGTTGGGGCAGGCAAGCTAGCCCAGCTAAAGCAGCAAGGTGCCCTGACAGAGAGACAAGGCTTGAAGAGGAAGCTCAAACCACTGCCACTGTCTTTATTGACCACTATGATCACCATTGACATCTTGGTGGAGACAGCCCAGGACCCCATACCCAAGAAGTCCAGGAATAGTAGTGTCGCCTAATCCGGTAGTCCTGTTTCCAGTCTGACTTCACATCATTATGCAAATGAGCAACCCCTACAGGGAGGGGCCTGTCATCAAGACCACCACCAACTTTAAATGTCAATCAATTGTCATCATTGAGCAAGTAAGCTCAAGACCCCCAATAATAACAAAAACAGAAATGGTTTTATTAATGGAAATGATACTAAAAAAGATACACACTTTGCCATTGTACCTAAGTAACATTAGGCTTTCCTAATTACTCTGCTGGCTAAAACCTCCTATACTTATGCTCTTCTGTTATTAGAGTGTGGACTCTTTAAGGGCAGGGACCGTCTTTTCAATTTGTATCTCCAGAGCTTTGCACAGTACATAACAAGCACTTAATATATTAGGTTTCATTCATTCATACATTCATTCATTCCAACATAGAATACTAGAATTCTTTATCTAGAAACCAATTCCTTATTATATAGCTGAAGAAACTGAGGTCTGGACTTTCTCAGGATCTAAGAGTTGAAAGAGTGATAGAGCTAGGAGTAGACATTAAACCTTTTGATTCCTAGCTGATTTTGATTCTGCGGCTCTAGTGAAATGTAAGCTCCTTGAGGGAATTTCCTTCCTTCTTTCTTTCTCTTCCTTTCTTTCTTTCTTTCTTTTTCTTTCTTCCTTCCTTTCTCTTTTTCTCTTCCTTCTTTCCTCTTTCTTTTTCTTTCTTCCTTCCTTTCTCTTTTTCTCTTCCTTCTTTCCTCTTTCTTTCTTTCTTTCTTTCTCTCTTCCTCCCTCCTTCCTTCTCTCTCTCTCTCTCTCTCGCTCTCTCTCGCTCTCTCCTCTCCCCCCCCGTCCTTTCTTTCTTTCTACTTTGTAGACACAGGACTGTCTACTACAGTAGACAGTGCCATGCAAATAGTAGGTGCTTAATAAATGCTTGTTGAATTGAAATGCATTGCCACATTATCCCCTGGATATTGCTATCCGAGCCACCATTAGGAAGAATAAGGCACTCTTTGAAAGGCAGCATAAAACTGAAATCCCTTTTTTTCTTTAAGAACATAAGTCTCTAAACCGGAAGGTTGAGCCTATAGGATTTTACAATCCAGAGTCCAAGATTCCAACTAGTCTAGAAAACAAGGGAAAGGATGGGAAGATTTCCCTTCTGAAACCTGAGGGACTAGCCAACTCCAACTCCCCCTTTCCCACCTTTTACTTGCCTGAGCAGCAGGAACCGCTGAGATCAAAAGGAATGGGGAATCAATGGGATTAAAGAGTTGACGTTCTTCTATTTTACCACAGGCTGTCGCCCTGGCTCCTTAGTCTATCCAGCTGGACAGGAATTCCCTGGAGAAAGCAAAACAGGCCTTCATAAAAGGAAGGAGGCCCAAAATTCCAAAGTTTCCTCCAATGTACCCCTCCTCCTAGTCTCATCAAGGGGCCTGAATGTTAATCTTCCTCAGTTCATAGGCAGGGTCACATGTTTGACTCTCCTGTCTAAGCATATTCTTCATTTGGAGTGGGGAGAGGGGAATGTATATGAGGTGGGTGCAATTTTCAAAAATCATTCATTTGGACACATCAAAAAAGCCAGCTAATTGAGAAAACTCTGAAATAGAAAAAAGAAGTAGAAAGAAACAGTTGTGTTACTTCCAAGAGATAGCCTTGCTCAGTGGCTAGAGTACTGGACTTTTGAATGGGGAAGATCTATGTTTAAATCCCACCTCTGACGCTTATTAGTTGTGTGACACTGGGCTAGTCATTTCAGTTCTCTGAGCCTCAGTTTTCTCATCTGTGAAATGAAAGGGTTGTACTCTATACCCTCTGAGGTTCTTTCCAGCTCTAGGTCTGTGATCGTATGGGTCTACGTAGTGTGCTGAGAAATAGCAGTGTATGTAATTATTATTTGTTCTTTGTTTCAAAGAGGACCAATGAAATTACTACAGGGGGTGTCTTGACTCGAGCTTGAATTGGATTTAAGTGTGGCTGAGTTTCACAAAATTGTCAGCCTCACTCTCTCTTACAGAGTCCCCAAAGTCCAGCAGCAGGACAAAAGTCAGCATGACTGGGGATGGTCTGGGATGCAGTGGGTGACCTTGGAGTCTTTAATGTCTGACCAAGCTCTAAGCCTTCTACTTCAGCTGCGTTCATGACCATTGGAACACACTGATGTCAGGGGAAGTCTTCACTGCTTAAGGTGAACCCACCTAACTCACTGACTGGTTTGAAGCCTGCTGGTTACCCCCAACCTGGTTTAGCCTGTCTACCAAGACAGTTTTAGCAGGGTATGGCTGCTAAGCATGCTATAACTTCTTGGAGCCACAGGTGAGAGCTGGGTGAAGGTTGACACCAAAGGTGGATGGGCAGCCCTGATGAGGGCTCAGCAAGCCCTCATGCCAGAAGTGGTAGTCTTTCCTGAACACTCCATACGCCCCGGTGTATATAATGGTGGTATAGTGGAAAAAGTGATTTGGGGGGGAAGTCCAGTGGCAAGACAAAAATCTGGTTTGGAATCCTGACTCAGACTCTAAGCAAGTACATAAGATCTCAATGCCTCGGTTTTCTCATCTATTTTCAAAAATGAGATGAATAATACTGGTATTAACCACCAAAGTGATGTACAAACCTGGAAAGGCTATAAGAGATGCAATTTGTTATTACTCATACTAGGCAAATTATAATAATACTTCAAGAATACTAATCTCTCTATAGTAAATCATTGCTTTAAAGTTTACAAAGCACAATAACCCAGCAAGGTAGAAAGATGTGCCAAGTGTTATCCCTATTAGGGTGATGGGAGGAGGTTGTTTAATGAATAAACAAGATATGCAATTAGCATATTGATGGGGATGGTTTGGTTGTCACTGGGTGCAGCTAAACTGCTTGAAAGGGATGGAAAACAATCTGTGTCCTAAAGCCATCACCCGAGGGAGCAACTGCAGTGGAGAAGGGGCAAACTGTCCCCACCAACTGCCAAC